>CM030898.1:10731120-11931120 GCA_018136845.1 Heterotis niloticus
ACTATGATGTTTGCAGATGACATTGTGATCTGTAGTGAGAGTAGGGAGCAGGTTGAAGAGACCCTGGAGAGGTGGCGATATGCTCTAGAGAGAAGAGGAATGAAGGTCAGTAGGACTAAGACAGAATACATGTGCATAAATGAGAGGGAGGACAGAGGAATGGTGAGGATGCAGGGAATAGAGTTGGCGAAGGTGAATGAATTTAAATACTTAGGATCAACAGTCCAGAGTAATGGGGAGTGTGGAAGAGAGGTGAAGAAGAGAATGCANAAATAAATGTGTTTTGTTATATTGTATTATACTGAATATAATATGTATTTTTATATATATATATATATATATATATATATATATATATATATATATATATATTATTCAATATATAGCATATATTATATTGAAAAAGAAAACTATATCTATAAATCTCAATCTGTTTGTCTATTTGTCTGTGAAGAGCATTGATTTTCAAGCCCCAGATGTGAAATTTGTAAGTGGTACTTCTCATCCTAGGTGAGATTTTTTGTAGTGATTTTAATCAACCAAAACTTCCTCAGTAAAATGTTAAATTATAAGGCAGCAGTCGGTGAGTGTTGCTATTAAGTACTTGGACTTGAAACCGGAAGACTGCTGTTGAAAGCCCACCCCATCGCTCTGCAACATCCTTAGAAAAAGTACCAATACTGCATTACAATACATTAAAATAAATTAGTCACACTTTATTCCTCTTTAAATAAAAGCATCCTCTGGGAATCATTTTAAATTCAGTATAAATACACCTAAATATTTAGAATGTAAATTAAGAATAAGTAGTACCATCCTTGCAATTACATGTGCATAAATGAGAGGGAGGACAGAGGAATGGTGAGAATGCAGGGAATAGAGTTGGCGAAGGTGGGTGAATTTAAATACTTAGGATCAACAGTCCAGAGTAACAGGGAGTGTGGAAGAGAGGTGAAGAAGAGAGTGAAGGCAGGGTGGAGTGGGTGGAGAAGAGTGTCAGGAGTGATTTGTGACAGAAGGGTACCAGCAAGAGTGAAAGGGAAGGTGTATAAGATGGTAGTGAGACCAGCTATGCTTTATGGGTTGGAGAGGGTGGCACTGACCAAAAGACAAGAGGCAGAGCTAGAGGTGGCAGAGTTAAAGATGTTAAGGTTTGCATTGGGTGTGACGAGGATGGACAGGATTAGAAATGAGTATATTAGAGGGGCAGCACAGGTTAGACGGTTTGGAGACAAAGTCAGAGAGGCGAGATTGCGTTGGTTTGGACATGTGCAGAGGAGAGATTTGGGATATATCGGGAGAAGGATGCTAGGGATGGAGCTGCCAGGCAAGAGGAAGAGAGGAAGGCCTAAGAGGAGATTTATGGATGTGGTGAAGGACATGCAAGTGGTGGGGGCGACGGAGAGAGATGCAGAGGACAGGAGGAAGTGTAAGCTTTTGATCCGCTGTGGCGACCCCTAACGGGAGCGGCCGAAAGAAGAAGAAGAGTACCATCCTTGCAATCATCACCAACTTATAGGGATAAGGAGATAACAAAAGCTAGCAGTGATTTCTGGTTATTCTTGGCAAAAAAATATTTCTGGTATGCATAACAAAACATGTAATATTGGAAGACAAATGTCACCCACACTGATACGGAGCTTCATTTCAGTTAAATGGGAATTTTTACCACAGTGCAGGCAGATTTATCAGGATGCTTCAGAATGATATTGTGCTCCCATTCCAGTATTTATATTCCCTACAACTGGGGCTGCTGCTCCACTCTGTCAGACACTATTATTTCTGACAAGTACAGACAGACAGACCAAACAGACTTCTTCAAGGCACCAACACTAGATGGGAATATAGATGGAAACATTTCACTGTATGTCTCACAGGAGGAGAGGAAGAAAATATTCCTATTCAATTAAAATTTATGGACCCAGAGAACAATACAGGTGACAAGAGGCCAAACACAACCAACAGAAGGACCTTCAATCATCCTGTGCTCTCCTTCTGTGGTGACAAAGAGGAAATGAGATCCAAGCCATTATTTGCAGAAAAACAAAACTAAGAAAGGAAAAAATTAAAAAATAAGATTTAAAAAGAAACTCATGAAAAACACTTTTCTCTCTACCACAACATTCAATACTCGAGATTGTTTGAATACAATCGGGTCTGCTTTGGGTGAGCCCTGCCTAATATTTTTCAACTACTTAAACCCTTACCTGCAAAAGTGAAGTTGTGAAAACACAGACTCATAGAGGCACATCAGTGAAAGGACATTTCTGAAGACCTGAGAAACAGTGTTGAAGTTTACACTTGTAGTGCACGAACCAGTCAGTGCTGTGCTCATCAAAAGTTTGAAACAGTGATAAATATAAATAGGAGTGGCCATACTGCCAAACTATCTCTATACGAGTAAAATGTAAAATTAGTTAATAAAAAGTTAAAATAAAAAAAAAAATTAAAAAGAACTCAGAACTGTACATCTGAGCGTGTCCTTCCTTGGCTCAAGTGTTCAAAACTCCAACGGGATACAGGGGAAAGTAGTAAGACAGAAACCCGTGCATAAAAATGAAGCTCTTGTACAGTTTTGCCTCAAAGCATCTAAATGTCTTGTTGACTTATGGAATAATATTGAGTTGGACCGAGTAAGCAAAATTTCTGGGCAACAAGGGCCCATTACATGTGATGGAAACCAAACACAGCATTTCAGACTAAGAACCCTCTCATGGCAGTATAGCATTGTGGTCTGGGGATGTTTTGCTGCCATAGGACCTGGATATGTTACTATCACTGAAGAAGCTATACATTTTCTTTGCATCAGGAAATCCTAAAAGAGAAGGTGCACCAGTCCATAAGCTGAGGGGGAAGTGCAGATGTGTCTTACAGCTGGACAATGATGCCAAATACACCTAAATAAGTTACGGCCTGGTCTAAGCCCTGACCTAACTCTCATTGAGATGTTATGGCAAAACCTGCAAAGGGCTGTTCAAACTCAAAAACCTGTAAATGAGGGCCAAAATTTCTCTACCAGATGTCACACCTAGTCAACAGCAACAGGAAAGTGTTACTTGCAGTCATTGCAGTTAAAGGTAGCAAAAAAGATACTAGCTATTTACTAGGCACTTCCTGTTTCACATGACAACAAATGTTATATTTTCCCACCCTGAGGTACTGACAGAAAAACCATACCCGCGTCACCTGTCCTCTTAGACTACTCTCTCCGTGTGTGAGCAAAACTAGAACAGACAAAAAAAATCTGATCAACTCCAAAGCCAAAAGGCTGCAAAAACGAGACAAAACGCAATATATGTATAGCAAGGTGAACACTGTGGGCCACATACAGGAACCATTTACCTAAACAGCTTATTCTGATTTTCATGCATCCAAACCAGAGATAATGCATTAACAATATCATTCCTATTCTGCAACTGTGATGACTGTCTTCAATTTCATATGAAAATATCATATTTTCATATTGATATTTGTATTCCTGGCAATGGCTCTGTCACTGTCTGCGCCCCATACTGTATTACCCCAACTGTCCATCACCCAGCGATTCGGTGTCACTCACTTGTCACTCAGTCAGGGTGTCTCAGGGGGGTCACTTGCTGTAACACTCGGGGTGTCCGCTGCTGTGCCCACACACCGCGCCACGTGTTAAAGAACACAATGATGGCTGCGAGGAGGGAGTGGGCTGACGGTGATGTTCGAAGCGAATGTGACGAATAAACGAGTAATTTCACCTCACCTCTTTCGGGTCGTCGTAGAAGACCGCGATGCTGGAGAGCTTGGGCCCGATGCTGCAGCTTTCGGTGAAGAGCGCCCCGCACTCTTTGTATGGTCCTTGTTTCAGTTTGTAGGCGAATGTGATGTTCTTGATCGGAGGAGATCCCGTCCTGATGATGATTTCTGACAGCAGTCCGGAATACAGTACGTACCCAACTATAGTGACCAGCAGGGTGGCGATGAGAAGGACAATAAGCGCCAAAATCAAAAGATCGGACATGGTGGCGATCAGGATGCCCTCTAACGCTGTGCAGGTATGTTAGCCACCCTGCTTCGGCAGCGTCTCAAACTCTGACTTGCGAAGTGACTTCTCAAAGACAGCCCAAACTAAAAAGGTTAACGAGATTTACAATCACTGAATGCTGTCGGTCATGAGGTATTTCTTGAGGGAATTGTTTTATCGCTCAAAGCCCTTGTACTGTCAGCATCACGGTGACGGGGGACTTTCGGTGATCCGGATGTCACTGTTCGCTGCTCACTAGCCGTATTGTATGTAGGTTAGCACGGGACGCTAACGCTGTGTATCTTAGCAATTGTCGCTAGCTGCTCTGCGTAGTTTAGCACTGATTGCTAGCTGTATGTAGCTTAGCACTGGACGCTAGCTACTGTGTGTAGCTTAGCACTGGAAGCTAGCTACTGTGTGTAGCTTAGCACTGGAAGCTAGCTACTGTGTGTAGCTTAGCACTGGACGCTAGCTACTGTGTGTAGCTTAGCACTGGACGCTAGCTACTGTGTGTAGCTTAGCACTGGACGCTAGCTGCTGTGTGTAGCTTAGCACTGGACGCTAGCTGCTGTGTGTAGCTTAGCACTGGACGTTAGCTGCTGTGTGTAGCTTAGCATTAGACGCTACCTGCTCTGTGGTTTAGCACTGGACGCTAGCTGTGTGTAGTTTAGCACCGGGAGCTAGCTGCTCTGTGTATCTTACCACTGATCGTTAGCTGCGCTGTATAGCTTAGCACTGATCGCTAGCTGCTGTGTATAGCTTAGCATTAGACGCTACCTGCTCTGTGTGTCTTAGCACTGATTGCTAGCGGTATGTAGCTTAGCACTGAACGCTAGATGCTAGAAGTGGTTTAGTACTGATTGTGAAAGCTGTGTTAACTTCCCTAAACAATCAACCATCTTGCCTGACATTTTCCGGTTGAGTCTATCTGATCAACTGTATAAGGGGTCAAATGGCTGATGACAAAAATTGGAGACATGCAAGTGACAACTTACGATGCAAATAATTCTCATTCTTAGCCATAGCAGCGCACGTGATATGGAACAATGGCCTTTCATAGCACATCAGTCCCTTTTTGTTTTAAAGTGGATTTGTCGCCGGTACTTATGGAAAACGAAAAGTAACCGCATATCGTCAAAGCAAACTGAAAAATAAAAAGATAAGATAGAAACAGTGCGTCAAATAATAAAGGAAATGGGGAAAAAAACAGTAAATACGCTAAATAATCATGTTAATGTGAATACGTGTAGAAAATCCCACGTTTATATACAAATTGAAGCGCAAAATAAAACTTTATTTTCGAATCAACACATTCCTGTTGCCCATTGCTTATTTGCATTGTTTTTCCGATTGTATTTTCGCTAAAGGACCCGGAATTTTTTCCCCTCCCAGCCCGCTTCTTTCCTGAGCTTTTAAAAATTATTATTACAAATCGCATAATCGCACAATAAGAGTAAATACATAAAAAGGCAAGGAGAATACAGTTCCTATTTAAATGAAGACACTGAATGATTTACAAAATGTTTTTTTATTAGTGAAGTATTGGATAGTAATGATGTGCTGTACACTGAGAGCCGTCACAGATACTTTGGCCAAATAAATATAATTCTGATTCATTTCATTTGAGAAAGTCAGGTTTCTTGCTAGTCGGCTTGCGCTTGTGGATATGAAATTGCTCGATACAAATAAAGTTTGTTGTCTTCTTTGCAACAGTCGAAAACGCAAAACTGCACATTTTTCCCCAAAAGCGACTGGCTTGCGATAACTGATGTTAAAATGAGCGATGTTTTCCACCTACAAGCCAGTTGCTTCAAAGGAAATGATTTACAACTGACGGATTTACTCTTTTTTCAGCTAAGGACGTGGATATTCGCTTAAGCGCTCCTTCAGTGGGGGCCCAGGTCCGAGGTGTAAAAATGAGGTGTAACTACAGGAAGGGCAGTTTGCGGTCGTCTGAGCAGAGCTGATAAAAGGAGCTGGACAGGAGGGGAGACACTTCGGTGAAAAGCCTAGGGACCGTCAAGTTCTTCATATTCTAAAACACACCTTTCCACCGGGCTAAAAAGACCTATTTGCTTTTTATAACACAAATGTTGGTCATATTCTTCAAATTCATTGTCCCTGAATTACTTCAGTTTGAATGATCTTTTTAACCCGAGTTTGTCAGTAGCTCGATTGTGTTTTTACTGCAGTTACCTGCCAAGTAAACTAATTCAGGTTGGTTTGAAACCTCAAGAATATGTCAGTATACGCGATATGGAGCGATGAAGTTGGAAGTTTGTTTTTGTGCGTGGAGTTATGCAGTTGTTTAGAAGCAGGTTAACCTGTCCCTGAATGCGCATTTTTGCACTTTAACACGCTTACACAAAGTTTCATATCTGAGGTTAAAAGCTGGAGTGCGCGCTTCTACTTATCGCTTTATTTCAGTTGTCATGGGGCGCCGCCCCTCGTCTACGCCGGTGCCGCTCTTTCGTAATAAAAGCGCAGCGAGGCGGCGGGAGTTGCGCAGTTTCTTTCGACGGCGGCGTTCTGTGCTTTCGAAATGGCGGCGGGCGTGAAGAAGTTCTACGAGCTGTCGGCTCGGCTGCTCAGCGGAGAGGTGCTCAACTTCTCCACGCTGAAGGGCAAAGTGGTGCTTGTCGAGAACGTGGCTTCGCTCTGAGGCACGACCACCAGGGACTACACCCAGATGAACGAGCTGCACTCGCGCTACGCCGAGAAGGGGCTCGTAATCCTGGGAGCGCCCTGCAGCCAGTTCGGCTACCAGGTGAGCCTGCCCCGCTCCGTCCTGCTTCCCGCACGTCGAGGCGGCACAGCAGGTCGCGCTGCTCGGTCCGGCCTTCGGTTACTAAACCCGGCGGTGGTAGTTGCCCAATTCCTCCAGTTTCCGCATTATTTTCGGTGGAAGGGTGAGTGCGTCGCGGCTGTCAACCACGTCTCGATGGCGACAGTTATAACAGAATAGTTGTAAGTGAGCTTGACTTAAAGCCACAAGATTCGAGCTAATCTACTTATATCATGCGGTAAAACTAGGTTATAAAATGAACAAACTCTTCATCTTCTTTACCTACCTAGCTCTAACCGCACCAGCTGTTCAGATGTTTCTACGTTGAGTTTTCATGTTCTTTTTGTTTATTATTTTACTTTCCCTCAAAATTCCTCAGTTGGCTTTAGAACAGTTGGAATTTCAACCTTTTTTTTTTTTTTTTTTTTTTTTCCCCCCCTTCCTCCCCCGGGATGGTCTTTTTGTGACGTGTACCTCTGCTTCCAGGATAGGCTTGGCACCTCCTCACGCCTTCAATGGACAGGCACCTATTGCTTACCCATGTGTTTTATTTCTTTCCTATAGGAGAACGGTAAGAACGAAGAGATCCTTAACTCTCTGAAGTATGTTCGTCCAGGGAATGGCTTTGAGCCCAAATTCCAGCTTCTGGAGAAGATTGAGGTGAACGGTGCAGGTGCGCACCCTTTGTTTGCCTTCCTCAAGGAGAAGTTGCCATTCCCCAGTGATGATTCGGTGGCCCTCATGAACGACCCAAAGTTCATTATCTGGAGTCCAGTGTGCAGGAATGACGTTTCCTGGAACTTTGAGAAGTTCCTCATCAGCCCCGACGGCGAACCTTTTAAACGCTACAGCAGAAGGTTCCTGACCATAGATATTGAGGGTGACATCCAGCATCTTCTTGGCCTTACAAAGTAAACCATCTATGTGCAAGGAGTGTAATGATTAGATTGCTTCAGTTTTCTAATCTTCATGATACCTTTTCCTTGTTACCATTCTTACCTGCTGACATTGAAGATGTTCATTGTCTTCTGCATATGCTTTCCTGTGCAAGATGCTACTGTTTGTTTAGGCTCTTTACTAAATGATTGCATCCTTTAAAACCTTTGTGAAAAGGCTGCCTGAAGAAAATGTAAAAGTCTTCACTTAACTGTAGTGTTTGCCCATGACAAGCATGGCTGAATTTTGTGACATTGAACAAATAAAAAATTTATCATACATGTCTTGCTGCTATTGTTTTAAATTGTATGACCATGAAACTGGGCAAGTTTAAGAAATGGTCAGATGTGTCAAGGCTGTAACATCCATTCTTCATAAAATTGAAACCTTGTTTATTTCCTTTTATCTACTAGATAAGAAGCAGTGATAATGTGTGTTTGGCCCTGTCCCTGGTGCTTCTCAAGGTTTAATCAGGATGTCACCACTTTTTTTTTTCTTTTTTTTTTAAACATTTAAGTCATTTTATTTGAATATTTCCACATGTAGAAAGCAACAAATATGCAAGAAAATGTAGATAAATGGAAATGAAAAAAATATTTACAAAAGGCCAGTCAAATACAGGCCTACTTATAAGGGGGCTACTGCCTACTTAAAAAAGTATCTATATGTAAATATGTCATGTACACTGGCACATATTAAATACAAGATGAACACAAAATACTGTCGGGTGGCACATTTAATGCACCCATAAGACTGAATCGCAACTGACGTTTGTCATATTCTCTTCTCTAAAGATGAGCCTAAGTGAACAGGCTTTATGCTTTACTGAATATTGTTGTACTCTTCCTCCATCTCCAGCACCATTTCTAGGATGTTGTGTTCCTCCTCTGTAAGTGAAACAGTTCCAGCTGTGCTTTCCATCTCAGGACCACTCATACCATTTTCCTGCACTGAAGCTGAGCTTGTGCTGTTGCTGCCACCCACACTGTTCAGCACATGTTCAAATTCCACCTTGGCCACCAGGTCATCCAACATCTGTATGTATGGATTCCCTTTCCATGCGAGAGATACATGCAGTTCATATCAGTCGCAATAGTTAATTATATTAATAGTAATGGCATTTATTCGAGAATTCATGAAGAACAATGATTAACCATACTAACCTAAGACCTGGACTCCGTGCGAGGAAAGGGAGCCTTCAAAACCGCTTGCAACAGAAGTATTCATTTCGCTAAAATTCAAGTACAGTTATCTAATATGTAAAGTAGTACTCCATTTTTAATATCTAAATACACTGGTTCCTCAACTTACAAACACAGTCGGTACCGGACGTCTGCTCTTGTTTTGTCTATCTCTAAAGTGACGTTTATGACTAAGTCACGGTGAACAAAAGCTGAAAAATGCGGTAGGTTATGTATAAATCTTGGATTTAACACTGTACAGCGACATAAATATAATTAATTTAAAAGTTACTCAGCAAAAATGTCTTACTTAAAGCTGCATTAACAAAACCTAGTTCAACCAAAAATAAAAACATGTTGACTCTAAAAACTGCTACCCAATCCTAACTTGTGACTGATTCATGTACAGTGAGACCTCATCTTCTTGTCACTTTCAGCTTTGTTTATTAGTTCCCCCTTCTCCATGGTAACAGCAGGACTATTCATCCTGGCACTGTTATGGTTACCAATCTGGAGCACCAGATACTCCCTGCCATCCCTGAAAATCAATTGAATTGAAACAGTTCCACACTTTGTGTTTTACTGACATCTGTTGGCTCGGCAGGTAAACACAGTTTGTGTTCACTCCGCTGTAAACAAAATTCAAATTAAAAACAAATATAGAAAATGTGCAATTTTGAAGAAAAACATGTTAGTACCTTTGAAAATTCATAGCTTAACCATTCGTTACCCGAGATGTACAAACCTGGGATCAATGTCTAAATCCAGGCTTGATCCTATGGGTGAAGCGTCACTATGCCAAAGGGCAGACTCTTCATGTGAAGAGGAGATACCAGGTTCAATCTCCATCTCTTTGGAAGGTGAATCAGCACGTGATGGTGATGATTCCTCAGCCATAATGTCGGGTTCTAGCACTCGGTCCAAAGCTGCCGTCAGCCCCTATCTGGATTGTCTTTAGAGATCTCATAGGTGTGGAAAATAAATAAATAGACCACTTAGTGCTATCTTTCAGTAAATACGCATTGAAAAAAGTATTTAAATATACTGCCTGGCCAAAGAAAAAGTCACCACCTGGATTTAACTTGATGTTATGATGTGGGGTTGCTTCAGTTGGTCAGATCTAGGTTCAGCAACGTTATGTGCCCAAAAAAAGAGGTGAGCTGACTACTTGAATATACTGAATGAACAGGCTTTTCCATCTTCCCTGATGGCACAGGCATATTCCAAGATGACAATGCCAGGACTCATGGGGCTCAAATTGTGAAAGAGTGCTTCAGGGAGCATGAGAGAGACATCATTGTCACACATGGATTGGCCACCACAGAGTCCAGACCTTAACCCCATTGAGAATCTTTGGGATGTACTGGAGAAGAGTTTACGCAGCGCTCCGACTCACCCATCATCAATACAAGATATTCACAAAAAATGAATGCAACCCTGGACGGAAATAAATGTTGTGACATTGCATAAGCTTATCAAAATGATGCCATGGCCAATGTGTGCTGTAATCAAAACTAAAGGTGGTCCAATGAAATATTAGAGTTCATCACCCTTTTTTTTGGCCAGGCAGTGTAGATCAGCAGTAATAACTTAACTAAGATTATACTTGGTTTAAGTTCCGACTGATATTGGCATGAATTATACAGGTAACTGGCTCACCTTCAAGTTTACACCGACTTAAATAAGACAACGTTACCTTATAAATGATTAATAAATTGAAAAACTGAATGCAAATGCAGTATCTTAGAAATTTGGTTTCTGGGCTGGAATTACCTGGCACTTCAGCTGCCCGTGTTCTGGGTTAACGCTACAGTTTGTGTATGACCACAATATTAAAAGATGCAGGGAATGGTACATTAATCATATTGGACTATAAACAATAGTTTCTGTGTCAGAAATATCCAGAGGGATAAAGATGGTGTTGTAAAAACAACCCCAAATCAGAAAAAGTTGGGACAGTATGGAAAATGCAAAAAAAAAAAAAAAAAAAAACACAGTGATTCTTACATTTACTTTGACTTTTATTTCATTGCCAACAGTATGAACTCAAGATATTTCATGTTTTGTCTGGTCAACTAACATTTCATTTAACATACATTCATTCCTGCATTTCAGGCCTGCAACACATTCCAAAAAAAGTTGGGATGGGGGCAATTGAGAGCTAGTAATGAGGTTAAAAAAATAATAATGTGATTTCAAACAGGTGATGTCAACAGGTGATTGTAATCATGATTTGGTACAAAAGCAGTACCCACGAAAGGATGAGTCTTTGAGGTGCAAAGATGGGTAGAGGATCTCCAGTTTGTCAATAAATGTGTGAAAAAATTGTTGAAATGTTTAAAAATAATGTTACTCAAAGAAAGATTGGAAGTGATTTGCATATTTCTCCTTTTACGGTGCAAAATATAATTAAACAATTCAAGGAATCTGGAGGAATGTCAGTGCATAAAGGGCAAGGGCGGAAGCCTAAGCCGAACACCCGTGATCTCCGATCCCTCAGATAGCACTGCATCAGTATAACCACATGGGCAAAGGATTACTTTGGCCAACCTTTGTCAAGCACTGCAATACAGAGTTACATTCACAAATGCCATTTAAAACTTTACAGTGTAAAAAAGAAGCCTTGTTCAGAAGCAGCATCAACTTCTCTGAGCTTGGAGGCATCTAGGATGGACCATCACACGGTGGAAATGTGTACTGTGGTCAGACGAATCAGTATTCCAGATCTTTTTTGGAAGAAATGGACGCCGTGTGCTCTGGACCGGAGATAAAAAGGACCATCCAGACTGTTATCAGCAACAAATCCAAAAGCCAGGGTATGCCATGGTATGGGGTTGTGTCAGTGCCCTTGGCAAAGGTAATTTATACTTCTGTGATGGCAGTATTAATGCAGAAAAGTACACTGAGATTTTGGAGCAACATATGCTGCCTTCAAGACAACATCTTTTCCAGGGACATCCATGCATTTTTCAACAAGACAAAGCAAAACCACATTCTGCACCCAGGCATGGCTGCGGAAGAAGAGGGTACGGGTACTGGACTGGCCTGCCTGCAGTACTGACCTGTCCCATATAGAAAATGTGTGGAGAATTTTGAAAAGAAAAACGACGGCAACCCTGTACTGTTGCACACCTTAAGACGTGTTTACAGGAAGAATGGGACAAAATAACACCTGAAACGCTTCATCGCTTGGCATCCTCGGCGCCAAACCGTTTTTTAAGTGTTGCGAGAAGGAATGGCAACATTACAAAGCGGAAAATGCTTTAGCGTCCCAACTTTTTCTGGAATATGTTGCAGGCCTGAAATGCAGGAACGGATGTATGTTAACAAATGAAATGTCAGTTGACCAGGCAAGACATAAAATATCTTGAGTTCATACTGTCTGCAATGAAATAAAAGTCAAATCAAATGTAAGAATCGCTGCGTTTTTTTATTTATTTATTTATTTTTATTTGCATTTTCCATACTGTCCCAACTTTTTTTTGACTTTGGATTGTAAAAACATGTAGCAATGACTACAGCGAGCTTGGTCATGGACCGAAACCCTGAGGAGAGGAGACCGTCGAACGGCGCACATCATCATCATCATCACGCTCCTATTTTTATGTCACCTGTAAACTTATATGAAGTTTGCGCGACATAATTTTTGGCCTTTTCGAATTTTACCAGTGAAAACAGACGTCTGTGGCGGCGATTTCTGGTCCACACCGAGCTGTGAGCAGACTCCTGCGTCCGCTGCGCACGCGAGGGCAGATCTTGACCGGCCGAGCGACTCGCGCGTCCCAGCGGCGGGATTCGCAGGCGAAAGACGGACGGAGTCGAGTTTGAAAGTCGAGATGGTTGGTGCACCGGCCACAATTTTTCCAAGTTTAACAAAAAGAAATCACATTCTTTTGTTCCAGGAGGTGACCGGCAGTGAAAACGACGAGTCCGGTACTCGAAAACCGCTCCTTATCGCATTACAAGTTTATATAAGTTATACTGAGTTATTATTAAAGACGCCGTAAAAGCGACACTTTTGACTTAAAGGCAGCCACGGAAGGACGGTCGTGCAATGGGGAGGAAGGCGCATCACCTCCGCGCACAAACCACGGCACCAGGTGCTGAAAGTACACAATTGGGACGAAGATGGTGCTGGAGACACATTTTTGGAAATGTGAAATGACTGCAGAAACGCAAATACCAGCACAAATGTCTTGCTAGAGTGTGTATCTCTGTTATTGAACTGTTCTACAGGGCTCGTGTTTCCAAGCTACCCCCTATAACAAGGCAGTTTTTAATCTTTTATATTTAATAATATGATGACCCCCCCCCCCCCCATCTGAGAGGTGCCCATAAATAAATGTCGACAAAAATATTGCACTCACTTTATTGAAACTTGAGTACTGTGACACAGAATGGTGCCGTAAATAGTAATAGCATGGTGATGTATTTATTTTATTTTGACCTTTGGTTAGTTGATGTTATTTTTAGCGTGAACCCGGTCTTTACAGACCCCATGCGGCCCAAGTACAGTACAGACCGCCAAGGGGGGTCCATTGACTCCAGGCTAGGATCTAACGCCGCATAAAAATAGCGTGAGCTCTCTGGAGGTGGAGCCATGGCGATGGGGCGGGGCTTATCTTGATTGACAGCTCCTGAGTGCCCGCCTCTGCCAATTCAGCTAAATGAAGATCGCTTGACGACTTCTAGTAATGAAGTCAAAGGTCTGTTTTTTTTTACGAGTAATGAACTACTTCTTGGGTGTGGTTAAGTGACTGTAAGTTTGGTTTTGGACATTACAGTTGCTCTACTGGCAGATTTAGTGTGTTTGCCCTTACCCAGATTACCAAGATTCTGCTCAGAGTAAAAACGTTAAGAATAAGTATTTTTCTCCTGTGTCATAAGGGCACGGCTCCCTGCTGTGGTTTCTTCGGAATTTGCACAGATGCTATATTCTGCTCATAAAGATGCTCGACCCGAACGTCAACTAAGATGTGCATTATTGGTATGTTACTGGTTACTTGATTTTACGTTGAGCAACTTGAAAAATGTGACTATACGCTACTGTATATACAACACAAATATGGAACAGGCTAACACAATTCTATAATCTCTTTAGTTGTTTTAAGTTATGCTGCACCAATTTCAACAGTACTGATTATTTATTTTAGCAATGCTGCCTGAAACAGAGATGTGGCGATCAGTTACAGCTCTGAGTCCTACAGTGACTTGAAATAAACGATCATTTTCTACCTGAATTTTACTACGAAAGACTTAAACACACAGCTGTTTTAAAGATAATTCCACACCAGACCACCATGCAACAGGAAGTGACAGCGACCGTAACACAACGTTTGGTAGTCATGGCGACTGTAGCTACAGTAACCAGCGCGCCACAGCGCCTGTGGCACTTCCGTAACATCAGCACCATCGTGTGGCGGCGGCGAAGTACAGCGTGAGAGAAAATGGCCGGCCAGGAAGATCCAAGTCCAGAGAGAGATACACTAGAACTGGGCCAATGGAGAATATATCCAAGTTATAACCAGCAGCATCAAAAAAAGCATATTTAAAAAATTCTTTGGCAAATACAACCAAACACACTACATAGCCCATCATCTGACCAAATTTCCACAAGCTTTCACCGCTCAAAATGTGTGCGGAGGGGCTGGCTGGCTGGCTGGAGCGGGATCCTATCGTGTGCTGAAGTGTGTTTGTGTGAGGAGCATTGAGCTTTTTATGGAGGTTTTCTGCTGTACTGATTCTATTAACACTTATTTTTAATGAGTTTAAGCCGGAATTAAGTAGAGGGATGCGCAGTGTGTGTGCAATGGCCGCACGATTATCATTAATAATTTCATTAATAATCATAGTTAATAGTAATTCACAACGAGGTGAAAAAGTAGAAAAGCACAGTTTACATCTCGGCAACTTCAGCGAGCCCGATACACCTTGTCTGCAGTGAGTGGTTGGGTCTGATGTCGTAAAAACAGTGTAAAGGTACCCAGAAAGTGTCCAGCTGGGGGCCTTAAAAAACATGGCCCTGGAGAAGAAACAAAGAAGAAAATGTCGCAAACTGCACATTCTTTAATTTTTTTTATGTTCTTTGTCATTTATGTGCAAAAATTCTGCTTTGGACGGTTTTGGTTTTTGCTGTGATGCTGTTACTCTGTTTAATGTGCTCTTCCTAGCTGCAGTTTGCCAGGGACTGAGCACACAATGCAGTATACACTGAGTTGCCAGTTTATTAGGTACACTCTCACCTTCATGTATGACCGCTGTGTGTAGTGTAAATGAGGCCAACCAGGGTTTCTAGTATCCTTTAGTGTTCAGCCGAGCATTGGAATGGCAAAATAAGTGAAGTTAGTGATTGGAAATGGCTAGGCATGTTGGTTCAAGGATCTAGGATCTCCCAAGCTGCTGTCATCCTGGGCTTTTCACACACCATTATTTCAAGGCTTTACAGAGAATAGGAAGGAAAGCAAAAATGCAGTGTGATGGAGTGGGGAATGTTTTCCTGGCACACATCAGGGCCCCTGATATTTACTGAAGAAAGTGTGAATCACGCGGTGAATCTGAACATTGTTGCAGACCATGTTCACCCCTTCATGAAGTTGGATGGAAACCATAATGGAAAGCATCTTGTCTAGCTAGCATCTAAGGGCTAAGGCTGTTTATAGCAAGACTGTTCAGTCTTCCAGTTTGCAGCAACAGTCATTTCCATATGGGAGAAGATTCCTGCACCACATATCCCACATCTTTGAGAATCCAAGCCCATGACAAATGCATGCTATTCTGAAGGAAGGGAAACATGTTACTACATAGATGTACCTAATAAACTAGTAGCTCAGTGCATGCATTCACTGTATATTATTTTATAATAATACAAATGAATTAATTAATTTCTATTAATTAATATGTTGCACAGATATGTCCTGCAGATCCCATTTGGCTACTTTGAAATAGAAGCTCACTGTGCTGGAAAGAAGAATTGAGTACACTGAGGCTAGAGTAAGTGGTCCATGTAGAGTTATACGCACATACACACACCTTGTGTCTTGGACTGTGCATGTTTTAGGAATTTGCAGTTAACTTTTTTATATTGCTATTGAATCTAATAGAACTGTAGTAACTTAGCATTTCTTCTCTTTTTAGGTAACAAAAGGAAAGACATCGACTTAAGTCCAAATGGATTAGCAGATTCGCTACTCTTAAAGAGTAAGACCTCCAGAATTGTCTTCCGCGTTCCTTTTCAATACGACTGTGTTTTAGACCTAATGGACAGAACCGCTTTGGTGTCTTTTACAGCAGTGGTGTGTTTAATTTTTTTATACTTTGTGTTGTTCAGTGCTTTGATTTTCCACATTTCATTCCCTTAACTCTCATGGCTTATTTTAAATTATTATGAGCATGCAAAAAAGAATGAATTGCATAAAATATACATTTATAAGCCACAGTCTTCGTGTCTTTGTCAGACCTTAATAGCTGTATCCCTTTACTGTATGAGTGTCCTGAAATGCTGATGCTCCTTGTTTAGAAATGTTTATAAAGGTAGAAGAGAATCACAAAATGATTGACACACAGTGTGTAACAGCAGTGGAGGTTCCAAGTGCCAAGTGTGTTTCCTTTCTGTAGTGACTGTTTCCTCTTTTTTATTGAAGTGCCTTTATACAGATCACATTGTATTTTCATTATTTGGGGAACAACAGCTTCTTTTGCGTTTTATCTGTCTTGTCCTACTTTTTAAAATTTGTGTAAATGTGAAGTGTTATCGTTTCAATGGAAAATGATCCAGATGCTAACTTAACAGATGAGGTGGTTGGAAAAAACTTAAATAAATGAAAGAGTTAATGTTTGTCTGTATTGTCTATTTCTTCAAAATACTACAATGGACATGTATACTTAACTTGAACAATTGTTCTGAAAGTAGTTTCTTTGGCACTTATGAGCATTTTACATTATGTTTCAAGTTGATCTTAAAATAATATAAAGCAGCTGTACAGTAGTTGTTTTTCAGTTTAGTCCAGATTTAGAAGTGCAACAAGGTACACAACATATCTTTGTTTTAAAATGTCTTAAAAAATTCTTTATTCTCAACTGTTCATTATTTTTTAATATTTATATAGCTTTTTAAACGCAGGCCCTTATGGCTTATAATTTATTTGGGGAGTGTGCTATGAGCTAAGTGCAAAAAATGATCACCAGGTTGTCGTTCGCGAAGCTTCTGCTTTTTATCCGATTTTGGAGGCTCCAGAAAAAACGACAATACCCAAGATGCTCGTGGTGTAGGGCGGGGCCCGCGTGCACGCCACTGGGAAGACCGAGCCGAAGAAGCCATTTTTGCTTTAAGTTGAGCAGAAATGGAAAGGCTTTGACCCCGATCGTTGAGCGTAGTGCAAAGAATTTATTTCGTTTTGCGGTTTTTCCCCTCTGCAGTACATTTATTCGCCAAGTAACAAGCCACAGTAGTGGTAAGTTAATACATTTATTATGAAAACAGTGCTCATAAGTTGTTCGTAATGTAGCCAGGCTCCGTCTCCATTTTGTACGGCTTCAGTTTGGCCAGTGACCCTTTCCATGGATATTATACAGCACAGTGTTTTTTGTTTAATTTTATTTTTGGTGTCTTTGCAAATTCCTGAAATGCTACTGCGTTTTATATTCTACATATAACCACGCTCCCTAGTCTTGTTTTCTCGTCAGGGGAAGGTTAGCGTGAAACCGACATAATTTGTAATACTTTATAAAATAACGATTGTCCGAATGTTTTCAACAATAAATATTATATGACTGCCTTTTAAAATTGAGTAGTATAGCCGAAGCAGTACACAGCTAATAGTCACGATTGCTAAATTTCTGTTGCAAGGGTCGAACAAAATGTGAATTTCTCCGTCTGTATTTATTTTATTTTAAAATGTATTTAAAAGATAATGTTAGGAGTGTAGTCTTTTTTTTCTTTTAACAAAGTATAACGTTATGGGCCTATTATATTGGTAGACGTCAGTCACGGCTTTCAGGCGCAGTTATGAAAGGGCACTGTGGGGAGGGGAGGGGTAGGCGTGGTCAGCGCTGGAATTACGTCGTTAGGCGCCTTTGTGCGTTGATCAACGTGACCACCGTCTCCGCGCAGAAATCCGAGGCATCCTTGTTTTGCTCCGTCCCGAAAAGCCTTCACTAGGATAAAAGCTGTTATTTGGAGCTCCTACATTTTGGTTGTACAATAAAAGGTAAATAGAGCAGAGAGTTTTGCATTCCGGGCTTTGACTAAGGCGATTTTCGCGACTAACACCGAATCATGCGTTGCTGTAGGTTCATTTGGGCCTGGCCAGGCTAAAGCTGTACAGTGTAAACGTTTAAAGTTAATACGTGTTGTTACATTTTCTTTTTAGCTGCATTACAGTTGTAAACTGTGAAATAAATGTAGTTGTTACGTTTAAAACGACGATGTCTGAACACTGAAATGTTTTAGAATTTAAATATGTGTAGGTCTGACATTTTGCCATTAAATGCTTCCACCACATTTTGGCTGAACCACTTTTTTTTACTGTACCCCCTTTTTTTTTACCTCAAGATCTGTCAACAGTGGCAGTTAGGAACTTTTCATTTCTCTGACATGGGACTTGATAAAAGGTAAGACTTACTGTACTGCTTTTTGGTAGATTGTATAAAACTTTATATGCCCGTTACAGTTAATATTCACCATTTCATATAGTTTTCCTGGTTACCATGCGACTTAACACTTTTTATTTTTATAGATTTTTATTGTCATAATCTTGTTGTTCATGCTGTAGAATAACTTAGTATTTGCTATTAAAAAAAAAAAAATTAACCATGACTTCCCATATTCCATTTTGATATTCATATTAACAGAGGACATGGGGTGCCATGATAACAGATTCATGCATTACTTGTTAAATTGGAAAAGAATACATCAAATAAAGTAATAACATACATTTATGCAAACTTATAAATAAAGCTTTTTTCTAATCCATAAAGAAAAATCAATTTAAACACAAATTAAAGCTTTCTTTTTGAATCCAGGCTTTCCTTTGAGCAAAATATGTACACAAAGAACAAATAGACACTATCTTTCCAAATCACTGCAGTCCTTTGCCCACTACTCATTTTTATGGTTTTTCTGATTACTTTTCTTCTCAGGAGTGCCATGTTTTGTTTTTCCTTTTATTTTCTTATTTGATCTTTTTTTCTGATTTAGTTTTTCTATTTATCTTAATAAATTTGTTGCTCTTTGTTTTTACCTTCCAACTCCTCATCCTCCATGTATATTAATGGGCCGTAATCTAAAAGATGTTTTTTATTACCTCTGAGTGTTGTAATTTTTAATTTAGTGTTAATGTTTTTCCCTATTTATCTGTCTTTTTATGTGGAGTTGTGGTTTTCAGAGATTTCTTACTTTTCTTATTTCTGTGTGTACAGAATCAGTCGCACAGAGAGAAGTGGGAGGTATGGGCCAGACTCATCTCGGGAAGATGGGGATTGGCGGGACCGCCGAGACAGAGACATGGAGCGCGAGTACGACTCAAGGCGGTGGGGTGAAGAGAGGCGTGGTGACCGCTATGAGGCAGAGCGTAGTAGACAGGACAGTCCTGAGGTGAGACCTCTGTGAAGTCTTTGGACTCTTAAGCAGCCTTCCTCTTCTTTCTTTCGTACATGTATATTTTCTCACGCATCCAGTAATGTGTTTTTTTTAATTATAGTTAAGATTTTATGTGCTTGTGCAAAAAATTAAAATTTTTAGCACAGTTATCATAAATGCCATTTGTCCATAAACATTTTTATGTTAATGTTTACAAATATAAATTGAAACATACATGTATTTAAAAAATGTTCTTTTCTCGTCAAAGACTAAGATTTGTTTCAGTAGTGGTTCATACTTATCTGTGCCTTTAGCAGAGAGAAAGGAAGCGCCGCAATAGCGACAGGTCTGAAGATGGCTACCACTCTGATGGAGACTACCCTGATCAAGACTACAGGGCTGAACCGGGGGAGGATAAGGAGAGTAAAACCATTATGCTCAGAGGCCTGTCGCTACAAGTAACTGAAGCAGAGGTAAGTCCTCTCTTTTTGCTTCTTAGACTCTAACGTGTGATGCTTTTATTTTGTGTTTTAAGAGAGTCTTTCTTTAATAGTTATGAGTTATATGAGTAAAAGTGTGAGACTGAATTTGATGTATTGTTCGTCAGAGGAACTGTTGCAATTTTAAGGGGTTTTTTGTAGCTATGATTTTTTTTTGGTAAATATGCAAGTTTACTGAATTTTTTTTTTTAAATAAAAGGAAGAGAAGTTCTCTCTTCATACTCACATTATCAGTATGTTGTGATCTCTGCACAGCAGTAAGATTGCACGTATGTGTGTGGCAGGTTCGGGCTGCTATAGATCAACTTGAGGGACCCAAGCCTGCAGACGTGCGACTGATGAAGAAGAGGACAGGTGGGAATTGTGAGCACTGACTAATTCTCTTGCCAATTTGACACCACAGGCCCAATCTGCTTCCATTCAGATTATTTTTGCCATAGCAATGGAAAAATACAATTCTTTACTCTTTAAAATTAAAGTCCTTGTACAGCTTATAATGTAAGCGGGTGTAAAGTAAGTTGGATGAGGTAAGTTGGTTTAAAGTGCCTCCCAAAATGAAAATAATAATCCAGTTCTTTAAAGTAAGCTATTACGTTGCTGCATGGTGATCATAGGCAAGGGAAGCAAGGGAAGTCTCAGAAAGCATTTCTTGCTATGGCAAAAAGTTTGTGACGTGTATCCAGATTAAGTCACCCCCATTTTGTTGTATGGGTATCTGAGTTGTGAAGCAGTTTGTGACAGCTTGATTATTATGCCAACGGTCTTTGACTAACACAACTCCCGTCTATATTTGAATGCTGTCTCTAGGTATAAGCCGAGGTTTCGCCTTCGTGGAGTTTTATCACTTGCAAGATGCTACCCGATGGATGGAGACCAATCAGGTTGCTTCACAATCGCCAAGTCTAGAGTTTATCTTGGGGATCAGAACACAAAAATGGATGCGATTGGAAAGAAAATTGAGAATTCCTGTAATATCAGAAAAATAAGGGGCATGATTCAGTGAGCCAGGGGGTCCTTTGTAGAAATCTGACTTCGGTCCCGGGATGAATAATGATTTGAAGGTGTGGCCGCACACTTTTTGCGTTCTCTGAACTTTATTAATTTCCATTTTTGGTAGTCTTAACTTGCTAAGCCTTTTGTTGGACAACTACTCCCAACGTAACGTGTAGATGCTATTACTACTTCTGTAGTTACAAAAAATATATTTAGGGTCGCCTTATGATTGAAAAAGCACAAGGGTTGCATTAACAGGATTTTGAAGCTAAAAAATTCTGGGAATTGGTAATGGAAATTTTCTAGAAGTGTAAATTAATTTACATCACCGTCCAGCAAATTATAATATTTGGTATCCTGGCTTTTCAGCTGTTTATGTGTGCAATGTAAAATGCCAGACTAATTCCTGTGCGTCTTTTTTTTTTTTTTTTTTTTTGTATCCTTCCTTTGCAGTAAACTAGTAACACTACTAATAAACAGCATTAACTGTTGGAAATTCTAACCGTGTTGCTAAGTGTGATGTAGACGCATGTAATTTTACAGGATATACCAATATAATTAATACATCTAAGTTACTGTTGTACCATTTATCGGTTTAGAGTAAATGTTAGGACCCCCTGAAGCTCACAAAGTGCTTAACATTGAAGATGCGTGGATTTTAACGATTTGAAAACTAAGAAGCTCCAGTATGTTGTGGCCTCCTGAATTTTTCTTTCAAATTTAAAGTCTGTAGCGCGAGAGCTGTGCTTTTTAAAAAGGAGAACCATATTTGTATTTTGCCTGTCTAAGATGGTACCTCGTTCTAGGTTTACACAAAGTTATGAAGTCTCCTCCTTGGGTTCCTTTACACACTCTGCTCCGGCTCCAAGTCTTGGCTAGCCGGCAGCATCCGGGTCCGACACACCACTAGCACTCTCCTTAGAACACACACGCAGAGACAACCTGTTGAGCTAGCATCTCAACATCCACTGTGGAACTCCATGACCTTCCTTGTCAGCTGTGCTTGTTCTTGCGGTGCCAATAGAATCAGACCTGATTGAGCCCATGTGGCCCAAACCTGCCAGAAATCTTGAAATAATGGAATGTCTTCCTCTTACAGAAACTGCTGGTGATCCAGGGGAAGAGTGTGACTATGCAGTACAGCAACTCCAGACACAAGTTTGAGGACTGGCTCTGCAACACTGTGAGTGTCATCTCTGCAGTTCTTTCTTCCTGCAACCCCATTTTTAGCAACAGTAGGTTTACGTGATGTTGTGTTTTGGCACATGCTGAGTCTTTTGCACTGTTTGGTGTTGCCTTGTATTTTGTGCTTGGGTTGATAGTTTTTTTCAGCATATAAGCCTTTCCATCACTAAATGGGGAAACCAGTCAATATGACTAATAGGAACCTCCTAGAATCTTCATGACCTAAGGAAACTCTCAGTAGTTGATTCTGAATAAAAATGGTATAACCGGTTACTTGCAGTGTGGCCTGTACAATTTCCGGAGGAGGCTGAAGTGCTTCAGGTGTGGAGCAGCCAAAGTTGGTAAGTAGTGTTGCAACACGAAACTGTTTATTGCACCCAGATGGATGCTCTACATGGAAGGACATCATTGTCCCCCTGTGCAGTCATATATGCCTTACTGGTCTTAAGCGCACACCATGGCAGGGAGGACAGCTGACTGCTCAGACTGTGCTGTTATTGAGTGTCTCTTGTATATTTACCTGGTTATGTTGTTACAACCCGGCTAGTTGGCTAGGGGACCAGCAGTAAGGATCGTAGTATTTTAAGGGAAAAGAAAGAAAATGTAGGTGGTAGGAGAGAACCCCTTTTTCAACAGACCCCAAAACACGGCACAGTGACAAAGTGCAAGATATATATATATATATATAAAACAAACAAATAAAAGAACCAGGCACCAAATGGTTTTACATAATACAGGCAGTTCCCAACTCAAAAGTCCAAAAACCAAACAAAAGCGGACATCCCGACCTGGGCCACGAAAAGAAAAGAAAACAGAAGACAAACTAAAGCGCTGTCTACCTCCACTATAGGATCCACCAAAACCAATACAAGAGTGGGAGACTGCCACTTTGCCTGGGGTTTTAACATATAAGTAAGTGTACAATAAATCGCAGAGTGTTTGCACCAGGTACACCAGAGGTTTGGACACTGCCCGGTGCCAACACTTTACAAGAATGGCAAACAGCAAAATCCTCCACTAGGCATAGAACGCAACAAAACACGACGAAGACAAAAGCTGTTGCCGCTGCCTCCATGGTGGTTCGTGCAGATAAGCGCTTACAGGGGTGACGTCATCCACTGACGGTCCAGTCCTGGCTCTGGCAGACCTATCGAACGCCAAACCCCTATGGAGAGACTGCGCGCACAGGAACAATGACAGTTCCCCACCAGACGAAAAAAAACAAGAACCGTAACACACACCCCCCCCCCTTAAAAAAAAACTTTTCATGAAGTTTTTACAAATTGAAGCAGGAGGGGTACGTGAATGTTTTCCTTCCTTTCACACCTATTAACTAGACTGCACGGGAAGGCGCATCAGCGAGAACATTCTCTGACCCTTTCTTGTGTGTAATTTGCAGGTTAAAATTTTGTACCGCCAATGCCCATCTCATCAACCGTTGGTTTTGGTTGTACATTTTTGCCAGGAACATAAGTGGGTTGTGATCGGTATAAACTTCGATTGGTATTGAGCTCAAACCCAGATATACCTCGAAGTGCTGGAGCGCTAACAACAGAGCTAATGTTTTTTTCACGATAGTAGAGTAGTGTAACTGGTGCGGGAGAAACTTTTTGGAATAGTAACAGACCGGATGTTCGATTCCCATATCATCAGTCTGCAATAAAACCACACCTGCATCTAATGCGCTAATGTCCACCTCTAGCTTTAAAGGTCTTTCGAAGTTCGGCGCAGCGAGAACAGGACAGCTGGACATCAGGGCTTTTATGTTGTCAAAAGCTTGCTGACAGTCCAGAGACCACAGAAAAGGATTAGAAGGACTTAAAAGAGAAGTCAAAGGAGCCAAAACGCTCAAGAAATTTCGACAGAAGTTCCTATAATACTCGGCCATACCTAAAAAATCTTTGTAATTCCCTTCTAGTGCAAGGTGTGGGAAAATTCGCAATCGCACTAACCTTAGCCTCTAAGGGTCAAACCTGTCCCTCCCCCACCTGTTTCCCTAAATAAGTGACAGTAGCCTTTCCGAAGTCACATTTAGCAAGATTCAGGGTCAGCTTTGCTTTTTCCAGTCTTGCAAATAACCATCTCAAAGTGCTTAAATGAGAGTCCCAGTCACCGGAATAGATGACTATATCATCCAAGTACGCTTCACAGTTGTGCACATCCCCTAACACCAAAGTTATGAGGCGTTGAAAAGTAGAGGGAGCGTTCCTCATACCGAAAGCCATGACGTTATATTGAGCAAATGTATCTGGGGTTACAAAGGCAGATATATCAAACTCATGGGGTGTTAGCGACACTTGCCAGTAACCCTTCGGTAGGTCTAGTTTCGTTACGAAATGAGCTCCACCAACACAATCCACACAAATCTTCCATTCTTGGCATAGGAAAAGAGTCAGGAATGGTTACAGCATTCACCCGTCGGTAATCTGTACAAAAACAGGAGGTGCCGTCAGGTTTAGGTACCAGCAAACATGGCGAACTCCATGGGCTGTTGCTTGCTTTCGCAAGCCCATTCTCCAGCAAATAGGAAACTTCCTTTTTCATAATGTCGCATTTTCTGGGGTTCGCCCGGTACGCGTTTTGCTTAATGGGTCGTGAACCTGCCACATCAATATCATGACACAATATGTTAGTCTGCGAGGGCACGTCATGAAACAAAGAGGAATGATCTTGAATAAGCTTTACTAAATCCTTCTGCTGATCAGGCGAGAGATGATTCACCAGAGTAGGCAAACGGGCGAGCATCTCTGAATTGACTAGCTGATCAGTCTGTTGAGCAATGTCTAACTGAATGTCATCTGCGACATTATTTTCCCGGTCAACATCTACAACAACGCAAGTTTGCACCACCTTTGAGCACTCGGAAGGCTGAGAGTCTCCAACGAATGGCTTAAGCATATTAACGTGACAAACTCAATGTTTTCGTCTACGGTCAGGAGTTTCGATCACGTAGTCCGTCTCGTGACAGTTTTCGGTCCACTGTATACGGACCCGAAAATTTAGCAGAGAATACTGACCCGCCTGATGGCAATAAAACTAAAACCTTATTGCCAGGGGCGAACACACGCTCTACAACCTTCTGGTCAAACCAGGCTTTCATCTTGGTATGCGACCGTGAAAGAGAGGTTTTCGCATGAGCGCAAGCATTATGCAGTCTTTCGCTAAACTCACTAACTTGATGACATTCTTTTCAGACCCTCGTTCGTTAGAAGTGTTTCTTTCAGAAGTCTTAAAGGACCGCGCGCAGTGTGACCAAACACCAGTTCAGCGGGGCTGAATCTGATGGATTCTTGCACAGCCTCCCGAATTGCAAATAGAACAAAGGGTACTCCTTCATCCCAATCCTTTTTATACTCAAAGCAATATGACCGTAACACATTTTTCAACGACTGACGAAAACGTTCGAAAACACCTTGTGTTTGCAGGTGATATGGAGAAGAAAGTATGCTGGACGCTTAACTGTTTTAGCATCTGGGAAAAGACTGAACTCGTAAAATTAGACCCTTGGTCAGATTGTACCTGCTTCGGCAAGCCAAAAGTCGAGAAGAACTTAACTAAGGCTTTAACCACCTTCTGCGAAGTTAATTCCACATAACGGTTAACAAGTACTGGTTGCCGGACTTCGTTTTCGACAATGGTCCCAGAGTCAATAACCACATGTTCAAAAGACTCCCCTATTACAGGGATGGGGCGTAACGGAGCGGGAGGAACACGCTGTCCCCACTGTCTGACAAACTGAACATGCTTGACAAAATACCGAAACATCTCGCTTCAAACCCGGCCAGAAATAGTGGTTTGAAATGTGTCAGTATGTTTTAGTGCAGCCATAGGGTGTTCATGTGCGATGCTTAAAATGAGGTGACGATATGGTTTGGGGACCACAATTTGTCTAACGCTATTCAAATTTGCCTCATCTTCCGACAAAGGCGTCCAAGTTCGCATCAGTACATCATTTTCAAGAAAATATTTCCCAGGGTATTTTTGTTCCTCAGCTGGACTCCCCTATGGAGAGACTGCGCGCACAGGAACAATGACAGTTCCCCACCAGACGAAAAAAAAAACAAGAACCGTAACAGTTGTCTATGAATTACACTTTTTGTAGTAGCCAGGTACTGGTAGACTCCTGTTGCTCTGTCTTGTCTTTTTTAATAAATATAAATATCGTGTTTAATTACCCCTTTTTTCTGTGCTTGTATTTTAACAGAAGGTGAGGCCGCTGTGCCAAGTGGTGTAACAGAACCCCAGCAAAGTGGAGATTATTATGGCGACAGTAAGGACATTTCTATTTCTTTTCTAATTGCACTTTTAATAATGCACCACTAGTGGAATGCTTTAGTTTACAGCCTGGAAAAAAATGTACTTAGAATAATTATCTTGCCACAATGAGTACTTTTATTTGGGTTCTGGATTAAGTTACATCAGCTCATTTGGTGATGTGCGTTTTCTTCCTGACAGCAATTATCCTGAGGAACATCGCCCCTCTGACAACAGTAGAGGCCATCATGGCTGCACTGGCCCCTTACGTTAACCTCTCACCAAGCAACGTTAGACTCATCAAGGACAAACAGACTGGGCAAAACAGAGGATTTGCCTTTGTTCAGCTTTCATCACCCCTAGTACGTTGACTAAGTCCATGCTGTACAATTATTTAATATTTTCAAGTATTGCTGTAATTACAGTGATCATCAGATGGGGAAAAAACACTGCACAGAACTCATCAGGCACCTAAAGAGGACCCGCATCTTTTTATTTACAATATTCAGTATTTGAATAACTTCAACATATTTTCTATAACTTGGTCTAGCTTGATGGTTTTCAGCTCTCTTAAACAAATGTGTACAACAATCCCTTGATTTACAATAGCCTAAAAATGTATAAATAAAAAAACACCTTCCCTTAGTTTTAATGGTAGTCATAGTTTCTGGTAACCTGTCTCAGTTTAAAAACTCAAGGGATGAGAAAAGGGACTTCATGTCTGACTCTGATGTCCTTCACCACAACTCTCAGAAACGCCATCAGGGCCGGTGTCCAAGGGAATTAATGGAATTTATTCCATTAAATTGTGGAATTAATCTTTAGGATCTATTAAATGCAAATTAAAGGTTTCATTTAAAAAATCCCACTTTTACTTTTCAATACGATTTGGTGAACGTTGGTGAACACTTGCAACTATTGAGTTCTCTCTTTAAGCATTTGTAAAATTTCGATTAAATTAGTACTGGAACTCAGTGGACTGATATTTTGTGATTTAAAGAATAATCTATTTATTATGCAGTAATTGGCAGTTTTAAGTTTTGAATGCATTTGAATTTTTTTATGTGACATATTCTAGTGGCATTTATTCAGTAAACACAAAAGGTAAATAATTAACAAATTCAGATTGCATGCTGATAGTATGATTTGAAACCATACTTCCATCTAATACTAATTTGCTGAAAAGACAATTTATTCACCTTTGTACAGGAGGCTTCCCAGCTTCTCATGATCCTTCAAGGCCTCCAGCCACCACTCAAACTGGATGGCAAGACGATCGGAGTGGATTATGCCAAAAGTGCCAGGAAGTAAGGCAGCCATCATGGAAATGGGTTGATGTGCACATTCAGTTATTCATGTAGCTGGCAATCATCCAGAGCACATAGAAAATCCAGATTATTATAATTTTCTTCTTTTATATAACAGATTTTAGTAAGTTTTTTTTTTTTTTTTTTTTTTTTTTTTGCATTTATTTTCATAGCATAATTTTTGATGGTGTACTTTTTTGCATCTGTTTTAAATGTGGGTAAGTCCCATAATACCATATGGTGGAATATGATTTGGCTTCTTTCAGAGACACGCTGTTGCCTGATGGAAACCGTATCAGTGTCCTGTCTGTGGCTAGCACAGCTATTGCCGCTGCCCAGTGGTCCTCCAGCCAGGTACGAGGCTTCCTGCACCTTTTCTTTGATGTCTTTCACTAAACACGACTTAAATGTGTGTTCATTGCTGTTCTGTGTACACTGCCAGCCACAGCATAGTGGGGAGGGAGTTTTGGAGTACAACTACCTACAGGAAGGCTTCACCCCATATTCACAGGTACGTAAAGCCACAGCCTCACTCATAGTATATTGGTCTTGAACTCCCTCCTTTCTCTTAAATTAGGCATATCTAGATTGAGCAGGACCATTAATAAAGGTGTTTTCAAAGATAATTAGCATTACTGAAAGCTCTTGTTGATGTGTATCTTCCACAGTATGGTCAGGATTACAGTGCCTATTATCATCAAGCGGGGAGATTGGATGCTGCACCCGGAGATGGATTGCTTGGTGGTAAGGATTTGAGTCGTGCTTTGCTGGTATTACAAAAGCAGTTTTGAATTAGTGGTACAAATCTAGATGCATGGTGATATTAATAAAAAAAAAAAATTAAGAAAGCTTAGTCACTACGGGGGTGTCCTGATTTGTGTATCCTTCTGTTCTAGCTGCACCTGGTGTGAAAATTGTCCCAGCTGTTTCTGGAGTTGTAGTGTCTCAGAGTGCACAAGCCTACCAGCCCCATATTGTTGGCCAGCCAGTCACACAGGTAGGTACAATGTTATGAATGTAAAGTGAAATGTGTTGGTGGCATATCGCTCACAGAAGGACAGCACAGCATCAGCAGTTACAGCACGGTTGTGTTTTCTTCTGCCCACTTATTTAGACTGCATTTCTTTCTCCTCTGACAAAAGGGAACTGTACACAGGTGTTCTTCTAGCTTTGTTTTACATGTCTGAGACTGTCCAAATATTCCCTATTATCTTTTGGTTCTTCCCAGTCTGTGCAAACCTCACAGCAGACAGAGGTCACTACACCATCTACAAGCATCACTACTACTGTGACCATAACAGCTCCTCCTGTTTTGGCCACTTCAACACCTGCAGCTAGTGTGACGACAACAGTGACATCTGCATCTGAAAGTAAACCAGGTAAGCTCCTATCTCTCACACTTCTGTAAGGAAAGTGTTTTTAACCATTCCCTATCTGATATAGTAAATGTATATTCTTCATTTAAATGATACAACAATGGCCCTTTAGGTTAAATTTATACTGAGAATATTTTGAGAAACCTTACTGGTAACCTTGTTTTTGAAAAGATTTCTTGTGTTCCTTAGCTGTTCCGGACACCTCCACATACCAGTATGATGAATCTTCAGGTTACTACTATGACCCTCAGACAGGATTCTATTATGATCCAAACACACAGGTACACATATTGTATTTGGATGGAAATACAGATTTTATTTTTTTTTCCCCTCGCAAATACATTTTAAATTCTACTGCCTTTTTTTTAATTTTTTTGGCCTTTGAAATTTCCCTCTGTGTTGTATGTGCTAACACACTTAACAAATACGACAGTTGTTGCACTGTACTTTCCTGGTTGGTAAACATCAGTTTCCTTTTCCTTCAGTATTACTACAACTCCCAGACACAGCAGTACCTCTACTGGGACAGCGAAAAACAGTCCTACATACCGGCAACAGACAGCAGCTCAGCACAAGCCTCAAATGGTAGCACTTTAGCAGGATTGGCTAACAAGGAGCCCAAAGAGCCCAAGGAGAAGAAGGAAAAGCCCAAGAGCAAGACTGCGCAACAGGTACCACACATCTGAGCTGTGGATCATGAATTTGCAGTAGCAATGTGTAGAGAGACTGATTTTCTGGGTTTAAGTTCAGTCTTAACTGTTGCAGTAGAACATTTACAGGAGTCTGCCAGCCATGTCATCATTTGTGCTTCTTGTAGATAGCCAAGGACATGGAGCGTTGGGCAAAGAGCCTGAATAAACAAAAAGAAAACTTCAAGAGCAGTTTCCAGCCTGTCAGCCAGGAAGAGAGAAAGGAAGCAGCTGCTGCAGATGCAGGGTTCTCCCTCTTTGAGAAAAAGGTACTGGTGCTCAGTCCATTTCTTTCTGTCTTGTAGAAGGAACTATATGAGTGTTCTTTATGAAATTTGAAGCATTTAATATTATCTTAAGTGTAAATATTAGTTTACAAAAGAGGTTTTTGGGTTTTACAGCAGGCCGGAATTTTGGACAAGCCACAGTTGGTAGTGGAGTTTACAAAGAGCACTGATGAGGAGAACCAAACAAAGGTATGGGACGTTTTTGCTTGTCACAGTGTCATAGAGTTGGATTCCAAACAATTTTGTAACCGTGTTCACTGGACGCATTAGGTGGACTTTTTACTGTTTAACTGATGTACTTCTGTGACCGTTTGGCTGGTCTTTTGTCAAGAACTGGGCAGAGTGGCGTTGGGGCCTAAACAAAAACATTAACTTTTTTGACAGGTCGGCTTGGTGGCAGCATATAGAGGGGATAGTGATCCTGAGGAGGCGGAGCCTGATCGGTGTGAGGAGGGGGCCGACAAGCTGATGGACTGGAAAAAGATGGCCTGCCTGCTCTGTCGGAGACAGTTCCCTAACAAGGAGGCGCTGGTGCGACACCAACAACTCTCTGACCTGCACAAGGTACAGTGACTGAAAGAGTATTTCTGTATTCTATGCTGTGGGCATAATACTTGGTTTTCGTATTGTGAGAAAATGCATGCTGAATGGAATGCTTCATAAATTTAGAGGGTAGGAAAAGCCAGAAGTCTTTGGTTACAAATGAATCTCAAGGAACTTTCATAATGTCTTTCTAGCAAAACATGGAAGTTTACAGAAGATCGCGAATGTCTCAAGCAGAACTGGAGGACTTGGAGAGAAAAGAAACTGAGGTATGAACTGTTGACTGCTGTCTTCACATATAGAGATCTACATAAATTTGTAATTTGTGTTTTGTTGTATGTGTGAAGCCCATATGCTCACTTCAGTGCACTTTCACCCAGCAGCTGAAGTACAGAGACCGAGCGGCTGAAAGAAGAGAGAAGTACGGCATCCCGGAGCCTCCAGTGCCCAAAAAGAAGAAATTTACCCCACCCCCCGTTGTGTAAGTGTAGTGGTGCTACAATTTTGGAACTTGTGTAGTTCTTCAACCTTGAAATATGTTCTCGTGCCAATGTGTCCACGAATTCCTGTGCCACACATGAACGACCTTAACTTTTCAGGGCTGTAATATTGTGTATTTTAAGTTGAATCGGTTTATGTAATTAAGTCATTTGTGCTGTTTTGTGCAGCGACTATGAGCAGCCCACAAAAGATGGTCTGAACAGCAACAACATCGGGAGTAAAATGCTGCAAGCAATGGGCTGGAAGGAGGGCAAGGGCCTGGGCCGCAACCAGCAGGGCATTACGGCGCCCATCGAGGTGAGTCCTACTCAAGACAGAAAACTGAGTGGCTGTTTCTTCAAGGCAAACCAGCATACCTCACAAGCTGGAAGACTCTCACACCTTAATGTACCTTGAAGTTCCCTGTGAGGAGAATGTGTTAGTTCTGACCGGTGTTTCTCTCCTCTAGGCTCGACTGCGGACTAAAGGAGCAGGTTTGGGAACGAAGGGCAGTTCATACAGTCTGTCGGCATCCGACACCTACAAGGACGCCGTGCGCAAGGCTATGTTTGCTCGCTTCACAGAAATTGACTGAGCTGTTTGCGTACCTCTCACAGTGACCTGAGAGCCCACAGCGGCTCACCACTCGGACTCTGACTTTTACGTATATGTGGTTCCTGAATGTCTGGCCTCAAAAATGGTCCGTTTTGTGGACAGCATAACACCCTGCGTTTCCGTCATCTTTGTGGTTTTCAGAGTCATGTACCGCTCCATTGGAACCAATGTGATCAGAATATTTGAAGGTAGACACTAGTCAGTTTGCCAGGGAAAATACTGTCCATTATGTTTTTGTACAAATATCCTTGTTTCGGTTTGAATGCTTTGTTGAAAGTGTGTGCATGTTCAGAATGTCAGAATGTACAGTTTGTAGATTGATTTATTTTGTACAGAAAAAAATAAATGAATGATCAGTTTCTGTGGTGCCTAATTTTTACCTGGGAAGAAACTACTGATAGAACGAGGGAGTAAAATGTACTGGCATGTTGTGTAGCCCCGTTATACAAATGGAAACTTAATTCAACACAAGCTTATACTTTCATTTAACTGATGCTTTTGTTCAAGGTGAAGTGGAGACAGAACTGAGGCCATGTGTCTGCTAAATAAGGGAACCTGTCGATCCCCAACATCCTGCAGTTCACTTTTCCTAGATCGTGAGGAGACATCCAAGAATCCATGGTGAGAGCCAAGGTAAAGAAACTGGACCTCTATAAATGTTACCTTTTTCCATAGGTAAAAGTTTTTAGGAACAATCTCACATTAACACACTGTATAAAATGTGAGTTTCTATTTTCGGTCTCTGGCTAGAAGATGCCCTCTGAGTGAGGGTCAGTGCTGCGGTGAAGTGGCGTGAACTATATGGTCCTCCGTAGAAAAATAACACGTTTTTACCAGCTTGCCAAAGGTCATTCCACCGTATCCCAGTTCCACTTACACGTGGGTGTTTATTATTGTGAAGACTAATGTTTTAGATATTTTGGGTAGAATAAAATGCAGATTAGAAAAGGACAGACTGTATTCAGTTACAGTCAGTTATGAAAGTTGTCAGCAGGTTACCAGATTGAGGAGAAAGCCAACTTGGACGCTGGCTGCTAAATGCCTTTCACCTGCTGTTCTAAGTAATGACTCAGCAAAGTAATTCTCCAGCACAAAAGATGGCATTAGTTCAGAATAAATACACACTTGCTTTTTTCTGTGAAAAATAAATTCCTGACTCACTTTATCCTGATAGTAGAATATTTTAGTCAATTATTCACTAAGTCAAATAGACAGCTGTCCTATATCATTCAAAAATATAGTAAATGTGCCCTTTTTTCATTTATGTATGAACAAATGTGTGCAACAGCTCTGATGTTGAAATAATGCTCATGGATTCAATATGGAGTACACAATTTCAGCACAGGTGAACACCAGCAATCGCAGTGAATCACTGGGATGAATTTTATGCCACTTCATTGCTGCAGTCCACTTCCTTTGTCAATGAAAGCAAGGATTTTTTTAGGCTAATAAAATGTTATGATCTCTTTAGTTGGGCTCTGTAACGAGAGAGGGGTCAATGGGACCGCACATAAATTAGAAAAGGGGTTTAAAGGTTTTACTGGCTGGATAACAGTCCAAGAACCAAACCAATGGATATTTGTGGAAAGGTTTATTATGAGAAAGTGATTTATAGTGAATACCTAAAATAGTGATGTGCTCAAAGGGGGAACAAGTGAAAACAAACTTCTACTGTGTGTGAACCAAACACCAACTGTCTATCTTAAACCCAGAAAGAAAAAGTGGCAAACCCAAAACAAAGTCTTCCATGTCTGACTAAAGTGATCTAAACAACCTAAGAAAACACACCAATAGAAATAGGATTGCAAAATTGCTGAAGTCACAGAAGTTGGGGGGGACCCATTTAAGGCCAATGGGCACAGGTGATGTCCATTTGGAGTCCTCAGAGGCCTAACTGGAAAACAGGGAAGAGACAAGTGCACAGCCCAACGAAACGGCCGTTACGAAAAATAAATCATTATGAAGTCTACACGCTGGTAATACAGTAATGTGTCAGATACAGATGAGCATATGGGTCAAAGCATCATAGCACACAGAACATCACCATTTTCTCAGACAGCTCCATACAGACCAGATAACATACATTTCCAGCAGAGATTGAAAGAAGCACAGAGAAAACACATTTGTTTCCTGTGTCAAATTATGTTAAACAGTACAGTTTGCAGGCATTCGCTGAAGCATCTCCCTTATAAACAGTCAAACAGCACACTTATGAGCATATTTACACATCTTTCTATAGAAGGTTCAATATTTTATCGATTTATCTGTTTAGGTATGCAAACTTGATTTCTTTATGAGCTCTTAAGTGTTTTAAATACCTTGCGTAAATGATTATTCAAACCTATTGGGTTGAACACAAACATCAAGAGTCTTTCAAAGAACCAAGGAAATCAGTGTGCAACCCATGGAAATGGAACACCAGAATAATTTTGACAATTTCCAGTTGCTTATTGCATTTTATGGGAGGCTAGAAATCAATTATATCCTCTCTCAAGAGTTTATTGCTCTTCTTGCTACTTATTTCTGATATGTAGTGATTTTACTTAATAGAGGACTTCTTAGTTCCATAAAGCAGCTACCTATCTGAGCTGCTGGTGGCATTATGGTTGTTGCTATTGCTTCTTGCTTGGAGGAATCAGGCTCAAATCCTTCCCATGCCCTTCATGAAGATTCACAACTGCTGTCGTCAAAGCAAGTTGTGCAAACAGGTGAAGAAACCTGTTTGTTTGCACACTTGTATTTACGACCGTTGCCTGATTTAAAAAATGTATTTCTTCCTCTCCCAGCCACAATTTTCCACATGGAAACTGGGGAAGCAACGTTGCGTTGAGGTTGAGATAAAATTTGTCAAGATTTTAATAATGACTACTAAACAGGATGACAAAGGGTTTACCAGCCGCAGCATTTTGTGTTACATTGGGGGACAATCTGTAGTAATACGAGCGAGTGGCATTGTCCCTTGTGTGGATGTTCTGTAGTTACTCCGGCATGACGATGGAAAATACTACTTGTTAATAAAACACTAAATGGTGTTTTGCTTCGGTGCTTGCATCACATGCTAATCCTCTCATGCAAAACACGAGTTCCTGGGACAAAACATCTCAATGAAAGATATTTTATGAATGACAATGAGAACATTTGCCGTTACTTACGAAGTGAAAATACTACACAATAGTGTGCGAAAGTTATACACGAAAACAACATCCAAATAATGTGCTTAAAGATGAAAACACTTGAATTTATTCATAAGTCTGAGCTGGATCAGTTTGTTCCAGCGCCTATCCCGGAAAAAGGGCATGAACCCCATCAACAAATTCTGAAACGACGTGAATATTACGACTGATTTGAAATAACTACCAGGGAAAAGTGTCATCTCCTTGGCCACATGAGGCCATATCTGGACAAATAAAGAAAAACACTTATAAATGAATAAAAAAATGTTTGCATCTTCAAAAAATCTGCAACTCAAATGTTCGTACCGCGAGGTCTAAGGTGCATGGCATTGTTTGACCTCATAATAAATCTTTGCTGACTTCCAGAAAGAACACACACCTGGCACTCAGGTTAAAATTTCAACAAATCATACAAACAATACAGTTCTCAGGATAAACTAATATTTATAGGCTATTCATTTACAGGTTAGTGAGAACAGTTTGACTCACACGATGTCTTACAAGGGCAGACAAACGTGAGTCAGTAGATGTAAACAGCGGCATAACTGATGTGCAAAGTCATGGTGATAGATGTGTTCTTCCTTTCTGAGGAAAGTGAAGAATGAGCACATTGTGTTTGGTGGAGAAGAGCTGCAGGACAACACTGGGGGATAAGAAGGGCCTTAATGACAGTGATTAGTTTTCTCCATGGGAGGCTGGTGAGGTAACAAATACCCTACAGATACTCTGTTATTACACTGTGCCTCATGTTCTCCTGTGTATATGTAATTTCAACCATTTAATAAAATACTGCTGACTTTTTAAACCCTTTTAAAGAGGCGGCAATGTTCAAAGCAAGCGGTGTATCGCCTGAGTTCATGTAAAGTCTGAGTGAGTCGCTGTGATTTGGAGGTCGTATGGGTATTGGAAGTGAGAGGGTTTTGCCATTAAGCGTTGACTGGCACGTCCTCCTGCCTCTGCGTTTAGTGAGAATCACACCTGTAAAGGCAGCTTTTCCGTCATCCTTTGAGAGAACCTTACAACTCCCTGTTATTCCCAGCGTGGCATCGGGCCTTCGCAGGGGCTCTTCTTCCTGAGGCTCCGGAGCACAGGCTTTCTCTTCTGTCAGGGGAAACTGACAGAAGTATATGGACATCTGAGCATCACTCGCACATGTGCTTCTTGAACCTCCCATTCCAAACCCATGGGCATTAATATGCAGTTGTTCTCCCTTTTGCTGTTACAACAGCCTCCCCTCTTCTGGGAAGGTTTCCACCAAATTTTGGAGCACGGCTGTGGGAATTTGCCACAAGAGCATCAGTGAGGTTAGGTGAGAAGGCCTGGCTCGTGGTCAGCATTTGAGTTTTTCCCAAAGGTGTTCGGTGAGGTTGAGGTCAGGGTTCCGTTCAGCCACTCAAGTTCTTCCACACCAACCTGGGCAAACCATGTGTTTATGGAGCTTGCTTTATGCATGGGGGGAGCGTAGTCATGCTGAAGCAGGAAAAGAGCTTCTTTTTACCCAAACTGTGGCCACAAAGCTGGAAGCACACAATTTTCTAGAATGTGTTTGTACACTGTGTGGGTGTGGGTGAAACAGCTCAGGTCGGTCATTAGAAGGGGGTCCATGTACTTTTGGCCAAATAAATTGTTTAGCTCTTTATGGTTAGGGAAATATTGTGCCCATATTTAAATGCTTTTCAGTGATAAAACACTGGCTTTTTAGTTGTGTTTACGAATGACTTTTATCTTTGTGTATTTTTTGGTTTCCTCAGTTTACAAAACAAGGACAAATGCAGCAAGACCCGATTTAGGATTTTCACTCCTGAGCAGGAAACTCAAATCGTTGATATGATTTATCACCAACAACACCATAAACAGCACAATGGAGGAGGAACTCTGATAGTGTCAAAGAACTTAGGTACCAGTATATTTAGGTAAAATGTCTAAACAATACAGTACAGTGTTGATTTTGAACAAAAACACTCAAGGCCCAAACCACACAGCCATTTTTTAGGCATAATGTAAACTCCTATAAAGGCATAACTCTTAGTTTGGATTTATTTTCAGAATCCTGAAGCTTAAAACCAAGCAAACCCTGCACATTTTCATACTTGTGGATGATGCTGGTTCCAACTTGGACAAAACGGGTCAATGAGAATGAATTTGAGAAAAGAGCAGCAGTGGATTTTCCAGGCCAGAGGGGTGTCCACATCACCATGCATGCCTCAGCATCCTATGATTTATTGATGTTGCATCAACTGCTAATCGGGCCATAAAATACTGTGCAGCTCATTTCATTCCTAGATGACCTCCGTGGAAGGCTTGTGCCAGAAGAGAAATGAGACGAGAAATGCAAACACCAGTAATCTCCTTGGACAATGAGGTATTTCTCCGCTCCTTTGCAGTCGCAGAAGGGTTTGCAGCCCATCTGAGGGTGTTGCCATTTTTCCTCCCATCTTATTTTGCATTCTACAACGCTGTTCTCCCAGAGGTGGAATGTTGTTTTTTATGATCATTTCAGTGTTCTTGTTGGGAGAAACCTTTTGCTATTTGATGTTAACTGTTGAACCAAGCTTCTTGTTAGCTGCATGAAGAGCTTTGAAACTGTACTGAAAAATGTGTGTGACCACTGGCAGAAAACTGCAACACCGCCTGCTATGGCTAATTTCCCAAGCAGAAAACTAGCATCACTTACATGGAAGGTCTGTTAAATAAAAGTTAATAATAATCAATGTTCTCAATTTTCCTTTAACAAATAAAGGTAGCAGATTTACTATTGTAAGATGGACTGTATAGCAATGCTGTTTTTACATGGAAGCTTTTGGGTCAAGGCTCCAGAGGACCTGGAGAAGACCAATGAATCAAGAGTTATGGAGGGAGTGTACGGAGGACACATTTCCTCTTAATGTTGTTTTAAAAGTGGTTAAAAATTCACTCTCCACTTTAACCAAAGATTTTTTTGTATTTCTTGGATTTACAAATGATATAAATACGACTTAGGTTGCAGTGTTACAAGGTGTTGCTCTTGAAGGACCTGAATGGTTTTAATTTCGCCTTCTTCTACATTCTGTATCGTGTGATCTGATTTAACCCACTGTGCGTTTCAGGCTCTGTCGTTCAGCCTTGGGATTAAAATAAAGGTCAAGCAACAAATCAAGGGATATAAAACATATTTCAATGTGCTATACACATTCAGTAAACTGCACAAAGGATGGACAGTGCTGCAATGCCCATACTGACTGCTGTGTTGTTGGATGTGGCAAGTTTAAGCATTATTGACATGGCAGTCATGGACAAAATGAAGAGACATGAGCTTAGCACCCAATCTGTTATATATTACCTTAGAAAATGTGTAAGTCCAGGATGACTTGCATGTCCTGTAATTTGTAGTGCTACTGTGCTGCTTAAGGAAACAGTTTTGGCACAATGTTACGCTCACACAAACAGCAGCTAACAACATTTACCTGTGTACTTTGGAAAACTTTGGCAGTAGCCTAACTCATCCATCCACCCATTTTACCAATCTGTGAACAATACTACTGGCTACTTATAAGATTAAGGAATTTGATAACTTTTTAGATATTTGATGGGAAGCCATAATATTAGTAACATTCTTTGGAGTTTTATAAAAATATTGGGAGGGCAAATTAATTTGTCTTCGGTCATTGTTTGGAGAAACAGACCCCTATGAATGCATGTAAATTTTTAAAGGCTTTGTTTAATGTCCTTTGTATTTTAATCCTGAATGGTCGGTGTTTGAATTTATCTAGACAAAGGGTCATATTCTCACCTCAGCATGCTGAGTCCTTATGTACACACTTAAGGGGTAGCAAATTATTTGTACACTCTGGCATCTTAGAGAATTAAAATTTGCTGACTTACTTGGTACAGCCCTGCTCAGAAAGTGGGAACGTAAGCAGCAATAACACATTATATATCACCAAACTGTTTTATTCTTAAAGTGGTTGTGTTTAGTATATACGTATTGTTAGTGTTGAACAGACAGAGAGCAACTTTATTGGTAATATTGGACATTAGTAATATGTTCAATGTGTGTATCATATACACTGCCCGGCCAAAACAAAAGTCACACACTCTAATATTTCATTGGACCGCCTTTAGCTTTGATTACAGCACACATTGGCCATGGCATCGTTTCGATAAGCTTATGCAATGTCACAACATTTATTTCCATCCAGAGCTGCATTCATTTTTCGCCAACATCTTGTATTGATGATGGGGGAGTTGGACCGCTGCATAAAGTCTTCTCCAACACATCCCAAAGATTCTCAATGGGGTTAAGGTCTGGACTCTGTGGTGGCCAATCCATGTGTGAAAATGATGTCTCTCTCATGCTCCCTGAAGCACTCTTTCACAATTTGAGCCCGATGAATCCTGGCATTGTCATCTCGGAAGAAAAAAATCTATTGATGGGAAAAACCTGGTCATTCAGTGTATTCAGGTAGTCAGCTGACTTTTTTTGGGCAAATAATGTTGCTGAACCTAGACCTGACCAACTGAAGCAACCCCACATCATAACACCAAGTTAAATCCAGGTGGTGCCTTTTTTGACTGGGCAGTGTATTTCTCATCCCTCCAGCATCACTCCCCTCCCCGTCACCCTTTCCTGGTGTGTGTGTGTGTGTGTGTGTTGTTTGGCTACCCAAAAACCTCTCTTAAGGTGAGAAGGACCTGTGTCCCAAATTTAAAGTCTTTGGCTTGTAAAACAAAACAGCACATAAAAAACAAACAGATTGAAGCAAATACTGTCAACAAAGTCATAAATCATTTCAGGAGATTACGCTCAAAATCAGAACAATTGGCCCTTGAAATGTTGAAAAAGCACCAAGAATTAATAAATTAATATGCATTCACTACTTTAATACTTTTATATACTTTTTGTGTGATGGAAATTTTTGCTGCACAGTTATAGGATGATGACTCTTGCTGCAAAAATGAAACAGAAATAATGCATTGATATACACAAATGTATAACAGGCACACATCCATCCATGAAGCCTCTTCCAAAAAAACATCCCTTCAGGTTTGTGGGCCGGGCCTGTGAAGCACAGGGCATCAAGTATTGCTTAATTCTCCCATAGATGTTTAACTTTAAAGTACACAATGACTGTCATTTACAGTGTTGACTGGAATGGAGAAAGCAAACCTGGAATGGTCTGGATGATACTAACCCAAGCATGGATTCTGACAGTTGGATTCTCCATTACATCCAGTTTTGTTTTTCACGATGTGAATTCCAACAATATTAAGGATCCTTTAAAACTGGATCAGTTGTGGAGATCAGGTTGTGTGTGAGACTGCAAATGTTGTAAAAGTTCTACAACCTTACAGCTAGGAAATGGATGGGTTTGAGCACAGATTACAGTTAAATACTGCTGGTTTCTTGTTTAGGGCTGAAATTATGTTTCCTTTCTGTTTTTAGTGATCTGACTAGAGAAGAAAACTTCTAAACAAAAACAATTGGAAGTCCAGCCATGATTTGCCCACAACTGGTCATAGGCCCATGAATCCACCATGTCCTTTGAAAAGGTTTTCACAATGCAGATAAAACACGTAGTAACAATGTTTGTTACTTCAATCTGAATCTGTGAAGCTCTAATTTTTTTTAAATTCTGATATTGGTCATTTTACATGTTATTCATGAAAAATATTTGCTGTAAGAAGTGTTAGGTTTATTTGTTGTTTGCCGGCTGATTTATAGCAGTTAAAGCGGAGTTACGGGTTTTTTGACCACATACCTGGCATGGGCTTGAACACATTAAGTTTATAGAACTTTCTGTTCTGATGAAGTAAATCACTGTTTTGTAGTCATGATTTTTTGCTTAAAATATTTTTTTGACCACAGAAATTAATAATAGATGCAGTTACTGTTGTGAACAGCTACTTCTGTCCCTGTGGGGGTTAAAACTGTTAGAGAAATTGCTGTGTGGTTGGTGTCCTTGACTATGAGGTTGTAGTGAAAGTCACTGGAGGCCAAGAAAAACCAAAAGATACCCAGGAGGAGGTAAAGTTCTGACTTTAATTGTACCCGATCTTAACATCTTTTGATGCCTTGCAAAACACATTCATTATCGGTAAGGAAGTGGCACCCCCCCCCCCCCCCTTAATTTTGCACTTGGCTGGATTAAGCAGGAGCTACTCCACTGTTATGGTCTGCCATGACCAAGGGGGTCCTCATCCAATACAACTCCCCCCCCCACCCCCAATGGAGCACATTTCTGTTCCGTGCACCAACAGTTCTGGATGGATTCCCTAGACACATGGAACATCTTCATGGCCATTTCTGAGGCTTCATGCTTGGCACCATGCAACCTCTTGACCCCCTTTATATTTGACCCCAGTTTTTTTGTTTGCGGTTCTGTTTCATTTCCAACCATGGGAGACATGGCTATATTAACCGGAAAGGGGTGATCAGATGATGTGAACTGATACAGAAATCAGGGCACTGACTCTCTGAAAGGGTTCTGAGCTCCAGTGTTAATGCTTAGCAGTTAATAGAGACCCAAGACTATAGGGCAGTGTATGTTAATTTAGTGCCAGTGGCTGTCAGTGGTGTAAATTCTATTTATGTGTTTTGGTATGTAATTAAACATCTCAAGAACATGTTTCTTCAAGGTTTCTTTCAATGCCAACATCTATGAAGGGAGTCTGGAAGGAAAAAGTTTGTGCCTGACTAAAGGAAAAGTGATGCAAAATGTATAAAAGTTATTAACATCTATAATGCTCTGGGGCAGTCTGGGTTTCACCTGATGTTCCTGGTTTTGTGAAGCTCCAGAAACTGAAATAGTTACTGTGATTTATAGTGCTGTGCAGGGTAAACTTCAGCAGCATCTAGATTTGAACTCGAGACATTCCAGTTGCTAGAAGCTCCCAAGCTGTAAGCACTGCATTAATGTTGAAAATAGACATACAGGTTGTCTTGTTTTAAAGAGTCCAGTAGATGTAAACTGACTTAACCTTCTGGTATCATGACGTCACACAGTCTATGACCGAAGCCACCGTGGGAGGAATATGCAAAAATTACAGCAAACATAATGCTAAGCTGTAAACCTGTAATTGCTTTCAAGAATAAACTTTTTGGGGAAGAATTTTGATGGTTGACAAAAAGTTTCACACACATTTGCTTAACTGGCACTTTTCTCCAAAGTGATGTACAAGGTTTATTTACTTTGTACTTAGAGTAGCCAATATCTTTGTCCATGGTGACTTACAATCCTGGATACACAGCCCTAACACACAGACACACACACTCTGGGCAATTCCCTGAAACATGTCTTTAGGAGTAACAAATACTGAGTGAGATTTGAGATCATGTCCTAATGGTGAGCCCAGGCACTGAGAAACACCAGCACTGCCCTACTGTACAGGGTGAGTCATTCAGATATTACTGCAGTATTTCATGTGAGTAATATGGAGTTTGGGAAAACTCAAGAACGATCACATCAGGTAATAACAAAAGGAGTGGTAAACAGTTACCAACCATTTTAAGTATATTGATCACTTACAAGCCCAGATGTTATTATTAATTGTATAATAAAATTATTATTAGTTACTGAGGATGCAACAAGACAACCTGCATGTCTGTTTTCAACATTATCGCAACCGGTAACCACTACTAGTACTATTTACTATTATTAATGATAGTAGCAGTAGTAGTATCAGTAGTGTTATTAGTATTATCAATACTGCTATACTACTGCTGCCACTACTGGTTCTTAAACTGCTGAGCTCTCCAGATGATCAGAATTTGGCACTTTGTTCCTTGCAGCTCTTTGACAACTGTGCTGAAGAACACCGGGCAGAGAAAACACGACGTAGACCCAATGCCCCCGTGTGAAACAAACCAGGAAACCATTCAATTAAACCGATTAGCAAGCGGAGGCAGAGCAAAGGGAAACTCCTGTCAACTCCACAGCTGACCTTTGAGGCCAAAATGACCTCTTTCCTGCCACTGCTGCACCCTCGCCGGACTGCTGTGTTGCTTAATCTTCAACAATGGCAAGAGAGTCGAAAGGCGGCCATTTCCTATGTACTGTTCATGAAAAATAACTTTATTTTCAGGAAGAGTAATAGAAATTCTCCCAGTGCCAAGATGACCAGTGACTGACATAACGTCAGTCCAACTCTATTTAGCAATAATTGGAAATGTTGGAAATGACCTATCTGTTGACATTAACTGTCTGCCTCTGTTTCGGCAGGGCTTCATGGAAGCCACACGACATTCCTGTACAGGAATAGGACACTGCAGCACCTGCCACATGGCCTCTGCAGCTATATTTACACCATGGAGACAGAGGGCAAGAAAAGGTATCGGAGAAAAAGAAATACATTTCTTCTAAGAGCTTCCTGTGCTGTGTAACAAGTGCAGAGGCAAGATGTGTGTGTGTGTGTGGGTGTGTGTGAAGGGAAAGAAGGGCCTTCAGAAAAACAAACCTGTGGCTGAAACATTGAGCTTTCTAGATGTTGTATATTAGGGAATGGGCTTAAACGTTCAAATGCAAAAAAACAGCTGAAAACCATTGCACCTTCATGGTTAGCATCATATCGAGTGCCAAAAAAAATTTAAAAAATGCATTTTAGAATTTTTACTTTTTTTTTTTTAAATTTTGGGATTGTGTTTCATTTTGAACAGTATAAAAATATGTTTAACAGAGGCTGTTGTAACAAGTTTAAAATGATGGCTATTATCATTGATATATTTTAACATCAAACCATCCATCTAAACTATACAGAAATATTTTCATACTGCAGTACACACTATATGGCCAAAAGTATGTGGACATCTGAGCATCACCCCTACATGTGCTTGGTGAATATCTCATTCCGAAACCATGAGCGTTAATATGGAGTTGTTCCCCCCTTTGCTGCTATAACAGCCCCTACTCTTCTGGGTAGGCTTTCCAACAGATTTTGGAGCACAGCTGTAAGAATTTGTGCCCATTCAACTACAAGAGCATCAGTGAGGTCAGGAAACAATGTTGGGCAAGAAGTCAGCGTTCAAGTTCATCCCAAAGGAGTTCAGTGAAGCTGAGATCAGGGCTCTCTGCAGCCCCTCAAGTTGTTCCACACCAAGCTGGGCAAACCCTGTGTTTATGGAGTGCAATTTGTATACATGGGAACAGTCATACTAGAGCAGGAAAGGAGCTACTTCCCCAAACTGTGGCCACAAAGCTGGAAGCACACAACTGCCTAGAATGTGTTTGTACATTACAGTGGCTTTGAATAGTGCTTTCTGTGCTGTTATTCCAGTATGATATCCAAAGCAGCAGATACTGTACCATGAATTTTCTGTACAGAACAAATTTGACACTCCTTTGCTTAACAATCCAGGTCAAAGATGGAAAATGATCCATCCATCATTCATCCATCCATCCATCCATCTTTGTTAACCACTTATCCTGAGCAGGGTCACAGTGAGAGCCTCCTTCATTAACAGTAACTTCAAGCAAATACTTTCTTTAGCTGCCGATCAGACCTGCTTAGGACTTAGGAAGTGTTTTGGCCCATTCCTCTGCTCAGGACTGCTCCTGTTTGTGTATATTTTTAATGTGTCTTGCATAAAACGCCTGCTTCAGAACACACCACAGCATTTCAGCGGGACTGAGGTCTGGATTTTGTCTTGACATTGCTAAACTAAGGAGTGTCTTCTGTTTGAACCACTCCTTTGATCTGCTCCCATGCCTTGAATCATTGTCAGTTTGCATGACATAACTTTGTTTCAGTTTTAGTTGATCGAGAGATGCCCTGACATTGTGGTATAGAATTTCCTGTTCGGAATTCATTGGCCCTTTTTGTTCAGATTCTGAGGCAGCAAAGGAGCTCCACACCATTATCCTCCCTCCCCCATCCTTCAAGGCTGGGTTGAGGTTCTGGTTTGTGTTGCAGTGCTTTGTTTTCTGTGAATATAAGTGTGTATGGTTAACAAAATCTTCAACCTTTGTCTCATCTGTTAATAGAAAAATTTCAAGCACTAATGCTGAACACCTAGGTGGTCTTTAGTAACCTTTAGATGGACAGCAATGTATCTTTCGAGAGCAGTGGTTTCCTCCATTTTAGTCTCCGGTGAACACCACTGTTTCTCTGCGTTTTTGTTATGATAGACTCACAGACTCGGACTCTATGTGGAGATGCCTGCTGTTACGCTATGGTTCTTTGTCACTTGACCTTCCCTTGCACGGATATTTACAAGATACCCATTAACAGTTAGCATAAGAATGTTGCCTTATTTCTATGGCTTGCAAACTGTTTACTTTGCTGCACATTAACAGCTGCCCAAAGTCTTTAGAAAGTCTTTTGCAAGGCTTTTCCAGCCTTGTGAATTTCAACAACTCTTCCTCAGAGGTCCTCTAAAATGTGCTTTTATCAGACCATACTGACTCCATCATAACTCCAGGAAACCAACACTTTGGTGTTTTTTTTTTTTTTTTTTTTATTATGGAAGAGCAGGTTAAACCCACACCCGAATTCATGGCAAATCCATTTAAATCAACTAACTTGAATGGTTTATAAAAACATAGAAATACAAAATGTAAGTGTAATTTTATCAAAGAGGCTGTTTATTTATTATTACGGCTCGGATGGAGGTCATGTCACGCTTTATGAGCCATTCATGCAGTAAGCAAGAGGGTTCCTTACAGACGTGCCCGCCGGCCAAAAGTGTATTAAAATATGACGTAGTCCTGAATATGAGTTGCGACCGACGTATCTGCGAAAGAGTAATTTTAATATTTTTACCCCTTTGAGGAAACGCCGGTCTACCTGATTGGACGGTGCGTTTGGAGGGGGAGGGGAGCCAAAACGACCCCCCCGTCCAGCAATAGATCCCAATAAAACTCGCTCTCTCACTCCTTCGCTCCAGCAAGACTCTTAAGACAGCTGTCGGCGGGGAATTTCACACATTTCGCGTTTACAAGCAACGTCTAAGGAACAAAACGAGTCCAGAACCGAGGGGGAAAGCCAAAGTTGTAACGTTTGAATAAAGAAACTGGGGAAGATAAGGCGTGAACAGAGGATTTGATTTGGGGGGAAAAAAGTGGGAGAAGATTTCTTTGTTTTAACCGGTAAGCTCCTCATCATATTATTATCGTACCGGGTGCCGAGGGCTGTGGCGCAGAAGCGCACGATTTTCCTCCACTTTTGCAAAAAGTCCTTTATTGTCTCTGCTGTGAATGGAGCTCTGTTGAAGCGATTCCCGAAACTGCAAGCGATGAAAGAAACGGATTTCCTGTTACGCGTGTGAAGCATTTGTTTGTCGACTTGCCGTCGACTTTTTCTTTTCTTTTTTTTTTTTTAACTTTGTGGTAAGTTGTACAAAAGGAGTCATTTGTGATCTAGAAAGCGCACACGAAGCTTTTCTTCCCCCACCTCCCGTGTCCAAAGTGCACGTTTAGAGCCCCCGGGTCCCAGCTATGATAGGGGTTTGCGGTGTTTCTGCTGAAGCTGCTGCTGGGTCTGGAGTGAGCGCTCAGCCAAGTGGTGGGTGGCCTCGGTCTATAATGTAGCCGATCGGACGCACTGAGGTGTGAAAAGGCGCGTTTATTCGGCTTTTTTGTGTGTCGCTGCTTCGTCGGTGCTTAGCGAGCGAAGCCCTTTTGTCACCCACGTGGGACTGCGCTTGTCCTTCGGTGCTGACGCTCCTGTAACGCGTGTCCGTGCTCTTGGGCTGTCGCAAACGGTGAATTTCCCAGGAGCCCGGTGCTCAGCTGTTTGGTTCGCTTCGCAGTTCCGGTTCCGTCTTCCGATCACTGCAGCCTGCTGGAGTTGGGCGACCACGTGCGGTTCGACCGATCGCGGCGCCTCTCGGAGGGAACTCCGTTCTTGCCAGCGTGCTCTGAGACTCCGATTGCCGGCACCAAACCTCTGCGGGGGGGACGAGGACACTGATTTTGGAAGGAAAGTTCTCGAACTTGTGAGGGTGCGAGGTGCCCGCTGGGCTGCCCCACACGGGCCACTCGCAGAAGCTCCGAGTCCTGATCCAGAGAAAGTGACCTCGCCGCCTTCTTCTTACGGAGGCTCCGTGAAGACACCTGCGCTTCCTTGTAGTGGCTCTGCGCACGATTTGACCTGGGTTGCTGCTCACGTGTTTTGTCAGCAGTGGTTTTAACTTTTTTTTCTTTTTTTTTTTGGCGTGGCTTTTTGTGATGGAAGCGTTAGTGGATGCAGATGTTTGGCAGGATGTGTCTGATCGGAGATGTTGCCAGTGACCTCTCCGATCAGAAGCTGAAGCCAATAAACCTGAGCTTCTCAGACAGGAACTGGTCAGGCAGTTTATCTAATTTCTGAAAATGTAAGTGTGTGTGTGTGTGTGAGAGAGAGAGAGAGAGAGAAAGCGTGAGAGAGAAGCCATGGTGTTTCTGACCTTGAGGTACAGCTGTCTGGTCCTGTCAACATAAAGCTGAAGCCAGAATCAGAGGTTGCCGGATTATACAGTTGGTTTCTTTGACCGAGGCTTTGTTACCGTTGACCACATGGCGTGATGGTGGTCTAAAGTGTGCTGAGCTGTCAGGCTGGCAGAGGGGTTTGAAGTGTCCTGGTGAATGCATGGAGAGGATGGACTGTTACTCCGTGTAGCCTCATCCGTGTTGTTATTCACTTCTTATTAGATTTGTCCATAAAGTTAAAAGCAGGCCATGGTGTTCAAAGTGTGTAAAAGTGACCCGGCAACCAATCGTCATACTCAGCAGGATCAGAGGTGTTGTGGTGAATTGTCTCTGTTTGGGCCAAAAAGCCTGTGAAGCTTCATGTTTCGTCCTTAAGGCTACTGTGCGATTTGAGAAGAGATGCAGATACTGTATAAAGGCATTTTCTGCCTATGGAATGTTCCCCAAAATCTGGAGAAATGATTCCTGCTTTCCTGGAAGAACAGTTAAAAGCACAGTTAACAGAACAGTTAAATGCTGTATTACAGTCATCAATTCTTTTTCTTAATGTCTCAGACAGTCAAATGGAAAAACAAAAGCGACAGCATTTGATATAAATTTGTGACTGAAATGACTTTTAACCTTTGCACTTTTAGTAATAAAATGTTATAAAGTAACAAAAGTGGAAATAGTAATAGATGAAATATAGTGCTGGAACACAAGTGGTGAAAAGTTTTTTTTTTTTTTTTTTTTTTTTTTTTTTTTTCTTTCTTTGTTAATATGGTGTCCTCAACTTATGGCTGCGTTAGGGACCGACGGCCAGGTCATAAGTTGCATCGTACGTGTGACAGAAACATCCGCAATGATTTTTGATTTTGCTGCGCAAGCCGGTTTCAAGTGGAACACCTTGTATGTTATCCATAATTATTAAATAAGTTAGTACTGTGTTCTTTACTAAAGTTTGTTTTTTGTAAAGTACAGTATATTCATAACATTTTTCAAAATCATCAGTATTATGTGCCGTGTTACAGCGAGATGGCGAGAGTCATCGGTCAGTTGTGAGGAATATGGTGGTGGTCTTGGGGAGATGTTTACTTCTCATGAGAGCAACTAACACTGTGAGATGTAAAAAGGTGGTTTCTGCCTGTGTGTTAGTGGGGCACTGCCATCGTGTCATAGCACACGGTCTCATACAGCATTAATCTTACCACAATCATTATGTTATGATGTCGTACATCTGTACTGTGCGGGCACATGTGTGCAATGTTTAAATGCATTTTCATTAAATTTTTCATCTACAGTACAAGCTATAAGCACTCAGTTGTGTTGTAGTATATGTCTTAAATGGCTGTCAGGAGATGCTATTGTAACACAAGAACACTGTACATGTACTGTACAGATACTGTATATTGTACATTACAAAATGTTCATGTATGTATGTTTTAATTACCTATAAGATGCTCACTCACTTTTCAGGATTCCTGAAAGTCATTAAAAATAGTTTTTTGATAATTTTCGTCCATTACATTTTTACTATTATTTATTTATTACTGTTGATCGCCGTAAGTGGAGGACAGACTGCATAACAGATGCTTCTCGCCAAAACATATTGCAATTTATTCGATTTATCTAAGTTATATAAGGTAAGATAAAGGGTTATACTGTATAAACAGCAGGATAATTTTTCATTGCAGTGCAGGAACTTTCCTCAAGAATTTTAAAGCAAGTTGGAATTCAAAAATGAGTCCTTAAGGTGCAGGGTTCTGGCACTAACCACTAAGCTGCCTGCTGTCCCCTTGAAGGAGAGAGTTTATCAACATTTTGACATTTTGGTTGTACACATTAGTTGTTTAACAGAGAAAGTATCTGAAAGTGAATGGCAGGTGAACATGGTTAAACGTTTATTTTACTGTACAGTATTGCATGAAAAAATAATCACCCTTTTGTCGTTTCCCATTTTGACCTGTCTGATCATAGTGCTTGGATCAACAAACTGCAGTTTTACCACGGTTTTACTGTGTTGTGCACTACACTGGATTTGAGCCACTCAGTTTGTTGTCCTCCCAAAATTTTCAGCTGTTGGAAGTTCAATGGTATGGGTTATTTGTCAGCATAACAGTTGGTGTTTTGCTTGGGCCCAGTACTAACCTGAACTCCTTAACCAAACCTCTAATGCAGAGAGCATTTGATCTAAAAAAAAAAAAAAAAAGACGTCTTGAAAGTTTTATATAGCCTAAAAATAAAACTTATTATTGGTGAGAGGAATTTATAGGTTTGTTGCTTGCATTTACAGGACCTTGTGATTCAGAGTTGGCTGTTAAAACTGTCCAGAACCAGATTGATGTGAGCCTGAGCAAAAGGCCGGAGTGTCGTTTTTTAGTTAAAAAAAAAAAAACTTCAGGTGAACTCTGGATTAAGTTTAAGTGGACGCAAGTGTATTTGTGATTCATGTCACTGAGTGACCTGGGCTGCACGCAGGGCGAAGCAAATGTCTGATGGTGAAAGCGCCGTGATACCTAAAGTAAATATGTGTTTTGAAGCCAAAAACTCCTGCATTTTGCTGAGAAATCATTTATTAACTTCTAAGTTGTTAGGTTGTTAACCTGAATCTTTCCTTTGTGTGCTTATAAAAAGTTTGTCCAGTTTCTTTACATTTTACAATGTTCTACTCTGTTTTCTTTTTTTGTGAAATCATTTATTTAATCTTCTTTTCAATTTTTATTGCTTCTTGACTGCAGTTTAATATGGAGTTAAAGGTTTATTGAGCGTAGAGACCGACATTCCTGTTCTTCAAAGTGTGGTTTCTGTGGCATTGCTATAATAAAAGGAAAGTGGTATTCATAGCAGTGTCACTTACAGTGAAGAATTTTTGTTCAGTTAAGCCTACAGATTCACATGTTCTTGGTCTTCTTATATCCTCATGGTCAACATGTTCCCTCATAATTTTGAACTTCTGACTATTTTTTAGAAATATCAGTATAACTGTCAGTTCACTGTAAATGAAACAATTGAATGGCTGTTCAATAGATTGGTATCAGAATTTTTTTTTATATGTTATTGCTTAAATATCTTAGACATTCTAATTTCATCCTCAAAAAAGGCTAGATGAAAATCTCATGGAGGTAAAGAAGTCAATAGCCAAAGTTTAACCTACTGTAGATTTAGTAAAAATCTTTTCATAATAAAAGAAGTGGCAGAAGCTGAACTTCAATTGAAATAACCACGTTCTACCCAGTAAATGTTGTAATGATGTGGACATTTTGCTTTGTGTTGAATGAAATCATTGTGTAGAGACTTAGAAGACATCTTTGAGCCGTGGAAATGAGCAGGTGCGTTCATAAGGTTAGGCCTTGACATTGAATGGGATTTCATTGGCTGTTGTAGCTTTGATTAAGCTTGTCACGATATATCTTTTTGTATGAGCAGCAGAGGTCAAGATATTTTTGGATTTTAGTACATTCACAAGTAAGTTTTATTAAAAAAAAAAAAAAACATGGAAAAAGGTGGTCTTCCCCTGTGAGGTAAAACCTTTTACACCTTTTGCAGCCTCGTGGCTGTAAATCTGCACCATTTATCATCATTTTCTTACTTTGGCAAGTTTTCAACAATTGATTTTAAGCTTTGTTTTCAATGTGTCCCCATGGCTCAAGAATATGTGGCTCTAGAGAGCTGCAGTTAGGACTTTTAAGTGGAAGGCTATTTTTGCGCTTGTCCCTTGGGGTTTGGCATAAAGGCCAGGGCTGTTGTTCTGCACAAAAGGTGGAACTATGGAGTCCAAAAGAAATTATTTCACAGATAATATTTTCTGCTGTGCTGGTACAAGCTGTGTGAGAGAGTGGGGTGGCCTTAGTGGAGCTTGTAAGTCTGTTGGGTTCCATGTAATTGCTGTAAAAGGCAATGCCGAAAGTATCATTCCTATAATGAGTGATCAGGGCGATGAAGGAGCCAGCCACAGTATGTCAACATCCCGGACATTCTAAGAGGAGTCGGTTAAAACCAATTTTAGTCTGAAAATGGAATAACCACATATAATGAATATGGCGCAGCCTGATCGCTACATCCTTCAAAGCTTGTGAGTGTGTTGGAAGTGTGCCAGACATGGCTCGGTTTCCATGTCCTCAGCAACAGTTGGCGATGTGCGTGACATCAGGCTTTCTATCCTGAAAAGAAACCTGCCAGGTGACTCGAGGTGACCCTAAACCCTCTAAATAAGCAAATGACCAACCCCAGCACATTACTTCTGAACTGAAAAAGACGGAAAGATGAAGGAGGTAGAAAATAATAAGACGACTCTACTTTGGCTTTTTTTTGAAGGACCAGAAGTACTGTAGCTTATGGATTCAGCATGTCGATTCTCTTTGTAGAGCTACTGAGACATGTGCAATGCAAGTGACGTGAGAAGTGATGTACATGTGCTTCTGTAGAACCAACTTTATCGTGAAGTTCCGGACGAACCACTTAAAACAGCACTTTTGGCGCAACACTCGCCCTTGCCGTTACAGTCACGACTTGCTGTTTGCCAAGAATTGTAAATTGATTATGATTTGCAAGGAGAATAAGTCTTTTAAAGCCCAAAACCACGACACATTTGTGTTCTTGAAATATGAAAATTTTCATAAGCATACTTGCTCCTTTATTCCTTATATAGGAAAAGCAGAGGCTGAAAATGTGATACTTTATAGTCAGAATTCCCTCCTGAGTTATCACAATGTAAGCATTCATCCATTTTCTGAAACTCCTTGAAAGGATCATGAGGGCAACAGGCCAAGTTGGGAAAAACCAGACTTCCCTTCCCACATGAAATCCAGGTCCTTCTGAGGCATACCAAGGTTATACCAGGCTAGGCTAGACAGCACTCTACCCCAGTGGGCCCTACCATTTAGACAAGGTGCTGTAGAGGTATCCTAACTACATGGACTTCTTCAATAGCCTTTGACCTGGATGAGCTGCATCTCTATTCTGACGGCCTCCAAGTTGGTTGAGCTCCTCTTTCTGTCCGTAGTACAAGACCAGTCACCATTGCAGGAACCTTGTTTCAGGTCCTTGCAAAGAGATCCTGGGGTTTCAGTCACAACTTAAACCTTGTGACTGTAAGTGAGAACAGGGATATAGATTGACTGGAAAACTGGGAACTTTGTCGTCACCAAGGTCTACTACAGCATTTGTAGTGTTACAGCTGCCACTCTAACTTGTTGAATCTCATCTCAAGTGCATCACTCTCAACTGGGAAGAACTTCAATGCATGTAGGAGAACACAGTCTATGCCAAACAGGATCATACATCTTCAGAAAACAAATGCAGGCACTTTCCCTAAATCAGAAACTGTCTGTGGCTTGATACTATCTTCACGAACATCAAAAGCTTGATCATGTCCATTCTATCTACCAAGAATATCTACACAGTGCTCAGACTGCAAAAACTGGGACTCTAATGTCTTTCCAAGGAGGAAGATTTGGTCCAATGATTCCCTACCATAATCCAAAATGCTTTTCTTAAATGTTACGGTCTTTCCTTGGAAGCTTGAGGATGGTAGTCCCTTGTAAGAAAGCGCCCTCCAGGCTTCTTTTTGATGCTTTGAACTGCAACCCCCAACTGCCACTTTAGTTACCATTTCAGCCAAATTGAGGAACTTATTTTCTGTGTGTCCCGTTGCTCAAAAGACTTCCTTCTACACCTCAGGGCGGCTTCTCAAACCCTGTTATAACAAATGTTTGATACATGGCCAAGCGAGGCACCATCTTCCAAACCAGTGTTCCACCTTCCAACTGCAGCTGTTTGAAGTTGTTTCCTTCAGTGAGGTCTACAACAGCAAACGTATGTCAATGCTGTCTTTTTGGGGTGAAGCCCATTCAGCTTTTTACAGAGTACTCCCTGGTAAAAGGGTTTTCCTGGTAAAGTCAGTGCAGTCATAAATGTCTCCTCTTTGTTTTGCCCTTCACCTTAAATGAATTTGCAATGGTTGTTCCTACCAGGAGCAAATGGCCTGAAAGAACCTAGATCTTAGGTCCTGGAGTGCTCAAGGCCTTCCCCCATGGCAAAGTTGCAATCTAAGGAGAAGTAAAAATGAACATAAAAACATGGGGTTTGTGTTCTTCTAAGAAGGAAACACAGGTTGCTTAACAAAAGTTAATGATCTCTGTCAAACAGGATTCGGTTGCTCATTCCAACTCTACATAACTGCAGTCAAGGACAAAACAGCATTTATACTGATGTTATTGTGAATAAAATCAAGATAGTCAGCATTCGTGTACCCAAGTGCTGCTGGTATATTTGGTCAAAAATAAAAGAATGCACAAATGAATTTCTTCCAAAATATATTTGTCTCTGGGGAATGAGTTTATGATGCATTGCTTTCTTTTAAAAATGCATTACTTTATGGCCAGGTTAAATGGTTGCATATAAAAAAACAGCATCACTGTTCTGCCAGTAACCCAGCTATGCAATCTTTCTTTCTCTGTCCAACAGTGGAATTAAAAATCCACCACATCTTTGTGAAATGTTCTGAAATAAAGCATTTCTTTTTAAGTCTCTATAAATGCAGTTTTTTTTTTGTAAAAACAGGTTAATTTTGTGTATAACAGTACACTGCAACTGTTTGGCTTCTCTGCAGGTGAAATGAAATATAAACATCGAGTCACAAAAGATCCAAAGTTACCAAAACCAGTTTAACACACAATTTAATTTAAAAAAAAAAAAATTTTAAATTAAATTCGGGCAAGTATATCTGACCAATTTGCACTTACTTCTCTGTAAGACACTAAGAGGAAAGACTTTTTGTTTAATTGTTAAACTCTTGCTGGCTTTCTTTGGTTTAATATTTCTCACGTAGCCGTGTGACTTTCTCATGTCTTGCATGAACACCTTCTCCTTTCCTGCTGTCACTTATCACCTCTGCCATCCCTCCATCGTGGTAAATCAGCTGTGTCCTTCCACAGCAATAAGTTCATAGAGGTGAGTCACAACAGAAGCTGTGGTCAAGGCCAGAGTGAGGGGGGAAAATGTTATTGCAGCAGAAGTTTGAGAAACTTGTTTTTGTCCTGCTGCTTGAGTTCACCCATCAGTTATAGTCAGAATCCCTATTAGTGCATCAGCTGGATGGGATGGCACTTACCCAACCTTATAGCCCACTTGCAGTTAATGTGGGTGGGTCAGGTCTCCAACAATGACTGAAATTAGGATGGAACCTAGAGAGGGGCAGAAGGTTTTGAATTGGCACTCTGGTCTTGTAAGGATTTTTGAAATGTTTGAAGAATTATGTTGTCTGAAAGGTTGTGTTGGCCCTTTTTTCATTTTTACTTGAATGCTTTTTTCCAAGATGATTTATAATCTTTGATACACACATTTTGTTTTTGTTGTTATACAGTTCATACCTTGATCAAGGGTGCCATGGCAGGAGTGTGAATTTAAATGGGACCTTTGCAAGGCAGCAGACCCAACCATTATGCTGCCTGCTGTCCTTGTTTATTGAAAGATGCATTCTTAGAAGTTGGTCAAGATCTGACACTTTGTTTGGGGAAAAGTTCAAAGAAAAGAGGGTGTAGGCTATAAGCTGCTTTCAGATTTATCACCAAAGCAAATAATTGAAAGCAAATCTTGACCCTGGGCATGTTGAACCCCTGGGGCTGGAGGCTGTAAGCAGGTCAAAAATAACTGCAGAGCCTTTCAGCTCCCAAAGCCCCTGGAGGAACATTCTGAGACCACCATGACCCATCTGAGCTGGTGGGAAGACTGCGGCTAGCTGTTCAGCGAAGGAAAGCTGGGCAGCGTTAGATGGCTTCTGTTGCGCTTAGTCATCATACTCAGCCCTAACTTTAACATTTAATAATGCAGACAATTCTATTCAACACCACATGCAACAAGCTTGCTCCATTGTCAAATATAGATGATCATGATAGACAGTAAATGGAATTGTCACATTTTATGCTGTTTTGAATATCTGCTCATTCCTTAACGTAAAATCGAGGCCATGTGGAAGGACAAATTCCTCCTGCTCGTGCATGTGTGGTTGTGTGTGTTTGTGAGCGAATTGCTTGCGAAAAGAGAAAATATTATTTTTCGTGCTGTGAAAACAGTTTAGTGATGCCTGCCTCTACGGTTAAATAAGCTGTTTTATTTTAGGCACACGTCTTTTAAGATGCGCAGCCTGCTGAGGATGTTTTTGATCTTGGCCCGGGGTTTTCAGAGGTATTTGGTGGGATTCTGTGACACACAGTTGGAGGAGGTGATGAAGGATCATTCTGCAAACGATTTGCTCATCCACACATCATCCTTCTGATGGCCCATGGGTGCTGAACAGAACACAAGAAGAGCAGCTGGGCGTATATTTTTTTGCGTAAATATAGCTTTAAACCTCATAAGATGGTAGATGGATATTTTTAGGCCTTATATACTTATAATGCATATTAGAGATGAAAATATCGATCAATGTACAGTATTGATGATTATAGCCAAGATTGTATTCAGGTGGTGTAAACATAGGTGTGAAAGTTAAGTTAAATTGGATAAACATTGAAAGTGGGCCTATTTTTGGTCACGAGTCTCTTGCAAATCTCTCCCGGTTACAGATCCCTAAGGAGCACCTCACACACAGCCTGGCATTATGGAACTGGCCGAGTCTGAGATGAGCATTTTGCCCAATGGAATGCATGACCGGGGAGATGACATGGACGTGTCCATGAAGACGCTACCAGAAGATGACCAGTGAGCAGTCACGATCTCACACAGCCCTGCACCAATTCTGGCCTTTGCTCCACGCTTTGTGTCACATTTCCGCAACTTGGGCAGATATGTCTCTAAAATGTGTAACTACGCAAAAATGGCAGCTAGACTTGTGTAAATATATCAGCTAAATATACCAGTAATTACGTTAATATAAATATTTAAAAGTGATCACACGGATATGGTTTCCCGAGTCCTTGTTTCGTCATGTTGCATCAAGATGTTTGCACAGCTTTGAAAGCCTCCATGGAATCTGTCTGCCTGTGTTGTTCCACCACAATGGAAATGTGAATTTGTGCAACTGTGCAAAGGGCTTGCAGGCGGGTCGCTATTTTTCCATCGTAGATAATACCTTTACTTTTATTTTCGAAATGCATTGTCCAAGCTCCCACTCCCGGTTTATTCACAGTCCTTATTTATTTTTATTACTCTAAAATATTGACTGAATATTGAATGTAGACTGTTTCTATGGAGAGCAATTTGCTGTCAGATCTGACCTTTCGGTGTTTGAACAACGCTCTCATTCCCTCTGAAGGCTGCGATTGTCAGAATTCCTTTGTTGTGTGTTTGAAATACAAATAAACCGGGCGATTAGAGTTTTATCCGCTCCTAAATGGGTAGCGGAAGTGTACGTTTCCACTGTTTTTGTGCACTTGTTGGGGGAAAAGGTCATGTTTCCATAATGCAGAAAATTGTGCTCATATGTCAGATTTTGAGAGTGACATGCACTCGCCTGTTTGCGGTGTGATATTATCATAAAGAAACTCAATGCACTTTGCAGGATTTTAGGTGTAACTTCACCGTTCACCTGCACGAATTTTTCTTATGCTCTAATCTGCAGGACACCTGTGGCCAACAAGGTTGCATTTGTGCCTGGTTTTAATTTGAATGTTTCTGTGGAACCTTTGTAGATTTGAGGATGCTGAAGGGAATCAGACAGAAATTGAAGAATTCCTCCCCAACACCGATGGGAAGAAGCCCATGCGCTTCACCGACGTGAGTGTTGCATCCCGGCATTTTCTTATGTCTCCTGCATCTCAGTCAGAGTCCCACTGGTTTTATTGGTTCCTATTTGGTTTCTGTTTGCCAAATGTACTGGTTGAAAAAGATTTAAAGGTAGAGGAAACACGAACTTGTTTATCTTTATCGCCAGTTTGAGGGGAAGACCTCGTTCGGCATGTCCGTGTTCAACCTAGGAAACGCCATCATGGGCAGTGGAATTCTGGGACTGGCATACGCCATGGCCAACACAGGCATCATCCTTTTCTTGTGAGTCAAAAATAAAATCATTTATTTATGTATTTAATTGAAGTATTTATTCTGTTTATGTATTTGGTAGGATTTCCATTATCTTATATCTACTATGTCCGCTATGTTCTTCAGCATTGCAGTTAACATCTCCCCATTTAGCTACTATGAAATGCAACCAAGGCAATAGTTATGCAAATGAATATGCAATACATAAATAAGAATTAAATTAAATATTTTCTTGCTGTAATCAGAATAAAATGTAAAAAAAAAGTCTGAACCAGTAAGTGACATTCAGGTTACATTGTTCTCTTGTAGACTTCTTAAAATTTTACACCTTTTAAGTAATTTCTGCACAGATTATTGGATTATTTTGCAATTTTATTTTATTTTTTCCTCACCTCCACCTTGACTAACATTGACTGAAGATGATTAAGTGCTTCATCAGGGACCTGTAGTTCCTTAACCGTTGTACAGGCTTACCCCCAGGGTGGTGTTGCCCTGCTATATTTTTGGTATGTGTGATTTAGACATGGTTATAATAAATATCAGACGGAAAAAATAGTTCATTTATGGGTATTGATGAGTGCGGACATGATTTAGCGCTGTCATGTTAGGGTGTGCACACTAATGCAACCGGGTTTTTGTATGATTTTTTTTTTCCCCTTTTTTCACTAACAGTTTCTGATTTGTTTTCACCTTCTTTGTATAGATTGCAATTTTGCAATAAAGGTGGAATAAGATCTGACAGGATTTATCTTGGTTTCATTTTTTTAATCACACAGAACCTGCCATTTTGGCAGGTGTGTGTAGAGTTTTTATATCCACTGTAGATATTAATTCAATAACATACTGACATATTTATGCATAAAATATTATATATATATTTAAAATACACTCAAAAGATATTAGATATAAATATTCATTCAGCATACTCAAACATACTGACATATTTTAAATATATATATATATAAAAATGCATGTATATTATATTTGAATATAATAGCTATTAGCGCTTTGTGTTTGATATAGATCCATTCAAAAACATGCATTTCATATATACAGACACGCACACCACAAATGTGTGTGTGGATCTTACATAGAATACACACAATTACCGGTCACTTTAGATGGATTTGGACGATGCACGTGGGGTCTGCATGCGTAGGAGACTGAAATAAACTCGAGTTTGGCTGTAACTGTACACATCACAATCTGACAGAATGTTCAGTCAAGGACTCCATGTTAATGTCCATCAAGTGATGGGGCGGGGGCTGTTGGTGGGTGGAGCGGGGTGTGAAGCTCAGCATGGCCTAATTTCACCTTCCAAACTGACCCACCCCCCGCACAGAAGACACATGGTCCCCTGTAAAGGGCAGCACTGAGAATAGCTGCATATGTTCTCCTGCATATGAAAAGGCCATACATCACACCCCCTGCCTCTTATATGCCCTTATAGACATACAGCTGAGAAAGGCTTGGCTTTAACTGATCCCTAGGTGCAGGGTCAGGGATATTTTGACATATTTCCAACATTTGTGCAGTGTAAACCTAAAAGAAAAACATGTTTTAATTTATGCCGTTTATTTAGCATTTCTTTATATTTGAGGGGTTCTGGGTTCCACAGCATTAACAGTACAAGAGCTAAAACCTGGAATTATGTCCACACTACATACGTTGTTGTGTTTGCTGCAAGTTCCCTGCTGGAACCATGTGGTGTACAAAGCTGTGGTTAAAAATGGTACAGGTCTCCTCCATGTAGGTGAAAACCATGAATAACCTGCTATACCCACATGGTTCTAAAGATAAGGCCTGTTATTTCCACCCCCTCCGCAGCTCAGATTCACCTGAAGTTGCTCAATATGGGTCATTCTTCTTGTTTTTTCGAAAGCATGCCCGTTCTAGCAGTACATTTATCATAGTATACTTGGCACCGAGAAATATGCAAAACTTCTGGTTTCGGTGCTGACGCAGTGGGAAAATGACTGACCTGCACAGACTGGACGATATCCCAGTTAAACAAACACGCAAGGTCATTCAGAGAAAACAGTTACTCTTCTCTAGGCAAATTCCAGGTACTAAAGGATTTACCAGTCAGTTCTTTTTGGAAAACTCTGGCTGCCAGGGCACATCTTCACTGAAGGACTGTGGATAATGCTGTCCAGAAGCCGCCATGACAGGCCATGCTTATTAAAGGTTTTACGTGCAACACAGGTGGTCTCCTTAATGGATTCAGTGGGATTTAGAGTAATTGGCCCTAGAATTACAATGCCATTTTCTCATGGTTGAAGCAGGGACCTGGATCATACTTTGTTCCTACTATGTTTTACCATTGGAAATTGATGAGTCGTATGAAAAAACAATAAATAAAACTAATAAGCAGTTAGTTTGCCTTAGCATGTGAAGCTGTATGGAAGAGAGGGGAGAGACGGGAATGAAAATGAGATGGAAATGAGGCAGGAGCTCCTCTTTCTTGAGGAGCTGTGTCCACCCAAATTTGAAGTCTGGTACTTCTCCAGCTACACTTCGAAACAGCGACATTCCTGTTGAGAGGGCTGAGAAATGCTGTGCTTTAACTCATCTCTTGGTGCAGGGTTTGGGGATGTTTTGACATATTACCTGCATTTTTTCTACATTGCAAATCCCTTTAAAAGAAAAAGCACTTCAAGACAGTCTTGGGCATTAAAATACAATTGAGAACATAATGTTTAAGAAGCCACTTACAGCTCCTATGAGGAGTCCACAGGTTTGTGTGGCTTTCTGTGGCCAGACCTGAAATATGAGACCCTCAGAGCTGAAGTTAAGATGAATGAGGCTCAGGAGAGAAAACCGGCACTCGTTGTCACGAGTGACCCAGCAAACACAGTTAGAACAGAAAGATCTGACTGCCTGTTTGCAGATCTGAGGGGAACAGATTTTCTGCTTTTAACTGTACGCTAAACTGCTTGGCTTTCAAAGACTTTTCTGTTGCATTTCATGTGCTGGAGTTTATACCTTTGGTAAAGTCTGGGTTTATTGGGCCCCCACAGAAACATTTATGCTCTTTTTGCTGCCCCCTCCCTGATCCACAACAAACACACAGCTGTCCTGATAAGGGCAACAGATCATGTGTGTCCCAAAGAAAGCAAAATTGATATTTTGAAAGCAAGAATAAATTCGCTAGTAATACGTAATGGTAAACGTTGAACCTTGGACCTTGTAATTTTTTGGTGGCACAAAGTAGAATTTGTGTTTATGTTACCCATGGACTAAAGGAAGTCCAACATTTTTAAGACTTGGGTCACAAGTATACATGTCCCTAGTGATTAAGCAGTCGAGCACTTAAAGAAAAGTTTCCGAGTGGCAAACTATAGAAAAGTCTGTGCTGTTTGTTCCAACACAGTTCTGAACTTGATGTTGGCAGATATTCATCTGCACCAGTTAATGGAAGTTACAGTACCTTGTGTAAAGTAAATGCTTAAAAGTTCAGTTATTATGCTAGTAGAGTGAATGTGTGTTGAAGATGCGGCTTCCGCTTCTTTTGCAGGTTCCTTCTCAGTGCAGTTGCTGCGCTCTCCTCCTATTCGATCCATCTGCTGCTCAAAGCCTCTGGTGTTGTGGGTAAGTGTTGCCACTGGAAACCTTGAAGAACCCACTACCCACATACATGTGTATTTATCTTATGATTGTTGGTGTTTGCATCACAGGCATCCGGGCCTATGAGCAACTAGGTTTCCGAGCCTTTGGCATACCTGGCAAGATGGCCGCCGGACTAGCTATCACCCTGCAGAACATTGGAGGTGACACTTTGCCGCGAAATGGAACTTTTCCTTTTTACTGTGCTTGCATCCTGTAGCATAACTCATAATAGTTAGCAAACAAACCAATCATTTGCAATTTTGCTACCCCCTCCTTATTGGCGCTTGTATTGATAATCAAAACCTTTTTCCAGTCGATCCTCACTCCCCCAATTTGCTCAAGGCCCAATTTCCTCCTTTCAGCTTTCACTGCTCTTCCCTTTCTCCTGCTTGGCCTGAGCTCTCTCTATAAGGGTGGGAACTCCATGGTGTCAAAACTAGCAACTGATTTGGCAAACACTTTGCTAAATTTTTCGGGTTGGCGCTGAATAAAATCAGACCCACTCACTGTCACCGATGAAAGAAAAAAGGTAAGAGTGGGAACAACATCACAGAGACTGTATGCACAGATTACCACTCACTGACAGGAAATAATTTATATTTGTCATAAAAAGGTGTACTGGCATCAATTATGCCATATAGGTGAGAAAAGTACACACTCGTCCCTTATAAAATGGGTTCCTGGAATTTGGGAAACTGTTACAACAGCTCATATAAGTGCATACGTTTTCATTCAACAGGCTTTTTATTCTTTGCATAACATCTTTGCCACCTCAAGATCTTTTAATTTCCAGTTCTGTGCAGTGGCATCATCGCAGCATCACACCATCAGGTTGTGATCCCTCAAACTATTTTCTTACTAAGCCACACAAGCACTCCAGTGGAAAGACTTGGGTAGCAATCTTATGGATTTCATTTCTCTACTGTATATGATAAAAATCGTTGAAAAAAAACAGTCAAAATATCTCTTAAAAATTTGGAAAATAAAGTACTGAAGGCACTATTAAATGGCACTAATGTAAATAAGCATAAACTGAAAATAAAATGCACAACATGAAAAGATAAATGACAGTTTTGCTACTGTCATGTGTACATTTCCTTTTATTTTGGTACTTTAATTTTATGTGGCACATTTTTGTTTGGGAGCCATTTTTGAAGACATAATGGTGACTTGATCCCCCCAGGACAGGAATTCCCCTATGGTGGTGGTTTCATCTAACAAATGAACCCCATTATATGAGGGATGGGTGTATACTCCAGTTCTACATTACCTACATTTTTTATTTATTTTTTTTTAAATTTATGTGTCCAGTGCAGCCATCAAACCAGCTCTGGTGTCTTTTCTTGCACAGCAATGTCCAGTTACCTGTACATCGTGAAGTCAGAGTTTCCTCTCGTCATCCAGGCTTTCCTTAAGACTGACTCAACAGCAGAGTGAGTATCTGCACTTTCTTGCCCAGTTTTTCTCATATTTGCTGGAAGTTGAGGGCTCTGTCTCTTCTCAAACTGGGCTGAGCTTGAGAACATTTTTAAATGAGGGACTTTAAGTTTTAAGTAGCTGACATATCCTTGCTTAGGTAGGTTGACTGAGTGAAATCTTGATTGAGTGAGGTGTGTGTGTGTGTGTGTGTGTGTGTGTGTGTGTGTGTGAGTGACATAACATTAACATTAACTGAGTGAATCCAGGTAAAAGTGTAGATTTCAGCTGTGGCCACCACTGCCTATGCAGTCCTTTGATTTGGTGTCCTTGCCCTGGATCAAAGTTGGAGATAAAATCAGTAGAGAAGGTGGGGTGGGAGTGCAGTGGGCAAATGTGATTGGTTGTGTAGGCCTTGGAATAGCAGAAATAGCTGGCATAGCTCCTGTACAACCTCACCCCCCACTAGCAACCAACAGTGAAACCACCTTGTTGTCACAGCGATGGAAGAGCACTCGTGGCCCAAAGTGGAAGATTCCGGCTCCTCCCACTGGCTGAAAACCAATCCAGTGCTGAGTGACGAAGTTTTGTCGAAATGAGTAGCTATTATATGGTCTGGTTTCCCTTTTCCACCACATATATTTATTTTTGTGTGTTGTGGCAGTGGCCATTTTTTAATATGTGGACATCATGCTTATTTTGGCACACGCCAGGTTGAAACTGAGGTTAGATCTGCGTGATGGTGTCTGTCAAATACATCCAAGGTATGCCTAAATTGGCCGTGCTGTACAATGGTCCTCTGTAGGAAAGAATGACAAGGCCACATGTGTGAGGAGTCACAAGGGCGGCGTGGAGCACAGGGCTCGGCCGCAGACTGCTTCTCTCATGCGTATGCCTTGTGACAGCCTGAAGGGTCAAAATGCCTGGGGGTTGGGATTGCGTGGTGTGGATCTGCAGTCTCTAGCAGATGCAGAGGAGAATGACTGCACGTGGCCACCTCTACACTGGGAGAGGGCTGGAGGATAATACGATGACTCCCAAGTTCACCAGGGAACGGACTGCTCTCAGCTGCCTCACACCCTTCTGAGAGAATGTGAGCCATTCCTGCCGAGTGTCAGAATAAATCCAGGAACTGGCAAGGTGCTGCCGCACCTGTATCCACAGGTGTTACTAATTATAGCCAATTTGGAGATTAGGGGCTTGCAATCTTCTTCTTATGGTCTGAATTCAAGTATTTTGAAAGCCGGGTGTCATCATGGGAGAAGGGTGATGTGTAGTTGGAATACATGGACAACAGGGGCAAGACAAGGCCATCATTCAGCACTATTGGGCTATAGGAGAAGTGGGAGATGGGTGTGGAGCAGTAGGGAGTAACTGCAGGAAAAGCTCCTCTAACCTTGTTTGTGGAAGCCCACCATACACACCAACTATATAGTCTGTGCTGAGACTGCAGGTTATTTACACTCATTGAATGAATGACACTGTTAAAAGAAAATTAAATTGAATTGCACCATCTGAGGGCTGTCTATATTTTTCTCAGCCAGGTTAGGCAGAACTTGTTTACCACCAATTATACTGAGGAATGCTGAAGCTGTATTTGTGCCCGTAATATATGTCCCCTTATCCCTGTTTGATCATGAAAAGATTTTTTGTAAAAATGAAAAATTATTTCTTATTAAGCAGTTTATAGGAAGTGGGCAATAACCATGTGCATCAGCTATCTGCTGGTATGAAGTCAGATGCCCATGTCTTAATGTACGTTAAAGCTGTTTATTGCTTTTTATTGCTTATTATTATTATTATTATTATTAGAATAAATACAGAACTGAAGAATGACTAATGGGTGAAGAAACACCAGGTATGTTATAGCTTCCTAATACTGTAATCCCTTGGCATCCAAACTCTCTATGTCCAAATTTTCACTATTAGCTTTTCAAAATTAATACCTAAATATTGTTATACGCCCTATAATTTTATGCAACTGAGTTTGTGCAGAATTATTGATCTGTCTGCCATCTAAAGTCCTGTGCTGAAGTGCAAAAAAGTTTACTTTGCAATACCACAGAGCTGAAGGAATTTGAAGCTCAAAACTATTAACTTCAGTTTAAATAAATCTCTCCAGATGCAAAGTCCAAAAAAAAAAAAAAAAAACAGGTCTGTCTAAATGTATGTCATGTCAGAGATGTTGCTGCGCAGGAGCCGACTTTATGAGCTTTTTTATATGCACTTTCGCATAATTTGTGCAGAGGCCTTTAGAGTTTAGCTAGGAGTGCTTGGTGCAGAGTTCATGAGAGTTTACTGTGAAAAAATGCAGTTTGGATCTCAGCCCCGATGTCTTTCACTGACCCGTGGGAGGGTCACTAATTTATTATAACAGCGTTGTTCTCCCTTGGGACAGTGTGAACTTTGCTTCATAGTACTGGCAAGGACTCTTACTCTGGGTATCACTTACTGGATTTCACTATGGTAGCCCAGGATCACATTTCGGTTTCCTGGTTGAACCAAAGTTCTGCATCTGTTTAAAAAATCACAACGCTCTCTACTTTTTCAATCACTTTTCTCAGAATACTTCTTCACTGATCCCATTAAGATTAATGTACACATATTAAACCAGGTTATTCAGATTTAGCGGAAAAAGGAGCAAGAAGACCTACAGGCACAGATGCTGATCCCTTGGTGCTTTTGTACATTTTGCATGTGCTGCTGTGAAAGACGAAGCCTTCAACAGCATCACATGTGCCGCCCCAGAGTATTTGACCAAACTTAGTTTGTCCATCAGATATTTGTACATGACTCCTCTGAGCACTGTTGCTAATATTTTTGTTCCCCCAGTAACTGAGAACTTTTTATACTTCTGCTCAGTATGTCCATCAATTTTATGGCATTCACCACAAAACTCATTTTTTGCTTTATTTTCTTTTTTTTCTCAGATTTCTCAAATTAATTGTTTTTCAACCAAAATGTTGGCTCTGGCATGTCGAGGACCGTAGACGCGGCCACTTGACCATGCATTTTCTGCTGTAGGTGAATGGACTGCCCAAGGTGGACGTTTCCACCAGTCTTGTGAAATCAACCCCCACTGTCTGTTACTTAAAAAAGAAAATGACCAATTGCCATATGTGTAGCCAAAGTAGGATGTCCTGTGGTGCCACAGCAGCACACATATTGTCAAGGTGATCTTGGTAGAAGTTAATTAAAACAGCATTAAACATCAGCAGCAGCTCCACTTGTTGTGAGATATTTCAACTTTTTGCTTTGACCACTCATTTGTGGAAGGATCTCATAACAATGTGCAATGCCTTGAAAAAGTATTCAGCCCCCAAACCTATCTTGTGGTTTTATTGTCTCAGATTGCAAGCTTACAATATATTAAAGCAATAGTTTTTACCAGCTAATCCACAAAACAGTGCACATTGTTCCAAATCAAAAGAAAGAAACCTGTCAACAATTTTCTAGAAAGTAAAAAATCAAAATTGTGAGATTTAAAAAGTATTCATCCTCTTTGTAAATAAAAGGCAAATTTTTTTCAGGTGCAAAGTATTACCTGACCAATTCAGGTGGTTTGCTGATGGTCTACATCTGTGTAGGAAATGTGTGTGTCACTTGTTGTTAAATTTATGAGGATAAGGGCTCCATCTCCCACTGAGGTCCAGCAGTAGGGTAGAAATTTTTTCACAAAGCAATCAAATATGAAGACAAAAGTACATTCAAAATAAGTCAGGGATGTAATTATTGAAAAGTACAGATTTGGGGTAGGGTACAAGACCATCTCAAAGGCACTGAACATCCAACAGAAGTTAGTTCATTCCATCACAGGCAAGTGGAGCCAATATGAAAATACAGTTCCTTGGTCAGACCGCCCCAGAAGTCAGTGACTGAGATGGATGTTCATGGCTCAACAGTCTTCAAGGCATTGACCAAAAGGCAACAGTCTTCAAGGCATTGACCAAAAGGGGCTTTTGTGGAAGAGTGGCAAGGAAGAAGCCCTGGCTGAAAACGTGTCTTTGCCCATAAGGAATTAGCAAACTTTTACTTCACAGATACTGCAAAAATGTGGAAAAAAAGTCTTGAGGTCTGATGAGACTGAAGTAGAACTTTTTGGTTTCAACACTCGTTGTCAGTGACTTCTGCAACTCCAGCAGAGTGACAGTTGGCACCACTTAGCCTTTCTGACAACTGCCATTTGTATTTGGCAACAAAGTCTATAGGTACAGCTTTAGCAAAGATAGGCTATTAGCAAATCAAGGCCTGTTGGTGGCAGCATCATGTTGTGGGGTTATTTTTTTTTTAACAGGAGAGAGCTGAACATTTGTTTCATTCCAGAGTAAAATTGACAGAACCCAAATGCCTTCACATTCTATTGAAGAACCAGTTTAAGCTCAAAAAATATCTGTATGGGGTGAAGTTTGATGCTATAATGGGACATTAAAAAGAAGCCAGGCTTGAATCTGAACTAAAATTCGATTTCATCACACTCGGCAGAGCTGAAATAAATTTGCATGGAGTTCTGTTTAAGAAGTACTGACTCATGCGGGTGACCTCTGAAGCTATAAAGCTGCATCTGTTTGTTAGTCTGTTTGCTTCTTTATACCTGCCTGTGGTTTTCAAGCCAGAATTTTGGCACACAGGTACTTCATTAAATTTCAAATAAAAGTTTCTTAGTAAAAGGGGGGAGTAATGGCATCACACACAGCACAAAGTAACGTTACATGCACAGTAAATAGTTGTGCAGATGGATTTTATTGTCTCACACACACACACACAAAATGCTGCACCCATTGAGGGTAGTTTTGTGATAAAAATTTTGTTATTTTCATTTGTCTGTACTAAATACAACCACTTTAATGGCAAAATGTTTTGGGAATTACATAATGTATCATTACCTTTTCACCTTTTCACCACTAGACCTTTTTGACGCACAACACCAGTTAACACAGCCAGTTTCTTTTATAAAAGGGAATGCAAGTCATATGTTTGGAAAACGTTTAATATATTTATTGGATCTTGGATTAACTTACTGTCAGTGCAAGGGGACAGTATGCATGTACGGGTGTGCATACTTTAAATGTGTGTGTGTCTTTAAGACCGTGGCGCTGCACAAAGAGCTGAACGTACTCCCGTACTGCAAATGCTTTCCCTCTTATGGTTGGGCCAGTAGAGGCAGACTCCTAACACTGCGTTTGTGCTGATGCTGGCTCCTGTCTACATGCTTGGGAGAGTGAGACTAAGAATAGAACCACATCGCCTGGGCTTGTCACACTCTTTACATCCACTGTTGCTACTTCCTCTTCTCCTTCTTGTATCTGTTATCGGGTTAAAGGGGTGCAGGATAAGAGGGGTGAAAATATTTACAAGCTCAGGCATCTACAAGTAGATGGGTTGGTATGGACTGTCTATGTCTGTAACAACCACAGTTGTCCAGTGACACTTAAGTCCCAGATTTACGAGAGATTGAGTAACGTGTGAACGTAACTGAAGGCAGCCAGCTTTCCATGCACAGAATATGTGTGGACATTGTACAGGTACACCTGATAGGCATGTTGAGACTGTCAGAAACCCCTTCTGTTTTAAATCCATTTCCATGTTCCTCATATCTTCTTGTCTTCTTATATCATTCCAGTGTGTGGTACCTGAATGGTAACTACCTTGTGGTCTTGGTATCGGTCACCATCGTTCTTCCTCTGGCCCTGATGAAGCAACTGGGTGAGTTGTCTTTTCTATAACCTGATCACGTTTTGCCTTTTTTATCCTGACCCCTGTTTCGCGAATCACTGCAGAGGAACTGGACCACTGACTGATTTTTAAGTGCAGCTCACTGACAGTAGAATTCAACATATTTGCTGCATTTATTATTGCATCCTTGTGAAAAAGGTTTGTTTACTTGTGTGAAAGGGGCTCACATTTTTGTGTGCTTTCACAAATATTCTGTTATCAGATTTTTACCATCTTCCTGTGAAATTTGCCACAGTGGCACTTCTCACCCTAAGTGAGGTCTGTGCGCCGTCAAGTTTATTAAACTCCAAAAAGGCCGCTTACTGTTTTGAAAATATAAAATTTAATTTTTGGCATTGCTCAGAGAAGTAGGAATACTGACATCACATGCGGAGCGCATGCAGAGATTTTCACACTTACACGCTCACACACTGATACACGAGACACAGGTGCACAAACACACAAGTTTAAAGATAAAGTTTGGTGATATATGATTTATCACTGTGTGCATGTCAGTCCCCATACACTGTAGACACTACACACACACAGGCTGACAGCTGATACATACTCTCTCTCTCTCTCTCTCACACACACACACACACACACACACACACACACACACACACACACACACACACACACACAAAAATGTGCTAAATTCAACAGAGTAGGGTAATAAAGTTTGGTGATCTATAATTTGCTCTTCCTGTGTGCATGTCACTACGGCTGGCACACATTGCCATCCGTATGTTCGACCACAGGACCCGGTAGCTGATGTATGTAAGCAAATGAAAATGTAAGAGATAATAAGAAATTATAAGACACACATAGCACCACACACATTAGTGATATATGTTTTGTTTCATGTCTTTCCACTTGACAATGACTAAGATGCACGTCACTCTCTATGTCGTGCGGTTTGACAGCACTAACAATGCTTATATACTAAATGCAACCACTGTAATGGTAAAAATGTTTGCCAATTATATAATTTTTTTATTACTTCTTATTTTCCACTGCTACACTTTTTTGACCCGGGCAGCACCAGCTAGTATATTGTATGTTCATATTTCCTCTTATATTAATACCTAATAGAGTAATATATCCTAATACAAAATCATCTACAATTTATTAGTGTGATTTTGTTACATACTCTGTGCTTTTATACATAATCTTATCCACTTTTTATTTTATTTGGAATAACTTTTAAGTACTTCAGTGAAGCATACAATCGCAGGACCCACTATGCAGTCTTCCAATTAGCAGCATTGTGTAGAAATGCTTTTGGTTGCCACCTCTTGGTTTTTCGAGATTTCTTGTTCCTGTTTAAAGTTAGAAACTCACTGGGAACAAATGTCCCCTTTCACTTATTTCCCCTTCTCTTATGTAACAACATTCCCCAGTTGGGATTGAAGACCTTGAGCAGAACTGCTCAGTAAGCAAGTTTTCATGCAGCTGGTCGTGCTACAATCTGGTGTAAGAGCTGTCTGACCAAGCACGGGGATTCGACGTTGATGGACATGTGTTTGCGTACGTGACTGATGTAATGTTACCGCAGTGGTTTTAAGCCATTACCCAACCCCCCCGGAAGTACCCACCAGTTGTTGTAACTTTGCTCCTGAGCTGCTTTAGTGAATTCCAATTCCAGCTGTCTAGTCTCTGTACAGCTGTTGTGAAGAACACTTCTATTTATGGTGAATGTCATCACGTTGGATGTAGATGCAATCCATTTCATCAAGACAGCCATTATCTGAGCCACCTCTCGGCACTTATCTGTATCAAATTTTATTTCAGATATTTCATGGTTTTTTCCCTGTTCCTCTATGCCAGCAGGGGAACCTAAATGGGATCTGGCTATTGCTAGAACCCAGTACTAATGTTTACACTTCATCCCTAGGTTAAGGCTGTAGTCAGGCTGGTCTGGAGAGCAGTCAGATACATGTGCTGTTGTCCTGTGATATTTATTCTCAGAGAAAATCTATGAGACATAGGAATGCAACATTTGCTGTCAACTTGTAAAGACACCAGATATTTTCAGAAAACCCAGAAAATGCGAACATGGTGTTTGCACTTCACAGATGACCTGGAGTGGCTATGTAAATTTTGGAGTACCGTCGCCATTAAAACAGTTCTTGAAATGAATGCCCTCGCTTTTCTCTTTTCTACAAAATACACCCTGGCTTTAATGGGGAGAAAGGCTGAACTAAACTAAGCAAAGAAATTTGGTAGCCTGTTACAAGCAACCAAAAGCGACACAATTTTCCCAACACAGAAAAGAATCAGAGTACAAAAACTATTCCTACAAGTCATTCTTTTTCAACCAAAGATGTCACTGGGAATTTAGTAGAACTGAAAGTATAACTGGAAACGGAATAAAGACCGACAGCAGAGTCGGTCAGTCATTTCACATTAAATGTCATTATCAAAATTCATGGAATCAGAATAAATCAGTGTCACTGGATTAAAGGGATCTGTCATTGACTGGAAGGAGACTGAAATGTTAAGATGTATGAAAACAATTCTAAAATTTGCAATATTGAATTTATGCTTCCCCCTTTATGCATAAACTGCCAGGTGACATTTTTTTCTGTCCTTCAGGCTATCTGGGCTACACCAGCGGTTTTTCTCTCAGCTGCATGGTTTTCTTCCTCTCTGTGGTAAGTTTCTGCTGGTACCCATAATTTGATGGAATGGAAATATAAATTGTGATAACCACCATGTTACACAAGAATTAGGACCAGGTACTGAGGTATTTACATGGAAATAGTAAGGGAAAAATACCAAAGTAAGGGAAGTAAAAATTGTTTAACTCTTCTTGATATCACGATGCAACGATTAAATTAATAGCTTTCTTTCTGTTCTTTAGTAGGGATGTTGCTATTAACAGGTTTCGCGATTAACCCTGCCTGAAAACCCTGTGGCTTCTAAACTGCGAGAATTTTGGAAACTACAGTAAAATTCTGTTTTAGAAGCCCTGCATTCCAGATTGTGGGTTTAGGCCTGGATCAGTATGGCTTGGCTGTGTGGTTCAACAAAACTTCAGTTAGCCTGCAGAGAACAATAGGATGTGTTGTGAAAAATGACATCTCAGCTTTATATCCATCAAAAAATGCCTTAAATTGGTGTTGTGGGAGCATTTTGGATGTCTGAAAAATTATCAGGAGATAGTAGAAAACAACAAGAATTCAGTTGGCAAAACATGACAAAGAACAGTAGCTGCCAAAAGTTCAAACAAGTTCTAATGGTCTTCTGGGTTCTTAGGATCATATCCGTTTTTCTATAAACCCATCAAGGTAAAAAACTAATGTTACATTAGCTATCTTAAGTTGGCTGGACCAGTTCGCAGTGCAGCAGTATCCTGCACTTACTGAGATGGATTAGACTATTTTATTAGTTAATTCACTTTTAGTCTAAAAATACCCTTGATCTCGATCGACCAGTTAACCACAAAGGAGATACAGATTTTTAATTTTATGTATTTTCATTTTATTTGTTTTTACACATTCAAACAGTAGATACTATACTGAATTTTAGTTTGTAAAGGCAGCTAAAATGTGTACATATTTATGTTTTTGACAGAATGCTGACTTATGTATGTTATTTGCAGGACCAAAAAAATTATGAAAAAAACAAAGAAATAATCAGTTATTCACTGTTTCTGTCTTGTTCCCAGATTGGGTCTCATTGCTTGAAAAAATTGTAAAACCATTTAACTTTGATATTTCCTGAGGCATTAATCAGGCCATAAAAATTTCACGTGATGATATTCGTATTAATATTTATCAAAGGAAATATTTATTCCCATGAATACAGTGTGGTGTGTGTGTGTGTGTGTGTGTGTATTTTCATAGCAGCATGTTTTTAATGTTCTAAAAAGTTATGTTACTAGCCTTAGACTGTATCCCAAATGCCCAAACCCCTTCCTTGCTGTGCAGGTTATCTACAAGAAGTTCCAGATCTCCTGCCCCTTTGAAGACTACTTTTTCAACAGCACTGCTACTGTCCATCATTCCAACATCTCTGAAGCTTCAGTTGGCTACCACATAGGCCATGCCCAGGAAGATGACTCCTCGTGCAGTCCCCGCATGTTTACTGTCAACTCACAAGTAGGTTATCAATAAGCCCAAGTGTATCTGAACACAGAAACATTTAGTCATAGACTTAATACCTTGCGTGCGCTGACTTCTGAACTGCTACTCTACTGTACTACTATTTGGTGCAAATCATTCTGCTAAAACTGATAAAACCACAAAGAAAAATAAATGTGATATCCTTGTGGTTTCTACCAAATTAGTTCATTACCTGTAATTGTTAAAGAAAACCCAGTCTGCCATCTCTCAGGTGGTTTTTCCTCATAAGAACTTCTTGAAAAGTCAGTGCATCATTATGGATCCATTAAAAAAAATATAAAGAAAATATTTGTACTGTACTCTCAACCACTATGTGGAAATGGCAGATTAAGTGAACCATAAAATACACTGACTTAACTGAAAATGGAAACTGGAAAGTTTGGTCTTCAAGCTCGTGAATCATTATTTTTTTTTAGCTGTAGTCTTGCAGAAAAATAGAAACAGGGCACCTTTATTCCTACCGTAATAGCCAAGTGCGTGGAGCTACACTGTACATTCGTTTGAGGGGATGTCGACATCTGATCAGAAGGATTGCAAGAACAGCAGAAATTTAATTTAGCAAAATTTTACAAATATGACCATTCAGCATGTTTTATTATGCAGTGCTCCCGCTGGGCCGTGTTATCCCAGGTTAATGAGCATTAGTGGATTGTACAGTCCGAGCTGGTGGTTGGCGTCCAAGGCTGAGAAAAACCTTCCGTGAGCTGGTGCTGTTTTGTTTTCAGACGGCGTACACCATCCCCATCCTGGCCTTTGCTTTCGTGTGCCACCCTGAAGTGCTGCCCATCTACACTGAACTGCGCAAGTAAGTGCGACTTACAAACTTTCCATGGGAAAGTCCCACCAGTGACAGTGGCAAGGAGCCACGGGTGTGGTGTGTTTGTTGGTGACGTTGCACTGTTTTGCAGCCCTACGCAGAGAAGGATGCAGCACGTCTCCAACATTTCCATTCTGGTCATGTACACCATGTACTTCTTGGCTGCTCTGTTTGGATACCTGACATTCTACGGTGAGGCCTCCTGCAGTGTCAGGAAACATTTAAGTCTTCTGCCAGCTTTGTATTTATATACTATGGATTTGCGGCCTTGAAGAAATACCGGGTTGCATACAGGCAGAAACGGCTCGCTGAAGAACTGCGAGCTCACAGATTATCAGTTATAAGCTCTGGAAGTAACCGCATACGAGTTGGCACGTGGCGAACGGACAGAGTTTATAAAAAACATGAAACAAACAGCGCTTCAAAATGCAACTGGGCACAAAAGAGGAGTTGTCTGCAGCTGTACGCACAGTCAGGCCAGTTGCCATTCTGCACTGTGGCAACCTCCTACCTTCTGTCACTTGATTTAAATATTGCAGTCAAACTTGATCCTTAGTTCTTACTCCGTGCACTGATGCAGGAGGTTGGTGAGGCTGCGTTCCTGTGAGCTGCATTTGAATTCTCCTTTAGGGCAGCAAATGTGTATGATCACGCAAGGCAGAGGAAGGTAAAACTTAGGTAAACCATGTAGTAAAAAACACACAGTGAAACAGTGAGTGGTTCGAACAAGTCAGAAAACTCCAGATCCATGACATCACTGCACTTCCTGTTGGTCATCTCACCGTACACCAATATGAGCGCCGAGCCGCCCGTTCCTGGATGCCGAGCTCCTTCATATGTTTTGATGAATGGAACCATGGTAAAGTCAGGTGACAGGGTGTATGACTGTAGTTCTTCCCTTGTAGTCCTGCATCTGAGCAATTTTATGTCTCCAACCCTTGCAGACAAAGTGGAAGCAGAACTGCTGCACACCTACAGCCGGATCGACCCCTACGACACACTGATCCTGTGTGTGCGTCTAGCTGTGCTTACGGCCGTCACCCTCACTGTACCTATCGTGCTGTTTCCAGTGAGTGGCCTTCCATCCTTTACCCATCCCTCTTCAACCCGACTCCACTTGATCACCTTGTTGGGTCCTTGACCTGCTTTTGTCCAAGATATCAAACACATGGCATGGATTGTACTATAATTCACTTTTTTTAGAGCTGAGTGAGATAGCATCCCTACTTTAAGCGAATCATTTGACTCCTCCAGGTGCGTCGGGCCATCCAGCAGATGCTGTTATCCAACAAGGGCTTTAGCTGGCTCCGCCATATTCTCATTGCTGTCATCCTGCTGTCTCTCATCAACCTCCTGGTCATCTTCGCACCCAACATCCTCGGCATCTTTGGCATCATTGGTGAGCACCTTTGCTCCTTGCCTTTGCCTCCGCACACCTTCACACCACATAATAACCAGTAATGAAAAGGGATAAACAGTTTCACTTACAGCTGTCAAATGTGAAAACGTTGCATTATGTTGATGCATTTATTGTTAACATTAAAACACTCTTTCAATATGAAGGACGCTATCTCAGCTGGTGGAAGCAATTAAATTCTAAAACCACAATATGAAAACGGCTTTACCCAGCTTTTACTCTCAGTTTCAAATACGAAATCCTTGTGTTACCAACTTTTACCTGGTTTATCATTTTATACTGCATTTTTCCACTTAATCTCTTAATTTCTATCATTTCTGGTTAGTTAAAGGTAACAATGTGGTGTTTGTGGTAAAACTGTGTATGTAACATTTAATGCGTTTTTTTCCCCAAGTGAGAGCAGTGTTGTAGCATGAAAAGTTCTTGCCATCCTGCGCCTCAACATTTAAATAGTCTGTCTGATAGAAAAAGTTTTCTATTTTTTATTCTCGTCTAGATGAATGGATTTGCAATACCGGTGCCTGCAAATGCTGCTTTTTCTTGTATGTACTGCCACTCGAATTGGCCTTGTCCTTTTGGAGAAGAAAGAAAAAATGTTTCACCAACAGTTGCTGACATATCGATATGCAGTAGACGAGTCAATATTTTGCGGCATCTGTAAACATCACCCCAGAGTCCTGCAAACATGCAGGGCAACCGCACAGAGGAAGACAGGGTGAAGAAACTCCAGAACTGATGTTCGGTCCCCGGTCCAGGCTGCCTCTGCAGTTGGCTAGCGCTGTGGCTCAGGGGGTAGGGGTGGAGGGGTGGGGGGGACATGTGCTTCGGCCATGTTTGTGCAGTGCACGTGCTGTGCATTTGCGGACGTCACTCACGGTCTCGCCCACGTGACTCTTGCTCTCTCTCTGCTGTATTTCCCATAAACACCAGGACTGACTGGCACAAACAGAGGTTTAATGTATTACCATGAAACAGCAGTGTGACGTCTTCAAATGTTGTGCAATTGTTTGGTCACAACCTGTACGTCCTTCGGCCCATCCTCAGGTGCCACATCTGCTCCGTGCCTCATCTTCATTTTCCCCGCCATCTTCTACATCCGCATTGTGCCCAAGGATGAAGAACCCATGCGCTCCACACCGAAAATCGCAGTGAGTTGCAGATCACTTCCGCACTTATATTTCTTCCTGCTCCTCCTATTTTCTCCACGTCAGCAGTGGGTTTGTTAGATCTAAAAATGACACAAAGAGTTAAAATATCAGCTCAATTACAGTTCATACCCTGGCAGTGGTGTCAGCGTTGACATCCTGCTGACCGGTGTTTGACATTTGAGCCAGGCCAGGCAGAGTGGAAAAGCAGCTACCCGCAACTGTGTGCTTTGTCTTATTGCATGTGTTTCCTCTCCTTGTTCACCAGGCCGCCTGCTTTGCCTGCCTTGGGTTCCTGTTCATGACAATGAGCTTGAGCTTCATCATCATCGACTGGACAACAGGGAGCAACAACGCAGGAAGCGGCCATTAGACTCTCGCCCTCTGTGCTTTTCTACATGGCTGTATGTGTCTGTGGAGTAGGGTTGGCCCACAGCCGTGTACTTCTTTTTGTCTTTTGGGTAACTTATTCTAACATACATATCATCCCTTCCCTTCATGATGGTTTGTACTTAGGAATCGTGGAATCCCCAAGTCTTTCGGACTCAGACAGTACAAGTCAGAGTCAAACTGGCCCATATACTAAAAAGGCAGGTGTAGGAAATAGCACTTCTCAGACTCTATGGGGTTTGTGTTTTGTGTGGTTTATAACCAAATGTCAGAAAACAAATTTTTAATGATCTGCTAAACACCTCTATGTTTATTTTAGTCACAATGGTGTTACACGCGGTTAAGGAGAGTGGCCATCATATGTAAGCACCATCTGAGTCATGAAAGAAATAAATCTGGCAGCGAAAAGATGGTAGAAAATTAAGCAGGCTTGCTGAAATGTTCCCTGAAACCCCATTGTGTAAACATACACATATACGAGCGCATTTGCAACAAGACAAATCCTTCCTATACCCTCCTCTTAAACTTGCGCACAACAGACAGTCCTGTACAAAAGCACAGAAGAAGGCAAATATGTTTTATAATGTTGTAGAGTTAAAATAGTCTTTAGTTGTGTAGTATTTTGTATATCGGGGCCGAAAAAGATACGCTGTTTTTGCCACACGGGATGCGGTAAATGTGGAGTGCAATAGCAGCAGACTTGCTAGCAAACATGCTTAAACCTGCTGCATTGCTGTTTGCTTTTTGTTTTCTCTGACTTCTTTCACCGTCTGCTGACGTGCACCTTCTGTAGCCCACGACATCCCTACTTTCACTTTACGGTACGGCGTTGTGCCGCATGGAAGCAGGGTTGCTCAGATGTTAGTCCAACAACGCCCTCCATTGCCTTATACAGTTACCAGAAGATGCCCAGAAGATTTCAGGAGGGCCTGGCTTAACCCTGCATCTCTCTGAGATTCAGTGTTAGGCTGATGGCTGCACAAACAGAAGTGTTTCCATTGCTGAATTTTAATGTCTAATTTATCAAAGGTGAATACTGTAAAATGATGCCAATTTTTTAAATAGAATTTAGAAATATTTATATTTAAAAGTCAGCACATTCCTCATTAAAAATTGACAATAAGATAACAAAAGAAGCCAAATAATCTCCTGTTTTATTATTTCAAGTAAAGAAGTGTAAGCAGGTGTCTGAAAAATATGACACGAAAACTCCGGAATGGACTTGTGTAATAGAACTTAAGTGTCTCTGTACTGAATATAGCAAAATAGTGTATTGATGTTTATGTATGTATGTATTTTTTTTATTTTTACCTTTCCCCCCTTTTAAATGCTGCTTCCAGAGTTGTTTGTCTCTAGTATGGCGATTAAGCGTTGCTTTTAGAACAATGTTATTTGCGTGTGTGGGTGTATTTTATGAAACTGATCTGTTTGCCTGTATAGTCATGAAGCACAAACAACCTGTAAGTTTCAAAATAGTTCAACCAAATTGCATCCGTGGAAAGCAGGCATTTTTCCCTGTTGCTGACTTTATATGAACAATCAGGTAGACGAAAAAAATGTACTAGTTCATGACTTTCATCACCAGAGTAAGAATATGTGCATCACCTGTAATTGTTAATACTTTACACAGCAAACCTATTGATTTATCCTTTATTAGTTGTAATTAATGCAATTTTTTTTTTGAATTTCATTGTTTCATGTTATTCATTTCTTCTAAAATATTGGGGAAAGTCTCTACTTGTCTTTGGCAGTTGAAAGTATGATTCCCCATGTCTGAGATCAGTGTTCGTCTGCAGATGTTTGTCAGTGAAAGTGGAAAAAGTAACTTCTTAGCCACAATGCAGCTGCATGCATTTCATTCAGACTTTCTGTGTGGTCTGGTGTCTCGCTGAAGCTGTGCCTTTGTGTCTTTCTTTGTATATTCATAGTATGAAACAGAGAAGGACTGCTGCAGTGCATAACGGCACAACACGGTGTCTTGGATGTGTTTGCATTTTACCTTGATGATCCAAAGAAGGAGCCTCAGTGCCAGTTAACACTGAACCCTGTTTGTCTTACAGCAAAGCAGGGATTCTTGGTTCTTGAAATGGTGAAAGGAGTCTGTGCCGCAGGTGCTTCGGTCACCACGCTAACCATCTTCTGGTGTTATTGTCAGAATGCATAAGGCAAGGGAATTTTATGCTGGCAAAGTGAAAAAAATGCATTTTCTTATGACTATTAATAAGCTCTTTGATGTCACCTATTTAACCTTTATTTTATTTTCCAGTGTGTTCCCCTGCTTATTGAAAGAATGCATACCTGCCTGTGATTATAACTGATGCAAAGCATTTAATGTATATGAGTTATAAAATGAGATGAAAAAGGCAGATTTTTTGATGTCATTACATTTGAACATTTATTTATTCAGCCTGCAAGGCTGAGCTCAGTGGATGGGCATCGGAGGTGTTCCGACACTCTTGGCTCCCCATTGGAAGATTCAGGTGACAGGAAGGAACACGGCTATGCTGTTGTGGCGTAGTTCCTCACGTTTCCGTGTGCCACAATTTTAACTGCAGGATGTGAACTGTCCTTCCGGGAGCTATGAGATGACCATGTTGTTCTGCCATATTCGATGTACAACTCAGGAGAGTCACATGGAGAGACACCATTCTACACTCACGCTATCTCTCGGGCTGTTCATGCATGCCAAACAACTTTGCTTTTCCTCTTGCAATATACTTTGTAGATAATTCAGTAACAAAAACTGGGAAAATAATGTATTCATGATTTCTGGCTTACTAAGCGACATTTATAAATGATGTATATAAATGTAAACCGTTCGTATTCTTGCATATCCGGCTTGTATAGTGTAAATAGCAGGGGACAGTTTTAGTTTGACAATAAAAAGAAATTTAATCCTTTTTAAAATGATTCTGTGTCTCTTCTGACTTTTAAAAAACTGTATCTAGCGACAGTCCTAAAATAAATGACTAGTAGAAACATTAGATTTGGTTTGCCAAATTTAATTTCTAACAGATGCAAGCCCAGAATATCAGGGCAGAAAATGTGTGATATTGTCTGTCCTCCACCTGATGGATGAACTGCACCAGGACTGGCCTTACATACAAGGCCTTACGTTCGACGACACGGAACAAAAGACCGACTTTTCCCTACAGATGCCCAACTCTGTCATTCATGCACAGTTAAGACGACAGAATGTCACACAGGTGCGTTTGCACAACTACAGGTGCGAACTGCAGCGGTGCTGATCGCAGAGGCAAAGTTTACGCTGCGTTACGGTAAACATTAATGCGCACCGCTAGGTGGCGCTGTCCATCCGTGACCTTCCTTCTGCTTCAGACCAGAAATACACTGTTAACATATTCGAATATTAAAAACATAACATCTTAGGTGCATTTAGTGTATTTACACTTTAAATGACACTTTATTTACCTTTTATTTAAATATTATGGAATTATGAGAGCAAGTGCCGTTATGAAAGCTACTGAACTACAGCAAGAGTGAGATTTGGAAGTCAAATCACTGTAGTGCAGTACAGTTATTATGCACCGGCGAAGTGTTTATTTTGTTTTTACTTTTTCATATTCTGTATTTTTCTGTCATTTCTATACATTTTATAGCGTACTGAATGTGGACCAGCCCCACTAAACTGTAACCCCACATTTGGAAAATCGGGCTACAGTACGTCTGTATGTATCTCCAATATTTTTCAGAACTTCCATAGGGTGATAATGATGCAGATGTGAGTTGAATGACGACAGCAGAAACTATGTGAGCTCTTTATTCGCTAAACTGCATTGTAGAATTCGGATGTCAACACTGCACTGCGCACATCGCTAAGACATTTGTCCTAAACCTACTCGCTCGCTCGCCCGCCGGTCCTTAAGGGAATTCCTTCCTACATTTCCCACAATGCACAAGCGCGAGAGGGCATTCAGCCGGGGGGGATAAAGAATGGCTCCGAGTTCATCGCGCGTTCGACACTTCATTCCCCACAATACAGCGCGGCTTTAGTGGGCGTGCCCTCAGAGAGCTGGTCGTTGGTCCGATGCGCGGGTGGGGGAGAGGAACTTCTCAGCGGGTTCGGGTGTGGTGGCGGCGAGGCTACACCACAATAAATAAAAAAAAAAAAAAAAGGGAGGGCGAAGGACAAGAGACGGCGGAACAGACGAGTTGTGATTTTTAGGAACTGCATGTTTAGGGTTGACCGTCTTTCACGAGCGTCTCCCAGGCTGGTGCTACGAAGCGTGAGCGCGCCGCTGGAGCCTTTGGCCAGCAGCTCGCGCGGGTCCCGCTCCTTCTTTCCCGAACGGCAGCAACAGCAGCAGTGCCGCTTCGCCACAGAAAAGTTACTCTAGCCGTCGTGTGTGAGCGACTCTTCCGCGATTTTCCTCCCCTTTTTTTTGTTTTACTCTCTTTAATTTAGTCAAACTTGTTCCGTACAGTGGCACTCACTGCCTTCCACGAACCTCCTCGAACGCCTTTGCACAGCCTTGGGAAAGTCCGCAATTAAAACAAGTTTTTTTTTTCTTTTTTTTTTTTAAACAAAAGAGGGCTGGTTACGCTTTTTAAGAAGACGTCTGGACTGAAGGCAAAATCAGAAATAAAAAAATCGGAAGACACGGTCATTGATATAGATTCATAGATACACATCAGCCAGCGCGACCATGGGCTGCACCGTGAGCGCTGAAGATAAAGCGGCCGCCGAGAGGTCCAAGATAATCGATAAAAACCTGCGGGAAGACGGAGAGAAAGCAGCCAGAGAAGTGAAGCTGCTCCTGCTGGGTATGGATCGTTGTTTCTCCAAATATTAAATTGATACATGAGCATATGACACCGCGCCGTTACTGTGCCTCGGTATGTTGCTATATCATGGTGCATGTCTTGGTAAATAATCCTGACTTGTTCAGGTGAGCAGGTTGCGGTGTCTGGGACTCACATCCTGGGTTCCCGTGCCCTTACAGCAAACATATTAGAAATAATAATAATCGTTTATGAAGATACGAGAGTACGATGCTATTTAATATAAGAACGCTGGTGTTAGACACTGTAAGATGTTATGTATCTGGAGAAGATGTCAGAATTCACAGTAACTGTTAGAAGACCGTTTTGCTCATCCATTTTTGTTCCTGAAAAATCCCGGGAAGGTTTCAAGTGTTTTAACAGCCATACTGTTGTATTTTAGCCCATTAAATATGAACGAAATTGCCCATCTAAAGGTTATTCGTGTTATAATTCTCGGTATAAAGAGCTGTGGTCTAGAAATGTGGTAAAACAATATATTCCATAAAAATCCATAAATGCCAGGATTTTGTAGAGACTAAGATATCTAGGGAGCAGATGAGAAGGGATTTGGTCACTCTTTCATGCTAGTCTGGCATCATGAGTAGAACAGATGATCAAAATCATACCGTATTTGCCACCTGATTTTAACATTGACTAATAATAATAATAATAATAATAATAATAATAATAATAATAATGGTCGTATGGGTCCTGATGGTGGGGATCTCCTCTCCTCTGTTTATGTGATCATGTGGCTCCTCAGTGTCCCCTCAATACAGTTAATGGGTACTCTAAAACGTTTATGGCTTTTACAGCCATTTAACAATTAATATGTCAATGCAGCGTGAATCTGTGCGACTCACTGCCTGGGGAATGGCATCTCTACACACTGCAGGCTATCCTGGCTGTTTGCACCTTGCCAACCAACAACATCTTTGTTTCATTTGATGCAATTGCAGTATCATTGTGTTCTGCCTTTCTTGCTCTGAAGACAAATACCCTGACAGTATATAATATAAATTTGAGTTTTTAATTCAATTCTTGTTTTTCTTATGATTTCTGCACACAAAACCTTCTGAAGAGAAATTGACATTTTTTTGCTTCATTTGCTGCTTATGCTTTATTACCATGAACATAAACAGGCCTTAGGCTCACAAAAGATGACTTTATCCTTCTGTAAGAACCTGCAACTTGGTTGTCACCAAGCTGTCTCTGTTTTATTGTACAATGACCTGTTAATTTGGAGCGATAAGTGGTGCCCATGTATGAAAATGTGGCACCGGCTTCAACACGTCAGTCTGAGAAGAGACCATCACTGAAGGCCGGACTTATAAATCGCACGTATAAATGAGCATTTTCTCTGATGGCGCTGACTTTATGGCTGCGTCAATCTCCTTTCAAACATCTAAGCAGTCTTTGGTCCTAGTGTGTTTTCATAGTGCTCTTTTGTGTCTAAGAGGAGGCCTCTGAAAGCAGGTTTATTTGTTTTCAAAGTGAAGAGAGGAGAAACAACCAAATGCTGAGTAATTCAACACTCTTTGTTGGAGTGTGGCAATTGGATATCTGTTCTCATAATTCCAGTTTTATTTCTTGGTTGATTTATACATGAAATTAATATATCAGCCAGTAAATGGTTTTGTTTGGTTAGGGTGACAGCCTGCAGTAGCTTCACATAAAGTAATCCCATTTTGTTCAGTAAAAGCCCTGAATGTGCTGTATAACTAAGGCTGTTAGAAGGATATTGTATAACAGCAATAATCAGCGATTGTGAATTGTCAAATATCGTAGTAAATAAAACTAATGGGTATAATTATTTCATTTGCTGGCGATCTGAGAGCCTAACCTTTGGGTTGGGGTTTCTTAGATCTCATCTGAAGGACTGCAGGCAGTAGCACAGGAACTCCTTTCTGAGAGAAGCAGTACCTTTCTACCTTTATCCTGTTTAATTCAGGTGCTTGTAAGAATCAAGACACCAGTGTGGAATTGCAAATGCGAGAGATGCCGTTCCAAAGTCAAACCCTAGCCTCAAAAGCAAGGGTGTGTGAAGAAATACTTTTTACATACGTAGACAACTGCTTTGTGGATGCATTACCACAGTAGCATACTGTATGCAAATATTTTGCACCACACACATCGAAGAGTATGCATGAGATCTCACCACTGTGGAATTAGAATTTGAGTCAAATTGCAGTGAAAGCCTGAGGACATGTATTTTTTTTTTGTCACTTAAAACAGGGAAAAATGGGTGTTACGTTTTCTTAACTTGGTGTAAAGAAGGCAGAGTACGGTCCCCTTAATTTGACTGTGAAATAATGCTGTTATTCCTTCTGCTGCCATGACAGAAATGTGATTCACTGACATGGCTCCAAAAATTATTCAAAAGATTACTCAGTAGATCTAAAAGAGAATGATTCTCCTGTCTTTCATAAGCTTGAAGCTTGGAGACCGGTGCTGTACTTCCGGTGACTGGATCCTTGTCGTGTTCCATTATTTCCTATTTGCTTTTTTATTTCAGAGACATGGAAATTTCCTATCAGTGGTTCAGTGTGCTACATGCATGTATGTCTGTGAGATGGGTGTGAGAAAAGGAAAGTGTCTTGCCTAAGCACAGGCGTACATGCAGCACCCTCTGAACACCATTACATGCTCAGTTCTTCTTTATTTGGACTTTCAGAGAATACTGACAAAAGGCAGCCCAAGCTTAACCTTGAGACAGGTTAAGACAGGTTGCACAGTGGCAAGACCTCTTTTCTTCCCACCTCAGTTTTTGTTGCTATTTAGATGGCCAATCGGGGAGGAAACTGACCGTTGCGGTCCGGCTTTCTGATGGATGCCCGAATGGCAGCGGAGTTGTGCTGCGAGCCTGCGAAGGGTCACTGCAGCTGCAGGAGGCATGCCATGAAAACAGTGACAGAAAGTTAATTCCAAAAATGTTTTTCCCTCTTTTCTGGCATCCTTCCTGCAGGTGCCAAATGATAGGCAGATGGAATGAAAAGCAGAAAGTTTGACAGGACAAGACTAGGGAGATAATCTCTTTAAATGTTAACGTGGCTGATTAAAAGGCAGGCGGAATTATATTTAAATGATTACCGTAAAGGCTTATCTTTGCCATTCGAAAATCTTTTTGATATTTTAAATGTTGAGAATAATATGGATAAAAGCCTACTTTAATGCATTGCAAAACAGTTGGTAGAAGTTGGACAGTTTCTTCCCTGATTTTGAAAGTAAAGACCAACTTCTTTTATATTTCTAATACCCAACTGGGCAGTTTCGTGTTCATGGCATTTTATTATTTTTTTTTTAATATAACAGGGGTTTCTGTTTAATTGGTTGGATCATTTTTCCATTGTTATTCTGCCTTTAATAATCACCCACGTGGCCCAGTGGCAAATATACTGAGAAATTAAGGGGAACTGCTCTTGTATCATTAGAGGAGAAAAAGCATGTACCTGGCTTAACAGAATATCCATCCAAGGGAGATGGGGTTGCATCATAAAATCTTTTCCAGATTCAATTCAAATGTACTGTAGGTGCATAAGAAGGTGCTTTCTGCAAGACCAAAAAACTTGACTGAAATAGCTTTCTTGGTGCAGCAGAGCACATGGTTCTAACCTGGCTTTATATCTTTACTTTAAGATGTGTCTATGCACTAACTTCAAGTGGGCTTGGCCCAGCCAGTTGAGCCACAAGACTTATGATAAAAATGTGTTTGTTGCTAAACTACTCACTTATCTTTTCACAGAAATGTGTATGGTTTTGTATTGCAAGCATTGTGCTTAAGAGGGTTTGTTTGTGCCAAGCAAGGTTTTCAAATGGAGGCGTCTCCTCAGCCTCCTCAGTTGGCCTAGATAGACAGGCAGAGTTGGACAAGACTAACACCCCTCTTCAACTAAAAGTTTTGTTTTCATTCAGACTGACATTCTCATGGCGAACATCTGCCTTTCCAACTGCAGGAAGAGAAATGGTTTAATTTTGTCTGGTAAAATTGCACAGCCTTCTATAGTATAGCCTTGTGTATCTGAATTTAATGGCTTTGGACAAGACAGGGGAATGCTGGGATAGGCCTGGTGGTAGGCAAGGGGGTGTCTAGAACAACAAGGAAATTCTAGTTACCAGAATCAAGAGATCCAGACAACAAACATGTGCATGAAGTATCCCCTATGAGTCAAGGTCCTCTATAGATTTCTAGCAAAATAGCTTTATTTACTCAGTCCTATTTTAAGAAATCCATTACTCAGGCTTTTCTCCTGTAGTTTCCCACAACAGTGACAAACCTTAAATCGCAAAATTGCATGCTATGGTTAGTTGACCTCTTTTGAGCATTTTAGTCTTCCATTTTGGTAACTGCTAGTAACTTAGTTCTTATAATATCTGCACCTAGAGGCAGGACACCAACACCAGCTTTGGGGAGATGTAGACAAGCCTCTAGCATGAGTGCTTCTTTTCACTTGTGTGGTGTGAAATTGGGTCGGGCCTTAAAATCATGATGTGTAAAATATTTCTAGGAGAATGCATATCTTCAACTGCAGCCCAGTAGGAGCATAGCTGACTGGCAGTTGCTGTGAGTCCTTGCCAACTCCGCTACCATTGGGAGGGCAGAGGAATTTGTGTTCCCTTGGCCTCTGTGCCACAAGCGTATTGTATGGTTGGTATATAATCCGCGCTGGGTGAATAGCAATGCATGTGTCACTGAGGAGGCTTGTACAATTCCTAACTTGAAACTCTAAACAATTTGGATACACATGGCCAGGTTTTCCCATAAACACATTATAAAAATGTATAAATTTGTATGTGACAGGGTAGTCAAGCATTAATGTTTAATCGTCACCCTGAGCAGGCTGTCATCTCCCTGGTCCTGTGTGCACTGTTGAGGATGTGTTGTTGGAGATGTATTGAAAGCCATTTTGTTCTGGACATGCTTATTTTGTAGAGAGGAGTTGAAAACGACCTTGTAGAGTGGTTGATAATTTTATCGGACTGCTTTCAGAAGACAAACAAATTGCAGCATTCCTAGATACATGCAAGGTTTTCGGTGCACTTCCTACAATGGATTTTTTTTTTTATGCCTCTGAGCTTTGCTTTTTCAGAGCTGCTCTGTTATCTTCCAATCTGAATGCAGGTGCAGGCTTGTCATGCTGTCTTAGCACAACTATTTCTGGGATTCTGCTTTGCGTAATATTTGCTTAGCCAGATCCAGGCTAATTCTTGGGTTTTTACCGTTAATGTTAAATTTCATCGTTTAGATTCCCTGGCCATTATTGATGTGCTGTTTACCTAGTAGGTACTCATTATTCGTATAATATTTGACTTTGAGTTAATATAATGTTGTTTGTGATGATGAGAATGGTGATGAGGGCTGAATGGTTGTCTTTCTGGGGTTCTTGGACTTTTTAACCATTCTGAGAGAACGGGTGAAAGTTGTGACTGTAGCAAAGGGAATTTATAAATTGATGTGTTCAGGAGGATCTATGAAGTAGTCTGAGATGAGCTGAGGATGATGTGAAATTTAAGGTTCTGGTCACTGGCACTTGTTGTATGGCTGAATCCATTATAATCCTGATAGCACAATGTAAACAGAAGTTGATGAATTTATATATGCTTATTTGAGAACGTTATAATTATATGAATTTTGTGGTGGATTAAAATGAGTGGTTTTTCTTTCTTCTTTGAGTTTTTATTATTTCTGTATGTGAAGAAGAGGTGATTCTGGGCAAGGTTTCACTCAGACTGGCAGATCGGTCACAAGACACATGATCCCTGTGTCACCAATATGTTTTTTACCTCCTTGGGGTTCTTATTTACCATGTTCACCTATAGTTTTCTGAAAAACTTATCTGAGCTACTGTAGAAGTGGGAAGTGGGGAGTGTTGGATAAGTTATTTCTGAGTCTTGGCTAACTTGATTGTTCTTTCCACCTCTGAAGATCTTGTGGACTGTAATGTCATGCCAAGACTATGGTGTGTGGCTGATTTCATGGGATGGTGCACTTGTCGCATAAGGTGTGTGCGCGCGCAAGTTGTGGTTGTGCTTTGAGCTGTGGTGAATGAAGGTTCTTAGCATGCTACCATATAAGCTATAGACTTGGTTGATGAGGAGATATCTGGGTTAATGCATGAAGGTGCATTTATGAAGACAGACTACATACGCTTACGCATCAGAAGATGCATGAGGCTGTGATCACCTCTGTACTACAGTTTGGATTTTATCACTGCCCAACAAACTTCATCATTTAATCAGTTCTGTTAAATTATTTCTGTGCTGTGTCTCTTCATGCAGTACATAAATCTTGAAAAATTCTTGGTTCATTGAGGGCCTCACAGAGATGGTGTGATAAGACAGAAATCCCTGCTGTATTATTTACAGCGCCAGTCCAAACGAAATGCAATACTTTGCATGATGTACTGAAGCACAACTTTGTGACCTTTGCTGCTGTCTACAGAGTTGGCATTACAAGTGGATCGCAATTCTTGTATAAACAAGGGCAGAGAGGGACCAGAAAGGACAAACCCGTTTTTCTTACATTATTTATACTGTTGTGGTCCACATACTGTAGTTCATGGTCAGTCACCATTCCTCATGAGATTCCATCAGTTATATTTCATTTGCAATGTTAATGTGAGCCCTTGCACCTGCAGTTTTAAAGAAGTATTGTAAGAGTAGCCAAATAATAGTAGTAATCTCTTCTTGCAACCAACATATTACTTGAGTACAAACTGATCAGCGAAAGACTGCTTATGTTAGCGTAAATCACATCGGTAGAATATTTGTCAAATTAGTACATGTTTGCAGAGGGCAGTGCATCATCATCTGGAAGCTGCCATACCTACTTTTTAACTTCATTACCTTTCACTCTGGGTTCTTCTTTGAAGCCCAAATCACAGTACGTTACAGTAGAGAAATTCTCCCACTGTGTCTATCATTGTCTGTGATGTCTATGAAAAAGTGAGAAGAATGTTCTTTTACAAAAACTACTCTGGATTTGTCATGCTTTCTGTAGCATAGTGCCATACAGTATGTGTATGAAAGTGTGTTTCAGTGTATCTCTGATGTTCATTGTCGTTGAGCAGTGAGGAATTGTCAATGTTCTTGTTGGTAGTATTTTTACTTGGGTACTTGAGCTTGAAGTCTAAGGAGAACTTGCGTGTTAAGGACAGGGAGAGTATAACGCAGGTGTCAAAGTTAGCTGAATTCAGGGGCAGCTGGAGGGCATACACAACCACACACTGTCACTCCACTCCTCGTGACTGGACGCATGGAACACGGACATCAGTTTGCATCACCAGTTGACCAAAACTCTGCGGTGTATCATAGACTGTTTATGGAAGTAGCATGTGTTACGTCAGCTGTCCAGCTGTGCAGAGGGACTGCTGAGATGTGACTGATCCTAGAGACTGCGGAGCAGCACAGGGTTAGTTATGGCACTCATTGGATTACACAGTTCTCTTCCTGATAGCAACCTGAATCAGTCTAATCTGTTCCAAGCAACACTCGCAGCTCCCTGGGGCCAGACTTGAATCACATCACCAAATCGGGGCCTTCACAGCACAAGGAACCAAATTCACTTGCTTTTGAGATCACCACAAGGCACATTGCAGCTAATTTAAAGTGCTCTGCTGTCAATTTGTGTTGTTCATTGTTTTGGCCCTTGGTTTTCTGACACCATCAGCTGGATTTTTATGGGAACCTCTAGCATCAGAGTTATTTTAAATGTGATGCCCCAAGGGCATAAACCCAGCTTACAAGACCTTAAGGTTGATCTAGGGCAGCTTTGATGTATAGAACCAGACAATGTTGGGTACCTTTAAATGGAAACTGTGAAGGTGTCCAACCCTGGCCATTTTTTTTCTTTTTTTTCAGTGCTCAAAAAGTCAGCTCTGGTTACTCTGCCAGTATTCTTCCGTGGAAAACTTATTCACCTTTTGTTTATACAGCCATGCCAAGGGAGCTAAATTTGTAAAGGTGAAAGGCACAAGCAGTCTCATGTCCACGAAAAATCAATGAGAGCCTGTGGGCATGCTCATCCTGAGGTAGATGAAAGTCAAATGGTTAGCAGTTGAGTGGTTTTCGAAGTGTTCCTGTTTCAATCTTTCCTGTCCTACTGCCAGAAAAAAGTAGCTTCCCTTTTGACCACAATATATGGTCTGTGAATTGTTGTCTACCGTCCCCCTTAGAAGGACCAGAGTGCCTGTTCTAGATGATCTGTGGAGCATCTGCAGAAGGTGTTGTTGTAGCACCTCGTACCTGAATGTGTGCCTCCACATGCGTGACTTACGAATCTCACAGATACTTTGTTGTTGTTCTGGTTGAAAATTGATGCTTGTGTCCTTCATGCTTTAAATTTTGGGTTTATTTGCTGAAAAAGTTGATGTTATATGTGAAAACTGTACTGATTTTTTTAATGGACCCTCAGATGTCTAGCCGATAGCATTACTCTGTCATGTCAGAGGCCACCATTTCCTTCTCTTCAGTGCTTCAGTGCTGCCACCTTCAATCTCTGCTGTTTTTCTGCCAGAGCCACTTCTCCCCTGCCACCCCTCCCTTTTTGTGGCTGTTCTTCTTTTAAATGAAGTGTCGTGAAATGGCTGCGGAAGTGACATCTTTTCCTGTGACACCCTCTCAGTTTCCTCTTTTGGCAATCTGCAAAAGTCAACATTTAACCTGTAGGTTCTCAGGTTTGGGAAACGGCACACCCAAAACTCTCTTGCTATGCTGCCTGATTCAGTGTAATATACCCATTTTTGCTCTGTCTGTCTCTTTACTGATGGTCTGAGAGGGCAAGCATATCTTTAAAGAAGTGAACTTGGATAGCTTGATAGCGTGGTCTCCACAAGTCTCACATTCACAAAATGAGTATCAACCTGTGGAGCCAGTGGCATTATGGATAGGGTGATGAAATGCAGCAGCTTTTAATCTGCCTCTTCTCCAATATTTAAAGGACAGGTGAGGCCTGTTAAAGTGGAGTCTCCTTTTTAAAATTTTGTCATACAACCTATATCTGCAAAAGTGCCATTGAAGAAACATTAAAGTGTCCACTCAAGATTTTTTTAAACTTGCTTATAGTTCTGTGCCATGATGAAATTAAGAAAAGAACCAATTTTTTACTCCAGTGTTTAATTTGGCCTTTGTAATTCTCTCCACATATATTTGCTCTGTAGTACTTGGCTTCACCATAGTTAGCTATGCATCATGCTAGGCTCATTACCATGTTGCATTTTTGTTGTTGTACAGTATGTGGACTTTCTGCACCTGCCTTTATAGCCAAGTGAGAATGAAAAGAAGGACAGTGCTACCGTCGTACATCATTGGTGCTGAGCCACAGCCTGTATATGACCTCCAGTGTCGGGATCCCCTGGGAATATGGTTAGATGTATTTCAGATAATTTAAAATCTATTAATTATACCTTTACATTGAAAAAATGTGGTCCTACAGACAGACATAATAGATTCTCTTTTAATTTGGACAATTTTGAAAACTGCATGTTTCTATAGAACCGACTTACAGGCAGCAGGAAGCCATCAGTTAGGTTACATTCTTCTAATTTACATGTATTTGTTTCTCTGCAAGCTCTGCCAGTCCTTCCTGCCACATTTAAACCAACTGTTTAAGTAGGGGGAAAGTATATATTTTTCTTGGTCAGACTTACTAGGGTGACACATCATCCCTCTGATCTTTAGGTTATACAATTTCCAAACAGAAGGTCCTTTTTTTTTTTTTCTTTTTTTTTTTTTTTTTTTAAACTGTTTTGTTTTCCACCCCATGACGTTCGTTCTGACATTTTGTTTTGATACCTCTTGTTGGGTGGAGTGGCCGTTAGGGCCAGATGTGGGCTGCCTGTTTACTCAGGCATGTGTCTGCGGGGGGTGAGATGAGGTCAGTTGGAGAACAACAACTCCACCACCAGCAGCGGCCAGGCACTGAGCTGGCACCCCACCGTTCTCTGTATTTAACAGTTATCAGGGTAGGATGATGTGATTTTGGTTTCTGGGAGGAGGAAAACAGTCAACATATCTCTATATTTTCAATGAAAAATTCTAGTTGCAGCACTTGTAAAATAAAATGTATTAAAGACTACTGAGGCTTATTCTACATGTTGTGTTAAGTTGTGGGGTCTGCTGCATGTTTAACGTAAGAATCTAAATATTAACAAGAAAAGGCTTTTATGCTCAATAAGTATTCATAAGCAGCTCCATAGAAGTTTAGCATTTAGATGCCAAGGATTTCAGTAGTGGGTATGTACAAAACTGTTTTCCAGGAAATTCAATGTATTTTTATAGAGTGGTCTTTTCATACAGTGGTGAACAAAAGATTGATAAATGGCAGACGCAAACATAAATGGTATGAAGTTAGCCTATAAACTTATAGATAAAAGGTAAGCTATAACACTAAATGATTGTAAGAACTATAGTAGCTAAAAGAAGAGCAACTGAGGAGAGGAAATCAAAAAATCCCAACCAGAAAGTGAGGGAGGGAAAAAAAATCTCCAAAAGACCCTGGCTGTTTGTCATTTCTATAGTCACTAGAAGCTAATAGCTTGACATCCGGGTGCAGGTATGCCAGTCTCATCCATCATGGTATGCAGTCATCAGCTCTCACTAAAAGCATAACTGAAGATGATATGGTGCAGCATGCAGGATTCAACTTCAGTTATTTATCATAGCAGTGCAATAGATCCTCATTTATCCATGATGATGTGTTTGAGCTGTCATCTGAAACATTCTCTGGACTCGTAAATTTGTATGAAAAATTAAGATATTTTTCAGCAACTCTGCATGTATTACCTAACTTTTCAGGGAGACTTTCCCTGAGGCTGGAGTAGAAAGAGTCAGGTTGAGAAGTCAAGCAGTTGATAAAGTATTGAAAAATATATATATATTTTTTTAGTTCACAATCTCATTTGTTATTGGGGATGAAGCTTTCTCCAAAAAGAAGCCTGTAATTTTATTGGCTTGCTTGTTTGTTTCCAGGTAAGGGGAGCCTGGGAATCCCTCACCAAAGAACATTCACCATCACTGCCCTTTATTGTCATGTAAAAGCTACAGAGACTCACAGCTGTGCTTCTTTGCCATCGTATAATAAAAATTTTGTGTGAAGTGCCATTTTAAGTGGCAGCTATTCGGTGTTTCTCATTTTTCTTCTGTGCCAGACTTCCACTTCCTGGGTAGTGATGTACAGAGTCAGAGGTCATTATTGTCATATGCTGAGTTCCACTTGACCACAATTATGTTTCCCCACCTCTCATTACAGATCAGGAAATAAGATGAGATGAAAAACTTTTTCTGGAAGCTGTGCAACCTATGAGGTGTACAGTACTGCTTACGGAGTTTTATGTGTGTTTGTGTCATGCTTTTTCTTGTGTTGTGCCATTTACTAGCAGCCCCTGTTAAGTTGTGAGGTTGTCATGATACCCATCACTAGGTTGCTGGACCCTATTATTTCATCTGTGCAAAATAGCACTAACTGTGGCTTTAACTAACAGACCACAGCATGTCACAGGTTTTTTTCGATGACGCATTGGCTTTCTGAGGTCCCTGTGGGCAGCTGGTCACAAAAAATGCATTGCAACTCATTTCTCTCATCCCCTTTCTTAACTCCCTATTCCTTTTCTGCTGTTTCTGTTTATTGGAATTCCCCACATGTCAACATTATAGCAATGAAAACTGTCCTGTCATGCACATACTTGCATGAGCACCATACTGAAGGGAAGTCTGATGCTCCTGTAGCCTGTTTATGTTTCCTGCTGGTGTCTCAGAAGCATTACAAATACTAAATCAGTGCTTAAAATGTCAACGCTTAGGGAGGTCTAACAGTGTGGCGATGCTGTCTAAATCAAAACAGCTTAGCATGGCATCTTTGTGGAGTGCTGAAGAGAGACATTGCCGTTTGCATGCCTGTTACATGCACTGTGATGGGACCCTAATGTCATCGAAGCCGTGCACCAACCCAAAACATGTCATTGTTCCATGATCCTGCACTCATGGCAAAATCTGTGTTACCAGGGCCTCGAGTAAAGCTATTGCAGCACATCTCATGCGTTGTTCAGCATATCCTTTTTCACACTTTAATCACGAATATTGGTCCCCAGTGGGCCTTGTCTGTGCTCTAATTGCATATTAATGACTATTGCCAGCCGTCACCGACAAGACCGGCATTGCAAAATCCCGGAGATTGAAATGGAAAGCAGTCTTAAGTTATAAAGCCACAGCTCTAACATTCTAGCAGAACACGATTTTCACCTGTAAGTGGAGGACTGTAGCTCCAAGTTTAGACCGGTTCATTAACCACATGATGGATTGGAAAAAGGAGAAGGCCTTGGATTAAGCAAGAGTGCTTTTTGAGATGTGAAAGATGTGTGTGCCCTCCTGTTTGTTACAGTCCAGTGGGGCAGGGGAAGGAAGGTGTATCCAGCAGAATGATGTTTTAAGCAGTCCAAGGTCCTGACTTGTTGAGAAGTAGACAAAGCCCTTTTTTTATCCATTTGTAAATCAAGAGATGCATCTGAACCTCTAGGGCAGGGGATTTAGAGGCTTTAAACTGTGATTTGTTATTAAGTGCTTTACTGCTGCTTGTCAGCTCCCACAGAGTATGGAGTACAGAGGGAAGTCAGGGATCTGAAAAGTTCCAAGTTAGCCCAGATCTGGTGTTTGTGGGCCTCTTACTACTTTGAAGGCAAAACTGAATAGTGTTTGACATTCTTGTGGCTTCTGGAAATAAATGGCTCCCGTATCAGGGGTGAACAGGATATTTGAATTCAGTTTCTGTTGAAATACACAGCAGTTCAACTTCCATTACTTCAGGGCCTGATTCTCTTCTTTTGGTTTCAGGTCATTGGTTTTGCTGCTATGATGCTAAATCAACAAGCTCAGGAAGAACAGTTTGTTGCTTAGTAAAGTTTCCTTTTATATTTTGACCTTGACTTAATTATAGACCCTGTTCTGTTTCAGTGAATCTCAGTGTCTTCAGTGTGGTGGATTGTGGGTAATTTGTGCTTCTACACATTGTCATGGTTTGTTTCCTAATGTGCTAGTGCTCATTTTTTATTTGATGAAAAAGATATAAGCCAGTCACTTCTGGTGTGTTCAGATGCACAGATGTGGAAAAAACCCATCCAGATTATTTTCTTAGGTTGCTGTCAGAGAACTTTCCCCAGGTCTGTGTGTGTGTGTGTGTGTGTGTGTGTGTGTGTGTGTGTGTATTTATTTATTTTTATTTTAAAATTTGTGTTTTGTTCATCCTTTTTTATTTATTTATTTTTTTTTTTAAAAGGATGAACAAAAAGGGCTCTGTATTTATTTATTTTTAAATAAGTTTACATTTCAGTGTTTTGTTAGTAACACTTAGTCTCACACCCACAGATACGCAAGGCATCATGCAAATGGCTGTCATCGCTGTATGTGGGTCACTGTTGACATTAGATAGGTATCTACCTCAGCATGTAAATGCTGAGGGGTGAATGGTTGGCAGGAGTGAAGGCTGCTGGGCAGAGCCTGGATAGCATTGCTCAGAATTTTCTATATCAGGTGTCCTTGGTGTAGAAGAGGCCTCTTAGCTGTTGGCATTTAAATAAAATCGCTACTGTGCAGGTAGCACTCATTATAGAGGGAAGTGAAATGTTTGCCAGAATGTCCAGTATAATTGAAAAGCGAGAATATTTTTTCAATACTTGTAGGCGAGAAACTGGACAGAAGAGTGAAACTGAAGCAACCCACAAGTGTCCTACATCTCTGATTCTTCTTCTTCTTCTTCTTTCGGCCGCTCCCATTAGGGGTCGCCACAGCAGATCAATTGTTTCTACTTCTTCCTGTCCGTCGCACCCACCACCTGCATGTCCTCCTTCACCACATCCATAAATCTCCTTTTAGGCCTTCCTCTCTTCCTCTTGCCTGGCAGCTCCATCCCTAGCATCCTTCTCCCGATATATCCAGAGTCTCTCCTCTGCACATGTCCAAACCAACGCAATCTCGCCTCTCTGACTTTGTCTCCAAACCGTCTAACCTACATCTCTGATTACTGCTACAAAACAGCTGGGAAGACATGACATTTCATTTCCTTCTCAAATTTTTTAGCAAAACTCTTTTTGAGCAAGTGTACTTAATCTTTTGACTGAGTCAATGGTTCTTTATGCTGATTTTACATGATTTGTGATTTCAGAATGAACTCTAAGTAACAAGCCAGTAAGTGCTTCACACAGCTGCAGTGGGATGTTTCTCTCCTTTCCTAATACACACTTCTTTGTGCAAATAGCTTGATAGATATGGAAAAATCACACACTCTTTTTGTGTAATGACACATCACTGAAAGAAGTCAAATTGCTGTAATTATTTCTAAACTGTTTAGTGTGACAAACGTTTTGCCATTTGGCATTTTGTCCTGGCTAACCAGGCTAACCTTCATCCACACTGACTTGCGTATGTCTGTTTTTGTACATTTGATAAATTGTGTTTTGTGAAAAGTTTGTTGAGTGGTTTGAGGAATGGTATGGGGTATGTCCGGAATGTAGTACACGAACCTTCAACCTTTCCTAACTGCAAATAGTTTGCGTAGCACTAAAGAAATCGGTGATTCTGGCCTTTGGCAACAAGAAGGGGGCTGTGGTAGATGGAGTGCCTGTTTATACTCTCTTTCTAATTTTCAGTGTGTTTCTGCTGCATGATGAGTGCCAAGAAAGGTGTGATGGCTGGAAACAAAGGTGCACCCATACGACTGTGGCTCCACTTTCCCTGTGGCTCATTTTGTTTTTAATTCCCCATCCCGTGTGATTTGTTGTCCTGGGGCTTCTCTGTGTGTTTATCAGGTTGGATGCACTCCAGGCCCTGGAAGAAAAACAGGGAAAGATTAATTAAAACAAGTGGCATGTTGTATCCCAGCCTGTGTTTAGGGGTCCTTTTTGTGTGTGTGTGTGTGTGTGTGTGTGTGTGGGTGTATGTGTGGTGTGCATACTCTGCAGTCCTCACCCAGAACACCTGCATCACTAGAGTAGCCTGTTGCAGCGTAGCCATGGTTACTTTCATGTGTGTGCAGTCTTTATCTTGAACTGCTGTGCTCTGCTAATGGGGTTAAGCTGAGGTGACCAAGGATTCTGGGATCAGGGACTTTTTCCTGTGAGACTGCATCTCTTCTCAAATGAAGCCCAGGTTATACTCTTACATGTATGCCTGATTTTTACCCCGGAAATCCAGGTGTTTTCCAAACATCACTGTTGACTGACTGTGGAAGCATCTTCTTTTGTACTTTGCAAAGGGGTGGCACGATACTTAAAGAACTGAACTTGTTACTGATGCATTGACAAATTCTCCAGAGGCACCATTTAAAAAATTATCAGGTGTATTTTTGGTTTTTTGTGGGCTTTCTCCAGTCAAGCAGGACAGCTGAAATTATGGATGGAACTGTTTTCCAGTATTAACTTTGCTTTGCTTTGTAGAGCTTGATGTAGTTACAATTTCATACATAGTGAAAATGTGCTTTTTAATCTTCCTGTCACCTCAACCTGTACTCAGTGTTAAATCCCATGTCCAGTTGCCAAGGCGGTAATTAATTTGTTGAAACTGTGATGGGATGCTGAGAATAATCATGCCCCTGTGAACGTATGAATTTGCCTTTGTCTCTTAGGCTCTCGGAGTGTCAGCTGTGTGTTAAGTGTCACACCATTTTCACTCTTGCACCAGGCAGTGAAAACTAGGTTTGATGCTAGAATTGGGTACATCTCTACATTGACTGCAAGCCTCTACTTTTTGTTCATCGTATACCACAGGACCACACTTTTCTCATGCTCTGTTGACTGAAATCTGCTTCTGTCCACCCTTTCCCTTATAACTGTTCAAGTATTAAATAAAAGTATTCAGGCCCTTGACAAAATTAGATTTTTCCAAGTAACAAAATTATGTTACTTGGAAAATTATACTTTAAAATTGCTTTCTATTTGATGTTTTCATTCAAAATGAATTTTTGTCAATCAACATGAGTTTTGTGTCTTTTTTTTTTTTTTTTAAAAGAAGGAAAAAACTGTTAAATGCTGTTTGCACAGGTATTCAAACTCAGTGTTTGGTGCCAACACCTTTGGCACAGTAACAGTACCAAGTCTTTTTTTTTTTTTTTTTTTTGCCAATTTTTATTTGCGAATCTGTTCAAGTTCTTACAAGCTCCTCATAAATTACTTTTGGACAGCATTTTTCAAGTGTTGACAGATTTTTTGATCACTCTAGGTCACTTCCTATTTCTGATGTCACTACAAGGGTAGCTTTGGGTTTGTGCTTGGGATCATTTTCCTGTTGAAAGATAAAACAGGTTTTCCTCTAGTATTTATTTTCCATATTCCAGTCTCCTTTCAGTCTTTACAAGCTTTCCTGCCCCTTCTGATGAAGAGCAACCCCACAGCATGATGCTGCCACCCTTACTGGATGGTCTTACTTGTGTTGGGTCTACATCAAGCATAACACTTTGTTTGAAGTCCAGAATGTCTGATTTTTGTTTTATCTAACCACAGTACCTTTTGCCATTTTTGCTGGATCACTCAGGCATTTTTTTCAAACTCTAGCTAGGCTTTGATATAGTTGTTTTTAAGCAATGGCTTCCTTTTTTCCTTTAATGCAGTGTTCTGGAAATGGTTGACTGATGCACATCCTCTCACATTTCAGCCACTGAGTTTGGGAACCCTTTCAAAGTTGATGTTGGCCTCTGAGTGGCATCTTTTATCAGTTTCCTTCTTGCCAGAGTACTGTTTGGAGGAACAGCCTGATATAGGCAGTCTCTGGGCTGTATGATGTATTCTTCGATTTTTGATGATGGAGTAGGCTGTGCTTGCCTTAGATATTTTTCGTACCCTTCTCCATATCTGTGATTTCTGATAACTTGATTTCTGACTTGCCTTGACAGTTTCTTGAAATTCATGATTTCTTTGCTTCATATTTCAGTACCTGACTGAAGGATCTCAAAGATACAGGTGTTTTTATAATGAAATCTATGATCAGTTATTGTGAACCACTATTATTGAACACTGGCATTGGTTAGTCAACTACCTGGGTGGCTCCTTAAGGTTTAATTTGGTTCACCTAACATAATTAAAGTAAAATGTCACACTGAAAAAATATAATTTTGTTCTCCATGAAAATGTGTGATTTTGTCATAGGACCGAATACTTTAATAGTGCTGCGGTGGCCTGTTATCTTGTCAGCTTTTTGCCTTTGCTTTGTTCTTTCCAGGTATTTAGTTATCAGTCTATCTTTGATTCTTTATATTTTGTTCCTGATTAAGTGTCATGGAAGGGGGGTGCTCCAAACTCCAAATCCATGCAGCTGCCTTGGTTCTTTGTGTTGCAATATGAAGGCCCATCCTGACAAAATTCTGGTAGTTACTGCATCTGAGGACTCAGTTTTGTACCTCTGTCCTGCAACACTCAATTTGTGTTATGTCCTTTCTCTATGAAGATCTTTACCCCTCGGTTTGTTGCAATTTTTCACAAAGTATATGTGAGGCGCATGATTCATTGTACAAACACTTTACCTGTCAAGAGTGCTATTTTTAGGATTCTGTTTTGAACTGCTTACTTTCAAAACTGTTTTTCCCAGTATCAATACCATGAATAAATTATTATGGATGTGAGCATGAGCTACACAGTGATGACAATGTAAAGAAGCTTTTCAGATAGTTCTTTTTTGTACCTTATTATGATTGTTTTATTACTGGAAATGTGAACAACTTCAAGTGAAATGGACAAGTAGGACTTGGTTTCTGTAAGTAAAAACAGTTCTGTATGTGGGCAGCATAATGCCTTTATTTCTACCATCTGAAAATCAAAGGTTTATGTCCTCTCATAACTCTGTGCATGTTTTTTTTTTTTTATTTATTTTTTTTAAACAACATGTTATATTTAGTTGCTGGGAGGAGTTGAACAGTAATCGTGGTTGCAGTAGCACCAGCACCACTATGTTGCTGTTGCTATGGCATGGACACTGTTGACTGGTTCAACAGTAGCACTATCATCATGTTAAACTTGCAATAAAAAAACCCAGGTTCAGATCCCTGCTCTGAATACTTTGCTGTATAAAAAGGTAAATAGTTGTAAAGTATATTGGGATAGAAACCTAAAATTGCATGTTCCTTTGAACAAAGTATTAAACCGTGTAGCAAATAAGAACAAATAACAATAAAAACTCTATGACATTCCATCCCAATGTAATTTCCTGTTAGCCATGGAGTGCCTTCACTGACCAGGGCAACTGACCATTGCACAGTGGGAATCTTGTCTGAAGGCCAGTTGAGTATTTGTAAGCAAAGGGTGCTAATGTCTGATCCCAGTCTCCTTGCTCTAAAATATCCTTTAGAGCTTCAGGTTAGACTGTACCTGTAGTCTTTAACTTATGACAACTTGGACTTACAGAATGGCCATTTTATTAAGTTTTATGAATTTTTTTTTTTTGAATCCCAACATTTGTTAATAAAGTCTAAAGATGGCCACTCTTATCTGCTGTTCGATAGCATCTGCAAGGCAGCCATATTTGTTATTGTTTGGGTCACAATCAATATTTAGGTGTTTAGGAGTGACCGTGTTAACAGATTTTTATATTTGTAATTGCATTTCAAGTTATTTTCATTTACTTTTCAAGTTTTTTTCCTTAATGACTAAAAAGTGAAAAACAGCATTCTTGAAAAGAAAAAGTAAAAGAAACTAGATTTAGAAGCCAAAGTGAAAATAGAGTAGAAACTACAATACTGCACTGCATTTATATTCTTATTCACTATAAGCATCATTTTCACATTAATATGTAAAATTAATAGAAAATATAATATTCTGTTATGCAGCATAGAAGTCACTTATCTTAGTTATATCTCATATGTTATGTTTATTTAATACATTATAAGGTGGTGTACGACCCAAGATGACATTGTTGGAACAAAACGCCACTGTCAGTTGAGAACTACATGTACTGAAATGGCAGTCCTTAAAGCTCTCTGAGCTCTTTTTAGTCCAGCGGCACTGTTGCCATCCCAAACACTGCAGATTTACAGCATAAATAAAGCTGTTATGCATATAGGTGCCCGCAATGTGTCAGCATGTAGTTTTCCACGTCAAAACCCTTTTTGAAGGGCAGTGCCCAGTTTCCACCTGCGTAATACTGGTAGTCATTGTTTCACACGTTATTTGGTTAACTGGTTGGAACTACTAAGTGTGCAGTGCAGAAAGTTTTATCAATAATATTTCTGATGTTAGGATGTGGTAAAGTAGCAGCAATAATGTGGTGGTCACAATTCTGAAATTATTTTGAAAGTTTCCTAGATCTGCAGAATGAAATCTGTGTGGGACATCTTGGAAAGGAGTCTATGGATATCCGTATAACAATACACGCATACTTTCAAGGACATTTTATATGGTGGGTGGTGTCTCCAGGAACCAGTGATGTCTAATACTGTGCTATTTTAGTTAGAGATGCAGAATGTGAGCTGTTTTTGTTTATGCATTTTTTTTTTCTGTTGGATATTCATTGTGTCTTCGGGGTTATACAGCAGTATGGAATTTGCGTAAACTCCCTTAGGCATTCTCACCAAGTGCCAGTCTAGGGTGTTTTCAATGACTGTCAAATAGGTGGGTTGTAAAAGCGTTGCATCTGATAAACCCCTAAAGCTGAAAATACTGCAGAACTTCCAAAGGCCAGCGGCCTCTTACAGGACATGGCAAGGAGTGAAGCGCAGAGTCCAAGGATACAGACACATTACAGAAGAGAGACTTTTGGTTAAAAAGACCATAAATAAAAGTAAAGGAGGTGTTTAGAAACTAATAAAGTTGAAGCTATCCACCCTCCAGCATGCAATAGCAAACACTGGAAGCATCAGCTTAGAGATGCTTGTGGTTGCTATCAAGAGTAGTTACTGTGCTGTGGCAGCTTTCTGCATTTTGGAAAGGAAAAATGTTCCCCCCAGCTTCATGTCTTTGCTGTGCTCAAAAGTTTAAAAAAAAAAAAAAAAAAGTTTGTTGAGGAGCAACCGGAACGCATACCGAGAACGTTTTTAGCCGGTTCTGGACATTGTGCTAGCCAGTTATCATGACCTGATCAAATAGCACATTGTTTGGGCTACATTGTTCATGAGAAAATCGGTGTGTAACTAGCAGATTGGGGCAGCTGGTGGCATCATGGCTAGAGCACCCTTGTAAGTGAAAGACCCAGCTTCAAATCCCCTTTTCAATTGAACCATGATTGACTTAGTTACTCTGAATTGATACTGTAAAATTTATTTCTTAAATCATTGCAAGTAGCCTGGTATACACATCTGTCATGGTAAGCTGATTTGGAGAAAGGTGTCAGGTTGTTAATGGTTAATCTACTAAGGTCGATAGGTTAATGGCGATGTTATTGGGGTACCTGAGGCCAAGTGGATGTCTTTACTGTGCCTTTGGGGATATAAACCTGCAGCCTACTTTGTCACAAGTCCAACTATCTGGCAGCTACACAGTAACTTAGTTTTATGTGTATTTTGCAAATGAGCACATCTTTGGTCCTAGACAGGTTATCTCTGCAGCAAGGCAGACATGATGATTTATGTTCTATACATTATTGCTATGACATTGTGTCATATTTTTTAGTTAACCATTTCATTCATTTCCTTATTGAACACAAGCTGGGCTTGCATGTATTATAAGATGGTAGTTGGTAAATGGAAAAACATCCAAAACAGCTCCCACTGCCTCTCTTGTCCTCATGTGAGAACAAACCTTTGAGTGAGGTGAGCTTAATCAACGCAGTCATGTACAGCTGAAAAATACAATTAATATTTCCAGTGCTGAAGAGTGTGATATTTTTCCGACAGCTTCAAAAGGATTTTGGTAATATGCCTTGAGGCCCAGAGGACAATTAAACTGGAGCAACGGGAAAGTCGTAGGATTAACAGCAGGTTTCTGGATTGTGTGCAACCAAATGTGCAGTCAAACTCTGCTGGAGCCATGAAATGAAAATGTGACAATAGTAAAGTTCATCATAATGACCACATATGATAATTTAGTCAGAGGATTTTATACAGCTAATTCCACTTATGCCTTTATATTTCCTCCTGATGTGATACAGTCTCTGTTTCCCATTTTGTCCTTTTCAAGAGTGATTGTTGATATTACTCAGCAATATCTATAAAAATGTCTTTTTTTATTTATTTATTTATTTTAAACCTTGTTCTACCTTATCTATTCCTTTGTGACCTCATTTCACAAATACTGTGTTTTCATTTTGTCACCAACATACCTTCAGTCTGATAGTCATCAGCCCTACAGGTTGCTTTTAGTCTGCAAGAGTAATGGAAGGATTTAGTGCTGGAGCCTCCCAGGTCCTGGGGTGTAGTTTCAAATATGGGTCAGTCTGCATGGTCTCTTCATGTGTGCATTAGTTTTTTTTTCCCACAATCCAAAGAGTGGTGATTGCAGTTGAGTGCATTACATATATTGGTGAATCATAGTAATTCAGAATAACTAGCACTGTGTGGGTCACGTTGGACAAAGTCATTAAAATACTATTTAGCTGTTGAAAAAAGGGTTTGCCAGATTCAGAACAACCTGTCCTTGCTGAAAGGACTTGTATCTTTACGGTGCTCTGTACCACTAATGCTGTTGTGCAAGTCAGGTCATCACAGCAGTGCTAAGGCCCAGTGGTTTGGAAAGAACCAAATAAACATGTCTAACAGGGTCAACTTGCTTAAAATATAATTCAGATATACTGTAAAATAGAAAGGCTTTTTTAGTTCACTTCAGTTTATTTTTGTGACGCAAAATGAACACCATACAGTTAAACACATATAGTAACAAGGTGATAAAAGAATCAAATAAACTGTAGACAGCAGTTTACTAGTGATCAGTTTCTCTCTAGTTCACTGTTTCCCAGCCTTTATTCCTTCAAGGTCCCCTGGTGTCCATGAGACCATTTGATGGCCCCTTACACAAGCCATGACTTTTGCTCTCTTGTACTTTTGGTGCACTGTTGGCAAACACACTTACTTTCAAACTTCTGTTTATTATTTGTTGCTAGTGCTATTATATTGCCTGTGTTTTTTTTTTTTCTTTTTCTCAGCATTACACAAAATAAATGGACAATTCAAAAACATCTTGTAGGTTTCTAAAAAATGTACTTTTACTAGTGCCTAAATTGCTTAATTATAACATAAAAATGTGTAGGTATTCTATTCATTTAATAGCCAGTAATCTTCAAATTGAATAATTTTTCAGTGCAGACATTTTTAAAGATTGGTTCTATATCCTTTGTTGCAAGTACACGTCAGTGTAGAAAAATATCGAAACAGCGTGGGGACCAATGCGCCCCGTTTTTGTTGGACTGCTTGTGGAAAGTTGCTGCAGCATACACCAATGCAGTTGGCTCAGCTTATTTTATTTTATTTAGCTTGAGAAAATCATTCTTGCTTTTCAAATATCTTTTGCCTTTGTAGTGGTGCATAAATCTTGTCAAAATAAAAAAATAAATAAATAAAAAAATCCTTGTGTATTTGTATGTTCTGTTCCAATTCATGGTGACAATCTCACCAAGTCAGTCAACTCATCTATTTGGATTGTAAAGTCATTGTACTTGCGTATCTTCAGACGTAGCTGAGATGTGACATGACGTTTGTCATTTGAAACCTGTATTTTACTGAACTGCTTGGACTTCTGTCCAAATAATTTGTCTGTTTTATTTGACAGAAGCATTATTTTCAGTCATCTTGGAAGTTTATTAAGCCACACCCCAGTTAAGAGCCACTGTTCTACATCATCCCTATCTTTCTTCAGTCCACCTTCTGGTTCTGGCCAGACGAATCTTAGTAGGTGGGTTGCCACAGTTTGGACCTTTTAGCAGCTTAGTCTGGTGTTATACACCTGCAACATGGATCCTGTCCAACCCAGAAGTCTCTGCTCTGAGTTCCAGTTCCAATTCAGGCTGCCTTGAGCTGTTAACTATAATGTATCTTGGATACCTTAGTGATGTACCCCCATCCATCACAAACCTCCCCCACCTTCATCTTGCTCCTTTCAGTACAGGGATTGGACCTTCCAGTTAGAATGAACCATCTTGCCTGTTGGTGGAGGATGCGAAAGTACAACAACAGAATGGGAAGACATTCAGAAGACAGCAGGGAAACTAGCAGATCTTGAACACAAAAGCCCCTCTGTTCAGATGGTTGCTTACATATGCCTTCTTTGCCCTGGCAGGTTGAGTGTAATCGCCTCTGAGCACTAGGCTATCCTCTATTTTTCCAGTTGCCCAGTGGCACTTCCTCAACCCTCCTTGCCATTATGGCACTATTACTTTGCAGTGTTGAGGGACTGTTGCCTGTAAGTGTCTCATATTTGCTCAGTTTTCTTTGTGCCTTTGCATTGTGCTTATCAAATGCATGCTGTCTCCAGATAATAGCTTTACTTAGTTTTTCGTCCCATAGCAGCAAAGCGGGATAGTTCAGTTTTCTACGCCTTAATCTGTGTTTAAATTGTACCCGAATGTTGCTTTTGTGTTCACCTTTTTATCTGCTCCTGTGTAAATCCTCTCTGGTATATTGTTGTAACCACAAGGTTTATGAGTATAACCAAACTATGGGCATTTCTTTTGTAAGCTTTTTGTCACAGTCTTCTGTGCCGGTGGGAAGTGATAATGAAAGTGCATCACAGATGAGGGTGTTTCAGTCCTCCATGGAGCAGTTCTGCTGACAGCCCTGAATTCTTAATGACTTTATTCATATGCTTAGCAGATATGCTCATCCAGAGTGAGCTATGCTACGTGTGTGGGTTTATATCCTATAACCCGTTTATGTAAGCTTCCTGCCTCAAATGTCAGCTGTCGCACAGGTGCCTCTTTCTACCCGTCGTTGACACTTGGCAGCAGAAAGATGTCTCTGCGACATGACAATAACAGCACTCCGCAGTCAACATAGAAACCATTAACACCCAGTTGCTACGCATGCAGGAGGCTGGACTTTCTCTCCATGGAGGTAGGGGAGTGGGAGATAGGCATCTGTGTGGTTTTGGTTGACCAAGTGTGTTTAAAGATACCCCAGTGGAATCTGAGACATGTTTTGGCTATTAAGACCTCAAATGCTTACCATTGCTTTGACCTTTACATCTTTAACTTGTTTAATTAAACAGGAAGCAGATGGTGAGGCGAGAAGAGCAAACTCATCGATTCAGTGCTTAAAGAACTGGAAACAAAGCATGCGTGTAAAAAGTACTGAACCAGAGGCTGGTTCCATAAATGTAAACAGAAATCATCGACAAAAGTAGTAAGGAAAAAATGTCAACACAGCATTTGGAAGCCTTTTTCTTGGAAAGGTGTGCTGTTTACTCTTTGTTGGTTGCCGGTGAAATTTACCATATGATTTCTGGGAATGTCTTCTGCTGAAAACTTCCGCTCTGTGACTGCTGTGTGTGTGTTTCTCTGTGGCGGGAGTCCCATTTTCCAGGCCCATCTTTGCTTGTACACTGGAGGTGTACAAGGACCAGCTGCTGGACCTGTGCCTGTCAGCATGAAGTGTCCCAAGGGGCTGAGCAGCCAGCTTGGCAACCTCAAGCTCTGTGACCAAATACAAATAGTTATTAATCACAAAATTCAGTCATGATCAGAAACATGATGTATCTTAAAACGGTCTGCAGTACAACACTCTGTGGTGATGAAAAATCAATATTACAGACCCTGTCTATTAAGTCTTTCCCAGACCTTTGGCAGAGCTGAAGCATGTTCAGTTACAACAGAATAAATTAATTAAATGGAGGAATAAATGCCAGCCAGATACTAAAATTACATTTTAATTTTTAAGACTATTTTTCTTCAGTGTTGATCTGTTGACAAACTGGACTTTTACCAACACGAATCAGACCTGAATTTATAGGGCAACTAGATGCTGATGTGACTTTTTCCTGCAGAAAATTGTGCGATAAATGGTTTTTTTTTTTTTTTTTTTTTTGGGTATGTGCTTCTTGCTGTACTTAACTGCATTAGCAGTTGGAAACCACACCTTGTCTCCCCGGTCCTTCTCTTTTCATTTCCTGTGCTCTGACACTGAGAGGGTTGCCATAGCAATGGAACTATTGTCCCAGCTGCCCTGCGGTTGGCCCTTATTTCCTTAAGATCTGCGTGTGCCTTGGCAGCTTTGGTGAACACTCTTGAAATCCCCTCTCGCCGACCAGTTTCGGTGTGCATCAATTTCACACTAATAAGATATACGTTCCCCAGTGGGAAATGTAAGTTCAACGTGTGAATCGAAAAAGAGAGCTGCCCTTTTACAGAGAACAAGTGGAAATGGGGAAGTAGGAACTCTATAATAATGCATAGGTAGTTATTTTTTAATTTTTATTTGCTGTTTGGCAGTTTACTGACACAGAACTGTGCTGTCAGGCTGATGTCAGCACTCTCACCAGTGCCCGCCTTGTGATTGATCCTTTTTATTTTTTTATTTTATTTTTTTTTTTTTAGCATTCATTACAATTAAATATCTGACAGCATAGATGCCAATTTTCAAACTCCAGCAGAATCTATCCCTTCTCATACAATCACTCACATATTCAGTTGGATGATTTGAGTTATTTGTTCACTAAAAATAGGATTATGTATTTATAATTTTATGGAATATTTTCTATATTGAAAACCTATTATTCCTGCTGTGGTTTTTCTAAACCGCTGGCTCAGTTTCGCCATATTATTTGGATTATAATGAAATGCTCTCTCTAGCAGTCAAAACCTTTCCTGTGTTTTGAACCCCTTCCCACAATTCCATGCTGCATGGTTGCAGGCAGGGGGTGCTAGTTTAGACTACAGAATTGGGCTTTCAACTTGACAGTAACACAGTGAAGTAGGTTCATTTTCACCTCCTAGGTAGTTGGTGTAGGGTTGAGGTGGTGTTCTTTACAGGGCTGTAAGTCACAGAGTCAAGCCTTTGTGCTGAGCCCATATCACTCAGGTATGTCCTTAATGAAGCTCCTCTTGAAATAAAAGCAACTTTGTGTGTGAGAGAGACTAAGATCTATAAGGTCTTTTTGAATATATGTACCACAAAAACACTCGGTGCTTTGTGGACAAAGATGGAAACCTCTTGGCCTGCATTTTCATTTGCCACCAAAAAACGTGGCCTGTTGAGACGATGTCAGAACTGAAGTAGCTCAGCGAAAACCCATGGCCTTGTCTAGGTTATGACAGCCTGAGAAGAAAAGCAGCCAAGGGACAGATTTTTCTCACTCACTAAAAGCTTCCCCATCTGCAATTATTTGCTGCCATCTGGGATTATTACTTCTGACCAAGTGTAAAGAACTTTTACAGAGTTGAGAGACTTTGCATAACACAGTGTGTGCTGGTTTCTATGTGATGAAACCATTGAAAAATATTACAGACACTGTAGCTCTTTAAGCCTTTTGAGAACACTGGTATAACATCAGTAAGTTTTTTTTTTTTTTTTTTAAAACAAAGTTCAGTAAATAAAGCTCCCCACCTTTAAATTACTTTAGATCCAGTTATGCTGAATTACTCACCAGAAATATATGTATAGTTTAAATAGTTGCATAGAATTGCTTAATTTTGTTTAATATTAGGTTTTGTCATTTAAACAGGATTGCTATGATGTTTGCAATAATTATTCACTTGTATATTTATCCAAGGTGACTTGCACTGTTAGATACACTGCATTGTACTTCCTACCATCATTCACCTTCTTATTCACCAGAGCAATGTAACGCACTTGCTCATTCACACACTGGAGGCACTGTTGGCAACCTATGGATCCATCATGAGTCTACGATGCTCAGTGCGTCGTGATGCAGGGGAATAAGAATGAAGCAAAATTAAGTAGGATCGTGACAACAGTGAAGCGATGAGTCATGCTCCCCCGGCAACTTTCGTCCCCTGCCAAAAGAGCACAGGCATGTAAGAGAGGCTGAGACGCATTCAAGTTATCGGCCATAAGGTTAGCATGACACTCGTGAGATGGGGAAAGGCTGCGGAGGGGAGCTTCTGATTGGATGGCTGCCTGACCTACTGCATTGGCAGGAGCTCTGAAGCCCAGAGTTGCGTCTCTGTCGGAAAGGGAATAATCCACAGAGATGGAGGAGAGCGATGAGAGGTAGGGCCGTGCTTTAATCATCTGATTAGTGGCACTCAGACCCTATGCTCGTGTTCACCGCCTTTTATCTCCATCACCGTCATATCTCAGGGCCTGGAGACGCTCAGAACTCACTAGGATAGAGCCTGACATCATCTACTCCTTGAAATTAAGCCGTTAGCCCTAGTTTTTAGACATCATGTGATGGGTACGTTCTGCGTAAATTCGGTCGTCACCCTAAGCACAGGGTCCAAACGCAGGATCCTTCCTGGAACTCGGAAAGATATGGAGCACAAGCACAATTCTTCAAAGTCTCTCCGCTTGCTTCAGTGGATGTGGTATTAGAAACTATTTAGTTGCATGACAGTGATGGGCGAACTACAGAACATGAAGGTGCTAAATGAGTGAAACATGGTGGTTATGAAAGAAACTGAGATGCAAGTATGAATCTTATTTTATAGTTCAGTGGAATCGTGCTGTAATAACTCAGAAAGCTATTCCAAAAAGGTGAAGTGTTGGGTCCTGTGACAAAATTGGACTGTCGAAGCTACCTGCTTGAAAGATTATCATAGGTTTCAAGTAGGCTCACCTCTCAACTGCTCTGCTGATGCTGAAGGGAGGTGGTTCAGTCTCATTTTAGATTTGTATTTTGAAAATGACTGGAGTCCAGTTTGATTGTGATTTCAAAATTTCTCCACAAAATATTGCTGCCTACCTCAGTGTGAAAGCTTTGGTTTACAGGCCAAAGGGTAAATGTGCGGTGTTTCGAGGTCTGGTCATGAAATGGTCTCTAGCAGTCTCCTCTAACAAGAGAGAAACTATATCTGCTGATAGTCTTTCTTTATTAATTATTCTTTTTGCTAACACTTTTGTCCAAAACAAGTGAGAATGTAATTTTTTGTATACTAAGCTACTTTATGTTGACCTACCCATTTATATAGCTGGGTTTTTTTTTTTAACTTCAATTCAGGGTAAGTACCTTGCTCAAGGGTACTAAAGCAGGAGATATTCAAAGCCAGGTTTACATGACCAGCTGCTTGTTGTCTTGGCCATGGGTTTTAATAGCATTTTCTGATTCCTATCGCAGTTAAATGAGAAGTTGGAAAAGCATGTCCCTTCTGTAAGAGAAAACATAACTTTTCACATTACCTCTGGTTGATTAGAGATGAGTATTTTGTTTATGCCTTATGCTTGGATTTTTCTTTTATTCTCAGCCTGACAGCAATAAAACCAGAGCTTTCAGGAAGGTTTTCTGAGCTTAAGCAAGTGGAAGGTAAACAAGGGAAACAAAACATGGAGAGGGCCCTGAAGTTTCAGTACATGAACATCCTGTATCTGTTGAAATATTATGCGTCAGACTGGCGTGTGAAATTGCACCTTTTTTATGTTCAGTTTATGTCCTTTTAAAAAAGAAAGGCTGAACATACGGTAATGTTGTGACACCAAAAAAGGGAAGTTTCCCTCCATCCACCCCATTTCTTTGGTTAGTGGCATTAAGGATGCTTGCCTTCATTTCAAAATTGCTCTTTTCTGTTACTGGATGGCAGATACAGCTTAAGTACTCCAACATTTGGTCAAGGCACTTCAAGCTTCTGTTGATTATCTTGTCCAAGTTTGGAGACTGGAGGGTGAAGTTGACAAGCTGTACACTTGTACTCTGTGGGTAATTCTTGTGTTTCAGGTTACTGTTACCAAAACGTGAAGTTAACCTTCTGATCCGATTGTGCAGTGGACCTTCATAAAAATCAGAGATGAACAATATGAAAATTTTGTGCTAATGATGATACCCAATCATTTGTGTAGCATTTCAGTTTAGCAGACCATCTATATTTATTAAAATAAGCAGCATCTGCTGAAGGATATTTGGCTGGCTGCCTGATCCTTAAATAGGGAATGGATTTGCAGGCTGCAGCCTTAAATGCTTCATAACACTTTTTACCTTCTTATTGATGGAAAAAAAAATCTAGCAATTGAAAAATGGTAAAAATGATAAAAATGAAAAAGAAATAAGACCACTTAACAGCAACTTTTTTTCTGGAAGTGTGTCCATTCTGTTTTTTGTCACAATGGCCATGTTTTTCTTAAAAAGTGTATCTCTGCCTTGTCTCAATTCTCTTTCTGTTTTCCTTGACCATATTAGAAGCTACATTGAACAATCTTTTGCTGTCAACGTTGTCAAGTGTTACAAATGGAATATTGTATGTTGCTATAAATTTGACTTCTTTGCTGTAGATATTTTTCTGCTGTAGCATCACCCAAACCTTTTGCTCTTTCAGAACAACAATTGTGGAGCATATCAGGGGCAGGATAGTGCTGTAAGTCTGATGTAACACAGTGATAATCCACTTAGTAATGATCATCTACTTCAGCTGCACTGAATGTCCACATGGCACCTTCTTGGTTTAGCTATAGAGTCTCTGTGGCACAACATCTCTAGGCATTCTCTTATGTCTTTCCATCATTTCAATTTGCTGCCTTCCAGTTGATAACTATATAGAACGGAAGAGTCTGAATGCAGTCTATATCCCAAGAACATTGCTACTGTCCTTCACCTCAGGTCCATTGTCCCCTCATGAGAAGTTTGAAATCAAAAGCATGTTGGTTTGCAGCACCGACTTCAGGGTAGTGGAACAAATGTCCCCACTCGGTGACGGTTTCCATAGAGAAACTCAATGTTTTTTCAGCACTCTTCAAAAACAGATCTCCTGCTGGCACAATGAATTTACTCTTGCTTTATATTTACATAACTCTATTTAAAGTTACATTTATTTGTTTGACAGATGCTTCTTGCCAAAAACAACATAGAGCTACAGCTATACAAGAGTACTTTGAATAACAGAGCTTTAGACACAGACCGGCAGTTGTCAAAAGACATGTTGCTCGCTTTTTTATATTTCTGGGCTTACATTACTGAAGTAGCTGCCTATAGGAGCAGTTACATTCGCAATACGTACAACTGGAATGGCTTGCGTAATAGATTAACTGCTTTTGTCTGTTGTGGGCCTGTAATAGAAGCCGTAGTCTGTTGCTGAATAACCTTACTGTTTCCTCTGAATTGAAAGTTCCTTTTGAGAAAAGCATCTGCCAAATGAATAAATGGAAATGGAATGTCAATGTAAAGGTTAATGGCCTGGCAGCATATTAGCATCGTAGTTTTTATGAGTCCTGGTAAGTTAAGTGACCGCATAAAGAGAAGACACGATGACCTTTAACCTTGTTGAACATCGAAGCTTGGCACGGTTTCATGGCATGTAAATGTTTGGTTTGCTGCGTAAACTGTAACAGATTCTTTGGCAGCAGGGCTTTGTTTGTCACAGCACATCAGTACATACGGTCTACTGGAACCCTCTTCAGTGCTGCTCAGTGATATTCCTCTCATATGTGACTATCATGTTAAGGTAACAGACCAAAAGAATGCAGATGAAATATTTTGTGCATGTGCATGGAGGGAAGCACTCTCAAAAATTGGTGCCCATGTCTCTGGCCGGAATGGGCATCCTGTGTGTGGTACTGGGTTGCTCGGTGCCATCTGTTCGTCATTCTCTGGAAGGGTCAAGAGTCCTGCCCCTTGCTGAGCTTTTAATCCTTCCTGCTTCTGATCTGCAGACAGATGCAGTTTCCCACTTAGCAGGAACACATATTGCTTTGGCCTTTAATTCACACATACAGAACAGTTATTGCTGGATGTAATAAAAACTGAAGTCAGTCCTTTATTTGGTGACAGGCAGTTATTTCCAATAAGTGTGACTCTGCTTTTCACTTTGGTGAACCTGAGTTCCTGATTTCCAAGTTCAACCAGGTTCAGTTTAAATCAGGCTTATTTGGTAGTGATTTTTGTACAAGGTGTAAAGGAGCATGAGATATTTTATGTTGCATTCTGTATTTATTTTAAGGATTTTAAATTGTCTTACACTAAGTCATCCCCATTCACTCACAGCATGCAAAAGATTGTTGAAATAGTCTTCTCCATTGTATTGTTTTTGAAATGATGCTGGATTCAGAATTCTTCCAGTGTTGCTATATGCTGCTTTGTATTTTTCCCCTGGGGTATATCAGGGACCAGGACCTTCTGGTTTGGGACCGGAATGGAGTTCACAGTTTATGTACGTACTCTGTGTTCACGTTGTTTGGGAGTGGCACAGGAAATAATCACTCTGAAGGTTGGAGGAATCAGTATTTCTGTAACTTCTAAAAAGCAAAGGCATTTGTCCAGTGCAGTACAAATTATCGCTGTTGACCAAAAATGCTCCCATATCAGATTATGGTAAAACAGCAGCTTTTGTGTATTTAGTCACTAACACCTGACACAGTCCTTGGTCGATTGATGAGTAGTTTGTTGGAGAATAAAGCATCACAGGACTGTTAGTGAAATGCCAGCTGTGCAAAAGAAACAAGAGAAAAGGGTGTAGCAGTTACAGAGCAAGAGAAATTTGAAAGTTAACACTCCATCTAGTTTATGACTAAAATCACCTTTTTCCTGGTCAAACTCTGAGCCGTGCTGGGACCAAACTGCTGAAAGATTCTTTTGATCTAGTGAATTTATTTTTAGAGTTTTTGTTTCATTAAGCAATGAGAAAGACTGACCTTTTATTTAATATAAACTGAATAAAGTCTGAATTGCTGTGGTCAAATAATTTTCTGCTGCATTTAGTGTGGATATATGGGCAATGTCCTCATTTGTCTGCCGTGTAGTGTGGGTGACAGAAATGCTGCGGTTGATAGGGGAGTTGGAGAAGCTGTAGAAGTGCCACATCTGGCCTGTATTCAGAATGCTGAAGAATGAGTCTGCCTTCACATATCGGAGCATAATGAGATGCTCTAGTTCCAGCATATGGGAATATTAATAATGATGAGGGCAGTCTCATCTCCCCACCTTAGGGTATTGTGTTCTTCCATCCTTCCTTGGGTATTCTAAACCAGCCAGTGACCTGTGGTTGAGCAGTACTGCAGGAGCTCTAGGATCACTGGACACTTTTAGCTTAGTCATGAAAATAAGGTATTGCAATGCTTTGCTCCAACTTGCTTTAAATTTTGTGCAAATTCATATGTTTTCATCAGTAAAATTTTCAGTAGTTTCCTCCAAGAATATTTTTCTACCTTCCGGAAGGGGAAGATTTTTTTCTCTTTTCTATTTGGTATAGGTTTCTGTTTTTCTATTTCTTCTTGAAAACAGAGGGTTTTTATGAAATCTATCATAAATACATGCCATGTTGAATAACATCTGCCTAACTGTTTGACTGTCAGCCTTTTTGGGGTTGCCCTCACATGGGAAGTCAAGAAAGCTGTGGTGAAATGTTTGCCATTTGTGGGGAAAATGAAACGTTTTTGCACTGAACACACTGTTTATTTTCCCTTCTAAATGAGGTAGTTATGTCTCCTTCCTTTTCGATCCCCCACCGTGTGCCCAGCTGCCTCGGGAGTAAGGCTGACGCACAAAGCAGAAAGAATCCGGAGTCAAGTCTCGCCATCATATCTCTTTACGGTGCTTCACTGGATTCTGTGTTTTAAGAAGTTTTTATATATATATATATAAAATAAACATGTGTACACACACACACACACACACACACACACACATCCTCCCACATTTTGTGTCCAAGACCTGAACTAGGCAAAGCATTCCTTCTCAGTTTTATACGCACGTCTCGGTTTCTGTCATTGTAAGGCATCCTGGTGTCCGAGGCACCAGGATGCCTGAAGAAACTGGCTTTATTGTGGAAAAGTGCAAGTTTTTTTAATTACAGTTTCACATAAAGGAACATGACAACTCCTTTGGTCTCCTGGCAGAAAGCTAAGGTTTTTTTACGGCATCCTGTCCTGATGAATGACCTTGAGAGTGAGCTCAGTAAATCCTGGTTATACAACAGTCACACTTTTTCTAGGATGCCAGGTCATGCATCTTTGTTTGATTTAAACATTTCAGGGAGTAATCATAACTCTGGATATGTGATTCAGAGCTGGATTCACTGGTGCGTATTAAAAAGTCAAAGCAAAGTCCTTCTCAGGCTCAGCACTTGAGACTTTTGACATCTTCTCTGCCAGTCTAAGGTTATAAGCATCAAGTTTTGATTGACTTGGTTTTAACTGACACTTATGTGCCGTAACTTCATGGAAACAATAACCTGAAGGTGTTGTAAGGTCTGTGCTGCTCAAGTTTTTATGGAACTGAATAACTTTTTCTTGTGGCTTTTCTCATTTTTTGCTTGTTTTTTTTTTTTTGAGCGTGTATAGTGGGTGGCACTGTGCTTAAAGCTATTGTCTTTCATCTGAAGGATCTTCGTTCAAATTCCCACTCTTGCTGTAGGAGCTTTGGCCAAGGTTACCATAACCACATAACTCTGAAAGTTGCCTTGGACAAAGGTTGTGTGTCAGTAGTGGTTAGTAGTGATAATGTTATTAGGAAAATACATCATTTAACTTTAAATAGCTGAAATCGGTTTGAGTTGATATTTAAAGTGGAATTAGCTCTCGACTTAAAACAAATGGATTACAAAAAGCCAGACTTATGGCAACTATCCTGTTAACCTTATTTTATTTTTTGAATCCCGAAGACCAGTCTACCACCTGTACGATAACATCAGCAAGGCCCCCTTTGTTATTGACTCAGCCAGTTAATAGTTGGTGCTTTATTTAATAGAACATCATTTTACTTACCAAACTCTACAGACTAGTAAGCAAAAAAGTGAGTGTTCTGGTGGTGCTGACAAAAAGCAAAAGCAGTGAAAGTGTTAACAGAAGTGTACCATGAATATTTTGTCATAAATATTTTGTGAAATTAGTGGAAAGACAGTAATACAACATATGATTTATACATGTGAATTGTTTATATATCTTCACAGTTCATCTGTATAAGGGTATTTGCAACTTAAAACAAGGTTGCTGGAACAGAATTCTGGCATAAGTTATCAGTAGATTCTTGTTCACAGCAGCTAACTATACGTTTTGTTGAAAGTGGTACCAGTTTGAGACCTTAGAAAAGCACCAGGCAAACTAAACAACCCCAGCAGCTAACATCCTTCATCCCTGTCCTGAGTTTGTGTAAGGACTGTGGACCTTCTGCCCTTGTCCTATCTTCTCACAGACTATTGTCTGCACCCAGTGGGAGAGACAGGTGCTTAACAGGTATTATGCTGTCTGTCTGCCTGCAGGTTCAGAGAAGCAGCGTGTGCTAATTGTGCTAACTGGCTCCCATGGGGGCAGGCCTGGCAGGGCACAGTCATGGGGCCTGGGGGAGCAGAGGTGGTTCCTCACACCTGGCTCCATGCCTGCCCACAGGGGACCACGCTCTCCTGGCCTCGGTGTCCCCATAGTACAATCACAGCATAATGAACCTTTTTTGTTGGTTGATTCTGCTCCCTGTGGACTGCAACTTAAATCTATGAGACGACTCTCAGGAGTTTGTTACTCTTGTTATCACGCTATTCTTTGCAAGTTTGTTTTTTGTTTCTCTGTGTGCTTCCTTTCCAGAAGTCTTACAACCCATTCTTTCTATAGAAGACTATGATTTTTAAAGATTTTTTTATGCTGGATTTTTTTACTTTAGATATTTTAACTCAAACTCGAGGTTTCATTTCTGCGCAATGTATAATTGTTTATGGGTTCAGGGTGGGTTTCTTGTGCCAAGGCTGATGGTTATATGGAGATGATAGTTGAAATTTGAAGAGTAGAGATTTGAGGATGACTCTCAACTCAGACTGGGTTTGTGTTATTTAACAAATTATTAGGTGTCTTAAATATTATAAGGAGTGTTTAAAAAAAAAAAGAAAAAATCAGTTCTCTATCCCCTACTCTTTCATGCACACATACAGCGGATAGTAAATTGTCAGCGGTTTCTGATTAAATTGGATTTTATTCTGGAATGAAGGGAAAGCCAAGATTAAGAGAAATGATGTGGATTTGAAAATAAAAGTGCATGAAAACCTCCAGGGGCTCCTCTGAGAACTTTGTGCCATATTGTCAGAAGACAAATTGAATATGATTCTCCTCTAAGACCAGAGCGTGTCTCAGCACGCTGACACTTGCAACATTTCTGATTTTTGGGGCCCACACTGGGTCTGCACCGGCTACAGGATGCGGGCGCACTTTTAAGTTTTGGTTAAAGATTCTGTTTTTAACCATCTGCTGTCAGAGACTTCAGTTTGGAATGTGCCCAGAATGTACCGTGGACAATCTTGTTTCATTGGTTGACTGTAAAAACATTTTTTTATTTATTTATTTTTTTTAACCTCCCAAGCTCAGAATTTTACTCATTTATACAACCAGGGTTTTCACTGAAGAAATAAACAATTTAAGCACCTTAAATACCACAGCACAGGCTTTCTTTGTATTTGAACTTGTAATCTTTCAGTTTCAAATCTGGGGCTGTAATTGCTGTGCTCCCTGCTGTCAGTGCTGATGCCTCTCTGCATGGCGCGAATAAGAGTAGGGATGCTCTCTACAAGACAGAAGATAGGAACAATGCTAGTGGTCTGTGGGGGGCTGTTCTTACCTATTGCTACCATTTTTTTTTAAGTTTCACTGCTGGGTCTGACTGAGACCGTAAATACTTTTTTTTTTTTTTTTTTTTTTTACAGTTTTCTCTGCTTTCCTGCAGTCGATGTTAATGCAGCTTATAATAACATGGGGCATCTCGGTGGAAAACCACAGCCAGTGCTAACAGCAATTGAACAACACATCTAAAATCAGTCTAACACGAGGTGCCTCTCATAGTGAAAATCGAATTAGGTCACTAAAAATTAGGTACCTTTTATCAGATTTGGTTTTAGATATATAATATTTGATTCTATGCAAGCATCTATATAAACCAACTTTCGGCTGCTCCCATCAGGGGTCGCCACAGCAGATCGGCTCGTCCACATATTTGGTTTGGCAGATTTTCACGCTAGATGCCCTTCCTGACGCAACCCTCCATTTTGCCCGGGCTTGGGACCGGCACAGAGGTGCACCCCCTTGTGGCTGGATTCGCAGCAATGCCCAATGTGGGGCTCGAACCCGCAACCCTGAGATTACGAGTCACATGCTCTACCAACTGAGCTAGCCGGACCCTACTGGTCACTCCTGTTTACCATGACAGAGATTATAGAAGCTGGGAAACTAGTACTAGCAGGACTTTGGGAATTTGTCTGAGAACATTTGACATCTTTGTGCCTTGAAGGAAAAGATATGGCAGCACCTGCAGGAATCCAGCCCTGTAAATGTCTCATAAACTGCTGACCATATATAGTAAAGCTGAATGAGCTCCACTGTGTTGCTTCTCTATGACACCTCTTCCTTTGTTTACATGTGTGCCAGTCAGGTGTGGAAAGTCGATGGGGAGATGCTCCCCATGGACAACTGTGTATATACATTTGAAAGAAGTGTGTCTGCCGCATCCCCTGTGCTGGATTGCCGTAACTAATGTGTTTGCCAGCCATTTTGTGTCAGCTGTATATTTTTTCTGTTACGAGTGTATAATTTTATTATATTTTTGAGACGGTCCTTTTCCCAGTTTTTGATGCATGCAGCTTTCATGGTAGTAGCTCATTTCCAAGCCCTGTACTCAATACCTCTCATGTGATTTTACCCTTTAACTATTTGAGCCAAAGTTCAGTGCTTGATTTAACTTTCTATTTTGTACAACTTCTCCAATATATCACACTAAATTCACACCAGTAAAATGATGTAACGTTACCTAATGTGTTGATAAATCTGAAGCCCAGCATTACCATCATTATTTTTTAATAAATAGCAGAACGGGGACATATGCTTGCACAAGCCTGAGGTCAGCAACTGCTGCTTTAATATTTTTATATTTTTCATTTACGGTCCAGTATAAAATTCAGCCCAAAAGGCTCAACAGTGGAATTTTACAGCAGAGCAAGTGGCACAGATTAAAAAGACAAGCTGCTTTCATCACCATGCCGTCCTTGTCCCCTTCCCGCAACATGGTGGAGAATGCGTGCTCTGTGAACACGCAGAGGAAGCCGGGCCTCTAGCCTTCCTGCTGGCCTGAGATACTTCACACAGCCTCACTGCACTCATTCTGCACCGCCAGTACATAATTTTTCACTGGACCCTCAACGGGGCTCCTCTGAGTTCAAGGAAGACTTGCATGCGTGCACAAACACGAAAGTGTGCGCTCCCTTTTTCCAGGGTAGCATCACTTCTATCAGCAGATTCCTTCTCTTTCCCAGAGGTGTGAAGTCTTGTGGGTTCCCTGATTAATTTCCCATGCATCACTTGGCCAAATTCATGTGCTGCGAACCCCTCCCCGTTCCTCTTGTTGTCCGCGAGAGTGCACATCAATACAGGCGTTGCTATCAAAACTCGCTCACCAGACAGCTTGGTGAGGCATTACTTTGAGCTTTAAAAACAAGATCTCTTATCAGTCCCTATCACCATTACTGCATCCACACCGTACAAAGGCAAGACATATTGTTGCTGTTTGAAAAAATTATGTCACTGGTTGGCATGATAGTGCAATCCATTACTGTCACGAAAAAATGGCACACACTTCTGTAAGCTGTGTGGCTTTGCGATGGCTCTTAATTCCAGTGATAAATTGTGTTATGGAAGCACCTTTTTTTTTTTTTTTTTTTTTTTAAACCCAGCCGAGCTAAGATTAGATGAGATTACAATGAACAGCAGCAATCTCTAAACACTTAGTAAACTTTACAGTTAAGAAAGGGCTGTTTGGACCAAACAAACTGGTAAAACAGCAGGCACGTGAAAAGGGGCACTTCTTATTCTTGCAGATGGGAATAAATCACAGCTCTGCCTCTGAATGTATCTCATTAGCACAGATCAGCACAAGGGGGGCTTTGTGGACGTCACCGGCATGTGGGAGAAATCCAGCACACTTTCCCTGGGTTAACCAAAATCCTTGCGGTTGGTCTTGTGTGTGCGGGGGGAGCTTTACCACTCCGAAATGTACACGAACTATTGGGTACGCTCAGTCAGGCACAGTGCTACAAAGACACCAAAGCCCACCCCCTCCCCTTCTCACACTCCCCCAGTACCAGCAATGAACAGTGAATAAGAGGGGTTCTGTTTTCCCTAATTGCCAGAAAGCAATCCTGGAGCTGCCTTAGATGTTATTGTTGTGGCCTAAATGACACGAAACAGAGAGGCCCTGTCCTCTGTGCCAGCAGTGTCCACAGTGTGGTCTTTGTGCTGAGTGACCAACAGCCACCATTGTCTTTGGCTCCACAAACTGCCCAAGCAGGCCGAAGGACAAAATGAACACTCGTGGCGGACAGAAACTGGGGAAGGAACACCCTAGTGTTTACTACCACACATATGGCTAAAGAACCTGGAGCTGGATAACATAGATGTGGTACAGAGTGTGTTGGACACACAGATGGTATACAGAGAATGGTACCCCGGTGAATAACAGGAGGAGGAAGGGGAAAGGATCTTTGTTCCTTTTGTGCCTTTCACATATAAATACAACAAATCAGGAAGAAGGAAGAACCTGTGCGGTCATGCCTTTGTGAGGATGACAGCACAATGACTACCTGGTCCCATTCATTCTTTAAGCTGTTCCTAACTAGATGCAGCTGACCACCCTTAGTGCTTCGCTAAGTCATTATTTGCTTATTATTAGATTTTTGATAGATATTGTCACTCGGAACAGTTACAAGTGGTCCTTGACTAACAGCAGGCTTCCGTTCCGACTACCTTCTGATAAGTCAACTTCATTATGAGTTGCAAATCCCTTTATTTTCTATTATATAAACCATAGCCATAATTAAATATAGACTTGCATGCATGCTGTGCTGTGTAATATGGCCTTTTTTCCTCTAATTTCACACATTATTCATGTAACAATATTATTAATATTGAATAATAATATGAATACAGTAGCCATATTTTTGTGCTGCCATGTTATTTTCACTTGAATTTCTAAATCTATTTTCTTTTTCTTTTTCTTTTCAGAGCCATCAGAATATACATTTTTTGACTTGGTAGTCATTATGAATAAAGAGTAACGGATTTAATTGCAAATTAAACATTTTTATAAATAAAATGCAATTGCTGATACATGCCCAAGCACTGAGTCAAAAACAATACTGCTACTTCCTTGGACTGTACAAATAAATGCTGAGGCTCATAAATAATATAAGGATGACATACGCTCAGCTTTTAGTGGTAGCTGTGTTGGGCTAAGCTATTTACAGTAATTTATCCATTTATTCTGCTGCAGAAATATTATTGGAGCACTATAGAATTGCTCAAGGTACTTTGGCAGGATGTGAAATTCAATCCCAGGTCTTTCAATAATAAGATGATGCCCCTAACTATTTCCTTACCTGCTTACTCCTGTTTTTTTTTTTTTTTTTTTTTTTTTTTTTAAATAGTTTTTAAGAAAAAAACTCAAAACTTCCATCTCCATCCAATTTGTCTCATGTTTGTTTATTTTATGATTCTTAAAGTCAATTTAAGACTCTTAAGATCAATGTTAATCCTCGAGATTACCGAAAGTTGCCCTAATTGTGGCTGTAAGATAATGGGCCAGATAATGGTTTACAATGGGCCGGAGCAACCCTGGGTAGTTACCGCGCTTGAGGTTGAGCAGTTGGAGAAGTTTGGGAGGAAAGTGCCGGAAAGCGGGCACTGCCAGTGATCCAGCTTAAATGGTAGCTGTGTAAGGTAGGACATCAATGCACCCCTTTGAAGCACTGCCAGAAACATCCCACTTGAGAGTGGATTTCAGATATTCTTTGTTCCCACAATTCAACTAGGCCTTATTCCTCTAGAAAGAGGTTTTTGGGTGCAGTCGAGGGGTGGTGACTTTACGGTGGTCATTGCTGAGTTTGAGCTTCACCACCACATGAGTGTGGCCCTTTTCCAAGTTCAAACGTACTGTTCTTTCAGCGTTTATTGGTATTACTTAGTTCAACAGTACCTGATCATTTCTCCTTAAAGGTGTGATAATAAGTAATGGGTGCAAGGGACAATGTACATGGATGAATAATCAACTAACAATGTGTAAAAAACTTGACTATTGTTTCACACACACCCAGAGGGATCAGTTATAAAATGTGTATGGTATTAGTGGGTAGCAGTATGGTGAACTGACTGTTCTCTAGTTACTTTTTGTCCTCTAGTGTATTTCGTATTTGAGGTGTGCACGTTTCGTTTTGTCCAGGATGTCTGCTGGTTTATTAAGGACCACAGCACATGTATGTGCCAGCCAAAAAGGTAGCAAATACTTAGAAGGTAACTAGGGTTCCCAAGAGCTGCATAAACCTTGTCTCAAAAAGCATACAGCTGTTTTGCATTTGTTCTGAATAACCTGTGCCAGTTTCCATCCGTTCTGGTAGTCTTGCATACAGTTGTTCAGTACCAGTATTTTTCCCACTAGTACAGTTTTAGACTGAAGTAGTTCCAAATAAGAAAAAAGAAAAACAATGGAATACCTTTCATAGTGCCTTTCAGATTATTATAGTTGCACACTTATAACGGGATTTAGGTAGATACGTGTATGCTTTTATGTGCTGACCATTTCCTAGATGAGGTGTGGATGAAAAGTTAACAAGGAGGGTTGAGCCCACAGATGACACCTTTCTTCACCTTAATCCTTCCACAGTCATGGCCTTATACTGTCACAGGTAATCCTATGCTCTTCTTTCTGTCACACTGCTGTATCTTGAGTTCTGATTGTAACTTTATTAAGGATGCTTAATACAGAAAATTAATCTTCTGTTTCCTGAACAGAGTTCACCAGTCTTGGTGCAGCCCATTGAACTGGTGATCCTTTCTTCTTAGCACAGGATCACATCACTCTTCCAATAGCAAGGCTTTACGCCACCACTGCCGAACTGATGGTGGTGTCAGACCTGGTTGCTCATCAGGATGAATGAAAGTGAGAATGAAACACCCACCCCCTTGTATATTTGGAAAATCAAACCTGGGCTCTGAAAAGAAAAAGAATACACTTTGCAAATCAGAAATAAAGAAGGAAATTGTATTTATACAATACTGTGTGTCTCTTTAGGCCTTCCTCTGAATCTAAACAATGAGAGTGGGGAAAGAGCTTTTATCATATTCTTGAGTATTTGTTTGAAAGCTGTCATTTAGATTATATTCCAGATTCTTTATGGACTGAAGGTATATCTCTCTTTAAGGCTTTGAGTTAGTATATATTAAACTGCAGTTTTTCAAAGATTATTGATGTACTGTATGGCCAAAACTGTGTGGATCTCCCTTCTAATGACTGAATTTCTGTTTCAGCCACGCCCATACAGCATAAACACACATTATAGATATACAAATGGAGTTTAAACATTAGAAATAAAAATGACTATAAATAAAAATGTAGGTATATACCTTTACATTTGTCAATTTGGCTACCATGCGGATTAGCTAGAACAGTTTTTGAAAGTCAAAAGTCAGGATGTACAAAGAAAGCTAAATAAACATCAGTGCAACATCAGTACTGCAATTTTACAGTGTTAAACAAGTATTAGGATGGTCAGTTTAGTCATATATGGATTTTAATGTAAATAATATAGAACATGTTAAGGAACTGAGAGGAACTGAATCGGTGCTCTGTAATGTTGTCTGTCTGAATTTCTGAGCTGTAACACGTACTTGAAACTGGCAAAGTTGTAAGCCCTTTTGATATTTCTCTGTGGGAGTACAGAGCTATGCAAATTATTCAGAAACAGAACCTAAGCTTCACTGAGACATTTTGCATTTGCAGATACAATAGTAACTACATACAAATTTTTTTACTACTGTAAAGGTTTTTGATTCTGAGTCCAGTCATCATATGTTTGCATAGCAAGGTTTCCAAAATTCAGGAGTGACAGCGGAAGGTGTATTCTTAGGGAAGAAAACATTACGAGTTTGCGGTGTGGTACCTGGTCTCTGCAGCAGTGATTCAGCCCTGCAGGGTGATCACATGGTTGCACAGCGCATCTGGGAAAGTGCAGCAGCTCCGCACGTGACACCAAGTGGAGATGAGGTGAATGCATAGTGTATCTGAGAGAGAGCTTCCACTCCAAATTGCGATACCCTTGCAAAGACCAGCATCTGTGTGCAACACCGTGATGCAAGGTTCAGCATGACAGATCGAGCAGTGTCCTCCAATCAGTGGCATCACTGTGTTTTGTTTGAGGGTTTGGCAGCAGGTAGGGTACTGGACACAGCCTTGTTTTCTTTGGGGTGCTGTTTGAGCCTCAAGAGAAGGACCCATGCTTTAGAACACTTGAGCATGATTCTTAACATGAATTGTCCAGTGAAATGCCCAAATGATTAAATGAGAAATGTCATATGATTTTAAATATGTCGGCTAAGCAGTAATGTATCAATGCAGCCCGGGGTCAATAAAAATTCTTTGTTTGTTTTTTTTTTTTTTCTTTGAAAAGAGGTTATAGAGAGCAAAAGTGGGGGATGTGTTTTAGTTACCTGCCCTTACTGCTGTGTGAGCTTTCTGAGGTCAGCTCTCAGCTTGCTTGTTAGTTGAATGCATTCATTGTGTAATTGGATAGAGGTGATAGTGATGAATAGTTCCATATACGTTTACTGCACACGGACGCGTGCCCCCCCCCCCCCCCCACCGTCAAATGAATAGAAAGTTGTTAGCAAAATTGAATTTGAGGTGTTGGTGCTGCCAGAGGCACTTGGAAGGGTTGTCTGCAGGCAGCTGTGAGAAGCTATGTGTAGAAGTTGTTTGGTTTCTGTTCAGTTCCTGCCCCCCGAAAAAAATTCTGTATGCTATTACTTCATCCAGTATTTTTCAAATGCCAGGTATTCTAGTGCTATTGTGTCGCGTTGTATTTCTCTGCATGGTCATAGACATTTTTGGATGGTCGCTACGTGTGGAACTTACAGCAGGAAGTGAAGGTCCGTAATGTGACATCGCAGTTGGGACCCTGAGGGGGCCATGTTGATGGTGAGTCATAGAGGAGTACGGTTCTTTTGACCTTGTGATCAGTATTTTTCCATCATCATACATGGTGTCTGCTTTGAATTGTAAACCAAGGAGCGGCTTGGGATCTTTCCTCATGCGTATACATGGCATGTGGTGTGATGGTTAGAATTGTCACCTTGCTATTGAAAGACCAAAGTTTGATTCCCTGCTCTGTTGTGCTATGCTTCATAGAACATACGTTGAATTTGTCCAGTAAAAAACATCCAACTCTGCAAGTGGGTAAATCATTGCAAGCAGCATACTTAACAGACTAAATCATCCTGGGCAAAGGCATCAGCTGAATGAGTTCATGTAAAAGCCTGATTCGGTATCTCCTTGCATTTACTTTCATATAGTATCAGGCAGTGTGGTTTAGAAGGATTTGTTGATCAGGTCATAATGGTAGTTCTGGTATACTTAAGTGATGCTTCTCTTAACTTTCCCTCTTGGGGCCAGTTGGGGCTAGTGCCCTACTGCTTTTATTCTCATCACAAATCTGTAGACCTAGATGTCACAAGCGTAGCTAAGGCCCAAAGTTGGCCTAGAAAGGTAAGTGGAAGGACCATTTGGATGACCCCAGAGCACGGAGTCTGTATAGCTTACATCTGCTGGATTACTTGAGAGCTGGTCTGCTCAGTTTCATTTGTCCCAGAAATAATCCAGCTATATTCATTTCATGAATGTGCAGAATTATAGAATGTGTTAGAATGTCAGACCTTGCAAATGACTCTGACTTTTAGGTGTCCAGCTATTAAATATTCTGCATGATTTACAGCAAAGCTGTCACACTTCGTGACATTCTGCACAGATTTAAAAAAATGAACTCTCCCAGTGGCTTTCATTTCATTGAGGGTCAGAGCACAGCTGCTACTTGTCCCTTGCTCTGCTGTCAGCTGTCGCTGTTTTCCTCTGTGCCAGAGGGGGTCACAGTACAGAGAGGATGAGCTGGCAGGAGGAGTCAGGTGAAGGCTGGGTCTGTCCGGGGCTTGCCAATCTCAGGCTGAAATATACGTTTAACTGTTAACAGGGAATGCTTTAGGCCCCTCCTACTAAGTGTTGCTTTCTTTTCTTCTGTTTGTCCATTTTTATTGGTTTTCTATCCTGCATTTTGTATAAATCCCATTTAATGATTGTGTGGCTGTTCCTTCTGTCATTTCCGCACTCCGCCCTGTAACAATTCCTATGTGCTATTTTGCCGAATCAAGATTGTTGCTGCGCTACTCCACTGCATCTGTTGCTGAGGACTTTGAGATCAAATTGAACACGTGCTCCCTCTCTCCCTCAGGACCGCTGAGTCCCTTTCAACATTCAAGAAGGGTCCTGAAAAAAACAATCTATTCCAGACCCCCTTCCCTCCTGATCTCTCTGCTCCATAAACTTTCAGTGGCATATCTCTCAGAAACACCTTTCGACTTTATATCAGTCCTGTAGGTAGCTATTCGATAATTGCGTGCCTGCATTTGTTACTTTGCCTCCGTTGAATAGATCAGTCTTACCCTTCACTGCGCCTGACTTGTCCATTTTCATTTTGCTGCCATAGGCTCCAACACTGCCGTTATAAAAAGTCCAAGAGGAGGTGCAGTATAGAGCCAGGCATGTGCCTATTTATGCCCTGAAGCTTGTGTTCACAGAGGCTCTGAGCTCTGGGTAATAACTAACGTAGCTTACTGAAAAACAGATGCTGTGGGCCCTTAGCCTGCCAGCCTGAAGCATCAACAATCTGCAACCACTGCAAAAACATCTCTTAAAACAGACCAATTTGATGTAGGACACGGTGAATTTGCTATGCTTTTTCCCCTATCATATTCAGTTACAAATTGGAAATTATCCCCTCCTCTTGACATTTTCATATGGGAAGTTTTATTTTTTTGTGGTTTGACTCCCAAATAAATTGAAGAACGGCAGACATGCTCAGATGCCTTCATCCTATTTGGCTCTGAGTAAAGCTTTTATTCTTGTAAATCATGGTAAGGTATTGTGAGCCAGGACAAGGGGGCAGGTTCTGTCCATAGCCATGCCTCTGTATGATGTCAGCCTGTGATATTGTGGTATGATCCATGTTTCCTCAGCCCAACTTCTTTCTTTCAGCCTTTCAAATGCTCATCAGTATTCTGGTCATTGATATCTAAAAACCAAGCAGATCCACTTGACACCAAAAGTGAATACGTTTGATTTGTCTTGCTTTACGATCTGAGTACAAAATAGCTTGTTAAACAAAGAGTGAAGCACATGTCGTCATCTGTTCATGTTCCTCTGTTTCTCAAAGTGCTGTCTTCTGTGTGTTTCTTCCTCTTGAGAGAGGTCATGTCTGCTGCTGACGTAGCCGTCAACACCTTGCTTGTGAAGGGTGAACCCTGGCAGCATGATTGATGCTCAGAGGGATGTTCTTCTGGCAGTTCCACTTGGTCCTCAGGAGCTACATGGGTCCATGTCACGCCATCACCTTCACCGCCAGCTGATTGGTCGAGACAGCAAGAACACGTCTGTGCTTTCCCCACAGAAAGGGGATGGCTACGTCATGGAGTACAGGGCCATGCAGAATTCATACTTCTTCAGCAAGAGGTCCAAGTGACCTTGTGATGGGTTATATTCAGAAGCTAGAAACCTAGGCTAAGCCTACTGCTCCCTCGCTGCAGAAAACTGCCTCTCCTATTACCTGTGGCCTTCCAGGGTCAAGCAATACTTAACTGACTGATGACTAAATACGGGGATGGAGAGGACTTTATGTGCAGGACATTGTATTTCAGGCATCACAAGGACTTTAGGTGGAAAACTCAGAGGAAGGTCAGATCACAGAGGGGCTCTCATCAGAGAGCACTGGGCTACATTTTGAGCAAGTTCTTCCGCCAAGATACAGAAAGTGCTTGTAGGCGCTGATACATCAGCAGTGGTAAATTATCATTCTGCCTGGTTTGAAGCTGCAAAGACTGTGTGGATTGTTTGTCTCCATGAAGCAGGAACTGTAGTTTGAACAAACGAACATGTACCAGGCTTGTCCTTCATAGCAGGTCCCGGGTAAGAATGATGAAAGCGTGCACTAAATTTATATCCGCTTACTGTTTTATTTGCATTCATGGTTCTTCCTGAGCAGCTACAGTCAGTGTGACACTTTTACGGTATGTTTTTTACTCACTTGGGCCTGAGTGACTGCTGCTGAGTTAGTCATCCAAACCATACCGACTTCGTTCATGGCTGCCTTAATGGGAAAACAACATTCTGGAGACAGTGTTTCAGAAGACAGTGGCTCAGCTGGTGAATGCATTCATCCTCCATCCTACTGGTCTGATGTACAGCAGATCCTCTCCGCGCTGCAGGCGCAATGGGTGGATATAACTGACATCTTCTTCTGGGGAGAGAAGCCTTAAATGGTCCAGAGAATCTTACATGTGTGAGACCTCTTGACGGAAGGTCAAAGTGAAACAGTGGCATTATGGGGAGCAAACAGAGAGCCACAGTCCTGCAAAGCCTGTCTGGTCAGATAGGACACAAACAAACAAATTTATAACATCTCTCTCTTTCTCTCTTTCTGTCTCTTCCAGGTGCTGGTGAGTCGGGGAAGAGCACTATCGTGAAGCAGATGAAGTGAGTCATCTCACTTTGTTTTAACCTCCTGATCGTCCACTGAGCTCACTGTTTTATTTCTGCTTGCAGAGCTACGCCTTTATCTTGCAGATGAGTGTCGGTTATCACTGTGATTTTTTTTTTTTTTAAAGAATGTCGAGTGGGAAAGACAATGAGGACCTTTGCTGTAGTTTACTGGTATCACTACATTTAGTCACGAATCTGCCTGTAGGCCGTTACCCCTGGGTGGTGGCGGCTCTCGGGCTCCCCTAGTTCAGCTGTGTCCAAGCAGGACATCCTGCAGCTGCCACACAGTGAAGCCTGTCCATTCTGACCAACAGCTGCAAGTGCCTCTATCTGCTCTCTGCAGCTGTGGAATGTCTCTCTGGCAGGACACACCAGCTCATTCTTTTTTTTTCCCCTTTTTCTTTTTTAAAAAACATCAAAAGAACTGTCTCTATTTGCAACCATGCTTGATACTCCTTTTTGTCTCTAAATATAGTATGCAGCACCAGTGATGCTGTAAGGACTGATCTGTCATTGACCCACTTCTGCAACTTGCTTTGAGTGAAAGTTGCTGTTAAGTAATTTAAACAATGTAGGTTAATGGTAAGAAAGTTCTATTTATATTTATTCTCCATCCCTTACAGCTTAGTTTATTAACTGGAAAGCAGATGCTTAATAATGCCCCGGCAATAGAAATTTGAGATCAGCAAAGTCCCTGCTAGTTTATGACTGGTTTGTTTCCATTGTTGTGATATCGAATGATAAAACAATTTAGGAGAATGCTTGAACAGGACATTTTAGTGATGGATTACTCTACAGCTTAAATATCTCAGGAAACTTGCCAGTGGCCGCAGGAGTGACCTCCTTAAACTGGATTCCAGTAGATTAGTTGAGTAATTGCTTGACACTTCTTGAATTATTGCAGAACACACATGTCAACTTCAGGTCACTTGTCTGGTTACACCAGTGACTCTGCCTGCCTCTCTTGCATTCTGATCACTTTTGGACCAGAACACCCACATGTAACCGCTGACCAGTGCTGCTTAAGAAAATTCCAGCAAACAGTGTTCAGCGTGCACCACGTGTGGCCGCCTTCTCCTCAGCGTTCGGAAGTGTGATCTGAAATGCCCCGAGCTTGGCTGCTTGTGCACCCTCTCTGTGCACTCCAGTTTTGGCCAATGCTCTCGACAGGACCATTCTGCCATTATCAGTTTCCCTTCTATCAGAATGGAGACTGCTCTTGACAGCTTGTACATGGACATCAGCCCTACCAACACCACCACCTCATATTTTCTGTTAACTTTTGGACACACTTGACTGCTCTTAAAAGGACATACAGAGAAATGGGTTTGTAGAAGTGGGTGCGAAGTAGTAAAGCCCTTGTGCTCACTACTATGGCTTTGCAAAACAAAAAAAAAAAACACAAAATAATCCATTTACAAACATTTACTTCATTTAACAGATGTACTAATCTGTAATATTTAGCTTTCACTTTTTTTCCAAGGTGACTTATAAGACTAAGGATACTGCAGGAACTCTGCAATTTTTTACCTGTTTATGCAGTGGAACAGTGTAACACCCATACATGTACACTATGGGTACATTTTGAGTTAACAATCCACTTGAAACATGTGTCTTTGGACTGTGGTGGAAAGCCAGAGCAAACTTGGGGAAACATACAGAATGAGCGGAGATTGAACCCACGTCCACTTAGTGTCCAGGGTCTGAAGTACCAGCCAGCCACAGCGTTTTGCGATACAGGTTCCCTATTTTGAATTTTTTCCTTCTGTAATTGTTTTTTGATTCCGTCTAGAAAACATGTTAAATGCTTTTTGAAAATGCATTGGGTTAAATTAAAATTGTTAGATTGATTGACTGGTTGTTAAGGGATGTGACTCAGAATGAGTCATACTTCTAGCAAAAAAAGGTCTTCCAAGAGTGTTGCATGCCTAAGTCCTGCAGAGCTCCCACGTGACCACCCCAGTCACCTGTGGTTATGGGACTGTGATGACTTGAATGCTCAGCTTGAGCAGAAGCTCCAATGTGAGAAACTCTCAGTGTGGCCCCAGGCTTTGTTTACCTTTTCTTCTCTTCTGGTGCCGCAATACTGGGAAAGACAGACCATCCTCCTTGGTTGTTATCATATTTATAGTATTTCAGATGATGGGGAGCCTTCATTTAATTGCAGCATAGAAGGTAGAAATATGAATTATTAAAATATATTATGGTAAACATTAAGCAATGTTGATATCCATGATATTGTAGAGTTTTCTACAATGTGGAGATTTTTGTGAACTTTACAAAAAAAATTCAAGTGGTTATGCATGCATCTCCTCCCACAGGATCATCCATGAAGATGGCTATTCAGAAGATGAATGCAAGCAGTACAGAGCTGTGGTATACAGTAACACCATCCAGTCCATCATGGCCATCATCAAGGCTATGGGCAACCTGAAGATTGACTATGGGGATTCTGCCAGAGCTGTATGTATTGTTGCCTTCTGGTCCTCTTCCATCCTTCTTGTAGAACCCCAGGTCATCACCCTCTTTGAGCCTTGCTTTGATTTATCTTGTCGAGAGCTAGAGCATGAACTGCACACCAAGAAGCATGTTAAAAAACCAAAAAATATTACACCGATTGTGGACAGAAATTTTCTCATAACTGAGAAATTAAATTTAAATTTGCTGGAATGCCTTATTTTGGTTTTGGGATGCATTACAGATAGTGTGCTCTCTTATTTGAAAGTGAAAGATTATCTATTTAAACAAGTTGCATTGTTTAAGGGGAATGGAAAATAGCCGTTTAAAACCTTTATTCCTTTTGGAATAATGTCCCACAAGTGAGCATGAAACTTTATTATCTGTTTGAGCCGCAACTTTCATGCTTTCCAAACCTTAATTAATTGGCCCCAAGCTCATCTTCCTACTTGACCTACTTTCCTGCCCCTGCTTTCCGAGGAATATAGATGGGTTTAACTTAGTGCGCTGTGCTTGGCCTCATCTCTTTGGGCCAGCCCTGTTGGTGCTGGCTGTGATAGGCCATCAGGCACAGGGAACAGGGAGATAGCTGTAGTCTGACCACAGCTGATATCTGCCTGAGCAGGGTGAACTAGTGCTGCATAATGATTTCGGACGGGGGACAGTGCACATCACGATGTAAAAAAAAAAAAAAATGAAAGATGGTTGAGGGCATCCCAACAGTCACTCCAAACCCCAAATACTACCTCACTAGGCATGACATGGCATGGTGTGGTTTCCCTGCTTTGACCAAAGACCTCTTTATAGCATCATGGGAAGGAGGACAAATTGAGGGATAGAGTGGGGCCTCACAGCCAGACAGGGCTTTGTCCAGACCTCTAATTTTTCCCCCCTTTTTTGCATAAACACAGCCCTACCTTGCCTGTTATCATTTGTCAAATGTGGTGTATGATGTGCTGAACAACATATGCCTCTATTCATAGAGCAAATGGACAATGACAAGCCTTGACTGCTCATTTTAATAGCATTTTCAGTCGAGAACAAAGCTTCTGCCACCATCCTGGAGTGATCCCCGACTTAGAGGCCTGATGGCAACCTCCCAGCCTGTGGCAATACGGATCGAAGTCCACTGTAGACACGTGCTCACCTTCCTGCCCTTTTCACAAAGAGTTTGTTGATAACCCCATAATACTTTGTAGAATTCACTAGAGGGTTGGGTCAAAACTGCTCCTGCCATAAAAATATGTTGGGCATTTCAAAGCAGCCACGGTCTGCTGACTTCATTTACTTGCATTAGATATTTTTCCATTCCACTCTGTGAAGAGGGTTATAATGAGGATTGTTTGAGGATTGCTAAGAGTGGAAAATGCCTCCACAAGCATGTCACTACAGAGGGGTATATCTCATTTTAAAGCACAAACAGCCATAATAAAGAGCTGCTGACAAGAGGTACACTTCTTGCACACGATTAATGGAATTAATTTATTCTTGTGCTGCCAGTAAGATGCATTTCTCACAGAGATTTGTTTAGCAGAACCTTGAATTCATGCCCAGTCTGACTGAGAGGCTGGGCTGCTTTGCTGCAGACAAGATTGGATGTTAACAGTGTATTGTAGCTGAAAAGTATTTTTGGAGATTTGTCAGCAATATTTTCAGATTCCTTAATTGTTAACGTATTCATATATACACACTTCTACTTAGGACCCTGAAGCAAGGTACTTTTTGGCACACATTGAGTGCATATTTTTAGAAAGTTGTGGCAGTAACTGCTGCCTTAAGATCATGGCAGCAGGAAGCCTGTGGCCACACACAGTCTGCCTCACAGCTCAGGGTTTCATGACGTTCTGTTGCCTGATCTTCTGCTTTGCTCACCCAACCCATCTTGTTATATTCAGAATGGCAGTTTGACTACTTTGGACTCTTGCTCCTTCACTCATTGTGTCAGTATAGCAGCTTCACTTGGCCTTGACTTCTTAAGCCATGCATGTCCTCTATATTTTCTCCATTTATTTTATATCCATCCATTAATCCATTTTGAGTAACCGCTTGTATAATGCAGTGTCACAGTAGTCCAGAGATTATTGTACAAGTATAAAGTGGGATGTAAGGTACAACTTGGGTAGGAAACCAGACTTGAAGGGTAGTCACATACAGTCATCCACTCACATAGCCATACACCATGGGTATTTTAGAGTCTGAAACATACCCACGTAATCCCACATCCAAACACCATTGAGAGGAATCCAGAAAGGTAAGAACCCAGAACCCAAGAGCTATGAGGCACCAGCATTATCTTCTGTACTATTGTGCTGTTATTTCTTTTCATGCTGCCTTTTACAAAGTTAGTCAACTAAAACCACACCACAGAGCTATTTGTTTGTACTCCAGGCATAAAAGTGAGCCATTTAACAATGTTTAGGCACAAAAGAACATGTTTTTGACATTTTTAGGTTGTTCTACTTTCCTGCATGTCAGCAGTCTCAGAGCTGGGCAAACTGGGATTGGTCCAAGGTGTACAGAAATTGCTGAGTAAAATGGGCACAGCCCTGAAAGCATTACAAATCTGCTGGAGCTGACTCCACACTGAGAGCTTCTTAGTTATTCATGACTCCTTTTCTGTGTCTCAGCCCTCACCTTGGGCTTTATCTGCAGATCTGAATGTTTTATCAGCCTTTGAAGGGGTCGCTGCCTTGAATCTTTTTTGTAAATCCTGTTCTCCAGGTGTGTTGTACCAGCTGTGATTGCTACACCTCTAGGTTTGGTTACGAGGACTCCATATTTCTGTTTTTTCACACTTTTCATAATTTGCCAGACATCCAAAGTTCATGGCCCCTACTAAAATAGAGATCTAATTAACACCAACAGATAGCTATAATACAATTCTCCAAGTGGCTTACTTTATTTTAAATACTCATGTTGTTTGATAGTAAAAGCATGTTACATAGTTCACAGAAGTAGTATGTACATACAGTATATGTATATACTATATATCCATGTATATGCTGTATTTACGGTATGTATTTTGCATATCTTTTTTTTTTTTTTATGTCTATATGCTTGGAGCCATGAAATCATCAACCTTCCCAAGTCTGTCTCACCATCTTGCCACTCCTCTATGCTCTTGTTACTTAATCTGTATAGAGACTGATACTGAATGAAAAGTGAGCTAGGTTGCATGACCAAGAGGAGAGGTTGCTGGCTGCTCAGAAGTAAGCAGGCTTGGTTCAGCCTGTGTCCTCCTAGGCACCAGGCTCCAGGCCAAAGGCCCTGTGACTGAGAACGATGGCCAGGCTCCCGATAGAACCATATGTCAGAACAGAGTGGCGCCTAACACCTCTGCTCTGCCAGCCCTCATCACCTTTCAGTTTTTCCACCGCATTGTACTGTGCCAGTGTTATGCATCAAGGGGCTTCGGTGAGAAGGTGAGGGGCGTCTGAGCTAAGTTGGGTACCATTCTGCCTTGGAGTTTGTAACCCTGAGTAATCATACCAACAACACCTTAGAAGTCTGAATCTGCTCTCTGCTTCTCGATTGCAAACCAAGCTTTAGCATCTTGGTGACCACAAGACCCAGGAGCTTCTCCTTCATTACTGGATCAAGAGTTGAGAAGCACTGTCTAAGCCACCTAAACTTTTGTAAATGCTTTGCTACATTTTCACCTGAGTGCAAGGATTAGAACTGTGACAATCCTTCAATCAACCTCAATTCAGAGTTTCTGTATAGATTCTGATGGTAGGAACAGTTAGCAAAATCTCTTATTAATAATGTTGCTTTACTCAGGCCACTGTCCAAGTAAATTTCCAAAGCTTCTATTTGAAATAGTAAGTAGGCAAGCAAGAATACCAGCAAAATTCTTGCAAAATTTCAGTACAGTTCATTATTTTGGCTTTTTAAATCAAATTTGTTAGTGGAACAATAACAACAACCTTAAGATTAACCGAGGTATCCGGGAAGCTCAAAATTAACAACAAAGAGTACAAAAGCTGTTCATTAACCGTAGATTGACAAATATACATTCAGTACCAGTCAAAAGTTTCATAACATATCCAGACGAATCTACTGTAGTTTTGATCATGGTTAGCATTTTACTTCCAGGCCATTAGTTCTAGTTTACCATGATTATACTTTACCACATTGTTCTTGTACGACTTTGAGGTGCACTTTGGCATGTTATCTAGCTGAAGAGCAAAGGATCGCCCATCTAGCTGTAATCCTGATGGAAGGGTATGCCATATTCAGTGCTGTCACATCATTGTCATGGGCTTAGTAAAAATCACCACCACTATCCTCAGCAAAGCAACCTTATATCATGAAATTGCTTCTTCCATACTGGAAGATAGGAGCCAAACAGGCACAACTCCTGGGCTCACCCTGCCTATGCTTGGACACAAATACTTCAAATTATGGCTCACCTATCCATAAACACAATTTGTACTTCTCAGGTGTCCAGTTTCCTTGTTTTTTGAACCATGCAGGTCTGGTTTTAGGAAATGATACTCAGGGGTAATTTGACCTCTGAGTATTTGGCAAAAGCTGGCTCTTTTTCTGTGTTCAATTTGTAATTTAAACTGTTGATGTGCATCTAAAATTTAATTTGCTTGTTCACTGGGTTCCTCCACCTGCCTTAACTCCATGCTCTTGTTAAACATTGATCATGTTGAAGCTCTTTTGGTATTGTTCTGACTCTTTGTCCACTTTTCTTTTCATGGTTACCTCTAGGATGATGCCCGCCAGTTGTTCGCTCTGTCTGCAGCTGCCGAGGAGCAAGGTGTGATGCCGGATGAGCTGTCCAATGCCATCCGCCGCCTGTGGGCAGACAGCGGCGTGCAGAGCTGCTTCACACGCTCTAGAGAGTACCAGCTCAATGACTCAGCTGCATAGTAAGTACTCATACAGTGGTCCTCTGTCACAGGAGGACTCGACAGTCACTTTGTTCTTCATTAGCTCGGTCACAATTAGCAAGGTTTAAGCAGTTTACTGGGCACAGGATTTTATGTAAAGCACAGCCGCTCTCAGTACCAGGCCTGCCAACCGTGTGTGTACACTGGTTTTAGTTCTTGCTAAGTTCTTTATTAGTTAGTGTGTGTAATGCAGTTTTTTTCAATTTGTGCTACGTGTGAACTCATTTTAACTTTTCAGGGGTTTTAAACCAATTGTATTTTTTACTGAGACACCATTTGCAGCAAAAAGATTATAAAATCAAGAGATGCATTTGTGTCAACTCCCTTTGTTAAAAACCACTTAATGTTCAACTGACATTAATCGTTCCTTGAGCTACTTGAATGGTTCAAAGCAAGGAATGATCATACAATGAGGTGATGAGAAATAATTTGTCACATGGAGAAATCATAAATTTGCACTTTGTAATATCAGGTAGACATTTCCTTGACAAATTTTAACGCAAAGTTTTTAACACACAACTAAAGCCTTTGGTTTGATTTGCTACTCCTTCAATGGCTTGCTTAAGATTACTTAAGCAAACAAAACAAAAATGAAAAGATGAGTGTGGCAGGGCCAGGACTGGGAACTGTTGATATAGCATGTTTATACAGTTGACTTCTCCCAATTTGCGGTGCTGTAATTTTTACATTGCTTATCAAAAGAAAATAAAACTGACAAACACGTTAGTTAGCTGATATTTTAAAACTCTCAAGATGTATTTGCTTACTATATGTTTTTATAGTATGTGAAGACCAACTAATCTCCCTTTTAAAGGAAAAAAGAAGCTTAATATTAGGTTTGCATCACCATCTTAAATGGGAAGAAAAGAAAAAGCGACTTAGGAATGCGATGTACATGAATTCATCTTCACTCAGGAATATCTGCACATTCTCATCTCAGTTATACCACACACACACACCTCTCAGCAGATAAGACAGCGGCAGTGCCAAGGTGTGTCCTGGCAAAGGATGACCAGATGGAACAGCCTCATTCTGGCAGGGTCCCTCCTTCGGCATCATTCCAAATCCACACTTTCAACCATTCAATTCCAATAATCATTTGCCCATCAATATTAAAGAGTTAAGTACAGTTAATTGTGCATCTGCACATTACTGTCACTGGTGCATTCATTTGGCTGAACTTTAAGTGTGGAAAATAATCACCCTTCTTATTAATGTTCCACAGAGCAACAAGTGGATTTTTCTTTCTACTCTGCCTGCGACACTGACAATTTATCAAGCCAGTATGTGGTATGAAATTGCCGGGAGTAATTGAGATTGTGATGGCTTCCCGAGTTAATTTCTGGCTTTTATTACCAGGAATTTTTTTGTAAACCTTTTTTTCTGCACAACAGGTTATAATGAGAGGATTTTTGCAGTTCAGATACAAGAAAGAGGCAGAGGTCTTCTTCTCTGCAATGTTCTCATGCAAACTGAATGGATTGAATTGTATTAAATCTGATGAAGAATAAGTGTTTGCAGAAGCCGTGACATTTAATATTTTGGAATTAATCATTTCAAATAACTTCCAAGTTAGTTAATTCTGGTGCATTACTCCACAGCTGCCTTCCATAAAGTCCAGCCAAGGTCTCTCATGCAAAGGCATGGAGCACTTAACCACACAGTCTCCTTTTGGCATGTTATGTCTCTCGTGATGTTTATGTTGACAGATCATCCTGGAATCAAATAAGCAATGAATTACAGATAGGATCAGTCTTAGTTGGACTTTCCAGATTTTATTTGGTTTATTTTGCATTGCTAGTCCAGCCAATGGCAAATATTAGTAGCAATTCGATGACAGCTTGTGGACTCCTCGAGCAGTGCTAATCAGAGCAAGTTTATAGATGGTAAATATACTGTTCATATTGCTCTAGGATGTGTTTGTGTTCAACCAAAGAGGGAATTTTTTTTTTTTTGAAGCAAGGCCAGGTGTGCTTATGGACCATTCACATGAGTGGCCACTGTCTGTGGTTGTTAAGGGTGAGGATGGATCAGGGCGAAATTTGCTTTGGGGAGTGGAGGACCTGGGTTGGAAATCCCACTCCTGCTGTTGTATCCTTGATCAAAGTGCTTGCTGTAAAATGATTTAGTAAAAAATTGGGGCTTAGTGTACAAACCATATGTGGAAATGTGGAGGAAAGCATCATCTAAATGAATGAATTAAAGCATTAATAAGATGAAAGACTTACTATGCGCCACGTATAGTTTGTACTCGAGCAATTGCCGCAACCCCTTATAACGCAAACAAGCAGTGAGAAAAGCTACTGCAGTGCTTTTGAAAGTGTTCACCGTTCCCCCGGTTAACCTTCTGTCCATCAGAGCAGCAAATCTGTTGAAAGCTGGAACCTAATGGCTTTACAATTCACCTTTCTATTTTCTGCATTTAGTTTAATAAAAATCGTGCCTGGGGACAAGATTGGATACATAAGCACTGATGGACCTGCAGTAGCCGGTTAATACAGCTGCACAAATAAACCAGATTCTAGCCCCCTTTTTTATTCAATTTAATCAGAAGTTTTGTGATGCCTCCTGCTGTGTTGTGGCTATTAACCGTCCTGCATAAACACACCCTAACAGCTGCGCTGGAGACCAGGACAGTGGTGGGTTGACAGCTGGCCAGCTTTTTTAGAAAGGCAGAAATTTCAACAGTTTAACACACCACTTCAGAACCAGAAAGGGACTCTAATAAAAACTGGTTTTGTCTATCGATGTGGCTGCCATAATAAGCATACGTGTCTGTCTGTCTGTCTCTGGGAAGTCTGCTGTGTGCCAACTGAGCTTTCGAAAATTGCATTATTAGCTAATTTAGGAGCTTATTAAATTATATACACATTCATATTAAGACGGTGCTGCTGTAGTTTGTGGAAATAATAAGCTGCTCCACACTTTCCGATACCTGCTCAGGTTTGCCCGTCCCTTCGTGCTGTTTAATCCCAAATTTCAAAATGTGTCTACGACCGAATGTAAGCGTCCTCTTTTAAAATTGTATTGGCTTGCAGGCTTTGTCTTCCTGGAAAGCAGTTCTGCTTAATAAGCTAAGAACGGTGTGAATGTTGAATATATGTGCCTCACCTTGGAAAGGGGATCTTATGAGAGGAGAATCAACGCCATGCAGCTGTTTATTAGCAAAGTCCTGCTGTATCTCAACTCAGAGCTCATAACTGCTTAATTTTTAGTCTTCAGTAGCTGAGTTATGCTCAGCGAATGCCCAATTTAAAACCTCATTTAACTGTAAACTATCAAAATACTTTTTTTTGTTTACTTGGACCAGTGCTTTGAGTTGCTGAATTGACTTTTAATGATGAGAAATTGTAACAAATAAATGATTGTTTATACGTTTTTCTTTATTAATAGCCACAAAATTCATATTATGCTTTTGCAGTTTATTTTAGCAGTTGAGCCTCAGTAAATCGTACTTTTTTCTCATGCAAACAGTTTCTCTCCTCTGCATCTATTTTATATTGCCTCTAAGTCATTTTAAGTTTAATTGTTGATACTTTAGTTATTGTCATCTTTGTTCAATAAGAGTGGTAAAAGGTGAGACCAAAGTTGAGGCATCTGCTTCTCAGTTTCAACCAGCCAAGAACCACAAAACACGGTGAACTAACACATATGCAGTACCTTTCCTTTCGATGCTATGACTCTTCCTTGAAAACATAGATGGGAGGATGCGTGAAGCTCCTCGAGGTTCTGGTGAAACCGGGTAATGAGAGACAGCAGCAAGTCCACACTGCCACCGCCTGCCAGAGATGAGTTCAAAGAAGCCTTTGAGCCTCCTGTGTCTGTCAGCAGTTCTTCTTTCAGACAAAATTGCTTTAAAGTGGAATCCCCCCCTTCAGATTTCATGTTCTTCAACTATACGTTTCCTCTAAATAAGAAGCCCCAGGCCGTTCAGAGAGATACTCTCTTTGTAACACAACAGAACAAGATTTTCAGGTTGATATGACCACATCGCTCTGCTTCAAACTTAATTCTGATTTTCCTCCTGTAACGTTTTGCCTTTATCATGTTCTTTTGTGACTGCTGTGAAAATACTATAATGAAATCAATAAGATGTTTATGTGTGTTTATGCCTAATAACTGTACACACATATATATATATATTTTTTTTTTTTTTTTTTTTTTACTATGTAACTGTGCTTCCCAACAGTTACTTGAACGATCTGGAGAGAATAGCCAGATCGGACTACATCCCAACGCAGCAAGATGTTCTTCGGACGCGAGTTAAGACCACTGGTATTGTGGAGACACACTTCACCTTCAAGGACCTGCACTTCAAGTGAGCCACATTATAATCTTTTTTCCTTAATCTCTCCAGGTTGTTCACTCAGACACTGTGTGTGTGTGTGTGTGTGTGTGTGTGTGTGTGTGTTAGTTACAGACACTGTAAGGTATGGGACACTGGCCTAACCATCCATTTTCTGTCTGTGTATGTACACACCACCGGCAGAGAGAAAGACAGATTTAACTCCTCTTCATCTTTTTCTCTTTCAACACATGATTTACTCAAAGAAGTAGCCATTCCAGATGTCAAACATCTGGTGACGGGTGGCTTGTGAGCATCTGGTGCTAATTCTCTGCTTTCATCTGCTAGTATCATTAAGCTGTGGATGGGGCAGAAGGAGAGCGGTCAACATAATTCCTTAAAAATGCTCCTTTTCTCACATTTTTAGTGATGAAAGAATAACAAATGCAAGACCCATAGCTTTGCAGATGATGGATACAGACTACCATTTGTCTGTTGGGTAGTTCTGAGTCTCCAGTAGCAATTTTGCATTCATTCACATATGAAAACTGATGTTGCAACAGTACTTTGGCTCGCTAGCTATGGAGCCGGGGGTTTAGCAGAGGTCACTTCAGGGACTGAGTCATGGTCAGCCAAGGTTCTTCACTGATCCTTCTCTCACCAATACAATTATTATTTTTTAGCATTTTTACCATTATTGAATCTTTGTTTGATACTTGCATTTGCTTGCAGTAAAATACTGCACTTCAGCTGTGAATAGGGTTTTAAATAGTTAAATAGTATTTTTTAAAATCACATCAGGCTTTTTTTTACTTTAAAAAAAAAAAAACTTGCTGTTAAACAAGGTACAAGTATAATATGTAGTTAAGTACTCGTATGAGTATTTAGTGTATCTGCGAACAGTAAACTTTTTGCGAGGCAGCGATTCCTTTCCAGTAGTAAACTGGGAATGTGAAAGAGACTGGTTTGAATTGACAGTGTTTTATTTTAGTATGTTTTTCTTCTCCCCCTTCTCGCAGCCTACCGTTTATTTCAAGAACTTTGAGACGCTGTTGTTATTTTTTTCTTAGACTCATATGTTGTGCAAAGCATGCAGAAAGCAGGGTGTCTGTGTGTGACCACAACTGCAGCAAACCTGTGGCCTCTGACTTTGGCATGCACCCTGATTGGTTTTGGGATCTGCCTCAGTCTCGCCGGACTCCATCTTGTTATCCTGCTTTTATCTGGGTCTGGGAAAAGCAATTTTCAGAGTTGGTTATCATTTTTCTAGCCACAAAATGGAAACAAGTCCAGGGCTGGTACTGAAAGGATACAGCAGAAGTCGATTGATTCATAAACAGCTCTTTACCGGTATAAGAATGCAGTTGCACGAGCTCCTTAGGCTGCCAAGACCTATGTGCTATCCAGGCCCTGGTGGCCTCCTCTTTGCTCCTATGTTTGCCTGCCAAACTGATCACCTCATACCACCTCATTTCATCCCTGTTTGGTTGACCTTTACTATTTCTGACAGTTTTTTTATATCATTTTTTTTTTTTTTTACATTTTTTCTGTACAAAATGCACAAAGTGCAAATACATAACTATACAAATACAGCACAGAGAAAAGGGTTAAATAGCTTGGCTCTTCTTGTAGCTCCATAAGTCTAAAGTAAATCAGACACTCATTTTAACTGATTTATTTATTTATTCTGCTGATGCTTTTCTCCAAAGCTAAGCTGTTAAACAATGATTTACCCATTTATACAGTGAGTTAATTTTTACTGCACCAATTCAGGGTAAGTACCTAGCTCAAGAGTACTACAGCAGGAGGTGGCATTCAGACCTGAGTGCAGATCATCGGCTCTATCTACTGCTCTACCTCATGTCCTTATCTTCATAATGGTGGAGTAGGAGGCAAAATGAATTGCGTGTCATTCCATTTCTTACAACAGTTCTTACGACACAGAATGGAGATTGTTATAGTCACCACGTGGGAAGAAGTGCATTGTGGGAGGACAGAGATGGGGAAACGAGCTGGAGGAATTGGTGCTCCAGTCCTGCATTTAGCATCTGCAGAGCACAAAAACAGTATAATGTAATAACATTGAAATTTTTGGTTCTTCACCCTACCACAAGCTTACAGTGCTGTTGTAACCATGTTGAATAAGAAGGCAAATTGCTTGACCTGAAAGCCCCTCTGTGGTGGCGTGTAGCTAAGCAGATGCTATTCTGAGATGCACCTGGGGAGCAAATGGGTAGGACAGATGTTGTGAGGTGGTGGAATGTGCAGATCAGGTGGTCATAGGCTGCAGCCATCTTCTAGTCAGAGGAGTTTTCATTTATAAATGCTGCATACACAGTTAATGTCAAAACTGTGTTTTATGTTTTTATCACCTTTGCCGTTCAATTGTAGCCATGACAACAGCATTGTAACCATTAAACCCTGGCAAGATCTGTTGCAGCTAAGTAGACTTGTCTAAAACATTGCACTGTGGGAGCTTCACATCAGTGGTCAGCAAGAGGCTGGGTTTGTGGCATGACCTCCTTTTGATAATATAAAATAATCCTTAGAGATTACTTTTATTTGTTCTTCATCATTAAGATTCATTTTCTTTCCAAACAGTTAAAAGCGAGCAATGCTATTTAGACATAGTGATGCTGAAGTGAGAGCAGTTTGTTTCCTACATTTTTACACTTTGAGTAAACATTTGGATGGTGAGGTTTGATCTGCAGAAGATGGGTTTCTGCCAGGCAATGGAAATGCCCATTGACGGCACATGATGGCAAGGGCTTCAATGTTTTCTTTGGAACAACTCTGGTTTTGACTTTCAACCTTCCAGCATTTGCTTTGTGGTCTTTTGCCACAGCTAAGCATCTATAACTGAGCTATTTTTACTGCTTTGCTCTCAGCGCACTCTCATGAAATTATTAAAGTGTCGGTAGATCATGGCTCTTCCTTAATCTTGCTCTGAACTCATCTCTTCATTTCACACTCTCTTTTTGCCTTTTCCTCATCTAAATTTTGCTCCGTTTTCTCTCTGTTGCAGACATTGCAATTCCCCTACTGTGTGGTACATGCTTTCCCCACTCCACCTGCCAGTCTTCACATCTCTCTGTGGAGCCCCTGTTTGGGCCCTAATTTCTATCCATCTTGACAAGCCCCAGATGACTAGTAGAGCTGCACTATAGCAGGCTAACCATCCTGAAATGCCCGATTAATGATGTTTCTCTCTGGAATATTCTGTGTAGCCATGTAGCTACATAAGGGAGTCTCGGCATGTATCAAAATTGCTATAATTACTCTATAGAAATAAGTAGGTGGCTGTGGAAATGTTTTAAAAAAAATGTATTGTAATACAACATAATCTCTGAATGAAAGTATGTTCATTCAGTTAGCTGATACTTTTCTCCAAAGTGACATTTGGTGATTTTTCCAATTTAAACAGCTGGGTAATTTGTATTGGCTCAATTCAGGGTAAACTACCTTGCTCGAGGGTACTACAGCAGAAGGTGGGATTTGAACCTGAGTCCTTCAAGCCCAAAGTGGCAGCCTCAGTCACTGCACTGTCTGCTGGCCTTACCTTCACCCCGTGCCACTTCTGTTTTAGAATTTCTCACATCCTCCCTGTAATCCCCTTTCCCGCAGGATGTTTGATGTTGGAGGTCAGCGCTCTGAAAGAAAGAAGTGGATTCACTGCTTCGAAGGCGTGACGGCCATCATCTTCTGCGTAGCCTTGAGTGCCTACGACCTGGTCCTGGCTGAGGATGAAGAGATGGTGAGGGCCTTTCCCATTTACCTGTCCTACTGTCCAGACTTTTACTCACTATAAATCGTCCAAACCCTCTGTGCCCAACCATGGAGAAGTTCTTCAATTTATGTACTAAATTGCCACCTGTATTGCTTTTGTTGCAACACGCTCTGCAAATTCTCCTCAGTAATGTATCTTTAACCTCAGTTGGTTCACACAGGGTTTGTTTGGTTTAATTATTAATGTGGAAATATTAATATGTGACTCAGTGCATCGCTTTTATGGCCTGGCTTGTTTGCTTCTAAGTGTAAAATAGCTATCCTATTTTTGTCAATTAAATACTCTTTGCTTTGTAAATATACACAATTTTTTTGTGAAATAACCATTGGTTGTGTGTTGTAATTTTTCAGAAATGGTACCAACGACTGTTGAACGTCCTCTAGTGGCATGTAATGTTTCTGTTGCAAAGCTTAACCGTAAATAAGCAGTGCCGACTTGTGGTCAAAGATGCAATAACATTGAATTGACTCTTCATTTGTCCCAGAACCGCATGCATGAGAGCATGAAGCTGTTTGACAGCATCTGCAACAACAAGTGGTTCACTGAGACATCCATCATCCTGTTCCTCAACAAGAAGGACCTCTTTGAGGAGAAGATCACCCGGAGCCCTCTGACTATTTGCTTCCCAGAGTACACAGGTACTGAAAGAATGGAGACACGCGTGGGATTGTGTGTAACTGCTTTTAGCTGTAGCTGGTGTTTCAGCTAAAGCATCAAAATCTTCTCACTTAAATTTAAGAAAAACAAAATGTAAAAACTTAGGTTTAGAAGTATCTCAGCATCCAAGCTGTAGAAAGATCACTTAAAAAATACTCTATTGGCCTGACTATAAGGTGAGCCTGATTGTAAGCCAACCCCCTCTTTTTCAACACTGATTTTTGGAAAAAGTTTTTTGGAACATTGTATCTTACCTTTAGAAAGAAACATCATATTTATTCGTATTTGCCTTTTTAAGACAGTCTTTTTGAGCTTGCCATCTTCGAACACAACATTATGTAACTTAATATTTTTTGCACTGCCTCATTGACCATCATTATCTTAAAAATAGCATTATAACGCCTCCTCACTCTTTGGTTAATTTACCCTGACTTTGAGCTCCTTTTTTCCTGACCATCTCAAGGTTTTGTTCCCTTTTTCACTCACTAGTTTCAGTTGATCATTTCGGTGGATAATTGATGTGACCCCACCTACTGTTGTTATACGGTATATGACCTTCATAGGTATAGTCCTCAGATATGACCTTTTTTTTAATAGATGTAATTCCCAGAAAAAATACAATCTTATAAAGAAACCAAGCGACCTTCTCACAAAGAGAAACCGATTTTTTTGACAGCAAAAAACATAAGCTAGAGGAGCAAAAGCAGGTGTTAAGGTGAACCTAATCCATGAATGTAGCAGTACTGAGGGCATCATATGTTTTGCATCACAGAATGCCCAAAGCTAAGAAGCTCTTTTCAGTTGGGGAGGATTTAATTCTTAGGTTTAGCTTCAGCACATACATTTACATGTTTGTATGATGTTTAAGTCCAGAATAGGTTTTAGAGCCGTTTAAAAACAGATGTACTCCTGAGTCCCGCTGCTGCTGGAATTTAGTTTTTTCCAGGGCGGGAAATGCATGAGCGGGTTTATTTTGATGGCTAGGTCAGTTTTATGTCACAGAGCATCTGACCCCAACGCTGTGTCCGGTCTCACCTTCAAGGGGCCAACAAATATGATGAGGCAGCCAGTTACATCCAGACCAAGTTTGAGGACCTGAACAAAAAGAAGGACACCAAGGAGATCTACACCCACTTCACCTGCGCCACAGACACCAAAAACGTGCAGTTTGTTTTTGACGCTGTCACCGATGTGATCATCAAGAACAACCTGAAGGATTGTGGCCTGTTCTAGTATGAGAACGGACTGAGGTGCCGATATGCCTTTGCATGCTTACATTTGTACACTTTTGGTTTACCTTTCTGATTCATATCTCAGCAGGTATTAAGCTCATCGTGTAACCCTTTTTGTTACTCTAGTGATAAAGTCTGCTAAATGTATTTCACATCAACATTAGTAAGTTAATCATTTATATGAACAATGCTGAGCTGGAGAAATTAGTCACAATACTGACTTTGATATCATGGTTAAATTCCATTTCTGCAGTACTTGTCATTTCTCTCCGGTTTACCTTTTGAGTGTCACCTTGCCTGTATTTATTATTTTTCACTTTTTATCCACAGTGTTTTACCCTTTAGTGGAACCTGATATTTTATTTAAGCAATTCAAGTTATTTTCTCTCATCTAAGATATCACAAGCAGACTTTAAACTGAACAGCGTCAGTGTCTGTAACCCTGTGTGCTGTATCCGTACTTGATGCTTTAATTTGGCACCTGTGGTTTATAATAAGCAGGAGATCTGTTAAAAAATAAAACGTAATAATAATGTGCTCTTATGGAAACCGTATGCTTCCTTCCTCCAGGGTAACCTGAAGAGCTCCTGTGGCAAGAATGGTGGAGAGTCCTTACACCGTGACGTGCTGCACCGGCCAGCAGTGGTTCCTATGCTCATCTGCTTTTTTTAAGAACGAAAACAGACTGCAAACCTGTGTCAGCTCTCAGCAATCGCCGATTTCCCAGTTCTCAGTTTTCCCTTCTTGTGATGTCTTTTTTTATATGTTGGATATTTAATTTTAATGGGAATTTCATATTTTATTATTGATACTTTTGTTGGCTAGGACCACAACTCAACAGTTTCCTTTTGTCGTTCTTTTATTTTTAATTAGACACAAAATAACTTTTTTATAATAATGCATTGAATTTACTTTTAAGGTGGAATTTTATGAACCTTTTAATTTCATAAAATTTATTTTTCAGCGGAAGTGTCAGCATAGATAAAGAAAAGAGGTTGGAAGGAAAGTGCGTTATAATGTTTACAGGAAGTCCAGATTATTAGCTGAACTGCATATTGTACTGCATGTCCGATGATAGCTGGCTGTATTAGCTCTGTAAATCTGCACAGTGTAACATTCCTTAAAAATACAAAAAGCTTCACCACCAGGGAAAATGAATTTTAACAAATATTTAAAATGTAATTGTATCTAACATTTCCCTTTCGTTGTTCACTTTCATGTATTGTTCGATTTAATGTCAGTTTGTTTTGTGCCTTGACCTCTGTTTACATCTGACTTAGGATTGCTTTACCGGTAGAATTAATTCACCTTTGGCCTACTCTCTTCTTTCTTCACATGAATAAAAAGCAAAGCTAAAATTGTAAGAACTAGACACGATCTAACAAACTCTGGTCTTTTGGTAAAAAAAAAAAAGAAAAAAAGATAATGATCTAATTTAAATAAAGTTCTCACTAGATCTATGTCTCCCTAGGTCTCTGCTGAGTGTTTTATTTCATGGTCATGATGTCTGAGCAGTAACAGTCGGATGCTGTAAGATTATTTTGCCTAAAGTGACAACTTATTTTAGTTTACACTATGAAACCGATCATAACTGTCAAAATAATGCTGTTCATTCTAATTAAATATTAAATGATCCATAAAAGGGAAATTAGTCGATTATCTTACTGGTATTAATTCCACAACACAGAAGATTTTTATATTATATATTGTTATGTATTATATACATTATTTGCGAGATGATATATGAAACACATTTCGTTTTCAGCAGTTGTAAAAGAGCACAGTAAGTTCATTTCGTTCATTTGAACTCATTCTTTTAAACCAAAGCGTTTAACAGAACCAGCAGGGGGTGTAGTGTTCAATGCGCCGTTTTGCAATCGGAAGGACCCGGGTTCAAATCACATCCTGTTGTTGTACCCTTGATCAAAGTAATTTCCTTGACCTCATATTGTTTAAAAAAACGTTAAGTAGACTTTGACAGACGACCCTCCAAAATAATGAAATAAAGAAATCGATGAACTTCAGCGATCAACAAATGTCTACGTTTCAGATATGGCCGAATTTAAAATAGGTGTTTTTTGCTACTAAGTTGCCTGCCCTGGAACTGAAAAAGTAGACAAAACAATGTATCAAAAAGAATGTTTGTGTTTTTATTTATGTATGGAGTATAAATATACAAACACACAGTATATGAGTTTTCGCTTGTCCAATAGGAGAGCAGATTTTTTCATTCAGTCATCCAATAAGGAGCCTCTCCTCTTTCCAAGTGTGCGTTCTGGAACTTAACTCATCCGCTTATCCTCTTTTCCAGCGGCGTGCTGTCGCTGGTGTTGCCTGCCGGGTGTGAGGAGAATTATGTGAGCGCTGTCTGAAAATGGCATAGGGCAGCCATCTTGTTGCTTCTGAAAGTACAAATGGTCCGGCGGCTGGACCATTGGCTTAAAAAACGTTCTTCAAATAAAGGACCGCCAAACTGATAGTTTCTAAGCAAAACTGGCCGAATGGTCTTCATGGAAAAATAAAAATACACTAAGTGCTTAGGTTCAAGATCACATCCAGGAGGTTCTATGCAGAGCATTGCCTTTCATTGTGGAGAAAGCCAAATGCATCTTTAACCACAAAAAGATGGACACAGGCACAGAGGTTCGTGGTGAACTGCTGCTGGTCCCAGGGTTTCAAGCATTGCAGCAAATTTTGCTCTTCTGCAGGAAAAGGCAGATTTGGTTAAAGACTCGAGAGAAGCCAGGAGGACAAGCTGGACGGTAAAGAAGTCACCAAGGGCATCAAATGACCTAAAATCTGACCCTTTGGCCCAGTTCTAGCCATTTATAGTGTCTTGTGTTCATGTGATGTACCGATTCACACACTTGGGTGTAAAAAAGCTGTTTTCACGTCAGCTGTGTTTTTATCAACAGTATTGTATCACCCTCTATTTATTCAGGGAAACTAGTCCTTTCCTTGCTTGTTCATTTAAATTGCATGGGTTTGAAGGTCTATTCATTATTTTTTCTCTAAATCTCATCCTTGATGCTAAGTGGTGTGCGGCTCATTGCACCTCAAAGCCCTGAAGCTCAGGTTCTCGTGTGCGATGCTGTGGCCTTGTGCAGTTTCCTCCAGGATCAGCAGTTTTTCCCATGTCCTCGACATTACAGAAGACTGCGTCTTACTGTATTTATTCTGGAGCCATCATGTTATACACAGTGAGGGCAAACACTGTATATAAGCCCTTCTGTGGAAAAACAGAATATTGGCAAAGGAAAAAAAAATTTGGGGGAACTGACAGGTTGATTTAGTACTTTTTCAGTCAAGTTTTGCATTGTCAAAAGTATGACTTGGATTTGGACAACTTTTTATTCCAGCCTTTCCACATTCCTGGACTGTTATAAATAAGAGCCTTTGGGTCTAAAAGCTGCAAGTAGGCTGGTAGCCAGGAGGCTCTTCTGTGTGTAGGAACCATGAGAAAAACAGTGTAGACCTTTTAGGATTGTTTCCTACACTGCCACGCTTATACAGATTGAGACCTACAAATCAGGAAGAATACAAATTAAAATATATAGCCAAAAATTTGGAAACAATCTTGGGAAAATCTGAAGCAGATTTTTACCAAAAAGTGTCAAAAAATGCCAAAATAGGGAATTATTTGTAATTAGTGATGCAACAGTTTCGTAAAGTTCTGTCAAGCGGTCCTTTTCAGATTTTTACCCTGTTGGTTTTTGGTCCAAACATGAAACCAGTGTGCTGTTTTATTGCGCTGGTGTTGTGTCATTGCATTGGAATTATACAGAGATGACAAATCGGGTGTCAGACTTCAGTTACATCTGCTTTTTCGGATCACTGGCTTTCAGTGGGCGGCCAAAGTGTAAACTGAGACAAGGTCCATTATCACAGCTGGAACATTTTTCTTTCACGTTTTTCACACTTGAAACTGAGCGTGAACATGCAGTCAGGAAAACAACAGGCCCTTGTTGCTCCTTCGTGTATAATTATGTGGAAGGTTGTGCAAACAGTCAAAAACCCAACGCTGCTGTTAATAAAATTAATAAATTTGTCACTTGTGAATAAATTGAATTGACACCATTTTATTTGTGTTCCTGAGACCTTTAATCTTGGTCATCTATGTATCTCATTTTCATGCAAATTTAATAAAGTCAGTTGATTTCCTCTTTGTATTTGGCACAGCAGAGGCTGCTTTATATAAGCCACTGGGTCTTTAGTCATTTATGTGACACCTTGGTGTGAGGTGATGGACTTTAAAGTGATTTACCCATTTACTCCATTGGACATCAATGGCTCTGCTGTTGAGACAGTCAGCAGCATCAAGTTCCTTGGCGTGCACATAGCGGAAGACCTCACCCGGACACTCAACACCACCTCCATCACAAAAAAAGCCCAGAGGCAACTCCACTTCCTGCAGAGGCTGAAGAAAGCCAGCCTGGCTCCTTCCATCCTATCCACCTTCTACAGAGGAACTATAGAAAGCATCCTGTGCAGCTGCATCACTGTCTGGTTCAGCAACTGCAACATCGCTGACCGCAAGACCCTCCAGCACCTGGTGAAGGCAACTGAGAGGATTGTCGGTGTTCCTCTCCCACCCATTGAGAAACTCTATGAAAAATACTGCACCCACAACCATTGCTGCTGACCCGGACCACCCATCCCATCCCCTGTTCACCCTCTTACCATTCAGTAGAGGGTACCGGAGCATCCGGGCAAAAACCACCAGGCTCCACAACAGCTTCATTCCTTAGGCGGTCAGGCTTTTCAACGACCTGAAACTCACCCACAGTCCCCTCCACCACCGGGAATTACCCTGCTGCCAGGGCCCAACCACCTCCTCCCCCAGCCATGCAAATAACTGCACGGTCACTTTAAGTCTAGGTTTGCCTGGACATTACTGCACTGATATTTATTATTTATTTATTGTACGCATTTGCACTGTTTTTCTTGTGCACCCCCAGAGAAATGAAATTTGGACCCCGACGTACACCTGTATAAGCACGGGCTGACCAATAAAAACTCGAGTCTCGACTCTTGACTTACTGTACACGGCGCGGTTCCTGCACTGACCGCAGCCCGTCAGCAGGTGGCGCTGAGGATGCAGACCGTCGCCCGATCCGTCGCGATGGCCAGAAAGCGATGAGCGCGCACCTGTCGATCAGTTTGAAATCCGATTTGGGTTTCGTGTCAAATTCCGTGGCTTCTTCGTCACTCCTTTTCAATGCTTCACACGAAGCCAACAAACAGATCAAAGAGGAGAACTGCTCCGTTGGGCGATTCACCGCTCAAACTGCCGTCTGTAGGTGTGAAAGTCGTAGATGAAAAGGGCGTTTTTGCATATAATCATATTATTATTATTATTATTATTATTATTATTATAAAGGCAATTTACACTACACGCCTGCATGACAAGAGCATAACTCCACCAAGTAACGTAGCAGCATAAATACACTTACGGCACGCTACTTGTACACATTTCATGCACTAAAAAATGTTAAATAAGATTATTTAACTATAATGCATATATAATATTGATACTTTATAACCGTCTACACAGTAATGCGTTATAATGTAATTGATTACTGTTGTTGATGATGTTACCCGTACATACTCATTTATATGGATTCACTGAGCAGCCGCTTGTCTCCAAAGCGACGAACAACTTGAAATTTACAGTAATATTTATACAGTTATGCAAGTTTCCACTGACTTGGATTTTTTTTTTTTTTGTTTTGTTTATTATAAACTCTCTCCGACGTCACTGTGTTTTTGGGCCACGCGCAACTCCGGCCGAGGCGCGAGCTTCCCGGGCTGCCGCCTCTCCGGTTTCACGCGCCCTCTTATTGGCGGGCGGGGCGACGTTCCGCTCTGATTGGTTGGAAGGGGTGACACGCGCACGGCCGCGGCGAAGCGCTCGAGCCCCCCGGTGTTGTATTTAAACGCATTCGGCCGAGCAGAGCGGAGTGCGGCTGGCTGCTCCGGGGAGTTTTGCATCGTTGCATTGTTTTCAAGAAAATAAGCTTAATTCACAATGCCTCCTCTTTCTAGGAATTAAACTGTTCTTTTTCAACTTTTTTGACATTTTTTTTGCAACTTGGCGCCATACATTTTCCTGAAGAAAACAAGCCGGACTGTGGCAGAAACAAGACTAAGGAATAAATGGTAAGCCCGTATTAAAATGTCCTCGATTTTGTGTTGGTGAAGAAACATTTGAAGGGAATTCATGTCATTCAGGCTTCACTGCTACATTTGGGCTGAGAAGATCTCGCAGGCCGCCTTAACTGACCCTCAGGTGGGTCCTCAACGCACCGCAGGTTCCAGCCCGTTTGTCCACATTCGGTGTCACCAAGTGATGCTTTCAACTGCCTGACGTGTGTTTGAACCATTTACGCGGTTTTGGAAAAGTTTTCAAAAGTTGTGTCGCTCGATCACCCTAGTAATAATAGTGAAATTATTCCTGGAAAAGATGACCGTCGCCTGTCAATACGGATCTTCGTTTCTTCACCCCACGTCATGGTTGATGTCTGACAGACCTGCGATGTTTTACAGCAGTGTTTTGGCACAGCTCCTTCACATTAGCTGTCCAAACAGAACTTTTGCGCCCTCACTTTAGAAAGAAGCTGCAAATCTCAGTAATAATAATTTTCTGATTGTTAGCGCAAGGCATGAAAATATTATGTAGATCCGAAGCATCTGTATGGTTGGGAAAACTCAGCTATCCTTGGTGTATCTCGACTCGCAATGGATGTAACTGGCCAGGTACGACAAAAAGCAAAAAAACATTTTCGTAGCTACAGCTGTGACAAAACAGGAGAGGGGGATGGAGGTAAACAAAAGCACATAGAAGGTCAAGAGGAGGGTTTGTCTCCTGAGTGTTTCAGGCAACCTCTGAAGTTGCAATGCAGTGGACCTTTTTCCTGAACCCTCAGCTCTGAATATAAGCCGGGTTCGTTCGCATGAAGAAAGTTGCTGAGGAACAGTCGGTGTACGGTCGCTGCTTATGGTCAAACTCTAAAGTGTGGACAATGGCTATTTTCCCCATAAAGATGCTGAGAACTGTCCCTCCTCTCTTTGAGGCCAGCTTTTGGAGCCAAATGGGGAAGTTTTCGCAGCTGTGGTGTCATTACAGTGCTGTGCCGCCGAGGTTAGAATCACGGCGCTGCATATTTTATGGTGTTTTTGCCGAGCAAAGAATGGATATTTTCACTGAAATTCCAAAGGGATTTTTTTTTCTGTACGTATTCATTTTGGTGGCAAAAAATTTCCCAACATGTTCATGTCCAGCTCTGATGAAGCGGAGCGCTCAAGTGTAAATGTCATCCTTACAGTAATATAACCTTTGGAAACGGTGTTCGATGGGACTTCCCAGATGCGAATTCATTTTGACTCACTGTTGTGCTGGTGTTATGACACCGTCACGTGTTGTTGTGAGATTCCCCAGACGTAGTACATTAAAGTGACAAAAACAGTGTTTATTTGTGACGTCTGAACAAAGCTCTTTTGAAGCCGTTTTGATCTTCTGTTGCGTCACTGAGCTCCACACACACACCTCCCCTTTGGAGCAAGACACTGTGAGCTTAGGTTGGATTAACAAGAATGCATGTATTTCTTGGTTTTATATTTGTTATTCATATTGGTTTGGAGTCCCAGATCCAGTTGGACGCTTCTGACAGCTACTTCCCACCAGATGGCTCAGGCCAGTCAGATGAACTTCCTGTATGTTGGTGTTCAGGAAGTTACTTCTCGTGGCCTTTCAGGTGTCACCACAATGGTTCTTCAGCCTTCCTTTTTTCTTCTTAATGCAACCATTTCCCTTACATCCTGTTCCCACAGTCCTTGCAAGTACATTCAAATATATTCACCTTTCCGTATGTTGTAATGGTTTTAATGAATTCTTGGATCTAGTGGCTCAGAATGATGGTATAGGCAGTGAATACTGTAGGTAGGCAAGCAAATCTAAAGGCGTGCATGCTGTACACTGGAAATGGAGGGATTTTTCTAGCGACAGCATAGCATGGGGCAGCAGTGTTCTGCTTCGGAATGAGTGGAGCGCAGCTCAGTCCCACCAGGCATCTGCAAGGTGAGGCAGATTAGCGACTGCTGCTGTGTGCTTGTCCTTTCTGGGGGAGATGGCGCTGCCCCAGCAGACAATAGGAGCAGGTCACACGGCCCTCCTGCAAGCCCAGGCCTGCTGGAGGGGCTCTACCGTGCTGAGAATTGGTGCAGGAATCTGAAGCCCGTGCCATGTTGGAGAGGATTCCTCACCACCAGTTAGTAATGAGAAATATTTAGGCATCCAGGCAAAACCTAATACTAACAACACCAGGCGGAGATTGGAAGTTAGTCCAAGTGTGTCATTTTAGAACCCAAAAATCAGCAATGCTGTGTGTAACTGAATGTAAATAACCATTCCCCGTCCTGTCTTTTGCTGCTCAGCTGTGCCTGCGGAGCTCTGGGGATTGCTTTCGGGAGCAGATGCAGTGTATGATGAGATCACTGCAGGACCTGAAACAGATGCGAGGCACGTGCACCCCGCCGGGCCGCTCCTTCGCAATGTCTCATGCTTGCCAACAGAGGGCGCGGCAGCGGGAGCGGGTGCCAAGTCAGCACATGTCGGACACCACTGAGGTCAGTTCCTACGACTCTGCTTGCTGCCTGGCCAGCACCCTGGAGGAGAAGGAGGAGGTGGGCAGCCGGCTTGCGCTGATCTCTCCCAGCAGCGAGAAGAGCCTGGACGTGGATTCTGGATATTCCGAAGCATCCTGGCAGGATGACGGAGTGGTGCTGCGTCGAAGCCGGAACGTTCGGGTCTCGTCTACTGCCTGCCTCCGCACCAACAGGACTTCCGGTGGCCGGGTTAGGCCCAAATCCACCTCAGATGCCTGTCTGGAGCGCTGGACTTCCTTTGAGGCCACTGAGCCTGAGGACTGGACCACATCACTGCTAACCCGCAGCCGTAATCGGCAGCCACTCATACTGGGGGACAACAGCTTTGCTGACCTCATAGGGAACTGGATGGACTTACCGGACTGTCCCGACCCGGCAGAACTCAAACCCAACTCTGGGAGACGTCTGGGAAAGGACCTTCTAGTCAACATGCGGCGGAAGCTGGCAGGAGTGTCAAAGAACTTTGAGGGTCGGGGGAAAGTGGCGAACTGGGCTCGGTCTAACAGGACTGCCGCTGCTTCTAAGAGGCTGTCGTGCCCAGTCGGTTTCCAGGCACAAGCTCCCTTCTTTCACCAGTCGCACACGGGCCTGAACGAAATGGGAACGGACTTTCACCAGTTCACCGCCCTCATGAAGACGGGCAGCCGGCAACCTATCATCTGCAATGACATCATCGGGTACATCTGACTGCTTTACTTCTGCTTCACAGACTGTCTCACTGAATCTTGCGTTTCATTTTTATATGCAATATATTTGCCAGTATTGTTGTATCTGTCAAAATAACAAAACTTTTTTAATAAGCAAGTCACACAGGTTTCTGTGGATCCTTGAGGTGTCTCCTGCACGCGGAGGCCTTTCATAAAAAGAAATGAGTGAAAATGCATCACGATTATGTAAATTATTATGTAAATGAGCCTTACAATTATGTAAATAATGTAGAACAGTTTTTAAATCCCATTCAGGAAATGTATACATTTAAATTTGTAAAGTTCCTCTGTGTCTTCTCTTTTAAATGTGGACTTACTGTATCCCAGATTTGCGCGTAGCATCAAACACACCATCAGCATTAGGACATGCCAACAGGAATGGGATGGCCTCCTACCCAACATTTCCCAGAAATGAGTCAAAAGCGAAGAGCAGGGTGGGTCACACACATTTTGTCTTTGTGGGTGAAACCGGACATGCGTTCTGTTTGTCCGAACGTGTTATTGCCAGCTGTCCTGCAGCTACGATGCTTGTTACGGCTGCCTTTGACCCAAATCGGCAGCAGCTCTTCCTGTGGGCCGCTGCCTGGTTTGTTCGATACGGAAGGTAAATGGGTGGTCGGCGGCTCTGCTGCTTTCCCACAGAGCCTTGCTGTTTGTCCCTGTGTCTGTGTTGCTCAGCCCACAAAGCGCAGAATCTAGCACAAAAGCCTCCAGATAGTTCAGCTATGGTTCGTGGGCAACTCCCTCACAGACTGCTGGCTGAAACTCACAACTCAGTCACACGCTGGAGGAACAATATGTGGTCTGCAGCTCTGGGGGTTCTGAAGCTGTCTGGAGCCTGCTGATGAATTATTATTATTATGAATCACTATTAACCCCTGTTTAGCTCACTGCTTTGTATGAGTGCTGAGTAGCCACTTGTACAGTGATTTACAGAACAGGGGCCTAAACAAGGGTACCAGATTAGAACTGGGATCTGAATCGGAGAGCTGGATCTTAAAAATGATAAGTAAAACAGTATAAGCAACAAACACAATGCAATATTTTCAATTTATATTAAGTGATTCTAAGATTTTTTCACAAAGTAGTTTTTACTCTGTAAAGCAGAACTGGGCATACAGGGTGGGTTTCAGCAGTGCCCACTGGACGGGGGCCAGGAGAGCTTGAGGAGCTACACAGAACTGGCTGCTTGCTCATGGCGAAGGGCTGGGCTGTCAGATATACTCTGTGGGCCATCAATCTATGCAGGTTCACTTCCTTTTGGGAGTCGAGTACAGAGCAGAGGGGCTCGGGGGGGTACGCGGTGAGCTGTACGTGGTTTAAATTGATTAGAATTGCCAGACAGCTTCTCTCCTCTCAGCTTCCTGACCAGCGCGGAGGGTCAGAATGAGACCTGCACGTAACAAAGCAGGGAAGAAGGCATCTGTTCCCCCTACCTACCAACCAACCATCAGTCCAAGCAGGTTGCCTTAGGGAACCAAGCAGAAACAACAATGGTGCCCATTCTTGTCAAATGAGCCTTTATTCTTGCTTTCCTTTCGTGACACAACTGTCAGTTACAGTGCAAAACATGGAAAATGCATCTGGCAAAGTAAATCGGGTTAAATACTGTAGAGACGCGCACAATCCTCCATGTGAACTTCTTTAAATGCTCACATTTACTTTAATTGCAGAGATTCACATGCAATTTATATTTAAAATATAATTTTAATAAGATCCTCATTAAGTTTTGACCACATACCTGTAATTCATACATAAACACTTGTGTCTGAAGTTGGCATTCTTCCAATAAAAATGAAAATTAGATTCTGGATCTTAGTTGGTCCTTCTTTCTAAAATAAACTGGTTTAGCGAGACCCTAAGTGAAATGAACTGCAGGCTTGCATCATCCAGTATTCTTGAAAGACAGTTCTGCTGGGCACATCATCCCAACCAGTACCTGATGGGTGGAACTGTCTCGCAGTCCCCATCTTCTGCAAACGAAGGGTATAATTCGAGGAACCGCTGATGCTTAGGAATCTGGACCGTGGTGACGATCTGGACCACATCAGATACCCTGTGCGGCGACACCCAAAAAGCAGACATTCAGTATTTGTCAATGAATGGATACCGATCTATTTTATACCTTGCGAACGCTCCTGAACGGCCACCTGTATGCATCGCTGGTTGCTAAAAATCTAGCTTTTACTCTAAATTGAATTCATTTGTGTTGGCAATGCAATATATTATTGCTCTGTTACAAAAGGTCAGAGGGAAGTATAAGCAATGCTGCAGGGCTCGCCGGCTTGGAGCTTGGAAGTTGTATCTGGGGAGGCGCATGTCAACACAGGATGTGGCTCCTGGAGGAGGCGTTTCTAAAGCAGGCCTTTCAGCTCTCCCTGCGAGCTCCCCAAGGCCATGCCGATCCCCCAAGGTGGTGGTGTTTACTCAGACCCATGGAGGAAGCTGGACGAGCATCAGGAAGAGCATGAGGGATGGGCTCCAGGAGGGGAAGTGGAGAAGGAGCGGGTGGGTGTTGGCAGGGGGGGACTCAGGATGTTTTCATGTGCGAGTGCAGCCTTCTCTGCATCCTCTTCAGCGCTGCACCTAGTTTTGGAACTCTTCCTGTCCCGGGGGGGATGCGAGCAGGGAGAGATATGCAAGGTTGTGGGGTGTGAAAGCAGTGAATGATTCAGAGCTGCTTTTGCAAAAACGAGAGGTCCGCTCTGGTGACGCTGGTCCTTCCCAGCTTTATGAACTCAGCTTCCCGGTGAGTCACGTGTCTCTTGATGGGATGTCGAGGACATGTTGATATTCTCATGTTCCGCCTGTGCCTCATCCCACATCTGAGTTTCATTATTCCCATAAAACATTCCACCAATTTTTTCTGGAGGGGAAATTTAAGAGTTTGCTTTTTTTTTTAAACAGCTTTACCCGCTGTTTCGGTGAGATTTTTATTTGATTACTGTTTGAAAAAATACATTGGGAGCGTCATGCATACTCAGTGGTGGTGGCCCAATGGTGCTGCTCCAGGATGTGCTGCAGGCTTGGACATTTCAGCAATTCGCATTGATGGAAATGAGATGAGAGGAGATGATTATGGGTTAACTAACTAATATGTCTATGAAGAGCCCTGTTTTTCCAGAGCTGAAGAGCAGAATCCTCAGGGATGCCCTCATCCTCCCAATGAAACACTGAATAAACAAACTGACTTTGGAAATTCATTGGGGGCCACTGTGGATATGATAAACAATACCAGGATATTTCAAGGTGGAAGGGTTACGGGTTACGTAGATGGTGGAAGTGGCGTATCAGGGGTTTCGCTGCAAACGCGTTTCATTCACAAGCCCATTGCTGGTTATGGAATAAAACACCAAAGATGTTCTCAAAGGAACTGGTGATCCAGATGTGCATAGTGAGCAGGAGGTCTGTGCAGAAGCTGGTGTGATAACATATTTATGAAGCAGTGAATAAGCCCTCAGAACTAAAGTGTAATGAATGTCAGCAGACTCCAGTCTGCTCACATTTTCACAAGTTGAAAAACTGTACCTTTGATTCAGTCTTCCCTGGTGCTGGGAGTCATCATAGAGAAGGGCAGTCCCATAGTAGAGATGAGTTATTTCCAGGCTGTGTTCTTCCTGTACAAGGAAGACAAAAAACAAACAAGGTTTATCGATTTATTTATTTTAACTGATACTTTAATGCACAGCAGGTGACACAGTGTAACGTATGGTTAAGTGTTAAAACAGAAATCTTTGCTGAAGCGCCGCTGTCCAAACACTGCTGCTGTACCCACGAGCAAAGAATTTACCCTCATTTGTTATAGCAAGGACAAAATAGTGTAGCAATAAAAACATCAGCTAAACACCAAATTAACAATGCACACCTTTTACAAGTGTGTTAACTGCTGAAAATCACAAGTGTAGGTGAATCCCAGCAAGTACAAGTGTGCATAATATGTATTATATTAGACATATAATGGAATATTGTGTGTATGTATGAAGTTTTGAACACAAGGTCAACTCACCAGTCGTAACACAAGAAAAAAATACATACATTATAAAAAAATATAATAAAAATACATTTTACAAACGCAAGACTATCTTGATATTACTGGTTATTTTTTTACTCCTTTGATTATTTCGATTTCCATGTTTTAATCCGCATCCTCTAAATGTAATGTAAGAAGAGCAGGAACCATATTGGCAGAGCCAGAAATTGTGTTCTGTCTGCCTTTGACTGCAATGGGAAAACCAGGCTGTGAGACACAAACACTGCTTCCCACTGCTCAGCCTACAGAGCAGCTTTGATGGATCTGTGAGCCACGTCTGCACCATTATGTTGTTCTTATGGTCGAGCTTGTTTTTGTCAGTGTCTAGCATAAACACTCAAAAGAACTAAATCAGCAGTATTATAAACGCAGAACTGTTAATCCCAAAGCCCACCCTGACCACATAAAAATCAGTAATAAGGTAAATATAATATATGTGTAATATAAGGTAAAGTTGTTCTACCAAAGACACAAGAAAAAATGCTGTGCAAGAAGTTTCAGCAGTAGCCATAATCTATATGGGCGCCTCAATGGGAGGCACTGAGAAGCAGAAGAGCGGTGGACAAGAAGACAAAGAAAAATAAATGTCTTCACAGTGATGTGGAAATTTTGTTGGCCTCTTGAAGTGGATGAAAGAAGCGGAAAGCACTGTGTGTGACTCAGACTGTGGAGACACGTGGAGCCAAAAGTCTAACGGATTAACGTTACCCTTTTAAAAAGCATGCAGCTATACACACAACACACTCGTATCCAACTCACACCAACCGTAGTTCTGCCAGCGAAGTTGTTTGAATGCTTAGTTGGTAGCCTCTAGGCCTCTTATTGTTTTTAATCCAACACAGTCTCACATATTACGTCCACTTGGAGTGCAGCCCCTGCTGCCCCTGAAAAGCCCAGACCAGGGTGCAGTCTCACAATGAGAAAAACTGAAAGGGGGCTGTGCAAGGTCTGGAGGACACTTTACCCCAGGGGAACTGGAGACAATGTGTCTTCTGCCTTTAAATGACGCTATATGGAAAGGAGGGCAGTGATGCAAACTGTGCGTCCAGTGAGTCTTTAAGGAAAGACCTGCCAATGACTGTGGATTATTAAGCCGCAGACGATCATTCCAGCCCTCAGCAGATACGCGGTCCACTGGTGTTAGCTGATCTACGTGTGTGTGGTTTGTGCAACCCTGATGGAGCATTTGGGCACCTTTTGGATGCTGGATTTCATCATTGCAACCATTTCTGATCTCTTATTTGGAGGAACTCAACATGCAGCATGTAAGTACAGCATTAACATCATTCATGCTCACTGTGCTCGCTTTTTTTAAGCAGTATTCATTTAAGAGAGATCTCCCTCTGTTGTTGGTGAAGGTCAAACGTCCTCCATGTGCATGGGAGGTTGTCTTACCTTAATCCGTGCAATGAGCTCCTTCAAGGTCATCTCCTCTTGACCATCACGTCTACCCTGGACAGGGAAGTGACTCCACAGGGAGTATTCTTTTCCTGCGACCTGTCAACAAACACAGGCATTCAGCAGAAAGAAAACACGTGTGGCATTGCAGACACAGATGCGCACAGATTCAGACAAAGGGGCGAGGCATTCGATGCCCACTCTGCGGCACAGGGACACAGAAACGTGTGTTCAGATAAGCAGAGTGACACACGCGAAGGAGAGGCCTAAAGCAAGCAAGCCGAACGAAAGACCACTAACCGTGAGAAGGAGTCATGGGGACAAAAGAGTCACTTTTTAAAAGACAAGAGAACAGCTGACATGGATTCATCTGTCCTTGCTGCCTCCATCATATGGAGACATTTTCTCTGCTTTCATGGCCATGACCTGCAGTGCAAATAGCCTCGGGGTTAAGTAACTCTCCTCATGTCAGCGTCTACAGTACGGTTTCTGCACAGGAAATGGTTAGTAACAGAATATGAACAAAGCAAGATAACAAGCACAAAGCATTTAATAAACTATAAAACCTAACTTGTACATTCATATATTGAGTTGAAATGCTCGCGGGCTGAGCTGCAGAATGAAACGTTAAACCGTTTCACCATTGTTACAGGGACAGCGATCAAACGTGACAATCCGAGCAAATAATTTTATCTAAGAACCAAACGTTATTTAAAAAGCGTGGCGAAAAGGAGCGTAGCAAAGCGGGCCGATCCAATAAACACCGCAGTATCCCGAATGGTGGACGCACTGACACAGAGAGCGTAATGGAAAACACGCAGAAAAAGTTTGCTGGCAAAAAGAGTTTCCTCTTATCTATGAGGCAAGACAAGACAAATCGGTTGAGAGAGTATGCCAGTGACCTTTACACATTTAACAAATACTTCCTGCAAAACATAATGCTCACACCACCACCTAAACGCAGTTCGGAGCGAGTTAAACCTTTGCAAACATTCCTCATTCTATTTCTGCACTGCATCACACACAACCAAAAAAGAGTGTCATGTGACGGGTTTGTTTTCCATTATCCTAATCCGGGCCTTTCTGCATGGGACGAGAGCCCGAGAGAAGTGACAAGAATGTTTTTTTATTTTCCAGACTCCCACTTCACGATCTCCATATTTTGGGTTTTGTCAACACTGGAATTGTTAGCCTGGAATAAACAGGAATCAGCACTTGAATAGTTATGAACAGTAAATAAAATGCACGATGCACCTATTTCCTCTGCCGCAGACAGGTCCCCACAAAACCCAGTGAAAAAACAAGCAGGTGTACAGCTGTGTTACGCTGATGTTAACCAACACGGGCACAGGTAAACTCTTGCTGCCGTTCAGGGAAACTGTTGTCTGTACTGCTGGCATTTCTTGCAGGCATAGATATACAACACTTTTTCCCCCCCGGTAGAATCAATTATTGATTTAATTTATTATTTGTTACTTGCGATGGTTGTTCTTCACAGCAAATGTGTCCAAAAACTTCATAAGACACTTTCAGCTGCACAAAAATGCACTTTACTGTCACAAACACAAATAAAAACACAGGAACCACAGTCATTTGGCAATAGTTTAGGCCCTTGCTTTGCTTCTCACCCCCATTTTTGCTGTCTCGATGTTCCAACTAAAATTTTGTGGTAGGAAACAAACTCAGCAGCCACCAGCATGTGCATCTGTTTCCATATCTCATTTAAGTGGCAGCAGGAATAAAGGGTGCCATTAGCAAACCAAAGCTTGTAGTTGTGGTAATTCGCCTGAGATCAAAGTATGTATGTGGTTGTACAAAATGAAGAAAAATAAAAGCTGCAGAAAATACTGTAGGTGCTGAGCATGTTTAAATGAGCTCTTAAAACATCAAACCTTTCGCAGAAATAAAAAATACACAACGGTAAACCCTCAGCAAAAAATCCAGCCTCTAAAGAGCATTCAAGGACACTGTTGACGTTGGTGCCCCAAGCTGGACCGGTGCAGAAGGAGATGGACCCCATCGTCCACTACATGCTGTTTAACATGTAACCCTATAAACATGAAAAAGTGCCAAGTGTCTCTCCTCTCATCTACATTCCGGAGTTTGCGTTCTTTATTTGACTCGAGCTGCAAGATGAAACACGGTGGGATGCCAAGCGGCAAAATAGCATCTATGTAGACTCACGCAGTCAATGAGCTTATTTCTGTACAATTCTTTCTGAAGACTTTCCTTTAGATGTACCTTAAAGTTATCTGAGAGGAGATACCCAGGAACAGAGGATGAGGAGTGCCATGCAAAAAGCAAATCATTAAAACAATTTGAAAAAGAATGTGCATGAGAAAAATAACACATTGAATAATAAAGTAAATGGGAAAACAATAAAACAACACAGAAAATAATCAGTACATCAGTTATAAATCAACAAGGTATAAATCAAATTTAAAAAATTATCCAGCTATATAAATGGTTACGACACTGTAAGCAGCTTAACACTGTAATGTGCTTTGGAGACATGAAACAGCAAAATAAATAAACTGAGTGTAAAGAGTCGCCATTTCTCCTTGTTGGCATTTTGACGAAATGAAAGGACACAGAGTTCTTCCGGTCCTGACACCCTCAGCCCTTATGTGACAAAGGGAAATGGAGCCATTTCAGCCTTACGGCTCATACTGGGATGTGTTGCTCTGCTCAGGTTCAGAACAAAAGCCCTCATACTTGGAGTGTAGCAGCATGTTGGCACAGCTGGTGACACTGGTGTCTCAGCTGGGGTTTACAAGTGAAGGAGAAGCCCATGGTAGCCCATCTTATCTTGGAAACCCATTGCTAGCTGTCAGCTTCGTCTCAGCGGCACTTCTGAATTCTGGACTGTGCAATGAAACCCACCGAAAGGCACGGACAACATGCAAGCTACAGACTTGAGAGCTGTTTTCTATCCCATTTCTAAATGCACAGCCAAGGAGCTGTGGGATGTAATCTTTACCTCCTGCGCCACCACAGTTTCATAAAGATTATAAACAATAGTTGGGCATAAAGGCTAACAGCTGTAACAATTGCTATCATTACAGTTAATACAAAAGGGTCTTACAGGAGTGTGCATTCCAACCAACTGAAACAAATGTGTATGCATGCGTGCACGTTGGTGACGTTGCTGAAAGACACACTGGCTTATCGGGTCCAAGTCAGTCTGGTAAGGGCTGGAAAGCGAGCACTTCCCTGTCAGGATATCCAGGTTACATTCTCTGCAACATGTGTTTGATTCATACACTGAATGTCTGCATAGCAGTTCCTCAGGAAGAGGGTGGGTCCGCATATCTCATGGTGGGAAAAACCCTAAGACAAGGTGAGACATAGGGGACGGACCTCTGCGCCCGGCCCTCATTTAGGGACGATCCACGCTTTTCCCAGAATGTAATGGTTTTTCTACGTGCGGTTCTCCAACGCGCCGCACCCCGGTCAGAATCATTGTACCACTGCCTGCTTAACTGAACGTCACCTCCCACCAGAGGTCCTGCAACGCCCCTGCAAACATCACCCTTCTGAAATAGCAATCCATTTATCAGCAAGCTGGACATGAGATCTTTTTGAATAATCACAACAAAATAGTAACAGAACAATACAGCGTACAGGAGCAGCGCCTAGGGAAGGGTCAGGTCAAAATTAGAAATGCATTAACAGCATATTCTTAACACAAAGAGACAAAACAAAATGCACAGGAAGTGGAAAGACTGTGGGGCTGCTTTATATCATTCCCTGGATCAACCCAAGGTCTGTTAGATAAGGCAACCACAACCATCACAATAGCAGTTCTACGGGCAACTATGACTCTGGAACTCAGTTAAAAATGTCACCCACTGGAGCCGTGTTAACTTCGCACCAATGTGGTCAAACCAAAATCACAATGTGGGCCTGCAGTCTGCCCTTTAGCACAATGGCCCATTCTCATAGGCAGGAAGCTGCGTTCAGAGCAGAGGCCTTGATAAGTGCCCTTCCTGTACAGCCCCGCAAAATGGCAGTTTCGTACAACCGTTCCTCTGCAGCTCACAAATAAATGTGCTGGACACAGACAACTGGCCAGGCGAGGTCAGGTGCACTGTCGCTTATTTCAGTGGATGGACAGAAAACTGGAGCACCGGGACTCGGTCCAAGTCCAGGATGCCGGCAGATGTTCCTGTTATGTGTTTCAGCTGGATGTCCTGCGTGTTTCATGTTTTGTGAATAACCTCTTCGTAAGTCTGCCTCACGTTTGCATGCCACCTGAGTTGGGCACACACGGCGCACTACACTGTTAGGAAACTACACATCTAGGAAATTCACATCACACACATTGATGCTGAGTACAGATGTAAAGCAAAACATAGATTGCAGAAGGAAACAATGGGAACCTGAGGAGTGTTGTGGACCCTGTGGAATAGAAAATTAAGGCCGGCATGGGGTCTGAAGGGAGTGGAATCGGAAGCACTAAGGGTGGAGGAAAATGTGAACAGCTGGTGGACGGAGGACTAACTTAAACCGGGACCGACACAGTACGCAGAGCATTCAGTATAACTGAAATTAAAATATACAGAGTTAGCACAGCAGCACAGCTACTGCTGTTAGCTGATGGCACGGATTTGGCTCGCACAAAGAGCCCAAGAATGAGAAACAAGAAGAAAAGCAAATACTTGCGATTTTACCAGGAGTACTTTACCATCAAGCCTCATGTTTTTTTGACTGAATACAGAAGAGAAATGAACACAGCTATTTCCTCTTCATTCTCCACTGACATCACTGCACTATATTAAAAAGGGCAGTTGACGTATTTGCGGGAGCCGTGGGGCTGCAAGGGTGATGTAACCTCAGTTTTGACGCCATCGGTGCTAATTCAATAACCCCCGTGGTTCTGGTCAGGATCGGCCTGTCAGGATGAGACTCGGTTGCATAATTTTGAAGAGCACCCAGAGGCAGTGTGACCGGTGCAGAAAACACATGTGAAGGAACGCAGTTCTCTTTAATTGACCAGGGCTTCACTGTACACTTGGAACAGGAAAGGATGATGGGAGATGTGCTTCGCTTTTGGGACTGTCTGAAGCAGCAGCTGCTGTTAGGAACGCCCTGCTCTTCACACAGCGGGCCCACTCAGAACATCTGCCACCACTGGCCCATCGATGTCTCCTGAACTACAAATATTCCTTAACTGCTACCCTTTCATACGCAAAAAATTATTTGAAAGATGCCGCCTCTGGTAAGCGCAACTCTCTCGGAAACTCGCAGAAGAAGGCCATGTTCAGCGAGGACAGGTTTGTTGCATCGGGAGTTTGTCGTTGGCTTTGACTTGGTGCTTGAAGACACCTTAGCGTGAGAAAGGAGGGGTGCAATTGCCATTGTCAAGGTCTGTCAATTACAGTTCTGCAAAATAACCTTAACTGAGTGAAGGTTTGACCACAATGGCTCCAGACACCCTTCACCCCCTTACACCATCAATCCCACCCCCACAGTGTTGCACAGTCCTGATGGAGACAATTCCTTCATTTAGTTCCACTTCATATCCCAACAAATAAACAACATTCAAACACATTTACACCTAGAGTCATAGTAAAGTAATGAAGGCTGAGAAGCAGCAGCAACAATAATAATAATAATAATAATAATAATAATAATAACAATAATAATAATGGGTAACAAAGTAGCCTGTAACCAGGGACCCGCTAGTGTCACAGCACTGTGTGGTTTTCTTTTTGTACGTGTGATCAGGAATGTAGATTCTGTAAACAAATACACCTGTAGGCAATTCAGTCAGTTAACTGGCTCCAGTGACTCCAGCTCCCGCACCTCTTTAAATAGCCACCCATACGAAGAGGACGAGGTTTGCGCTCTTGGTTTTGTGACTTACTGGTAATGTGTTAGTATTTGGCTTGAATTGTGAATGGTTGATTCGGTGGTGTTTGGTGTGTGCTCTGTGGGTGTGATGGTGTTTGGAGAAAGTGATGTCTTGTATTTATCTGTATGTTTTCTTTTTTCTAGGCAGTCTAAATGGGTAGTGTAGTTAGAAAGGGACGGAAGACTTTGTTTTGGCATTGCCATTTATTTTCCTTTTCCGGGCTTAGGGCAGCCAGCTGTTTTTTTTTTTTTTTTTTTGAAAGCACACTAAAATAGGTAGTTGGATTTTGGAGACAGCTTCCAAACACACCTCATATATATGTATATATATTCCCTGGTTTTCCACAAATCTTCCACACAAGAGATCCCTTTGCAAATGTATTCTTTGGTTTTGTTTTCTTTCTCAGACACTATCCAGACAACCTCCTTCCATATTCCCCTTTCCCCTTTTTGTACAACCCTGTTCCCCTAGACATTTCCCCGAGCCTAGAATTCACGCAGGGGTCATAACACTAGACAGACACAGTTGGGTGTGAAATACAACACTGTGGGTGATGCTAATTCAACAACTTATTCACACAGCCGTGAAAAGACAAAATGACAATAGTGTATCAAAGTCTATGTAACCTTATTAAATGTAAAATGACTATTTTTATTTATTTTTCCAGTTCACATTTTCAAACCCCCTAGCAACCAATACACATTCTACTGACACATTAATAACCAGTTACACAAAAGATCGCTTCCTGGAAAAATGGCAAGCAAAGTACCTTAACTGAGGGGTATGGAACCAAACAAATTATTTTAACTTATGAGTATATGAAGTACGTTGTACTCTTTGTATCATAGCCTTTTCAAGACTCGGGCCGAAAACAGAGTCTTAAAGCTTTATCACAAAAGCTTAGAATTCACAGTGAAAAGGTGTTTTATGGCAGTGATAGAATTAAATCCAGTCACACACTGGGTCAAACCTCAGGTGCTTTTAAAGAAATCAGTTGAGTTTAGAGAGGGGGTAGAGACTGACAGGAACGTGCAAACTGTTCTTTAATGTGGCTGCTGCACTGGGAGACAGCAGTTACTATAGGGCATGTGGGCAGGTCGGCACCGGATCCCACCATTGCACAACAAACGTTGGGCATATGAAAGAATTATAATGTTGATAGTTTATTTGTGCAGAAAAAAAGTTTTTCTTCTGTGTTTGGTTCCCATGCAGTGCATTTCCATTTCACATGCTTTTAAGGTGCTTCGTTCGTGCCCTGAAAAAAGAAGGCTGCCACATTTGTGAGACTCATGCTTAAAACATGCAAGATTCGTAATGAAAGCCGGCTGCAACAGGCTGGGTGGTAAGTAATGAGAATGAGCTCATTTTTGCAAGAAGAAGTTTAAAGCCTCAGGCACAGCTGAGTCTCATGTTTAAGGGCATCTTCTTAGTCTTCCCCCTCACGTGGAGCTGATGTGAGCTGCTTGACTCTCTGTTAACAGAGGTCTGCTTGATCTATCTCAGGATCCACTGCAGGAGTACAGCTGTTGTCCATCCACTTTTGGTCCAGAAAAAAAAAAAAACATTTCTCGTAATAATGTCCTCTGATGCTCCTTTTTGTGTTTTAGGAAATGCTGCCTCTGAGCCTTGAGGGGCTAAAAAAAAAAACCCAAAATGACACAGGCACTGGTTTAAATCACAGCAGCCGTCCCCTTCACTCCACAGAGATGCGCAGGGCAAATCTACTACATATGTACATTGTCTGTGGCACCAGATCTATATATTTTGAGGACCAGCAAGTTGTAAATGTGCTGTTGTCATTTAAGATTTTTATGTGAAAGAGAGCAGAGTCACTTTAGTAAAAATAGAAAAGGGCAACACTGGATGCCCTCACCATTGCACTGATACACACAAACACGCAGTATGCTGTTAGGCGATATCTCTTTCCCAGTCTCTGTGCTCCGACATAGTTCCCTGTTTTTGTTTTTGACCGATGCCGTTTTTATATTTAATAGCAGCACGGAAACTTCCCATGTATGGCTGCTGCATAACAACCGCACTGTTGTGGGGCAAACCAGAACAAGGCCAATGGAAAAAGAGCTATGAGCCAAGTGAATATGCAGTACAGTCATCTGAGATGCACAGATTGCACAAACACTCATGGACGGACGTCCTTAGTCGGTTATGGGGATGCTGGAAATCAATAGAAATGTCCATCAGATTACATGCGATTTCGAAACCGTCATGTCGCAATGAGATACCGGCACAAATCTGAATGTACGTTTGATAAAAGACGTTTAAATTGTGGACAAGATGGTAGATGAAAGGTCATGTCACTTAGAAAGGGGAGCACTGCCCACTGTGAGCGCTGTTCCTCTTTTTGACCCCCTGGATGCTGGACATTCAGCAGAGTCATATTAGTTACAATTGCTCAGTTGTTAAAAATTGGGCTGGCAGGCTGTGCTCTACAACCCACCCCACATGATCCACACCTCCAGTGTGACGATACTGTTGTACACTGAGCAAACACATGGGCAGCACAACTTTGTGTCTCTGGATAAGTGGTGGGATTTAGACTGAACCTGCCTAGTGGGTATTACAATGATATTTATCTGTTCTGTAACTTTCCTTAGAAGTGATGTTTTCAGGACACAACTCAGCACCATAGGGGTTGCTCACAATTACGCAATTTCTGCAGCCACTGCCACTAAACAAAGTGTCCTCTCTTGCTCAGAGTGATGGTACAACATTATTCTGACTAAACCCTTAATGTGTCTATTGTATCCTTAGTAAAACTAATTGGCAGCATAACAAAACTGTATTTTTTAACATGAGATGGTTCCAGATTAGAACTAAAATAAACAGGAAACATCTGAAATACCCAACTGTGTGTTTGTGTAAGTGAGTTTATTTTTGTCATTTAAGACAACAGCGTCCTTCTAATTACATTTTAAAATAAAATGAGCCTCGGTCAAACGGGAGACTGTATCCTGTTGTAAATTTTGATTCAAACTGGGCAGTACTGGGAGAAATGGAATGAAGGCCAGGAAAAACGGTGGGAATGTTGATCCCAGGATTACATGGATAGTTGAAGTCTGGGAACGACATCACATTCGATCTGGTGGGAAAGCCGTGCAAAGCCCTCGGTTAGGTGCCCGTTTCTTTTAAATAGCTCTGTCTGAGGGACAGATGTTGGTGACAGAATTTAAAGCAATTCTTCACTTTACTAGAGCAGCAGTAAAAATCTAAATGAAGATTTAATCATCTTTTAAAAACAAAAACATTAACCATGCAGTAAGCTGAAGACAGAACAAGAACAATGCAACTCTTCTGCTTCCCCTGACAGCTGGATTAGATCAAATTCTATTCACATTCCTGTGAGTTCATATAGCTGCACAGAAACAAATATGCATGAAATATAGCCAAGATCAGTATTAAAGCACATTTATATCACTGGTAAACAAAACATTGTATTGCACGCAACAAAAACAACCTAGAAGGGGTCCACGTAGCCTTTACGACAAGGGGAAAAAAGCTCTTTATCCAGGCTGAGTGGAATTTCAACACAATTTCATATCATGCACCCGGTGCATCAGGATCTGCATTAGTCATGCATATTTTCTTTCCAAATCCTGACTTCACACTGTTGGACACAGTTACATAAACTTGGATGACTGCTTGGAAATGAACAAGAAGCTAAACCCCAAAGTCTGCCGATAACTTCCTGGTCTCAGTGTAAACAAGCTAATCTTTTTTTCCATCTTATAAGGTGGGATTCTGGATAAGCACGAAGGTGGCAAACTGAGGTTCTCTGCAGCGATGGTGCTGGAACTCAGCTCAAAGTAGCTCAAGAGCCACAGATAAGGGAATTATCCCTATTAATGCGGCAGGGCGCTGGGACCTGAGGCCAGTCTGACCCCCCCCCCCCCATCCCAGTGTGTGAGAGATCATGGCAGGCAGGGAAGAGCTATTCAGCATTCACTGGGTCCTGTGTTCATCAAATCAATCCCACATGCTGCCCTACTTCAATGCAGCGTGGAGAGATGCTAATGGTCTGGAAATGAGATTTTGCTATTGAGAAGAAGACAAAACAACAGGAGGCATCACTTCAGTGCAGCTCAGCTCTGTTAGCACCGGCTAAACAGACTTAAGGCCTGAAACCCAAACCGAATTAACCTGGTGCCCAAAAAAGGATGCATCATGACTACAATTCATTGTATCATCATCTGAGCTACTTTCACAACCGATACACAGCAACCGTACTCATGAATTGCAGCAATTTTGGCACTTTGGTCAAACCCACCTGTTTATGTACTAATGGAAAAAAAAATGCTTATGTTTTTACAATGTGTTTTTTAGGTGCACAATAAGAAAAGAATTTCCATATCGGTAAAGGTAATCTTTGAGGACTGCACTCCTCCCAGTTGTCCTGTATATGTGTGCCAGCGTGCTCGGCTGCTTTACACAATGAAACAACAGATGAAGAGGAGGGCACCACTAATTTAAGCTCATGTGACGATATGTTTAGAAGCAGAGGGAAAAAGAAAATAGGATTAGAACAGCTAAACATATATGGAGCTTAAAAAAACAGTTTATTCCTTCATTACTCTGAAGCCCGGCTGGTAAGAGACACCCAGACGGTGCTCCTGCTGCATAGGGTTCATCACCAACTCAACAACAAAAGGAAGTTTTGGATTAAGAGCAAACTCTGTGTGGTTTTCCAGGTGGTGCTCATGAAGTTCCTCATTGAAAATTACTTCAAACCGATATCTTTCCTTGAGCTAATGTGTTGCAAGTTGAGTTCAGAATCAAATTTCCAGTGTAAAAAAGATGCTTTTAGTTGCAACCTCACAGGTTTCATCTACTGGCAAAACCATTTGTGACACTGCATCACTTGTGTAAATGAAGAATAACTAGCTTAAATGGACAAATTCTCTTCTAAAACTTTAAGCAAGGTTAGCTTTAACTGTTTTTTCATCCCACAAGCCCACATCACCTGCTCAGATAACAAGAAAGTCCCACCTAAGTGAAAACACCTGTCTAGGTAAGCAGACTTAGTACCACAGTAAGGAACAAAAGCTTTGTGGTCAGTTAGACTGAAAGCATGGGTGTAGAGGAAATGTCTAAAATCCCAAAGCCAAGAATTATCTAATGAAAAAAACCCCAGTAGGACTGATAGGAGCCTGTAAGCACCATGTTTGAAACAAGCACAAGGCATAAATCAGTTGCATCTCCTAATTCTTGAAATAAATGATGAAACTGCTTTTCCTTTATGGGTACTTAGCTGAAAAAACACAACACGTTTGAACCTTATGGCCTTGGCATGTTTAGGGACATGTGGGGTTGCTGAAAATAGACAACAGAGCTGCAGAGGAGCACTCAATCCTGGGGAGATTCCATCACCGCAGAAGGAATGTTAGCTGGGGGACAAAAAGGGAAGGAAACCACAATGACCGTTCAACCATCAGTGACCCACAGCGTCGGCATGCACAGCATGCAATTAGCTGTAAGTGCCTGAGAAGCCCAGCGAGAAGAACCAAGTATCTCAGAAAACCCCTCCCAAGGAATCCTGGAAACCTATGGCCACATCTTAACCTTTCCATCATGAGAAAGCCAAAAACTTCGTGCCACACTCTAAAGGAAACCCTTCATTTTCCTATGCGGCCAGATGGCACGTGACCAACACAAAGGCCTTCCCTGTCATCAGTAAGCTGGGTTGGCAATTTGGAAGTCCTGCGCTTGAACACGCCTTGCTTCATTTTTTAACTCCTAGCATATGTTTATCACCAGGTTACAACCTCGGGAATTTCTACCTCCACATCCACATACACTCATCGTCATTTACACCCATGCATTTGTCTTGTATTTTAAAGTTCTAACTAATATAGAGGGACGCTAGGATAGTGTGTTTGGTTGTATAGGGAAACTATTGTAACATAGTAACAGAGGCTAACAGCTTGAGCTTGAGTTTTTTAAACTCCAGGTGAGCACCACCTGGAAAACCACACAGAGTTTGCTCTTAATCCAAAACTTCCTTTTGTTGTTGAGTTGGTGATGAACCCTATGCAGCAGGAGCACCGTCTGGGTGTCTCTTACCAGCCGGGCTTCAGAGTAATGAAGGAATAAACTGTTTTTTTAAGCTCCATAGTTTAAAAACTATATTTGATGAACTACACAGTAATTATAAGGATTTACTTTTACTTGATATTGAACAAACTGTTGTGCAGAAAATAACCTCCTTACAGGAGTTGCTAAGGTGCACAGTTTCGTTCCTGCACCCCACAGCACAGTGAAAGAAGCAGGAATAAATAGCAATGAAACTATAGGGAGAGAAACAATAAACAAACATAAAGATTAGATTATAACCAGCATAGACAGTGATGAATTTGAAAGACTTGACAAGCCAGGCTGCAAGGCAATAGAAATAATGTAAGATCATAGGAGCTCTAGGAAATCTGGTTCCAATATGCAGCTTCTTGTGAAGGCAGGAAATAGCCATCATTTCGGCAGGGATCTGCCGTGTGCCACAGCTCCACACATCCCAAGAGCATATATTATAATATAGCTCATTGAGGGGCCACCTCAGAAACAGCATTTAAAGCTGATGGAAACGGCCTCTAAAATGTCTGGAGAGTCTCCAGGAGAAACTCAGAACTTAATTCAGCTCCTCACATAGCATGAGGGCTAGACTCCTGCACTGTGCAGTATGTTTTGTTTCAGTGCCACAGTTCACCGGGTAGCAAATCCTCCCTGAAATACATCACCACCCTGGGGTATAATCAGGAGAACGTGCTTGCCTCCACTACTCAGATTAAAATGGAAACAAGTATCTGTGCCTTACAGTAGGTCCATCTCAGTGGCGGATTTATTACCACATTGGTGACTCACACACCACAAGGAGCATCATGGTAAAAATGTGATAGAAATTGGAGTAACCAGGCCTGCGTTGAAGCAGAACACGGGACACCGGAGAAGGTGAACATTCTACAAGTTTTGGCGACGGAAGGGAATTTGTATTTCATTTTAAAATGTTACATTCACTAACTCCTCTTTCAGTCATATTCAAAGATCAAAGGAGCCTTTAAATCTCAATGAAAAACTAAAGTCTAAAGAAGTTTCAGTTTTCAAGAATAATGATCACATTACAAAAGAAAAATATTTGTCTTGCCTCTAATATATCTTCATCATTCTCAAAATTCTGGGCAAGGTTTAACACATACAGTGCAAAAGATTTCAACTTACACAAAAGTCTTACAAGGTTTTTCTATCCTGTAGTCATTCAAATTATTTAAATTAAAATAATTTACTAATAGGCAGGTGATCAATGTTCATTTTTCCATTGTCATTGTTAACTGTTTCCCTAGTGCAGGGTTGCAGTGGTCTGGATCCTATCCCAGAAGCATAGAGTGTGAGGCTCACTACACCCTGGACAAAATGCAGGGCGAGGTTTCACAGGGTTGGGAAAATGGTTTTTAAAAATTCCAAACATAAAACATTTTTTCGCCTTCTGGTGCCACTGAAACAGCCACACACACCAGCACAAGTCTTGTCTATCATCGCCAAGTGTGTACCATTAGTCAACATCTCCCTATGTCCAGGCTTCATAACTTCTTATCTTTCCACCAGCAGTTGTTTTCCTGCTCCGGTTCACCTTGGGTCAACTCACACCAGGTCGGTCACAGGGGTAACCTAAATGTCACTTTACCCGACTTTTACCATGTATGTCTCTCACTACTAGATCAAGGGAATAAATTCCAGCTCAGGGGTGACACCTTGCCTTTGGCTGACCCTCAGCCTCGGCCTTTTCTCGGGTCCTGAGAGACACATCTCCCATCATCTTTGAAACTGTTTGAGACGCAGACCTGCACACAAGAGAAATTCTGTGGAGTTCTAGCTTGAAAGGTCCTCTCAAGGCCAAACATCTGGGGAACAGGTCTGAGCCAAAGAATGTGAGGCTCTCTGAGGTGGACCACAGTACCACGTCAGAACTCTGGGGTAATATATGTGCACGGAGAGCAGAAACTGGCCTGATGTTCTCCTCAAAGCCAGACATAGCTACTCAACACTCATTTGTCAGCCTTTTTTCCATGTCCCACAACCCACGTCCCTGTTGGGTTGCTGTCCCTCAATAAGGTTTACCTTAGTAATGTGGCACAGGGACTTAAGCCCAGGAGGCACAGATTGAATTACTTGTGTGTAAACTGAAAGGTTGCCAATGTTTGTGTCCCTGGCGGCTGAAAGGGTTCCTGCTTTCTACATTTCATTAAAAGCCCTCATTAGAAGACTAACTGGTCCATTTGAAAAGTTGCACTCATCCTAAAAATATTTACTTTGCAACAAATTTTTCCATTTAAACCAGAAGCTGAGAGACCTGTAAGTAATTTTACACTGGGAAAACTATACAACAAGTCATGTTATGAGAAAATCTTCAATATTTATTCTGACATTTCAAAAATTAAACTGCTTAAGCCTGCATTTACGTTTAAAAAATACACCTGTGCAATCTCCTGTAACCCTCGAGGACATTTTGTCTGGAGAAAAACCCGGAAGAACATTTTAAAGTGGATAGCGCAGACCTTGAAGTTAATTTTATGCTGTCTCTGTGTCATTAGTTATTCTGTATGTCAGTCAATGTTAAAAAATTTAAAAAGACCGAGTTACTTTTTGAGTGAATGGCGAAACATGCTTAACCAGGACTGACTTTTTTAATTTAATTCATATTAAAAGAAATGATCAATGATAATAAAAATCTGATCATTAATAAATGACATTTTAATAAATGATAATTAAAAGAAATCTGTGGGTGTTTGTGGGCAGTAATTCACTTCAACTGGTAGAGGAATAAAACACATTTCTCTCCCCACAGGTCCAATGCACTGAACTCTCCTATAAAACTAGAGACATTTTAAGAAGAAACAAATTCTTTCTCCAGATGGAAAACACCATGCTCTTAAGAGGGTATTGTACACCATGATGACTTCACGTAAAGCATACTGACATCTATAGGACCAGTCAAAAGTCTGAGCACACAAGTTTGCATGGGATGAACTGGACCGAGCGAAAGCATAGCAACCCACGGGTATCCTGCATCTTTGAGAACCGCTGCAGAAGAGCCAGACATACAAGTCAGTTCAGGTCTTGTGTAACTTGACAAAATGCATGAAAAAGAACTCATATTTAACAATGTACACTTAAACATCTCACTGGTACAGTATCTTTATGGTTACTATACACCACACTCCAACATAGGGAAGGTGCTTTTGGGAGAGAGTGATGTCAGAATCCCAGCTCAAAGGCTTCTAGCAGATTTTCCCAGAGAGCTGCAGCAAAGGTTAACACTAACACGAGAGTCTACAGCAAACACTTGAGGTCTTAACCCAGCTATACACGAGAAGATGCACTAATCTGCAAAGTTTTGCTATTGGGTTAGATCTTTGAGACTGCACCCTACAGCCGTGTTTACTCAGTTTTGACCTTTCTTCACAGACAGCTGCTCTCTCAGGCTGAAGTTTTAAATGAATGTCTTTTCTGCAGAAACTGAAAGCTCTCAGAGCCAAGGTTATCACCTAATATAACATGGAGAAAAACATTATGGTATGATTTAACAAAATTAGGGACTTGTAACCGGAAACCCAGATGGTTTAGTCAGAGAAGTTTGCTGGTCAGAAGGTGCTGATGAAGTCATGCATTCAAGCTGAACGTCAGTCACCCCCACGGGGTCTGTGAAACCCCAGCGCGTGAACAGAGTGGGAGTCACATTCCCTCTGAGAAGCTAATCGGTAGGGAGAACCCTGAAACAGTGCGGCTCGGGTTCCACAGCAATCTGAAGGTGCCACAGACAACAAAGCCAGCTGCCTCGCCAATAAAGATACCATGTGGTGAGAAAGCTGAGCTGAGAGAGAAAGCTGTGGAATTATGTGTCTCCTCTGTGAACTGACTTTGATTCCTAGGGTTGGGAAAACAGATTTTTTAAAGACCAAACACAGACATTTAGCTCCTTCCAAACAAACAATCTTGGGTCTTAGTGACTCTGCATCTTTCATATAACAATGTCCTACTTTGCCCACTAAATACTGCAAACCTCAAATGTCCATCGGCGGGCCTCCATTACATCGCAGCTGATTTCTGGAAAGGACAAATGCCTCCATGAACACTGTCTTTATCAGGACAACAGGAGGTGACCAGATGGTGGAGAAGGAGCCCTGGTGTTGTGTGGAAGAAGTAATGCTGCTGGTAGAACTGGTGAAGGTGATGACATTACCAGTAGTGTAATGCTGCAGTGCAGCTTCCTAGATTCTGCCCCTGCTTTTGCCCTGTCAGCAGCTCCGGCTCCCCCTGCCTCTCCTGCACAGAAAAGCAGGTCGGCCAACATCCAGGATGCCAGTGTGTAGCTAAATGGCAGCTCCTGGCTCAGGTTCAAGCTTAACAATCTCAAGAAGAGGGATGACATACAACTTCCTGCAGCCCAACCAGTACCTGGTGACAACTTAAAGGGCTGCATGCACACTGCAAACGTAGCTAACAGGAGAGGTGAAGGTTTTGAGTCATGCCCAGGTTCTTCTCAGAACAAACAAACTGAAAAAACATACACTACATTCTTTCACCGCTTGTGAAAACTGTGAAAGCAGAAACTAGGCAACAGATCTGACATCACGTATCAAAACTCACTCTCTGCTTTTAAAGCACTCAGACCTCAGAAATAATTTACTTCTGATTTTCAAGTTACTCAATCTCAAAATATAATAAAAAAACATTGATTTAATCAACTTTATTCTCTGTTTTTCAGCAATTAGGATTTTGCTTCAAAATTATTTTTTCTCCTTTTTTCAAAGTTGTTTTAACTCATGTAAATATTTAAAGTGTTTATTATTTATTATTTATTTATTATTTATTGTCAAAAATAATTTTTTTTCCCTTTTACCAAGCTGTAATGCTTCACCTTTGCTTGTATGAGTACTGTATAGGATCCTGTCAAAATGGTATCTGTCTTGCTGAACATGCTCTCTTAAGTATTTAGCTAGTAAGCAATTTCATTGCCATAGTAACCATTTCTGGGTGGTGGCTATGTTTTTCTCTCATTGGTTGTGCGGGACTGTTTCCAAAAGTAGAAATTATAGGACCCTGAAGACCTAACATTTTATCCATTATCATAAACTGCTGTATCAGGTCAGGGTCATAGCAATCCAGAGCATATCATGTAATCCCCGGGCAGGATGAAATACACACCAGTTCATCACAGGGTTGCCACACACAGTTATACACACACTATGTATAGTGTTCAACAGACATGGGGACTCAAATCTCATGACTTGACTCAGACTCGAGTCGTAAATTTGATGACTTGTGACTCGCTCGCCGATAATTGAAAAAAGACTCGACTTTGACTCGGTGTTCAAGACTTTGACTTTAGACTGATGACTCGGAAGGACTTCACATTTTTAAATTAAATATGTGTATTTTTCTTTCTTTTACGTTAGTTGTTTTTGTTTCATTATGTGAAAAAATACACTTCTATCTTCTTCCTTGTTATCGTTTGCTGAAGCACGATCGGGTGACGAAACGCACCAGGTGCGTAGACAACCAGACTGATCGTCATCATCAATGAGCGTGGAGAGGACCGTCACCACGGAAGGCGCCGTTCCGAGGATCGAAAGTACAAAAAACCAGTTGCAGCGTGCAAAGTGTGTGGCTCCAGAATTAGTGACGCTGCCACAACAACGTCCAACTTCATCCGGCATCTCAGATGCCATAAAGAAATGTAACGTTCATTTTTCTTTGTCACGAACTTGTTAACTAGCTAAATTAATCTAGAGCTCCATGGTCCCACAAGGTTATAATAGAGTTCAGAAATCCCAACTGGAGAACGGGACGTAGCAAACGCAACAGCTTCCCGCCCACAACACGTGTATCTCATGTCTCTTGTACACAAAGCAATTGTGCTACCAGGCGTATAATGGTACAGTACATATATAACCTATAACACATTTGTCTTGATAGTCATAATATGGTATATTTCATTGCTCCTAGGCTACAAACCACCGTCGTATATGCGGTCCGTCGTTGACTGGGATCAGTTAATTGAAATATTCCGTATAAATTATATATGTTCTTACTTATCTAAATATGTTGTATGTATGTATTAGAGTTCGCAATGTTAAATAAGCAGATACTTCCCAATGTGACCATCAAGTAAATGAAATGAAAACGTTCTTCTTATTCTTTAATACAGAATGAAAGAGACATTTAAATTATTCTACAGTTAATTCATATTCAAAGTATTATTGATGTTACTAAAATAGGTTTTTGAAATTGTATTTTACAGTCAGAGATCTAATAGCCCCAAGTTTGGATTAAAATAAACTTGTTTCTGAATGTGTAGAACAGCGGTGCACAAAATAATCATCCCACCAAATTACTACATTAAATGTGGGTGTTAGAATTCAGTATGACTTGATGTGAATTGCTTGACCTAAGCAATGACTTGACTTGCTTGATTCTAAACACTATAACTTGGGACTTGAAGGTTAAGACTTCAGACTCATTCCTACGACTGGTTTACAATGTGCAACTAAGCTGGATTCAAACCCACACCCAAGTGCTCTGAGGCAACAGCACTACTTACTGCACCACTCTGCTACCCAGTCAAGTCATAGTAATCCAAAAAGCCATAAGTATTTATTTGCTTTACGTTTAATTCTGTACAAGGGTCTGGGTAGCAAGAAACATATTAAACTAACAACAGCATTAGAGTTTCTGCATTCCTCTCCACCAGTTATGCATATTTTGACTTGACTGCATGGAAGCAAAGGTTACAGGTACATTTGCACCTGAGTCACACTACAGGAACTTTATTTGGGAACCTATACGCAGCCAGACAGAATTGCATTTGACTGAGGGAGTTTATGCTGGCTCTGCCTGCCTTTCCTTTCTTCCCCCTTGACTGTCATAGCTCTGACTCAGTTTCCTGTATGTTCCAACTCCAGGCGTAGGTTCCCTCCGGTTTAAACGGGAAGTTCACCCCTACTTCAAGGGTGATTTTGACACTTTCTCTCATTCTGTACACAGTACTGGGCACAAATGCATATGACATAGAGCTCAGCCTACACTTTACCCAGAATGTGTATGCTCTTACAATCATGAATGTCTGCACATACTGCACTGCCAATGTGAACATACGTGTCCTGGCAGTTACTTACCATGAAAGGCTGGGGTCTGCGGGGTAGGAAGAAGACACAGTTCTGAACTGCCAGGTTAAGAAAGGCTTCACAATACAACTCAGTCTTCTGGTGCCCCTGAACCAACTTGTAGAGCTCCAGGCACATGAGGCCTGCCACCGCAGCTGTGGTGGTGGCAATGGCTGGAATGATGCGTCCTGCTATCAGCTTGCTCTAAAAGTGGGGCAGAGGTTAGTGTCTGAGAATCAAGAAGCACAATGGTGAAGCAACTGCCCTCTGATCAAAATGTTTCAAATTTAAGGGACCTTTGGCATTTGCAAAAGAGTTCAGTGGAATGGGTAAAATTTTGTATGAACCGTAATTGCTGCTATAAAATGGTTGCTAGGCAACTAAGTTAATGTAAAATATACTGGAGGATATGTTGGCCTAAAATAAGCTGCTCTACTGCTGGATCACTGCAAACATCTCTTCATCATCTATACATGAATATCTGTCTCATGGTACATTAATCACTACACTAAAAAGGCTGCATCCATCAGACATTTCATAACAGGTGGTTTAAAGACCAGCCAGACATTAGAGATTGAATTTTCTCTGCATGTCTCTCATGTTTCTCAATGCTCTGACAACACTCCATCTGTTCTCCTATCTCCTCACTGAAAAAGAAAGGTTAAACTAGATTACTTAAATTGAGTTCTTCTATATACCAGTTCACTAGCATAATTACAGATTTTTCATGTGTAATGACATTCACTAGTTTTGGCCAGTATTCTGCTGGAGTGCTGGAAACCTAAAAAAGTTATACAGTGCAAATTTAATATTTAAACTCATGACAAAATAATTCACAAGGTAAACATGGTGAAAACAAAAAAAGAGACTGCTGTTAAAGAGAAAATAAATGTGTGTATGACAGAGAGACATTGAGTTGATGGGAGAGAAAGAAATCACTTTAACTGAGAAAAAGACAAAACACCACCGGAGGTTAAAGGTCCTGAAACACCAAGTGCACCGGTGATGAAAAAAAATAGAGGAAAGAAGAAGGAAACAGAAATATTCAGTTGAGACTGTCTACCACTATTTCTTTTCTCACAACAGATATAGTTTCAGACTTGAGATGAGTTTATAACACAACTATAAAACAAATGTATTATCAAACTTACTTGTATAAATATCATAATATCATACTTGTATAAATATTAATAGGTACAACAGTAACTGAAATTCTCATCACCTCACACACTTAGTAAATACAATAGAAATACTGTATGTAATATGGATGCAAATGCTGAGAACTATTGTGTATTTAAGTCTTCTCACAGAGGCCACCTGCTCCACCTGCTTGGCTGACACAGGTGTGGCTCAGATAACATGCCTTTGGGAGCAGGTAAAGTGCTGTGATTAGTTCTGCTTTTTGGCAGGGTGTTTGCCTTATTTAATCAGGACACCCTCACTGGGGCAGGTGTTTGCTGCTACACAAAGCCAGCTAGGGGGACTTGGGGGTGGGCAGAGGACACTACAGGTTGGCACACAAAAAAGCAGAACAATCTTAGTCCATCTGTCCTAATAACGACTTTGTCGACTTATTACAACTTCTTTCCATATGATCCTCAGTGCCGGTGATAATTTCAGGGGTACGGATGAAATGGTTTACTGGTTTCGAAGTTGAGATTTGCTAGTGTTCCTATGAAGCAAAATTCTAATAAGGCGATGTGAGGACTATTATCACAGACAGCCCAAGGCCAGGATGCTTTTTGTGCATTGCTCAATATACATGGTATTTCATATGAAGGCAGACAGAGGGCCAGGATTGTAAAGAAAAGAAAGTCTCTCTCTGCACCCGGAACCTCCTACAAACAAGATAAAAACAGAGAGCTACAGTCCCAAGCAGTTCTGTATTTCCAGTGAAGAAATAATAAAAATAATAATAATCATTATCATCATCATCAGCATCATCATGAAGAAGAAAAAGAGAATGAACTTTGTTGTTGATATTATTGTTACGATTTTATTCATTGAGTCAGACTAACCTATGAAGGATATCTAATAAGGACAACAAAGGCAATGTGTTTTGTGATTCTTGTTAGCAATTATGCTTTAACAGAGGTTGTAGGTTTGAATACCACCTCCTGCTGTAGTACCCTTGAACAAGATACTTATCTTTAGCTATATAAAGGGGTAAAACACTGGAGGCAATAATAACAAAATTGCAATAAGTTGCTGTGGAGAAATGTCAGACAAATTGTTCAATGTAAATTTATCCATTAATCCACCTGACATATTTTGAAATAACATCTAATTCAGTAACTTTTCTGATGACCTCAGGATGGGGTCACCTCTCTCTCACCTTCAGTCGGTCAGCAGGGGGGATGCTGTAGTTTTCTGCTCGCAGGTTTGAGGCGGCAACAATGAAGTCCATGTGGAAATTGGTGTCATCATCCTGCGCGCAGGAACATTTTCAATGCATTTTTGAAATCCAGCATTTAGTCATGTAATCATGTAAACACAAGCACAGCAACCTTCTTTCCAGTGTTAGGAACTTCATACAAGATCCATTGTCAGACTTCGGAAAATATTTGGCTGGAAATAAAAATTGCTTTACTTTGAATACAATACAGATTTGGACATACGGATTATATTAACTTTTACAAATTAGAAGTTACTAGTTGGTAAATCAGATTTCATATTGTATTTCATGATATACTTTGTTAATTTAAATGATTTCCAGAGCAACAAATGCCCTCAGCATGTATAGATGTTTTGCACAAAAAAGTGAAAGTCCATTGCCAGAGACCTCCGCAGTGATGCTGCTTTGATTAAAATATTTCATCTCCTGAAGACTCTTTACAATTGTTACTGAAGTCTAATGTCCTTTTTGAAGAGTGTTGTACATGATCTCACGCTTTAGCCATGCAGTACTTCAAAGGGTAAAGAAGCAACTGTCACCAGGGGCTTTAGGTTGTGGGTTTGAGCAACCTGATGCCTTTACAATCATTCGACACACTTCACACATCTCCTGTGCAACCTGGGCAGGTAGAGACGGTGCAGCAGCCAGAGGAGCAGATAGTGGGGGTTGGCGGCTGCAGGTCTGAATCACACAGGGCAGACGACACCTGATATACACCAATGTCTCTAGACCCTCATGCGTGTTTTGGCCCCCCTCATCTTTGCTTTTCATGAAGAGGACAAAGGCAAGGACAAAGGCCCAGCAGCGCTGCCAACTCCTGACTGAGGAGTCACTGGTGCAATGGGTCCTAATTCAAAGCCCTGTCCTCATGCCCTGCAGGAACACCACACTTTAAGGATCCGGAGAAGAGGGGAAGAAGGAACTTCAGCAGAACCTCACACTTTTCAAAAGCGATCTGACCTTGTCGTCACATTTTTTCAAAGCCTACAGAGAACTGCTTGTGTTTCTCCTGGCTCGAGCTATTCAGAATACATGGCATGTAGGAGTCAAGAGTAAAGAGCACAGGAGGCTGCTGTTCTTCCAGTGACTACACAGTTTACTTGTGGACTGGGCTCACTGGAGCTCAGAGAATGAAGTGGTCAAGCACATCTTCAAGAGGTTTCCTCGCAGCCCTGTCAGGCACTCATTCAATGCAAAGCAGCCACTCTGTCTCAGGTCTGAGTACTTGTTGTGAAGGCAGGTCAAATATAAGATCTTTACCTTCTCAAACTCAATGGGGTGCATCCTGAGAGCGGCGCTGTTCTCTGGATGGTAGGCCAGCTTATTTTTCAGCTCACCCAGGCGGGCTGTATCTAGGAGTAAATGGAGATAGTGAGTTGAAGCACTAAATTAATGAGTGGCAGACAGAGGCCACTATATTAAGCTAATGGTTAATGAATAAAAAAATTTAGACATTTGCTGCTCCTCACCAATACTGTCCTTGTCCTTCTCAATGTCCTGGTCTGTGACATGGAATTTCACACCAGACTTGGGCACAAAGCAAGGTACATGGACACTTTCAAGAATACCCCTGATGGTGTTATAGTCCCGCATTCCTTTAATGTTATAAGTCTGCGCATAGAGGTTTGCTGCTGCAACAATAAAGTCCATATGGGTGCCCTGTAAAACACAGCAAAACAACACATTACATTATTATTACATTACTATATATCGCATAAGCAGATCCTTTTTTTGGCAAAAAAAATTGAGATTTGAAAGAAGAAAACAAAAAAATCAATTTCAGACAAAAAAGCAGAATCTGAGACTGAATTCATCACACAATCTGCTAACCCTAACTAGAGAATATGCACAGATGACATGTTTGATAGTAAAGCTGCATAAATTACACTAAACATGAGCATAGCATACCATACCATAGTTTCCTGAATCCATAATTTGCTGTTATGGCATTACTGTATGAAGTAAAAGTGGACAAGCTGTCTTGTGTGACTAAATGGCTGTAATAAAGAGCAGTGCTGTTTGCATCCACAAGAGAAGTTGACATCCCTGTGGTACATAAACTGGTGCTGATGTTTTATAATTGACTGCTTATTAATTCTCAGTAATGTTTTTGCATCTCGTGTGGATAAAACTATAAGGATAGTCCTCAAGGTGGTGTGATACACTGTGCTGTTAACAATAATAATACCAATTATACCTGCTGAGTGACATCAGGACCATAAGGAATGCAAGGAGAAGCAGGTGGCAACACTTACGTTGTATGGATCAAAGGTCAAGGGATGAGGACACTTCTTTTGACCAGACCAGAAAGGCAAACTAGAGCTTGTCATCTGAGGAGAGGAAAGCAGACATTGTAAATTCAAATGCTAGTCACACAAGCATAAAAACAACAGGCCAAAAACAAAAAAATCATCCCAAGGTTTTCTCTAGATTTAACAGATGTGGAAGATGGGCTGAATGAGTGATGTTAATGTGATCCCACAACTTGGCCAGCAAGAGAACACCTCTGTCTGAGTGAGGAAGTCAAAGGAATGTTACAACCACTATTGTATGTAATAAACAATTTGTCCTCAGATAAGAAAACAGAACAGGTCCACTGCATGGGGCCTGAAGTTAATGGCAGCTTTGATCTCCCATGGGGCTTCCAAAAAACTATAGAGAGCCACTACCCCCCCTTGTTGAAGTTTCTGTCCATTGATAGGTTTTCCAGCAAGAGCTTCTGCTGCTCAAAGTCAATCTCTGTCATCTGTTAGTATCTTTTGCAGTCCACCCCCAGTGTCTATTGTTGGCAGCTTACGGTGTTTCAGCCCTCCCATCAGGGGGCAGATGTTGTCAGGATGGGGTAGCAGACAAGCAAAAACCTTTGAACCAAAAGCCACAGGGAAACATCTGTCCTGTATCTCAATATCTGGCACTATCCATACCCCCTACTTACCAAAGTGACTGCATCACAAAGGCCCCGGAGACCTGTTTTCCTCAAGGGAGTAAAATAGCAGATGTCCAATTTTTAAACTTAGAAAAAGGCACTGAAAAGCCACATTTTGACACACCACATTAGGTTTTTGCGTAGGCATTACATTTTTTGCGGTAATCCACTACACCCTAATGTAATCCTTTCAATAAAATAGCCAGAGAAGCATTTCTGACTGGCCAACATGTGTACAGCAGTCACACCCACACTTGAGTTTCCATTCCATCTTTGTACATGTCTGCAGGCCATCTTGCAACTTCACTTGAATATCATACTGTACAATAAACCCGCAGTCCTACTGGAAGCCCAAGGAGGCTACAATGAATTATATACAAGATTTAAAAAATTAAGCCAATTTCCAGGTCTGAAAAGTACTGTACTGAGAATTTATAGCAATGGCTTTAATAGCTTTATCAGACTTCCTAGGGAAAGAGTTGGTAGCTACACATGGAGCAGTGGGGTCTGGCTTGTACCACAGTCTCAGGGACCTGACAACCACAATGTGTTTTCCTGCTCTGGAATTTCCACTTTGCATTTTTGCTGTTTGCTGTTTAACAGTATTTACTACTGACAAGAAATGCTTAAACAATCCATTTTTATGATGCACTCCGGCACACTGACAGTTGCATACCGTGTAAAAACGCACGAGTTGCCAGATTATTAGATACACACCCTACCTTCACAGAAATTGTACAATTCAGTAACATAACATAACTGTGGCATCCAGTATACATCAAGCCAACCAGCATCTAGCATTAGTTAGTGTTTAGTTAGTGACCATACTGTCACTGAACATGGCACAGTAGCTGGTGCTAAGTGTGCCGGTTCTAGCATCTCCCAAATGATTGTCCTTGAGATTTTCACAGACAACCATTTCAAGGGCATATCAAGAATGGTGCAAAAAGCAAAAAAACTTAAATTATTCTACAGCTTCAGATCAGAAGGATGAAGGGAGAATGGCGCAAACTGCCCATGAACAGTTCAACACTCAGTGACACCACAGAACATTCCACTTATAAAACTTTGTCTTGAATGTCCTAGAACAGCTGAAGACCATTTTGGGTACCAATGAATGTGCACAGGAGCAACAAAACTGGACCACTGCAGAGTGGAACACAGTCGCCTGGCCCGACCTGGTTCCTTTTCTATTATGCTGATGGAAGGATAAGAATTTGCCATAGACAGCATGAGTACATAAAGCCATTCTGTTTAGTGTCAACAGTAAAGGCAAAATGTGTACAGACTACTTTTCTGGCACACGTTAGGGACCCTTATACGCACTGAAGATCATCCAAATGGCACTGACTATTTGAACATCATTTCTAACCAAGTTTATCCTTTCATGGCTGCAGTTTATTCAAAACTTGAACCAATGTATGGATCATCGAATGGATCCAGAAACTTGCCTTAGTGGTCTGCACTGTTTCCAAATCTCAACCCAATGAAGCATCGTTGGGATGAGGTGGAAAGGACTGTTTGTCCAAGTTGTTGCAACCATGCAACACAGTCCTTTCTTCATAGTACAGCAGTCCTGCACAACACACCTAGCATCATAAGCAATCCATGCCCATACAAATTTATGCTGTTCTGAAGGTCAAAGAAGGTATAACATACTACTGGATAGGTGCACCTAATAAATTGGCAACTCTACTTCTAATGCCGCTTGAAACTTAAAATGAACATGGAATTCTAATGTTGATTAAAATATAAATTTATGAATACACAAAATTGTTTGACTTATACAGCATGCTCCTTGACTCCTCACTCAGGGAGAGTCTCCGGATAGCATGGAGTGGTTTCTCCTTCCCTTGATCACAGTGCTGTGTTACCTGTTCTGGGGGGAAGCATTGCAGCAGCTGACAAATATTATTGTTGTAGATGGTCTCCCATCGTAGACGTGCCCACGTCACACAGTCCTCCCAGCTGGTCGGTCGCCGGCTGCCCACGTTGCCACACACCTGCTCCAGGACTTCTAGCGCCTCTGCCTCTCCCCGCTGCTGAATTCTTTGCAGGAACTCAGGGTCACTGGAAATGTGAGAAACAGAGAAATGGGCTAATAGATTGTAGCCTGGAGCAAGAAAACTGAAACTCAAGCTGAGTTCTCCACTGATGCGCCACTGAATGCAGGCATTAAACCATTTTACTGAAGGAAGATGCGCTGATCACCCTCAGAGTATGACGTGATGGTGCTGATCCTCTAATGACCAAGTGACTTCAGACAATGAACCTGTGGAAAGCTACAGACAGGTCAGTGGTGGATGTCAATACTCTAATACTGTCAACCAAATCTGCCTTGGCTCCTGATGGACTCTCTCATTGGAGTGTTTTTTGGTATCTTCAGTTAAAACAGGGTAGGTATGGCTGGATCAGCTGCACAACAGAGACCTTGTGTGTACTTTATGTCTTAGGCTTTATATTCAGTGCAGCGAACAGAATGCACCAACATGGTTTAACTTTGACTCAGGACGTACACATTTCTGCACAACACTGGCGTATTTCTCTGTGTTCAGTGTTTCTGGAAATGCAAAGTCTTCAGCAAAGAATCTACTGGAAGGAGATTGTACCTGAGCATTTTGGGGAAATTCATGACAGGAAATAGAGGGAGCCAGAGTAGAACAGCTGCTGGGAAACCAGAGGGAATTTTAAACATCCTCTTGAATCTTTTCCTTTGAAAACATACCGTTGTACAGAGGGGAAGAAGAGATCGTAATGGGCTTTGGACATGAGCCTTAGACCTGAGTCTGAGAAATGGGCCTTGCCAATAGGGAAGTTCCTGCAGCACGTGCTCACTGTGGTTTATTCCTCTCACGTCCGGCCAGAATGGAAAATGTAAAAGGTGTAAAGCTCCAGGGGGAGCTGCTGGGGTTAAAGAACCACAGAAGAGGTCTCTGCACATTAGACAGTAAGGAAACAGCCCTCCAACCCCCACCTCCTCTTGTGGGTCACATGATGTAAATCCTATACTACGCTGGAGGTTCCTTTATAAACACCTCTGGCCTTATTTTAAACAGCTGCCAAAGAAAAGTAAAACCAAATGATCTGCAAATGTTTATATGAAACAGTAAGTGGGGGAGCAACTCAGGTTATGTTATGTGGATAGTACTGAAATACTCTGTTCATCAACGGAGCTTCTGGGACACAGGACAGACCTTTGCCGCAGGAAGTGTTAGTTTTCTTGCTAGCATGAATCTTTTTCATCAGGAGGTGCTAGGGCCACATTATTCTCTCTTAAAGAGGGGGATTTAATAAAAGGGCAATGATCAAATAAGCATACAATGAAGACAGGAGGAAAGGAGTGATTCTCTGAAAAGACCGTAAACATCGACTTAGAAAAGCGGAACTCTATCCCTTATAATCGTCAGCTTAGGCCTGTGTACTTTTAGTAAAGTAAAATAAGGTAAGGTCATTTTGCCCCTTAGTAACAGCTACAGGATGTAATAAATGGCTGTGATCAATGAGACTATGACTCTTCCTACCCAGGTCAGTACTTCCATTGATGTGTGTGTGATGTTCTGCCCAGCATTGGGCAGGATCCGAACATGTATAAATAAACAGCATACAAGATCACATAAAAAAAAAAAAAATTTTTTAAAAATCAGCAAATCCATAAATCCATAGCTTATACACTGTTTTTATTTTTCTGTTATAACCATTATTTTCAAAGGAAAATATAAGTTCAAACATTGTAGAAAAATCTGTGCTACAACATGAAGCTAACTATGATCTGTGGTTTCTCTTTGCAACTGTTCATTGGTAACCTTTGGATTCTACAATCAGCAGAAGTATATTTTGACAACCAGTGACCTTCCTGGCAACTCCACAGTTTGCTGACATACTAGAGACTTTGTGTTGTAGTAAAATGGGAGAGGGAACTGTGGAGCAAGTATTTAGTGTAGAATGTGTGGTACAGAGTAGAGTTGTGGGGTCTGCGAGCGCAGGGTTCTATAAACTGGCATGGTTCACAGTTGGGAAAAGTGACTGTTCAGTACTTTATTGCACTGTTTGATAGCAAGGCTACTCAACTATGGTCATGGAGGGTTCAGTTTAGCAGGGTTTTGTTCCAGGTGGCTGGCGAACCAGATGAATGACTTTAACTGCCTTTCTAAGTTTTTAATGGCTTTGTGGCAACAGGAAAAACTGCTGGATTCAGCCATCCAGGACATCCTTGTGAAGAAGCTTAAACCTTTGTAATGGTGAGAGTGAGGGACTTACCTGAGGTATTGGTTCACATTTTCCGGTGCTTGTTTGAAGAGCCCTTCGAACTCATCTCTGGCCCACTAGAAAGACAGGAACTCATATTACAGTGCTCAGAAACACTAGAAATTATCACTTGTACTTCTATCACACACTGTCTAGGGCAAGACCGATAACTGCAAAGCGAATCAAAAATGAGCACAGTCCATTTCATCACCGGACAGAAAAAACAATATTCACAGCAGCATTCAATGTTATTTGTTATGCCATTTGCTACCAACGATGTGTTATGACGTCAGCTGTTGATGTTCACTTTAACTGAAACAATTAAGAGGAAGTGAGACTCGTGGAAGAGAGGAAGGGAGACAGTGTTGTATACAGACGCTCAAACGCTCATAGCTACACATTTACCTGTGATGAAGGAAAGAAACCCAAACTTTTTTGAAAGATTAAAACAATGTGATATGCTTGATGAACAGAGGTGACTCATCAGTAATTCCTGCAGTTGGGTCTGATCTCTGTGTGTGTCCTCCACATGAACAGAGTCTCTCCCTCTACATTGGGGGTGTCTGTGGCTCAGCGGAGCACAGCTGGATTCCATTTCCTGGCTGTCCTGACAAGACTGCCCCCAAATGGCCCTATCAGTCTCCATGGAACACAGCTTGTTGTACTGTGCGTATTAACATGGGGTGTCAGCAAGTGTGGTGGGCAGCATATGACAGACACATCACAGGACACCATGACCCAGCAGTGTTGCTGAGGACTACCTAGGAAAAACAGGGAAAAGACAAGGCCACAAAAGGCACAGAAAGTAGGGCAACATATCCAATCTCTAACCCTAAAGTGTGTATGAGTGTGTTTGTGCCAGTGGAGCGTACCCATGTGTCTGAGCCTGTGAGCCTGTGATGTGTTTGTGCTGGAGATGGGAGGAGAACTTCACCTGCAAGGTGTGCTCAATGAGGTATGGGAAGTTCTTCAGAGTGCACAGAGGAATGGCTTCCTGGGACGTGGATCCAGCCTTGCCATAGGACACCGTGAGGAAGGGTACAATAACTGTGGTGTGTCCTTGGGTTCCCATGGTCCCCCCTTCCAGCATGGGCTTCTGATGCTGGACACAACGCGTGTCCAGATACTCTCCTGCAAGGCCAGCTGCATCACTTAACATATCTGAACATGACTGCTTTAATATGCCAAACTTTCTGGACCTTTCCTGAACAGGATAAAAGTGGGAGTATTTTTTAATAACAGAGATAATAAATAACTATCTGACATGTAAGAGAGAATGGCAAATGTACAAACTTTGAGCAGTATATCTGCAGGAAGTACACCTTGCAGCACTTAAGCTGAGAATTCAACAACAAAGACTGCTGGCCTGATTTAGTTTTACAGTTTGTTGAGTTAAAGTTACTTTGATTTATACAGTGTTTCTTCTATAATATGGTTTTATTTATACTTTACTGCCATAATCCACCTAGACAACAAATGATTTGTAGACTGCAAGAGCAGCAATAGTAAGTGAGGATGGTGGAAAGACCAAGAGAGACCAAGCCTCTGTCTCCAGTCTGCTAACATGGGCTAAGAGCAGAAAGATCCAGGCTGGGCTGTACTGACTTGCTTCTGTGTTGTCCAAAGCAGCAGCAACTCCATCGAGAGCTGTGAAAAACTGGGTTCCGTAGAACTGCTCGCTTTCCGGGTCCACTCTGTTCTGGTGAGCTGCTATGTGCATGAATGGGTTCATCTTCAGGACAGCCTGCACCGCGGTCTCCGATTTCAGCCTCTGGTTGAAAGAAAGGGAACAAGTTGAGCGAAAGAAGAAAAGAGGTGAGAAATAAGAATACCTCTTGACCTGCACTCTCAAAGACAAATAGACCCAAAACAAAAAAAAAAAATACAGATACGGCTGCGGTCATCTTACTCCAATGTCTTCGGGTGCAAAAAGAAACTGTCGATTCAGATTTGATCTCTCGATGGAGTCCATGTCAGTGACAGCGATGTGTCCATCTTCTCCAGCCCCCAGGCCAATAAGAGCAAAGTTTTTCAGCAGCTCGCAGCCAATCGCACCCGCCCCAACCTGAGGATGGCAGTAAACCTTGAACGCTTGCATGAAGTGTTCACACCTTCCTTTGCATATAAAAGCCTTGTCTATACCACAGCTAAAACAGACAAATGTTCCTGACCATATATATGATACAGTTAACCATAAAGGGGGAAACGAATAAGTTATGTGGAAAATTTATTTTGTGCACCTTAACACAAAACTGCCTCTTGTTGTTTTGTGGAATGGAGTGTCTGTCTGGCCAAAAGAAAACACTGCAGTTATGTGTGATGTTCACATCTGGTATCAGCCACAAAGCCTAATGAGTTCCTGGGAAATGAGAAGAAAATGGCGAGTGCAAACTCTGTGGAGTGTCACACACCCGGCAGGAAACATCAACAGGAAATGCCACCTGAATCTGAGCCATTTCCTGCATTCCATCTCATCGGACAAAACGTAAGATTAAGCAAGGTCATTATATAAATATGTCATCAGATATGCATATCTGCAGGCAAAACATGGGTGTACCTTTGAGGAGCTTTTAGATGATAAAAACAGTCAAATGAAAGAAGCAGATTATCCTGTTTGGAATATAATACTTGAACTGGCTAAAGATATAGAAAAATCATGCATCATAATAAATCTTCCAAAGCCATCAGGTCAGGCTGAGGAAATGAGTTTTGTAACGTCACAGGAGACCTGTGTGCTGCAATGTAAACAGCGTCATCTGCTGGTGACTCCGTGGTTGCGCACTCACCAAGAAGTACCTCTGTTTGCCAAGCTTCTCCTGGAAATTTTTGCCAAACACTGCGATCTGTCCATCATATCGACTCTCTCTCTAGAGATAAAGGGGAATTGAAGGAGCAGCATCATAAGCAAACAGAACCATAAGAATTTGGCAAAAAACATCACAAATGTGGCAGCATATTTTGATGCAAGGAAGCCTCGGGGTACACTTGGACAGATTGAATTTTTATGCTTGAGTTTAAAAAAAATTATATCAGGAATTTAGACATGTAAATTACAGACTGCATTTCTGATACAAAATGTCATACAAAAAAATGCACAACTAAACATGGTTCAGAAGTAATGAATTTTCATTTATTTTCATTTTAGTCGCAGTCCTACAGAAATTGAAAGTAAAATGAACAAGATGGGGATTAACCGGTGCAAAGTTCTCCTGTTCCTCCTCCTCTTCCTCCTCCTCTTCCTCCTTTTCCTCAGGTAGACACTCCATAGCATCGAAGTACAGCCACTGCTGCACAGGAGTAAACTTCCTGCTGCAGGCCTGAGGACAGCATATGGAGCAAAAGTCTTTATTTTGCTGTTATTGTTTCTTAATTATTAATTATAATAACTGAATATTAAAAGTAAATGCAGTTATGACTGTAGCGAAACATATGCTTGATTAAAGAATGCCATTGATCTTTCTTGCTTAATAAATCACGCAGCTGAAGTCCTTATACAGTTCTGACAAAAGCAACATTTCTTTGTAGTTTGCTGAAGTTACAACACATAGCATCTAGTGACACAGAATTGTGAGAACAGAGAGATGTCAATCTTATGGCCAATCTCACCTTCATCACCTCTTGTGCAGCCAGCCCACCAATGACTGAATTAACTGGGCCCAGATTTCCCTGAGCTGTGAAGGCCAGCTTCTGCACAATACCTTCATCCACGGACTCTAGCTGGGAGTCTCTCTTCAGCTCTCTCACCATGGAGAGCAGCATTTCTGCATCTGCCTGGGGGGGGGTGCAGAGAGAAGGCAGAGCTAAGAAGTTCATCTGTATACAGGTATCTAGTCTGAATTGTGGCTGTAATAAAAATGCTACGGATTGTAACCAAATTTTAATGAAGCAAAAGTAACTAGACACACAAGTCCACTGTGTTTGCGCGATGCATGGAAGCAGGCAAACCACTTCTGCACTCTGCCTAAAAAGTAATCCCCTATTCATTTTATTCAGAATATATCCAAATATCCACAATTTGAAGCTGACAGTCTGCACTTTAAAATCATTGTCAAAAGCAGTGTAGAGGGGTACAAAGCCAAACACAACAAAAAATTGTGTCTGTTCAAATACATTGAGATGTTGTCCAACATTACACGTGCTATTGTGATGACCATTATCACTCATTTTTATTTCAGTAGTTTTAAGCAAACTGTTTAGGTGTTCAGTTTAACAAAAAATATTAAAATTATAATTTCCTGTGTTTGCCCCTATAATTGCCCTGTGTTATCACAATATTGTCTGGAACACAGAAGCCCTGCATAGGATGATGCATAGGATCATAAACAAACAAATAAATAAAGTTATAATATAAGTTTTTGCTGTATTATAACTTTATCTCTGATTTGCACTTGATGCCATAAGCATTACAGTACTCATGCTATTAAGGCACTCTTGGCAAGTAAATGCAGTACTCATAATGAAATGAAATATTAATAAAAATGCACAGTGTAAAATAGGGACACTTCTGTGTTAAAGGCTAAAAGTCATCAGGAAGAAAAGGCAGAAGACTTGTTCACAGGTCCCTGACCCACACCTGGTCTCTGGCTTTGGGTAGCTGTCCAGTGCGCTTCACAAATCCATGCAAAGCTTGAAAAGCTAGATGGAGGGTGTTGTGCTTATTCACTTTCCCATAGTCTGTCACAACCATCTGAGGGTGTCTTATGGCCTCATGCAGAGCTTCCTAGAAGAATAAACAGACAGGAAGAGCTTCATCAGCAAATACATCATTTAAAAATTACTAGACTATATCTCTCTACAGATTGCAGTGTAACATGCCCCAAAATGGTGTGGCATGGCTGAAAAAACACAACTTACAAAGTTGAAAGTCTTTGGCTCTTTCTTCTTAGTGACAACTCCACCTCTTTGATATTTTGAAAAGACTGAGGTGTCACATATGCTGAAGGTGTTGGGCCCTATGGAGAAGGAGTACAAACATTGTTTAGAGGGTTGTCTCAGTCCTCAGTCCTGTTTCATGTTTCCTCACTGGCTTGGTCATGACCTTACCCATGACTTTTACTTCCACTTGTCCATAGCTGTTGAGTTCTGTCATGCCATGGATGTCAGAGAAAGTAACATAGTCTCCATCTTGAAAATCATGATCATCTATGCATGTGACTATACCAGGATTTCCCTTTGAAGGAACACAAGAATAGGGACAAAAAAGAAAAATAAAAAGAGAAGCCCACGGTCGCTGCAAATGTTTCTGCATATTAAAAATACAAGGTGTAATTTCATTATAATTACTGTATATTTTCTCTATAGGTTTTCAATGGATAAAAGCAACATGTAGGCAAAATGGTGTAAAAAATGGTATCATGTAGTGCCAAGTTACCCTGGAAATGTGGTCAATCATGGCAACCACAGGTGCTACTCCATCCCAATCTGTGACTTCAAATGTTTGTCCAAAATCACAGAAAATTTGCCTGAAAATTGAAAACAAAATATGGACTGAGAAGGAAACATAAATACTCCAATTCTTAAAAACTGCATCTATATTTACAGAACCATATGCAATATCACAGACATCCTTAGGGTAATTTGTTAAATCTGAATGTCTGCCTCATTATTTTTACACATGATAAGCAGTCACAAGAGTTGCTTGCAAGCAGGAATTTCACTGAAAAACCAATGAGATGCACAAGGGGAAGCCATACGAAGTACGGCTAGGAGTGGCCACTCATCTTATGCAGTGCTTGACATCACTTAGGCTCATATTTTGAACTAAAATTTGTTTATAAGGTATTTTTCATGAAAGTTCATAGCTCCTTACTGTATGCTAGTTTTGGAGTACAATCACATTTGCGCAGAAATTTGAATTCTATTAAAAGCAGTGTTACTGAAATGAGGGAGGCCTGTAACTTAAACTGAGTAGTTTTTTGGTTTCCCCACTATGGTTTTACATGCTACATCACCTACTGCTTCTTATACACTTCAGTGAAAGAAAACAGGAATGAACTGCTCCAGTTGTGACTTTACCCACACAGTCCTTTTGTGTCAGCAATGATGAAATGAATGCCGTTGGAGTGACAGAACTTTCCTATTTTACACTGCTCATCGAGGGGAGAATTTGTGAGCACAACCACCTGTGAAAAGAGCAGTGAAACTGTATCACCTTATATCACAAATTCATTCCCATATGTGGCTCTCACAGCCCAATATTGCCGGCATGCAGGCTAAATTAATCAAAATTATTATTTCATTAATTATTAATCTGGGCAATGGTAAGTCTGTGTTATATTTCATGTTAAGCTTGTATATTAACCTTTTTGCAGCTTGTATATTAACGTTTTTACAATTTATAAAGCTGGGTAATTTTTACTGATTCAATGCATGCAAAGTATCTTTATTCAGGGGTGCTAGGGCAGGAGTAGGATTGAAACCTAGGTCCTTCAAAAGGAAGCTAATGCCTCTAACCACTACACTACCCGGGAGTCCCATTCCTTGCAGTACTATTTTTATATTCACTATATTGTAATAGAACATGTTTAGCACTACAGTTATAATAAGGATGCCCATTTGTCTGCTTTTATGATTAGATCTTGCACAACCAAAGGATATTTATCTGCTCACTCTTCCAAGAGTAACAAAAGTACCTGGAATCTGTCCAGAAAATTCTCATGTAATGGGCCGGTGTGTGCTGATACTGGGACGTAAGGGTTGAGTTTTGACAACTTGGGCAGGGAGCACTGGGCCCTGTTCAGCCCGATGCTGGATTCCTCCAGGTAGAACTAAATATGAAGAGAAAGTACAGTATTTAGACAGGCAACAAATTGACTAACCCATAAGTGAAAAGGGAACAGAAATTGCTGCACATGACAGTTCACGAGGGTACATAACATACAATTTACCATGTTTTAGGCATACTGGGAATATACACCACGGGTAATCTATATTTTACCGTTGAATATGGCATCAAAGATTGCTTTCTTAAGCAAATGCTGTCGAAAAATGTTTCATAACCAATGTTTTGTACTTTTGATGTAAATGTTAGAGCAAATATTGCAGAAATGTTTTGATGCAAGCACGACAAACATGACACAGTTGGACAGCCATGAATTTGTTCCAACCAATGTATCCTGAGGTGGGCTGGATTTGTTTCAAATAAACAAATATTCTTGACATTTATATACCATACATACAGAATCAAAGTCCGCATCTGGGTTTCCAATACTGTACCTGAGAAGAAAGATCTTCCCAGTTGGTGACACCCTCATCCTGAACAGTGACAGACTTCACTCCAGCCAGAATCACATTCTTGGCTATCTCCACTCCAAGTCCCCTCATCCCTGCAATGAGCACATCTGCCTTCTTCATGTGGAGCATTGCCTCCTTGCCCAGCACATAGCTGTAAAATGATGACATCACAATACATGTTGTTCACTCACTCATTCCCAGTCAAAAACTGCTTGTCCCGTTCAAGGTTGTGAGGGTGTGGAACATACATTAAGGCCATTGGGCAGGAGGCAGGTTGTGCCCTAAATATTCGGCCAGTCCTTCACATGGAGCACTACTGACACATTCATGCACATTCAGACATTGTGAGTATGTCAGAGCTACCAAGTTGCCTGAAACAAGAGCCTTTGGACTGTGGGTGGAAACCAGAGCACTCAGGAGAAACACACAAACAGAAAGAACATGCAAACTCCACATATACTAAGCCAAGATTCAAACCCATGCCCAAAAGCACAGCTCAAGAGCTGTGAGGCAGCAGTGCCATCTGTTACACCATATTATCTGACTATTTAATAATAAATGGGTACAGTGGGTAGCAAAGCGGTTAAGGCTCCTGCCTGGTAATATGAGGATTCTTGCTTAAATCTCAGGTCCAGCTTTAAGTACTTACTCTGAAATGACAGAGTAACAAATCCATGTTCTATAAACACACGAATGAATGAAAAATTGTTTACTTTGCAAACCTGCTACTGTAGGTTACCCTATAGGAAGGTACTTAGGTTTGTCACTGTTAAAATCGCATAACTGTGCCGTGTTTTGCGGTCTGTTGACAAAGGGGTTCTCTCCCACCACCTACATTTTCTTTCTTTTCCCTTAAAATGCTACGATCCTTACTGCTGGTCCCCTAGCCAACGAGCCGGGTCGTAACACTACTTACAGTTGCCGAGAATAAAGGCTTTCGTCGATGTCTGAGAGCTGAGACATTCTGAGGAAAAGCAGGAGAAAGCGGACGTCAGGAAGTTTGTTTCTGTGAGGCGGGCGCGGAGGGCAACCGTGCGCCTTCCTCACGCCGAGCTTCGCTGCTCAAATGCGGGTTTTTTGCGCCTCGGCGTCAAGAGGAAGGAAAAGATGAAGAAACGACAAGTGGCAGAGATGCGTTATTCGGACGAAGGAGGAAGGGTGACAGAGGTCCTTGAGCTGGCAGTATGGCAGTAAATCGAAACAGAAACGGCACCATTTTGCTTTCACTTCGCGCCGAAACACAAGTAAGAGCAAAGGTGCATAAAATACTGTTCGGCGGGCATCCAGCGCACGGACCAAAAAACGAAACTTCGTTTTGATTATTTCAACGTCGGTAGCAGCAGTTGCAGCAAAAATAACAATAAGAAGGAGTATTCAACCCATGTATCTGTCAGTTGCGTCAGTACCAGAACTGCACAGAAATGAATGCGCAATTTTGTCTGGAGCTCATCCTTTGGTTATTATGCCTTCCTCTGTGCTACTCTGTGTTAAACTCTGTGTTAAACGCATTAAATTCGTTTATACGAGTTGCACTGAAAGCATGGAGTGCGTGTAATATTCAGCTGAGCAATAAAATTCCAACGGAAAATTCTGCCCTCTAGAGGACACAAAAAGTACTGAACTTACAGCAAAATGCTGCTTGTTCTCGTCGGTTGATGACGTCATTGCTCAAGATGATTTAAGATGTTAAATACGTTTTTTTTGCAGCTGTTTACTGGGAAGGTTATTCTTTCTGCCGCAGTTCAGTTTATGTACTTGCATCTAGGGTTTTACACTAGGAACGGATTAAAAGTTAAAAACAGGCCTGACCCCTGTGGTACAGTCTTGGCCCAAGTATTTTACTTCTACACTTTACATTTAATTACTTAGTTGACACTTTTCTTTAAAGTGACTTACAATGTTGAAAAGATGCTGAAAGGACTCGGGGTCAAATCCCACCTCTTGCTGTATTTCACCTGAAAAACATACTAATCATACTTTGCTCAATTAAAAAGTACCCACCAGCTTCGTATTAAACACACAGTGCCAAAAAAAGGAGCTTGGATTATAAAGGGGATCCCATTACCCATCTAATCCCGTCCTAACCCCCACGGCAATCCCACAGCACACCTGCAAAGCCGCTACACAATGGCTAACTTATCAAAACTAGCGCAAACTAACTGTAACTCCAAACATGGCGTGGCGCAGCAATGGCACAGTATCTCATCGGGGTTATCAAGTATATAAACCTAGTATTGTAAGTAAAAAAGTGAAAACACAATTTATAAGTGCCTTCAGGAATGTATCTCACACACAATCATGCCACATGTTATGTAATAACTATAACACGATTGGCTTGCTTGACTTTTATCACAATCTCTCTCATGAAGTTTTCTCCGTATCCAACACCATCACTTATTTCATCATTATTAACAAGTACATGAATCTAACATGCCCCAAGTCTGGTTCTAACTTGTTGAGATGTTTTGAGTGATTTTGAGGTCAGCAGCTGTCAGGAGTGATTCCACAATATCCTTAGTTGTGCAAGTCAAAGCAGCGGTAAATGGTCTCACTGTGGTTGCTTGCAAATTGCTTTTACAGTCTTACATTCCATTCAGGTAAATCAGTTATCAGTCGTATAGGCTATTTATCAATTGGGGCATAAACCTAGTCCTACCTACAGTAGACCAATCCTCACCAGTACACTGAATCTCAAGTGTACCCATGTATTATTACTCTTATGGATTTTCTTTATGTATTCTTTTTACTAACATTTGTAGTACTTGTGGAGACAAAAGTGATCGGCATTTACAGAGCCAGGTGTGAGTTGAAGGGAAACAAAATAGGATTGTTTCATTTCAACTTGATTCCACTGTTTACAGTTCATATCCTCATGCTGATTAAAAAAACAACATGATGAAGGCTGTACACGTTTATGGGGTTTATTAGTGTTTATTAGTGTTTATTGTCATTTATCTGCATTAAATATGAATTTCTGGAGACAACAAATACTTTTAATTTTCGTCATTTTACATTAAAGTACATTTAATTGTGAAAATAGTGTGAAATTCATACAAATGTTACAAACACAAGCATTTAACTTATAAAGACATTTGACATATAAATGTGTATGCATATATAATATATAATTCTTTTACAGACTCTTCAACAGTGTCATCATCACCAACACTATGGACTGCATTCATTTTCTTCTCCTTTTATTTATATATTTATTTATTATTTAAAATTACCTTCTCTATTCATTTATCTACTGGCTATATGTATCTATTTACCTATTGGTTTATCCATTTATTGTACTGTATGTGTCATTATTATTTATTCAGTTATCTTCCTCAAGTCATCTGTATGATTTTTTTGTGCACCGTGGTCCAGGAGAAACTACATTTTGTTCTCTCGTACACCTGTATAAGTTCACAGTGAACTTTGATCCCTCAAGTAAGTAAAGGGACATCAGTACTGTTAATCATCTCAGTGTGTAAACAATAAAAACTAATGTAAAATTATGGGTTTAAAAAATGAATCATTTTAAATTTATATTGGTGTGAACTCCACAAAAAATAATGGTATTAGTCTTACAAAGAAATTTTCTTTATTATGGCTCTATCGGAAGTTTTTGACAGAACATAAGCAGCACATAAATCAATATTAATCGTATTAACAATAATTTATATTTAATGAATAGAATTATGAACAAATGAAATAAGAATTGACCTGTGGTTTTTGCCAGTTGATGATTCAGTGTATGGAATATCATGAGCAAACAAAACTTTTTTTTTTTTTCCTTCACAGAAACTTGGAAGGGTTGCTCTTGGAAGGGCTGTGGGCCTGGCTGACCTTTGCGTCCTGTGCAGCTTTTATTTCCTTCACAGGGTGCTTGCAGCAGAGGGAACTTATAACATTCTGCAAGTTAAGGACACAAAGATTACACAGCTAGCCTGTCCCTTTACACTGATAAAAATATTTTTTTCAAGCACTTCACATAGATATGATCTTCCTTTTTTGGATCTGGAAGTACTCCAGTAAAGACTCTCCCCCAGATTTCCTGCACTCACAGAAAACGTTATGTTTCATGAACTTTTTTTGACCTCTTTGTAATAACATTTCCTAACAGCTATGAAGTACCGTTCTTACACAAGAATGCCAGAGAGGTGTGTCTCAGAACCCGCAGCTGGAAAAAGTAATCCTCAAGCTGCACTGTGTCTTCCACTGGCTTGTAAACATTATTTGTTTTCTCGACAGATACCTTTACAAGAAAGGCCCTGGAGAGCGCACCGTTTCACATCTCTCATTACTCATAAAGTTGAATATTTTGTATGCAGCTACTGTGAGCAAACATAAAACATCATCCTCGTCACAAATCTGATCATTCTGAAAAATTAAATCTCATCATTTACAAGTATAACTGCAAAAATTTTCTATTTTCTTCTAAACTCAAGAAAATTATAATTTAACATTGTTAACCTTATTTTGTGCTAGATTATTAGATAATAGCAATGTGGTTGCCATTTTAGATGGCAGAAAAATATCTTCATTCTTATAGCTACAGTCATGTGAAAAAGTAAGGGCACTCCATTAAATGTTTTTTTTTTCTTGTTTAATACATGTGGACGTCAGATTTGATCTTCATTGAAAAAGTATGCCACATTTACATTTTGCAGTCCATTTTATAATTTAAATAAAGATTTAATTTAATAGTTCATGGGGTGTACTTACTTTTTCACATGACTGAACATGGCAAATACAGGAAGTGGTTGTAAACAGGCACCACACCTGAATTCTTCTGTCCAGTACGGTGGTTCAGTCAATTTTATGTACATTTCTCGGTGGATTGCAGGTATGCTTTGTTCACTTTTTATACTTTAGTTTTCTTATGATTAATTTAATAGACTTATATAAGAGGTAGAGAGAAGAGGAATGAAGGTCAGTAGGACTAAGACAGAATACCTGTGCATAAATGAGAGGGAGGACAGAGGAATGGTGAGGATGCAGGGAATAGAGTTGGCGAAGGTGGGTGAATTTAAATACTTAGGATCAACAGTCCAGAGTAATGGGGAGTGTGGAAGAGAGATGAAGAAGAGAGTGCAGGCAGGGTGTAGTGGGTGGAGAAGAGTGTCAGGAGTGATTTGCGACAGAAGGGTACCAGCAAGAGTGAAAGGGAAGGTCTACAAGAGACCAGCTATGCTTTATGGGTTGGAGACGGTGGCACTGACCAAAAGACAGGGGGCAGAGCTAGAGGTGGCAGAGTTAAAGATGTTAAGGTTTGCATTGGGTGTGACGAGGATGGACAGGATTAGAAATGAATATATTAGAGGGTCAGCCCAGGTTAGACGGTTTGGAGACAAAGTCAGAGAGGCAAGATTGCGTTGGTTTGGACATGTACGGAGGAGAGATTCTGGATATATCGGGAGAAGGATGCTAGGGATGGAGCTGCCAGGCAAGAGGAAGAGAGGAAGGCCTAAGAGGAGATTTATGGATGTGGTGAAGGAGGACATGCAAGTGGTGGGGGTGACGGAGAGAGATGCAGAGGACAGGAGGAAGTGTAAGCTTTTGATCCGCTGTGGCGACCCCTAACGGGAGCGGTCGAAAGAAGAAGAAGATATAAGAGGTAGCATGATGATGGAGGACTGACCCTAGCTTTCCTTTTCAAGTACTGTCTGGCTGCCCTTTGCACTTCTCAGCTTCCATAAACATTTTCCCCTCAAACATTTTATATGATTTCCTCAAACTACAGTATGTTAGACATTTCAAATAATACTTTACTTTGAACTCCTTTTTGGAATTCAAAATGAAATGAGCTGCAGGTTTGCAAAAGCAAAATCAGAAGTTCTCTTATGGACAGATGAGTGGGGAAAAGCAAGGGAAGAAAGCCGTCCTCTAAAATATATTGATGACAAGTGTTAAAGTTGAGGATTAAACCCCAGAAATATTTTTTTAAATGATCTTTTTTTAAAAAATTACAGCTTTCCTTTACTGTACCTCTTTGCACAAATTGAATGGAAGATCAGATTTTTCCCTCATCTGTTTATATGAACGACTGATAAGTCAACTAACGCATGAAAAAGAATTTCTTACGTTAATATGAAGGTAATGCAGAAAATAGCTGTACAACAAAATATATTACAAGTAGTTTGACAATTAATACTTGTTTTCAGGTGAATAACTTTACAATTTAGGGGCGTGGGTTATCTTTACAGTTACACTAACTTACTGCAAATGGTAGAATATTTAGGAGGACACTTAAATTTGAATAAATGTAGCGAAAGTGCCATACTTCCCGTGTTTTTAAAAAAAAATTTAATACTATAGCATAGTTCTCTTGATAAGGACTTCCTGTATGTTTCTGCTTGCCGTTTTTAATGGTATCCATGGCAGAAATTCTTGAAGTCATTCTTGCTGTTTTGTATCACAGTGGACGGCCGGTGTACGCAGTCAAATGTGTCGCAACGTGTAAATACGGACAGACAGTATTTATGATATTTAATGTCCTTATTTATCAGCCAAGTACGTGGCAACGTGACAGCGACTGGTTGCCGCGTGCGCGAAGGTGGCTCCTCGCGGGGCGCTCGCGCGACTTAAAAGAGGGGAAGGCGGTCACGCGGACACTCCTCAGCTCACGGGCGCCGTCGTCGTCGTCGTCGCTGCCGCTGCTTCTTGGAGACTCGCTGTAGTTTCAAGGGGAAATTGTTTTGGCGACAAACACACACGTTTACACAGGAGTGGACTCGCAACGTCGCCCGTTCGTGACTTTGCGTGGAGAGCGGCGCGGGACGGTATCGACGGTGAACTCGGCGTTTTACCTCAGCGCAGGTACGGATCTCCGGTTCGGCTTCACTCAGGTTCGCTTGCCTCCCAAAGGGCTTTTCGGTTTATTTGTGCATACAGAAGAAAAAAAAATCACTCGACCGCGGAGAAATATCCCTTCGTGTAAGTTACGGTAGTTTTCCCCACATGGGGGTTCGAGTGTAGGTTCCAAAACGTGTTAGGCGTGGCTTTTATCCAAATCGCAGAACGCAGGTATTCGCACTAAAGTCCTACGGAAAAGTAGTGTAAATCGAAATTTCCCAAATTCAATATAAAATATTATGCAGAGCTTCTATCTGTTTTGTAATCGTCGTGTAAATATTTTTAGGTTTTTTTTTTTAACAAATGATTGAATACCAGTTATGGGGCACGCCATGGAAACAGCATAAACTTTTTTTTTTTTTTTTTTTTTTACATTTATCAACATTTATTTTGGCCAACGAGATAAAAATCTAAGCTCCATTACTGATATGTAAAATGTTCTCTGCTCGTACGCAACACAGCGACCTGAACGATCACATACCTTTCTTGGCCATACAAGAGCTGGTTAATCATATTAAAATCAACCCTGTTCTCGATTATTCTGAATTTCATTCCAAAGAAGTGTGTGTGTGTGTGTGTCTGTCTTCGGTGTGCTTTGCGTAATCACCTGTATCTGGAAACGGGCTGTTGGTGGGGTGTGTCAGGGTATATTCCTCATCCCATTCCCCCTCCCTCGCCTCCTCAGTAAAAGGCCATCATTTAAACACTGATAACTGGTTAGTGCTGCCCAGTAGTTCACCTTTTTAGGTCACATTTTGAACTAATAGGTTTCATACGCTATTATTCTTTCAAAAAATAATCTGACTAATTTCTTTATCTTTAAGATTGGGATAGAGGCTCCTAAAAATATCTCATTGTAATCCTTATATCTATGAAGCTCAGTTTATCTTTGTTTTTTTATGCACAGCTTTATTTTGAAAGTCACAGACTTACAATTTGACACAGTGTTGCATCAAACCATAAGTGAGCTTTTATTTTGGTCAAGTTTATTAAATGCTGAAAAATGTCAGTCGGTATCGTTAAAAAAAATCTATTTTAATTTTAGAAATAAGGCTTGGAAGTGCATGTACAGTATACTTACGTCACACTGACCGAATGGGCTGAGCATGTCGCTATCACATTTTCGTGTACACACGCAAAATAGCATTGCGCACTTTAGTGGTGAGTACTGAATGGAACAAGTGAAAAGCTGATAAAGTTTGGTGATGTATAATATATTACTGTTTGTACTTTATTATGGCCACCATGTGCATCACTCTCTGGGATATCCAGGTGTTTGACCTTCTTGGGGGAGCATGTGCATTGTGTAGTCATCTACTGAAATCAACCAGTTTAATGTTTTGCTGCCCAAAATATCCATAAGGAGCTCCCAACTGGACAGGACAGGAGCCGGAAGCTATTATTTTTGAGCATCTTTTAGCTAAACACAACATGTGCTTTTTTTTTTTTACTACAACACAAGAGATGGATGATGGGGCGGTATATTATTTAATGTATTATTTATATATAATTTATAATTAAAGTACAGGATTTGGTTAAAATAATCTAAATGCATTAATAAAGGGTATGCAACCAAAAAATAGCAAAACATTAACAAGGCAAGAATGATTGAACTTATCTTGCAGTTATAGTGTACTTTAACATCAAATTATTGAAAACAAAAAATAAGTATATGCTGTAAGGAGCAAGAATACAGTAGAAAATATCAGATAGCAAAAGATGTTTTTGTGGTTCCATCCAAATAAAAGGGTTATTTACCTACAGGTAAATTTATTATAATTGTTCCTTATGTGACCTTCCAATAGATTGGTAACCTAACTTTCCTAGTACCCTGTGTATCTGGGATAAGTTCTGGACACCTTTAAAATTGACTTCTACAAGTGGTGAATAATAGTGAGTGAGGGATACATAATTTAAGGATGTAAGCTGACAGATGCTTGAACAAGATGGCATTATTTTACTCTGATCATAGGTTGTTTGAAGAAAAAAGCCTTTGGTAGCTTTTGATTTGATATCTTGCAAAATGTCAAATTTACATCTTTAAAAGAAAAACTTTCCCGATGTACAGGTGACTCAGCATCAATAATCAAATTGTTCAGTTATTTCAGTTACAAATTCAAAAAGATCCAACATATTTAAAAAGTAAATGTATTAAAAACCCACCCCAATGAATGCATACAATTGGGATGAGATTATACTTTCTTGTGCAGTATACATGCCTGTTTTATTAGGAGCTCTAATTTTTTTTCAACTTCATGTCTCTCCACAGGAACACGTGAATGGTTTTAGGATGACTTGAAGGAACAACTGTGTCAGTCATTCAGCCTTCAGACTGTAGATGACCACTTCTTCTGATTGGTTGTTATTCAGAGTGGAGATGCTCCTCAGAGCCACATTGCTGGAAACTTGCATATGGATGCTGAACTTCATAACCCTTGGTCTGGGGACCTGTCCCACAACAGTGCAGACTCCTGTGGACTTCTCAGTCACTTACTCCATGCCTTACTTCAAGGCAGAAGGCCCGATACAGAACATAGCAGTTCACTCATCCTTCCAAGAGATCTATGTGGCCTCTCGGAATCGGATCGAAGCCGTGAATAACACCCTGAGCAAGATATGGGAAATGCCCACAGGCCCTGTCAGGCCTCTGGGTGATTCTGACCTCAATCCTAGTGTGTTTGAGGATACAGATAACAAAGTTTTACTCATGGATCCCCAATTGGATCCTCCATATTTATATTCCTGTGGGAGTTCCCAGCATGGTGTTTGCTACTTTTATGAACTTAAAGAGCAAGGACAACCACCAGCTGCCTCAAATCGCCTTTTTAAAAATGAGTCAAACTCACCGGACTTCTGCCCAGACTGCATAGCCAGTCCTTTGGGTACTCAAGTCAGCGTTGTGGAGGATGGACGCACATCATACTTCTTTGTGGCAGCAACCATTGATGAGCAAGTTGCCCAGAGGTATGGTAGACAGTCCATATCAGTGCGAAGGCCACTGTCGACTGAAGACGGATTTCACACAGATTCAGAGGGATTGACTGTTCTGCCTGCTCTGCGCAACTCATACCGGATCAACTACATCTATAGCTTTGTCACAGAGCAGTTTGTGTACTTTGTGTCAGTTCAGAGGGAGACCCCAGAGGAGAAATTCTCACCATTCCAAACACGGCTTGGCCGGCTACCACGCACTGATTGGGAGATGTGGATGTATCGGGAGATCATTCTGGAATGTGGAATTAAGCCCAAGAGGAGGAAAAGGAGCAGGACACATCATGACATTTTGTACAATATGATTCAAGCAGCACACTTTGCGAAGGCTGGCAATGAGTTAGCAGAAGAGCTGGGTATAGAGGCATCTGATGATGTCCTATATGGTGTGTTTGCAGTGGCCAATACCTCTGCTGAGGTTCGCAATGACTCTGCACTTTGTGTATTCCCCATAGACACTGTTAACAAGGCTATTGAGGCTGGTGTGGAAGCTTGCTGTCAGTCGGGCTCTGAGCGCCTCTCACGGGGCCTGTGCCACTTCCAGCAGTGTAGGAACTGTCCCCACGAGGTGAGTTAACTTTCTGCCTGCTGGCTTCATGCTAAAATGCTGCGTTATTTTCTTCAAAGTCAAGTATGGTCATTACCAAAGGCTATACTTACGCTCTAAAACTTACCTAGTGCGGAAACCTTTGAGGAATCCTCCATATTCACATATCTGTTTACTAGAATGTTTTTTTTTTTTGTTTTTTTTTTAATAAACATATCTGTTTTTTTCTAATAAAAATACGTTGTAAGAATATGTATAGTCTAGTCACCCAAAAAATTGCAGTAGTTTCACTATAGTGGTTTTGGATGGACTATGTGTTAATTACATATATAGCGCATTTTCATTGTCATTGTAAATGCTTGTTCTTGTTATTTCGAAATGCTTCAAGACTTCTGACCTCATAGTTTGAATCTGTACACAGGATGTGCCAGGGACTATAATGTGGGCACATGTACAAATTGGTGGTGAGTCCGTCTCAGGAACGCCTAGGTAGAGAGAGCTGTGTTGGAATGTGGAGGGAGTGGCAGTCACAGTTAGGATGTTTGCTTTTGTTCATGCCATTGTAGGTGCGATAAAACAGCCTGAAACTACTTCCAGCCAGCTGGATTAATCACTATAGGATTAAGTGAGAAAGGATTGCAGTGGCTGCAGTGCTTAAGTTAGTTTTATCCAGCAGACTTGATTTTTTTACCTCATAATTTGTGTATGAAAATAAAAAAATTAACCCTCTATTTTACACATTGTAGATAGTCTTTGTTATAAACTGAGGCCTGGTTGAGCGCATAGGTCACTTTGTGTGATTTTGTGTTTTGTGCATTTTTGATTCCATGTAGTACTCTTCACTACAGATGTCCTTAAGACTTATTGAGGTTTTCTAGACAGTGAGCCAAGCTCACTTTGAATCGCATACAGTACACAGTGTTCATACACGTGTTTATAATATACTCTAGATAGCTTTGTGTTGCATAACCAACGCCCACCCTACAAAAACGTCTTTCAGTACAGCTAACGCACCTGAAAGTTGATCTTTCAAAAAAAAATTTCAAGGAATTTGGGATGATCTCCAGTGTTCAGGTTCACAAGAGATGTATTGCACCTATAAAAAGTATTTATCTCCCTTGAACTTTTTCATGTTTTATTGGTTTACAACAGTGGATTTAATTAGGCTTTTTTCACACTTATCAGAAGACAACTCTCAAAGGTTAAAGTGAAAACAGATCTCTCCAAATTCATCTAAATTTCTTATAGTTATTTACCACAAAATAATTGATTTCCTAAGTATTCAGCTCTTTCAAGTCAGTATTTAGTAGAGGTACCTTTAGCAGCAGTTAGTATCTGGACATAACAATTTTTCCCCATTCTTCTTTGCAAAATTGCTCAAGCTCTGTCAAGTTGGAAAAGGCCTGTGAGTGAAAATCTGCAAATTCTTAATTGGATTGAGGGCTGGACTCTCTGACTTGGCCACTGTAGAAAATTAACATTGTTTTTAAGCCATTCCTGTGTGCAGTAGCTTTGGGATCATGTTTTGGGTGGTTGTCTTGGGAGAGGATCTATGATCTGTGGTAGTTACAGATAAACTACCCTTTTCTGATATGCCTTCCTGCTTGTGTGTGTGTTTGAGTGAGAAAGTCCATCTGAGTGTATGCACAGCGTGTGTGGTGTTCTCAGCCATGCTTGCATGCATGTACTGTATGTGTGTCTCTGGAAATTTAAATGTAGAGGACTGGATTCTGAGAAGATGCAGGCTTGGCTGTGTAGGACATTGTGATGTCATGATGCCAGTCTTTCCATTTCCCGAAAATTGATGTATTTGTAGAAACACACGTGAAATATTACTAATCATTCTGTTGAATACACAGTATTGTCTACTGGTTAGATGTTGTTAATTTTTTTTTATCACTATTGGGAATTAGGAGTCACATTAGGTAACTGATCTATCCTCCCAGCAACTGAACAGATGCTTCCTGCTTCCTGTGTTTGACAAGTCAGCTTCCTGTGGGCAAAACTGCAATCCATAGCATGCAGAAACAACTAGCTGTATTTGAGCAGTAGGATGTAACATGATTGCTTTTGCTTCCTCTGCTCCAGCAAACTGCTTACTCGGAATAATGCAGCCTGCTTCTTTTATGCCAATTAATGAAGTGTAAACTGTATACGTATTGAATGACATATTTCACATAGGCAGTTTATGAACAGTTTCTGAGAGCTTCTGGTTTTCTTTCTCATGCATAACTGGGACAGGAAATTTTTATAGTTATACAGGTGGAATCATTTTAACGGCTATGTAATGGACAGGCGCACAGTAAATTAAGGCAAAACATGAAGAAATTTGATGCATAATGCATTACCTACAGTTTTGTTGCAGTCATTTAAATTTTTTCTCAGTCCAGTTTGGATTAAAATTGTATTTATTTGTCTTGAGCTCAATTTCATTAAAGGACATTTTAAATCTGGGCATTTAATTATTTCTGTTTTTTATGTGTTCTAAAATTGTATGGGTAAAAAATGTGATGGAGCAGGTAAAATATACCTGTTCTGTTCATGTTGAGTACTGTTACTAAAATATAGAAAAAAGTTAACTTTTGCAGCATCTGGTTGCATTTGAAAGATCTGAGAACAGTGTCTCCACAGGTAATGTGACACAAAGGAGCTTAAAATTGTTCTTGCTATTGGTGAAATTAGTTATTTTTATTTTTTCCAAGACCATGGAGAACAACACCACCTGTAAGGAGCACCCCACCATGGTGTCCAAACCCTTCAGCAGATTGGACTTCTTTGATGGACAGATGCGAAACATCCTATTAACATCTTTGCTGGTTACCACCATTGGCACAAAGACCGTGGCACACATTGGGTCCAAGGATGGTCGGCTCCTTCAGGTATAGCATGGGCGGGATGTTGCCTGTGGCCAGACTCATATTAAAAATGGGACCTTTAACTATCATAAAACTGGAGGACATACAGACAAAAACTGGAGAACTTTTACACTACACTCCTAAGATATTCTCATTGTATCCATTGTAATCAAATAGCTAACACCATTATCTTTTTGTTCAACAATATAGCCACTGTTTCTGCTTTGCCTCCATTTTAGCCATGAATAATCTGAAAATATGCTCTTCTCTTTTGTAGGTGGTCTTATCAAGATCAAGTCCCAATATTTTTGCCAACTTCTCACTGGCAGAGAACCAGAAAGTGTCCCCAATAGCTGCTGTTTATTCAGAAGAGTCCCTCCTTTTTGTGGTTGGAAACAAGGTGCTGTCAACTGGACTTTAGACTAATGGGGGATGGGGACTCAGTTTTATATTTTAGTGATTTTATGTTTTAGCTCTGCAAATTTTTATTTAAAAGAGACAAGTATACTGCCAATAGTTCTCTTTATCTTTTGATTTTTTTTTTCTTTTTTGTGTCTTCACCAGATGTTCAGTGTGCCCCAAAAAGGCCCTGGCTGCCGACACTTTCAGTCATGCAGCCATTGTCTGAATGCCCCCAAGTTTATGGGGTGCGGTTGGTGTTCAGGGACATGTTCCCTGCAGGCAGAGTGCAAGCTGGAGTGGAGAAGCTCATCATGTCCACCTGTCATCATTGATGTAAGAATTGGGACAGCAGGTAGTGTAGTGTAGTGTAGAGCTACCACCTCTTACTCAAAGAGTGCAGGTTCAAATCCCACCTCTTGTTTTAGTGCCCTTCGATAAGTTACTTTCTGTGAATTCCTTCATTAAAAATTGTTCACCCATACGATGGGGTAAATCATTGCTGTGGATAAATGCATCAGCTAAATAAATAAATAAATAAATAGTTTAAGAACTTGTGGAACTGGAGTAGAGTGTTGCCCAATTCCACGATCATTGCAAGCTGACATATATTCTGATTTGGCAAGACCAAGCAAACCATGTCATGGTATTTGTATCACTATTTTCTACTTTCTCAATTTGAACCGCTGTGGTAAATCTAGATATGCAACTTTAACTTTGTTGAATCTAGCTTTGTTTATCTTGCTCTACTTTTAAATGCTTGCATTTGTTGCAGTTTTTTCCAAAGACGGCACCTTCCAAGGGGAAAACAAAGGTGACCCTGTGTGGCTGGTTCCAGTCTACTCCACAGACCATCAGCCGTAGAACTCACCAGGTCATGCTGGGAGGGACGGTTTGTGAAGTGCTCCCTGAGAAGAGCAACAGGACTCAGTGAGTATACAACACACAGATTTGAGGATTAACATGGAGAGCAGCTCTCATAATGTAACACTGAAGAGAAGCAGAAAGTGAGAGTAACAAAATTAACTTGCAAAGTACTTTTTGTTCCTAGGTGTTAAATGTAGGAGTATTGGAACAGCTCAATTAATTACTTAAGGCTTTATTTAATACAATTTCTTTCTTCAGAGGGATAATGGTCAGCTCGTATTTGCTGGAAATACCAGTAAAACAGCAGATATACGTGTGCCCTGGTGAAGTGGAAATAAATGTTGTATTAGGCGGTTTTGGTACTTAAGGAAGGTGCTTTTACTAACTTTCTTTTATAAACTTTTCCCAGGATGACATGTGAAATAGGCTCTGAGCCTTCTGACCTGTCTCAGGCAGTGACAGTCACTGTGGATGTGCACGAAAAGAGTTCTGGGGTATCACTCTTCATTGATGGAAAAGACAAAATACATGGATTCATCTTTGTGGTAATTCCTTATAAATTCTTTAATTTTGCCGACTTGTTTATTATTTTATTATTTATTTACCTACTGTCTGAAGCAGAGATTAAATTTTTTCTTTCTCAAATGTATAGACTTTGTCCTGACTGTCTATATGGCTATTGTAGGAGCCGCAAATCACAGAAGTTCTCCCCAGTTATGGGCCATACGTAGGGGGTACTCTGATCACAGTGGCAGGGCTCCATCTGAATGCTGGGAACACCAGGAGAGTCTCTCTCGGTGGAGAGACATGCCAGAACATAAGGTGAAATGGTGCACAGCTTGATAATCTGTGTTTGTGTGTCTGTTATTGATGCTAAGTGATGATGATGCTATCATACACTGTACTTATCATTTTAAACATTATATTTGTGCCATCTTGGGCTAACATTTTAATAACAATGTATGCGATTATAACTGTCTTCAAGTTGTAGGTTCAAATGGCAAATTGCAGACTAGACATTTGATGAAAATGTACTGCTTTTATAGACATTTTTTTCAGTTCTGTGTGGTATTCGAATGTAATCATCACATTTCATAATTGCTCCTCTGCCTTGTTTTTACGTGAAATAACAGCATACAAAAAGAACAAGGCTTGGGATATTGACATACCCCTCCAAAAAAAAAAAATAGTAATTTATGTGACAAGAAGTTACAGCTCTTCCGAGAAAGCATTGCTGGCCATAACAGGTTTAAGCATGTCTCATCTGCAGTGAACCAGCAGTTATGGGAAACTTGTCGTCCTTCACGTGCCTGACCCAGCCTGTGCTCGAGCCAAGAGGTGTGCCCCTGCAGGTGTTCATAGATCAGTCTCCAGTATTTACCTCCAAGGTGTTTCAGTACAAAGAGAAGCCTGTCATCACACATATTCTGCCAAACTGCAGCTTCAGGCGGTAAGGGAAGAGGAGTTGTCATCAACATACAGTGTCACTTGTGGCAGATTTGAAATTATTTACAGTGATATAAATGGTATATTTAATAGCTTACATTATGGTTATATATCTTACTGTGGCAAGGACATTTTTGTATAGCTTACACTAATTCTACAGTTTTATTTTTGCATTTAATTTTACTTTCTTACACTTAGATTTTATATTTTTCATATCTTCATTCTTGAGGAGTATTTTCAATTTTACTGTAGGACACTGATGTTCTGGTATTTTTCAGAGCATGATGTGATCAGATTACATAGACAGGTATTGCTTTACTTCAGGTCTAAATCTGCTTTAAATTAGATTAACATAGTGGTGATAGTGATATGACTGCATTACTACAGAACAAGTCTTTAATGTTTTTTGTTCACTTTGTGGGTAAGTAATATTTTGTATGTTTTTACAGCAAGTGTTTCAGTGTTTTTCCTCATTTTTAGTGCTAGTTTATTTAGTCTCTCAGTTCATAATAAGAGTACTTAAATATTGTAAAAAATAAGTTGCATGAAAAATATAATTAAAAATCACTACATCTGTTTTCCGTTGACACTAACTTGTTTGTAATGGTTTGAATCAAAGTGGATCCAAGATTGTCATCAAAGGCAGCAACCTGGACTCTGTTTATAAGAGTGTCATCCACTTTGAGCCAAGCACCAAATTTCTTAAACCGGTACAAAGAGTAAGTTTTACTTACCTTTCCACAGTTTTTAAAAATTTCTTCATTTTGTGCTGCTTATTTCAAATTGTCTTCTTGAGTTTGTATAAACTCTCTCTCTGATACTGATATGTTTGCTAATGAGTCTAAAGTTATAACACATTACATTTGTAATACTGGCAAAGCCTTGGTATTGTCCTTTTGGGTACGTGCTGAAACTTTTTGTTTTATCCATAAACATTGCCACTTCATTTAATTAGCTTTTCTTGGTTCAATAACTAAATAAAAATTAGCTCAATTATTTTGTGTGTAACTGGAAGAAACCCTTATATAAAATGTGGCCATTTGGATGATGACTGATGTAAGGCACCAGGATGGCCTCTGAATCTATGTGGCTCACAAGACTGAAACCTACAATGGACTGCTAGAAGTATGTGATTGTGTGTTTTATGCTTTTATTAGGAGTGTGTGGGCACAATGAATCCAACACACTTGGAATGCTTCGCTCCTGCTGTTCCTGGGGATGATTTGTTGGAGGGCACATTATCCATGGACATGGATGGAGCCCGTGGACTTTGGAAGCATGCATTCACCTACTACCCTCAAGCTAAACCTTTCCCGTTTGACCAGGATGATAACACCCTACGCCTCTCATCCACTGATGAAGAAGTGGCAGTATCAGTAAGTTTGAAAGCTGAGATTTATTTTGTACTTTCAACTGAAAAAATTTGAGGACATTAGTAGGAATTTTAAAACACACTGAAGTCATGTCAATTGAAAATAGTGAACTTGTTAGGATTCTCAATATTTTTGATGTAACTCCTGATACAAATATAGAACCAAGTATGTTTTGTTTCTCTTCCTGCAGTTTAGCAGATATTGAGATATCTTTTTTAAATATACATTTACAGCACAGCAGACTGAACCTTGTGAGTTCTTGTATGAAGATCGTTATGACAGTGGGAGGAGTGAATTGTAATGTTAAAGTCCTGGACAATAAAATCATCTGCAGGATGCCCAAGAATTTGACTGTGCCTAGGAAAGGCCTGACTGTGAGGGTGAGGGTTGTTTGTTCTTTTTATTAAAGTGCATATACTTAATAAATATTCTGAAAAGTATTAAAGATTTTTTTCAGTGCTTCTGCATTATCTCATACTTAAGTTATTCATAAATGGAATTTTCTTGTGATTTCAGTCTTATTTGATGCCATTGTGTATACTTTTTCAAACAAATGGCATATACACACTCAGTTACTGTATATGAGGAGTATATTGGGCAACAAAATTTTGATCAGCCTACAGAGTTTGGAGGGTGCCTCTCAAGTTCACACTTGGTCATGTAAGGTTTTATTTATGGTTTGTTTTGTGTTAGGTGTCTGTCAATGGCGATGTGCATGATGTGGGAACAGTGATCATTACCCCTAATACGGGCGTAGTTGGAATTGTCCTGGGCATCCTCTTTGCACTGCTTGCAGGAGCCTTGATCACGTTCTTTGTAATGAAACAAGTGAGGAAAAAGAAGGAAGGTGAGAGCTTATGTTGCTGTTTAATTTGAATTTGACATGTCAATATGCCAACTAGAGTACTGAATGTTGCCTCAGACATCATATTGTCTTACCTTGGATTAAAACCCTTCCCTGAATCTTAAAAGGTTAAACAGATGATCTGACTTATATTTTCATTAAAATACTGTAATATAATATTGTAATTAAATGAAACATGTATGTGTGACTGGATTTCTCGCTACACTTTAGTCATGTAATTCTATACAGATAGTGACACTTAATTTCTTTTTTAATTTATCTTTTATGCATTTGGTTATAATTAATTATTTCTAACATAGCATAATACTGCACACTACCACCCTCTTACACACACACACACACACACACACACAAACACACAGAGAACTTTACAATATAGTACTGTGAAGCTGTTAGCTAAAATGGAAATTACACAAGTAGTAGTACCTTTGAACATGGAACTAACTTAATTTTTTCCACTAAGATTTACCCAGTTATGTAAATAGGTAAAAACACTGTGAGTAGCTTAATATAGTTTCAGCTACATAATTTATTGCATAATTTGCATTATACTGCCCAGACAAAATCACAGCAGTTAGGAAATTTGATTTAGGCTTAAAAGTACAATTTGCTTTTCATGTTTGAAACATAATTTTTAACAATTTGGCTGCAGCACAAGATAATCTGCCCGTGGTCTGAGGTCTAATCTGACTATTAAAGACAGAAATATGATTCTGAATAAGCTCTCCTGATTGTGTAATTTTTAGCGGAATTGGTGAAGCACCGCCTCTCACGGCCTCCTAGCTACAGTCAAAGTTTCAACAGAAATGCAGACAGGTCACCTATGGGAGACTATAGACAAGGTAAGAACTTTAAGGAAATGTTGTGCTTTGAGTATCTTGCCTAAATCTGTAGACATGAATGTAGTCTCATAGGAGATCTTGGAAGATGCTTAAAAACATTTTTATGATCTGAGAAATGTTGCATTTCAAATCCTAGTGACCATTTTCATCTCCTATTCTCCCCAACATGTGTTCAGAACCATTCGCAAGCCCTTCAAGCTTCTCTGCATCAGGGGCCTTGCCTCGATTGTCTCAAACCAACAGCCGGGATAATTTGCTCATCCCACTTATGCCCCGTGAGGTGATCTCTGTCTCTTCTCTTCGCCCTGAGCTCCTGGATGAGGTGAAGGATGTGCTGATTCCCGAAAAAGCGGTCAATGTACATTACCACCAGATTATTGGCAAAGGTAAGGATCCCAGCTTAAGGGAGGAGGACTTTTTTTTCCATTCAAGTAATAGGTTTGAAATGAGACCCTGGCACTGAAAAATGAGCGTTTTCCTCAAAGAGAAACTATTTAATTATCTTGTTTCTGTTGTGTTGTATAGGGTATATAGTTCCAGTCCATATTTCTAGATTCATGTCTTTGTAACAGTACCGGTAATGTTTTTTAAATTATCTTTTTTATTCAGGTCACTTTGGAACAGTGTATCATGGCTCTTTCACTGATGAAAACAACCAGATAATCCATTGTGCTGTAAAATCATTAAACAGTGAGTGAAAATGTTTGTTTTATGTGATATGACCATTTTTTGCATTTTATAAAAACCATTTAACATGATGACCCTGGATACTGTACACTGGTATATTTAGACTGGAGAGGACAAATTCCAAGTTGTTCAAAGTGCCTTAGCCTAAAGCCAAACAGTGACAAGTAAACAGGTGAAAACAAGGGATAAAATGTTTAAAGTTGAGTTTGATTGTATGAACTTAAGATTCATAGAAAAGTAATGGACTTTTTATTAATGCTTGTCAGATCTTTTAATCTTTCACATGAACTGCAATAATTCAGCACTAAGGCCAAAAAAGAGGTTATCCTGGGTTGCGGTTGTTTATTTTTAGCTGGTAGAAATATCCTATTTTGTATTGGCATCAACCTTGGTGTGTTTGTGGCATTATTACAGGGATCACAGACATGGAGGAGGTGGAGCAGTTCCTGAAGGAGGGCATCCTGATGAAGGCATTTCACCATACCAATGTGCTCTCTCTGCTGGGGATCCTATTACCCCAAGAAGGGCTACCTTTAGTGGTGTTACCATTCATGAAACATGGGGACTTGAGACAGTTTATTCGCTGTGAGAAGAGGGTGAGTGGGGATGCTGTATTACATAACAAAAAAACAAGTAAGATCTGGTAATTCATTAATTCTTATGGTGATAAAGTTTAGGAATTTGTGGTACAGTTACTGAAAACTTCATTATTTAGAAATGTTCCATATGATAAACCGTAGAATTTACTTATTAAAATCAATTTGTGTTTAGCTTAAATGCAATTTTATTAAAAATTCAAGTCATTTTTGTGTTGTGTGGCATCTTTGTTTAAAACATCTCCAGGTTTTTTAAGAGCTACTGCAGCTAAGGCTGTAAACAGTTATGGGATACCTACTGCTGTTAACATTGTTTCATATTCATTTATGATTGAGTACATTTATTTATTTATTTATTTATTTATTTATTTAATCTCTGATCTTTTCTAAGGCGGCTTCTGTCTGTCTTTGTCTAGAATCCAACAGTAAAGGATCTAATTGGCTTTGGGCTGCAAGTGGCTAAGGGCATGGAGTACTTGGCCACGAAGAAATTTGTTCACAGAGACCTGGCAGCACGCAACTGCATGTGAGTCAGTTACCAAAATGATTGTCATTGTCATGGCTATTGGACAGAAATATTCATTCTGAGGTATTGAAACATGCCACGCCCACATTTGCTGTCAGTAATGCTTGATGCAGACTAAAAAGGCTCCTTTCCCTGTTACTTTTGAAAGGCTTGATGAGTCGTACACTGTGAAGGTGGCAGACTTTGGCATGGCCCGTGACGTCTTCGGCAAGGAATACTACAGTGTCCAGGACCACAAGAAAGCCAAGCTGCCAGTTAAATGGATGGCCATTGAGAGCTTGCAGACTCAGAAGTTTACAACCAAATCTGATGTGGTAAGTTTCTGAACTTGCAGGTAATGTGTGGCTGCCTTCCCTCTGATATTCTTTAACAAATCGAATGAATCATCAGTTTGACCAAGCAGACTGGTCCATATTGCCTGTAAAAGGTCTTGGAGCAATCAGGATTCTATAAAATCTGTATTCACTGTTTCAAAGTTACTGTAAGTGGTCATCCATGAATTTCTGTGAATGTATTTGCTTAAATGTTTTATATATATATATATATATATATNTCCATGGTTCTACATCTTTGCTGCAGTACTGTAATAAATGTCATGATTCACCCTGTGCACACATGAATGTGTATGTATATATATATATATATATATATATATATATATATATATATATATATATATATATATATATTTTATTTTACTACATTGTTAGCAATAAAAGTACTGCAACTAATTTGTTGCATGCCTCAGGCTTTTGCCTCATTTGACATCCAAAAATCCTGATGTAGTGGGCAGTATATATTGTATTACTATTCAGTTTTGTATCTAGCATTATGAGTTCTATATAGGCAAAGCTGAAGCACTTGAGAGAAATATTCAACGTGTATGAATGCATAGCTGTGTGCCACTGCTACAATCTCTGGCTCATGTGGCCCATGTTCAAATGCAGTTTGCTCTTTCCTGTCTTTGTTTACTTCTGTTCAGATGTAAGCATCCCAGTAGCAGTTTATTGCAGTAACAACCCACTACAGTGGGTACAATTGATTTTTTTTTTCTATTTTACTAATTATATTACATAATTTTTTTTTACAAAAATTTGCCTATTAAATGTTTTTATTACTAAAAATAAGGAAAGAAAAGTAATATATGATGCTAAATTAAAAAAAGATTATTTTAATGCATAATCATTTTTAATGCATTTTTTATTACCTCACAAACTGTTTGAGGTAACTGGTTTTTCATGTTCTTTATCGCACCAAAATAGGTATTTTAGAGTGTTAAGGATATATATATGAATGTAATGATTTACATGAATGACTTTTAATTTTATGTTCTTTGTTAAATAAAAATGCTGAAATGAGTTTTATATGCAGTTTTTAATTGCAGCTTATTCTAACATTTTTATTGAAACTAACCAGCAAATAAACCAAGGAATGTCTACATTGAATGTCCCTTTGAATTTACAAACAAATCATGTTACAAGTTGGTCTGGTCTTTATTTTGTTCATTAGTTAAGGAACCAGTCCATTTTGTTCTTGCTATTAAATCCTACCATTAAAATATGTTTCATATAGTGGTCCTTTGGGGTCTTGATGTGGGAGCTGTTGACCAGAGGAGCAAGCCCTTACCCTGAAGTTGACCCCTATGACATCATTCCTTTCCTCTATAAAGGACGTAGGCTCTTCCAGCCAGAATTTTGCCCTGATCCCATGTAAGTTACCATATGTATGTTCTTTATATACATCAGACCATTATGTCAATAATAAGGCATGCTCACTACAAAGCAATTCTCTACCATTTAAAAGTTTGAGTACATGTAGGCAATCTGAGGAGTAGTCACATAGGGAAAACTGGACAGAACGGTTAGAGTAAAGCAACTCAATATTGCTCTGTCTCTGGAAACTGCTGAAGTGCTGAGAGGATGTTTTGGCTCATTAAATGCCTTTTGCAAAATGAGTTGTCAGGAAGTGTACTTTTGTCTAGCACTGTATATAGGCATCATATATAGTTGTACTGATCAGCTGTTGTCCAACTGCCCCAAATTATGTAGCCAGATGTGAGCAAAAGCTTGAAAAATCCTAGGAACTTAATTTGTAGATGTGTGGTTTAAAGATATTTTGGTGTTTGTACAGAACAGTAAATACCTCAATTATGCACAGTGCATACTTTTTTTCCCTTGAATGGAAGCTGTGATTTTTATTTATTTATTTTTTTTTTTTTTGTGAATATCTGAAAATTAGGACAGGAACCATAGAACAAGCATAAATGCAATGGTTTTGCTGAAGGTGAATCAAATAGTATTCAATCCAGTTTTTTTAAGTACCTTATAAAATAACAAGGGTTACTTTGTGCTCCCAGGTATGCCATCATGATCCAGTGCTGGGACCCTGAGCCAGAAAGGAGGCCCACCTTTGCCAGCCTTCTCTCTGACATGAGCAGCATCTTGAACGGCCTTGAGGGGGAGCATTACATCAGCCTGAAGGTCACCTATGTCAACCTGGATTTATCACACCCTTATCCAGCCTGCACAGATTCTGCATATGGTTGTGACTCCCCAACTGCTGACAGTTTATGCTCCACTCCATGAGTGGTCCATACAGCCATAATATATGAGTGCAAAAGTTAATCTGAGTCCCCCAAGTTAACCACAGAAATGAGAGCATATAACCCAGCTGTTTCTGAGACTTATGTGATGGTACTTTTTTGTGTCCTTTTGTTTTAAGTGTTTGGATGTAAGGGGGTGAAAGCCTTAAAGTGGCCATGTTGCTTTCAAAGCACTGTGAAACAGCTCAACTTCTGTGAAGATCAAATCCACACTTTTCAGATGTTTTAATTTTATATAGATTATATATTTCTGTACAGAATTTACTTTTTATTTTTTCAAGTGTGAGTGAAAAATGTAGACTGTAATAAAAGGTATTAAGAGTTTTGTGACTAAATGGGTCAAATGGGAAGAAAGTGCTAAGTTTGAAATTGAATATACTTTTCTAATTAAATTTACTGTCTTCTGTTCCTATTTGAGTAGTCAGTTTATTTTATTGTCCTTTTTTACATCTTTAATCAGTACCTTTAAAATGCTCTGATAGTATATAAAATGAATGGTGGAGCAGCAGCATGAGTCTGTGTGGAAATTTCAGGGACTTTATTATCTATTACTTTATTATGGGTTTCCTGCTCCCAGAGCAGCTTCCAAAGATGTGTATGAGTCTCAACTGAGTGAAAAAGGGTGGATGCAACTGCCCTGGGTGCACTACTCCTGTTGTTTACTTTCCAGACAAGTTCTGTACCACTATGACCCAACACTGGACAGGTGGTTATTGATGATGTGTGGATGCATGATTATAGAAAACACAGAAACAGAATTTCACAAGGTGTAAGCTTAATAATAATAATAATAATAATAATAATAATAATAATAATAATAATACCACTTGAGTTATGCTACTAATGCTACAGTGCATTTTTCAGTACTGTATATTGTAAATATAATCAGTATACGAAAGTGAATGCAAAAAAATTGTCCAGAAAGCAAAATATCAAAGAAAATAATAAAATCACTCTTCTCTAGATAAAATGAGGGCTGCCGAAAAGGAAAATAATATTTCTGTTTGTTAAAATTTATTGAGGAAAAACAAGCCCTCATTTATTTATTCATTCTCATCCCTCATCATAGTGAAACTTGTGTTCCAAACCTTTCTCTGTTTGATATCTTAGTTTATTGATCTCTGGTTCTTCCACTTCAGTACTGGTCTCTTCTTTGCTCCAGAATAGTGTTTCATGCCAACAAAAATGACCCAGGTGGATGAATGGGTAGTTTGGTATACAAACACGTCACTGTTAGTTGCCTTGGTTTGTGATTACATAAATAATGGTTAATAATACTTTTTTTTTTGTTTTTCTGATTGACAATATCTATTTTTTTTCACTGAAGGTTGAATTTGTTGGAAGAAAATTGTATGATTTATAATTATAAAGGATATTGAAGATGTAACCCTTGCTAAACCTTGAAAACGTCTTATAAGAATTTAACTTGAGGTGCCATCATGGGACCATGGATTTTCACCCTAAATCAAAATGCTCAGCAGCTCCTTTTTGCCTTTCAATTCAGGGGAAAACTGATGACACGGAGGACACCAAATGGTGAGGACGGTTTGCTAATAGTTCACAGCGGAAGTGATTATGACTCACAGCTGACAGCGTTAAATCCATAGAAGATTTTATCTGACAGAATGTGATGATTATGATTTGAAGTAAAATATTAAAAAATGTCAAACTTAACGGAAAAAAATAGTTTGATGGTCTAGTATGTTGACAGATAGAATAACCATCCAGTATGGATGGATAGCAGGGCACAGATCACCACCATTTAGGATGATACAAATGAGTTTGTTGTTAACCACTGTTGTTAAATGAACTTGCCTAACTCTCAATATGAGGGTGACTAAGAACAAAGAGAGCCATGTCAAGGTGCACATAAAATGTGATATTATGACCTTAATGAAATTCTGTTACAACAGTAAACCCAATGTTCTGAATGAAGTAAGATCATGGCTAAGCAAAAAGCATGTGACCAAATGCCACAGAAATGGATACCTGAATGCCTAGCACTATAGAAGGTCAAAAAGACACCAAGACACCAGCGTAATATACAGGTTTATTGCTTTAGCTGGAAAAATATCCATTTGTCATTTTAAGTTTTGGCAAGAAATGAAATTAGCTGGTACATGACACATTGCTCACTGAGGTGTAGGTTCAAATCCAGCTCAAGGCGTGTGAAGTTTGACCTCAGAAACACTCCCTTTTGTGCCAAAAGAAAATAGATTTTTATGTCCTTGAATAGTGATGAGGTGACCAACAAGGTGCCAGAGCCCAGTTTCCTATTAAGAGGAGCTCCAATGTGGGTCAGTCTTCGTCGATCAAGATTTTCATGAGAAGATAGTGACAGTGTAAGGTAAATGCCTTATTATCAGCTAATCTGTCATTATTATTATGGTTTGTATTATTGTTTTGTTATCTACAATAGCCTATATGGTGTGTATATCCATGGCAAAAAGTGAGTTCAGGTCCAGTCATCTCTCATGGTGTTCATATTTTCTTGCACCAGATGGCAGCATACACTGTGCAGGGTTTGAATAATATTGCTTTTTTTTAACCTTTAGACGTTGTCGTCTATAGGTTCTCCACTGCCAAGACCCTGAACATGAGACGCGGTTAATGAAAGTGGATGGATAGGTGGATGAATGGATGGCTTTTTCCAGCTAATTTTACATTTATTAGGAATGAAAATGTTTTTGGATTGCTGCTTTTTTTGTTACAGCCTCAAATTTCACAGCCAACATGATGTTCAGGTTCTCTGTGATTTAACTGCTGCAAGTGTTACATACAGAGGCATTAGAGCTTGGGGCAGCAGGACAGAAGGAACAACCAGGCTCCTAAGGGTCATCTGCTCTCTGTCACCTCATCACTGATCTCCCTGTTTCCTCAACAGGGACAACTATTTGAGACCCAGATTGAGGTCCTGTGAATCAGCCCTGAGTTCTTGTGTGGTGCCATGTTGTTTTCCAAGCCCCTCACTGTGCACAAACCTTCCACCTTCTGCATTCCTGATGCCACCCCTCTTGTACAGCATCTAAACAACCATTGAACTTCAGGGTATCTGCACCTTGTGTCAGGTCCCAGTCTCCTCCTTTCCAGAAGAATCTAGGACCTTGTTACTATGCTGTAGGTTGTAATCTATTGACTTAATACTAAATCAGTCATCCAAACATGATCAGAAGAAATCTTAAATGTGATTTAGTTTTACTGAAAATAGAGAAGAAGCACACCTGCATCGCTTGGTAAGAGCATCCTTGGGACGGCCTGTTCTTTACCAGGAAGAAAGCATCAGTGTCTTGACAAGTGTTCATAACTACCATCTGCAATATTCTCTATGAATTATTTACTGTTATTAAAAAAGAGCAGATATCCAACTTTTTTGCTAATGCATGCAAGAACAGAGAGATTAACCCCCAAATGTTAGTATAATTGGTATATTTTTTGCAGGGGTGGCTTAGAATTAAAAAAAAAAAACATGTAATGCTGTGGACTGAACCAGTGCCTAGCATAAATTATTTCATTTATGTTGCATGAGATCAAAAAACACAGATTACCTTTGCTGTCTAAAAAGGTTTTAAAAGTGTTGGCAAAATGGGAAATCAGCAAAAATTACCCAAATTTGTCTTACTTAGGTCAGGTGGTAAAAGGACTTTGCACTCTGCTAGCACAGACGGTTTGGTGATTCCATCTGACGCTCTCTGAAATAAACATTTATCTATCGGTCCAGACTGCTGAGTCGTCCTGCTTTTGGGTTCATTACAGGAGATCAGGAGAGAAAAGAATCATTAGGTGTAAGATTTATGGTCATTCCCCAGCATATCTAAAAGTGCCTGCTCACATTTAGCAGGTTAGCGGGCATTTCGCAGGTTTTCGAGCGTTTTTCTGAGGCTAATGAGAAAGCAAAGAAAAGCGTAGAAAACGGAGAAGCTCAACATCTAACACCCTGCTCAGGTGTCCAAGGGAATGGCCCTGTGGGCGAATGCGAGCGTGGCTGAGAATGTGACTCCAGCAGTAATGCACTGCTTTAATTCAGGAGTCTTCATTATATCATTTTTGTCTGAACATTTTAGTACACCTTTATTTTCTGTAAAACTGGTGCTTTATAACTTGGGTTTTTCCTTCTGGTGCTTTACTTTTTTGTTTGATTGGTCTGGTGTTTGACTTCACGCAACAACCGAATAATAAGGAGAGCAGAAGAGTGAGAAGGATGCAGAGGACAAGGGAAGAATCGATTTTCGTTGTTGCTTGTTTATGCCTTTTGAATTGAATTCCCACCTTGCACAACTTCAATTAGTCTTCTAGTAGTTCTGTCTACCATTGAATTAAAAGTGAATCAAATTTGTCAGACAGATATCCATCAGGGAAATGCGGTTGCGACCAAACTAGGCTTTGTGCTGGCTGGATCCAAGGGTCTCTGCCAAAACGTCAGGTCCATTTTAAAATAAAACAGAAAGTTGTTTCACAAAATTTTGATTATGGTGTCATGAGTAAAAAAGAAAGCGATGGAAGGACAGGTGTGAGCTTGACAGACTGCCGCCTCTTTGCGCATTTCCTTCCTGCCTGGATAATAACTGCGTATGTCTGCCCTTTGGTTTACCTCTGGGTGAACACGCTTTCCTCTGAAGGTAAATCCCAAGTTCTAGCTCACTGATCTAAGGGTGACGCACTTGGTAAAATGTGGGATTTAGATGGTCGCAGGGAATGACTCGGTTCCGTGACCTGAAAAAAAGCAAAATTTTTCACACTTGTTCTCTCCTCAAGAACAGATAACACAGCCTGAATTAATTTCCTAATGAAATAACTTATAAGATTACATCTCGCATTCGTGCAATCTTCTTACTCATTCGACTGACTCATATTTTGCAGCTGGCTCATTCCTTTTATGTGTTCAATTTATGTTGATTCAGCATAATAATGGTGGTAGTCTGAGTAATATGAAGGTACCTAAAAAGATGCTAAACATTTTTGGGAAAAATCTCTATTAAAAATTATAACTACATTTTAACTACTCCTGTACGTTGCTCTTTCATGGCATGCAGCGACCCTGAACCAATAAAAGCAAAACCTCTATTTTTAAGTAAAACTTGCAAAGCTGACTGACCATAAAGTAACCTGGCAGTCATAAGTGCAACTTTAGTTCAACAAAACAAGTTATTTTTAGCAGCTGACAACCACTTAAACAATGATTTCACATTACAGTTCACTATGGCCGCCGCTACTAACAACTTGTTAGAATGTTCCTAATTTAGGATGCTCATGCCATTGTATTGTGTTAAAAAAATACTTTTAACTTGCTGTCCAAAGGGAACTAAGACCCAGCATCGGTGCAGAATTGTACTGCTCAGTGCTTCCCTTTAAATGTGTTTGTTTTGCTGCCTAAATCTGTCAATACAAATGTACAGCCAGCAGACTTCCCTTGGCGGTGAGCACAACCAACAAGAAGTGAAAAAAAGCACCAGATTCAGCAGAACACCTATAGCTGTGTAACGCAGCCTAAAGCTGTTTCTCATATCAGTTCAAACCACGTGTCTCTCCTGTCCTCGGTTCTTTGCAGCTTCTCCAGAGAAAGGCCGTCTTTTATTAAAAATTACAACAATAGCAGAGAGAGAACATTCGCGAGTGTGAGAGATTATTAAAAGCCGTACATTTGTAACTGTGATGTTTAAAACATTTTTTCTTCTAAACCTATTCTTAATTTGTCAAGAAAAAAATCTGATTTGGAAGCTCCGGTTCCAAAATAATTTCAAACCCATTCAAAAAGTGGAAGGAACAGACGTGAGCTCTGAACCCGGGTTTTTTTTTTTTTTTTTTTTTAAATAAAAAACATATATGCTGTAAGTCACAGAATACCGGAGTAACATTCTGAGAGGAATGTCTAAAGAAAGAAAGAAAAAAAATCTCAAATGCTTTGTCCCTGTTCACCTTGAAACTGCGTTGTGGGCGTTGTGCGTGTCTTTGTGCACACGGCTGTGTTCGCGCTTTCACCGTCTCTCTTAGGAAAGTGCTGGAAGTTTGTGGCTGCACTGAGTCAGCGCTGCTCAAGGTTCCTGCTTTCATGCAGCTTGTTTTCTTATCCGAATCAAAAGAACATGCTAGTCAGTAAAATGAGAGGGAAAAGAAAGAGAGAGAGATGCAGGGAAGAAGACAAACAGGAACAGGATAGAAGCGATGGTGAATGCGGTGGTGGAGAAAGGAAGAAAGAGTGTTTGCACTTCATTTTCTCCTCTTCAAGGGCAGGGTACCTTTGTGAGCTTGTGTATCCATGACCATCATACAGAAGGATGAAGAATTCTCAGATATTGATTTTGAGGTGACGCTCTCTTACAGCTGGCTTAGTGGAGGCCTGTCTTCGGGAAGCTTTGTGTGGCTTGTACATTTTGAACTATTATATATAAATTGCATTCTAACTTAGCACAGCGACTGTACCAGTGCTCCACCGTAAGCATTCAGACCATTGGTTTCACCTCTCAGATAGAAACCAGGTGTTCTTCACTCCAGCTGAGTGCTGAGTGCTGACCTGCTGGGCTCAGAAACAGTAGCATGACCCCGCAGGGAGAGCACATGCGTCCATGTTGCTACGCAGGCTGAGCTCCGTTCATTAACTGTGAAAGCTTCTTTTACACGGACGTGTCTGAGTCGGGGAGGCATCAGGATTATTGGGAAAAGCTCATTTACTCAGAACTTTATTTGGAAACATGGAAAGCTCGGGCTGTTCCACATACGCTCTGTTCAAAATTTCACATTTATTTATTTATTTATCTTTGTCCAAACCGACATCCAGTGTTGGTTTTACTATACCAAACAAACAACGGTTTATGCTCTTATACTGCAGGGTATTTATTTACTGCATCAGCGGATTCTTTTGACTGCAAGACAATGCTTTGCAAAACTTCAAATGAGCAGAAAGATACTTCTGCAATGGCTGGAAGTGATTTGAGAGCATGGCTTGCGTTTACCACTCCCTTTAGTCACTGTGAATATGATGTTTGCTGAGCGGACAGCACTTTTCTCAGATTTTCACTCCATATTTTTAGAGTAGCCAGGGATGGGTCAACAGGTTTCACGATTTCTAATTCTGTACCAGTCTTACCTGTCCACAACACCTTCACTCCTACCCAGATACCGTGGCAACACTTGGCATGTGCTTAGATTTCTTTCTGCAGACTTTTCAGGTGACACGGCATGTACTGGTAGAAGAGCACATCTTGCCGTACTGTCACCTGGCACCTTGCAGGTGTGTGGGAGTTGGTGACGTAGTCAAGCCTCCATAGATAGTGTCAGACCTCTCCTTACAGCAGAACAAAGACACAATATATGGGACTCCAACAGTAGGTTGGTGAAATAAATCTATACGAACGCAAGTGCAGCAGCACACAACCTTGGACACAGAAACTGCAACTTAAAGCACAATTGCTAAAACAACCAAAGATAACAGAACGACTTAACATTCAGTAACCATACATTATGTACATACACTAGCTCACTACTGGTAAGTGGTCACACACGCAGGCTGCGGTACATTTAAGCCTACAGTCCTACAGCCCAGGTGCCGCGAGACAGCAGGGCTACCTGCTGAGCCGCCTACTTTGAGTTGTTCTTCACTTTGGGGAAAATCTCTGCACCAGGAACGAACGTAAATGTAATGTAGCACATCGAGGGGCAGATGCTGAAGCGAAGCAAGCACGTTGAAAGCAAGGCTTTGGGGATTTGTAAAAATAAAGAAATGCGGGGCAAATGTTTTGCGAGCCGTGCTAAGTCGGGATTTGATGCCTGAGAGAAATATCTGTATATTCGGTCGCACAAAAAGGAGCAAAAGTTCAGAAAAATGTGTCGGTGACTTTTCACAACTCATTTGTGTTTTTCACCAGTCCTTCCCCCGTTTTACTCCCATAAATGGTTAGTCTTTCTGGAAGGAAACCCACCATACTTATTGTATTAGTGTGACAAAAATCACGTAATGAAATATAGGATTTACGGGTGCTGTTGGTAGATGGGAATATGCCACATTTTTTCAATTTGTGGAATGTGAAGGAATGAGGCATTGCAGGCATTATCTCAAGCTATAAAGTTTCAGGAGCTTTAGCAAAACTCTGGGGCCCTGTGATAATGTTCTGTCTTTCCACGAATCACTCTGGATGTCCTGTGCCACTTCTTCCCAAAACCGCTCTCACTGTGCGAGGACTAACAGCTGCCGAGCTTCACCTTGCTGATAATGTCACCTTTGTGGACTCAGCCTGTGCTCTCCGGTGAGCCGACAGCGTTCGACCGCTTCCCCATTTCCTGGTTAATAGAATGCCCTTAGCATCGGGTTTGATACCCTCCTATTACCTGGTAATGACTTAAAATGATATAAAACGCCGGTGCTTTCAATTTTCCTTACCATTGCTTACTGTGGAATATCATGGCTTGCCTACTTTTCTAGAAAAAATGGGGCACAATTACTGTGACTGCAGCTCAGCGTGTAAGTCTATGCAATGGTGTTCACTGTAGCGTATGAATTTCATACGGACACCCCCATGCACAGAACCTATGCAGAAGTATTGCTCACCTGTTGGAGTCCCTTGTTGCCAGGTTTGCACATGAAGAGCTCTCGCAGTACAACACCACAAATGGAGATTTATGCGGCCTTTAATTCGGCTCAGCTGGCACTTCAGACTATTTTAGGATGTACTTGCTTAAATTCGTGTAACCCTCACACTGGGTGAATAACACAATGCAGGCATTGAATATTAAAGAACCAACAAGCAAACAGGCAGTCCTTCACCTACAAACAATTTCAGTCCATTTCTTTTTGGAGGACGATGGCGGACGTTTACGTTAACGTCCCATTACAACGCAGTGATTTTAGCGTCTGAAGAAGATGAAGGCGTTTGACTTCATCTCGGTCTTCACAAAACGCATATCTGTCTGGGTTTATGAGAGTTTTATCGCCTTGAAATAACGAAACGTGTGGTCATGCTATTGTTTGTGAGCCTGGCAGGCCAGCAAAATACTTTTTGCCCCACAATGTGCAGCTTGTTTCCTCATCCAGTTGTAGGCAAAAAATAAAATGCTAAGATACCAGAAGATTTTTCCGCATAACCGGTGATGTAGGTTGTATACTCATTGCTCCAGGTTATGTGCAATCTTAACCCTTGAATTGAAGAAAGTTTCTGAACATCTTTTCTCCAATAAATGTTGGGATTTTTATGACCAGGTGACAGGTGTTGACCTTAATTTGTGGAGGCAGGCACAGTCCACTTGGTGTTTTTCAGCAGCTGTCTTGTCAGTCTGTCCCTGCCAGGGGTCATCAGGTTGTAGCCACTACCACTCTTTTTTCATACTGCCCCCCCCCCAAAACAAACAAAAAACTAACAACAGTAAAATATTAATGGTCTTTCAGGTATCAAAAGTAAAACTAGAAACTTTGGCTGCTTTACAAACTGGACTTGGTAGAATCTGAATATGCTGGGGAGGGCATAAATCCTTGCAGCTTTTCGGTGTTCTTAAAAAATCATATAATTTTTGTTTGTGCATCTGTTTGTCTTTGCACGAAAGCACTAAAGTTGTCGTGGACACTGCGCGTCTATGAAATGTCTCAGAAAACTATTTAAAGTGCTTAGATGTCAAAATATTAGCGATCTGGGCCTCAGACATGTTAAGTTCCAGTGCCAGGCGCTCGTGCTGGACGCAGAATTTATTAAAATTAACTTGACATCAGTTATTTATTAACCCGTATCAAGCCGTTCCCTCCTCATTGCGGCCTGCAGTGTGTTGTGCACGTATTGCTTATGGATGTGTGTATGAATTACGCATGTATTACTGTGCGCATCCATTCCTGGTGTGTTTGTTTTATAGCTGGCAAATTCCTTTTGGCATGTTGAGAAAGGAGACCAAGAATTTTCATTTAAGAACTGAACTCTTCATGTGTTTTTAACATTCTGTTGTACATGAAGTAGTGGCGTATACAGTATATTATTGTAATGTGTATAACTAAGCTAAAATCCATCACATTACTCCTCAGGACGTTAATGTTTTGCTGCAGGATTAGCCTTCTGGTCCTGGAGAGCTACGTTCTGCTTGTCTGTGATCTACATCTTGAATGGCGTTGGTGCAACTTCTACAGCAAAATCCAGGATGCTGAGGATCCAGGTGGAACATCTAAGCCTCGGTGAATCTTCGGATCAGTGCTGTGCCTCGAAGTTTGGTTGACGTCTCGGTGTTTTCATGAGGAGGACATCAACATGGGCAGCAGCACATTGCTGTGGGCAGCTTCCCTTTGTTTAAAGTATCTTGATACAGGGGCAAGAAGCTCAGCTAACAGGCTCCATGATAAATATGTGCTTTGCGATATCCGTGAGAGCAGTTCAGGTTGCGTGGCTTTCTCAAAGCACACCTGCAATGCTCCCCTCAGGAATCCAGCAACCTGCTGGCAAAGCATCCGAAAGCTTCTCTGCTCCCCCGCACAATTCCCCATTGCAAACCAAAGTTAACTAAACAGAGTAATCCTTTCATACTCATATCCTCATCACTGTGGGTTTTTGTGTTTTTTTTTGTTTTTGTGTGCGTGCGTATGCATTTCGAGATTTATTGCTAGACGGTGTTAATAAATGTGAAATTGAATTTAGAATGTTAATGCTCACATGCCCTGTGTGTACAGTCACACAATGGCAGCAGCATCAGTAAGAAGGCTTTTAGTGGTGCTGAAATAGTTGGAATTCTTTGTTTATACATATCGGCCTCATATTACATGCGATACTGTGTATAGATTTTTCAGGCAATACTAATATTTGTGGTGCTGTTGTGGAGTGATCAGCAATGGTAGGAATATTGCGATTTTCAGCAAAAATGATGCAACACAGATAAATATTACATCATCAAAATCTGAATAAATCCATGCTGAAATGCAGTATTTATTTAGAAGAAGCAATGAGCGATGGGCTGCATGCTGCCTTATTTTCAGCATGATTACTGGGAGTTGAAGATAGACGCAGTAAATTATGTCACAGTGTTAAAGGTTTGTGTGTGAAGTAGAAGCTGCAAGATTCATCTTCTTGGGGGAAAAAAAAAGTTGCTCCCTAATGCGTTTTCTCAGTCTTAGGAAAAAGGTTCTCATTTTTGAATCAGAGTGTGCTCTGTTATGGGAGAGTTATTTTCCAAAAAGGCCCTTAGGAGCAGTGAAAACAAATAGAAAAAAAGATCTGAGACCTCTGCAAGACAAGTAAACTTGATTTGAGACCACCACACGGTCACATAATTTTTTTAAGAGCTCATTTTTTTCTCTTTGAGACAGAACATGGGAGCTGAAATGAGACTTAATCAAAAGAATTTAGAGAACTTATAATTTGATTTGAGTGAGACAACTTCAGTCTGAAACAGTATTGTTTTTTAGGTAAAGAGTTGCTGAAATTTGAGGAAAAAATCCCTAAATCTCATATAGGTTTGGAATGGAGGCTAAGATGAAATCTCATTGAATTTCCTTTTGGTCTGAGTTTTCACTCCACTGCATTGCCTAACTGGCACATTGTTTGATCAGTTATGAAACCAGTATCAACCACACCATCATTTTCCTGTTCGACAGCCCTTCAAAACTACCAAGTCTACCAGACTAACAGCATATCTGTTTGTACCTGCTTTGCATAAATCCTATGATAGCAGAAGTGCCAAAACGCTTTTTATTACTGTAAACATTTTCATCCCTATTAAAATCTCCATCATGAGCAGAATCAGGCTCTTATTTTTCCAGCAAGAAAAATATAGCACATCCCTTGCTCGACATCTTTAAAATATTAATAGACAATTTGAGGCCAGGTACAACTTTAAGTTGTTATGGTTTTGAGTTTTTCTTTTAACTAACTCCATGCCAGGGAGTCGAGGGAACACTTGGATTCTGCTGTGTATTCTTAAAAACAACCTACCGCTGGCCTTAAGATGTACCAAGCTGTCATGCTGGCAGAGTTCGAGGCTTTGATGGTGCAACGCGTCTGAACTGTACGCGCCTCTCGTGACCCTCTGGCTGCTGCACTTTGCCCTGCAATTCGGGAGGTTTTACACTAGAGGTTAAAACTATTTGATGAAATCTCTGCATTCTCTTCTGGCTGCAGAGGAATTGTATTTCTTGCATGCCAGAAGGAAACAATTAACAAAATAACTGCTGATCTGAATCACCTCATGGTACTATTGCAGGATTTCAGCATTTTTCTTGGAATTACGGTGAAATTCACTAAAATGAATGAGAACAACACTTGGTTAAGTTAAATTATAAATGTGCATGCTTTCGCCATACCTTACATGCAAATCCTGGATCAGCTGGCTGGCAATGTAAATTGCGATAAAATGGGAGTTTCCAGTCCAACAAAGTTTATCACTGAATAAAAAAGCTGAAATATAAACTCGATGTTTAATACATGTCATTCGTCAGTCAGTACTGTACTGTGTATCACGTTTTTCCAGTAAAATTTGTTGTCTGCACCAGGTAGTACTGTAACCAAAAGGTGGGTGTGTTGGGTGGGGTGGGGGTAGGTTATTACAGTTATTACAGTTCACATCTCTGTTTTTTCCTCCCTTGTGAAGAAATAAGTGATGCTATTTGTGCTCATTTTCAACCTACTGTGTTTATTACAGTTGAACTTCCTGTTTCTGAGTGACGGTTGACTATGAAGCAAAGACACCAGGAAGTAAAAATAAAGTAAAATGAAGTAGAATGAAATATCTCTATGTGTCCTCAATAACAGGAATGTGAAACTGTAGTACCAAGAGAGTCAAATTATGCTGCATGAGTATCAATGAAGAGGGAGGGAAATGCTGCCCTTTGGTGCCCAGAAGTCATAGGCATGAATATCAGGCATTAGGCGCTGGTACTGTGTCATCATATATGGAGATTCATTTTTAGACTGAGGGTTTTATTTTTCAGAACATTTTCATAGATGTGATTTTTTTTTGTTATGAGCCTGCTAGACATTACCTGAGACCCTTTTCCTTTGTGTATCGCTTGTGTACGATCCAGATTTTGCTGCTCCGGTACCAATATTGGCCTCAATCTATAAGCATCTTCACACTTTCTTTTCAGGAAGCCAGAGTTCTTCTGCTAGATCGCCAGCCATTAGGGGTGTTCTTTACGTTCTTGACTTGTGGAGAAGCTGTCAGAGACTGATCTCTGGACAGGAGCTTGTTTGAAGTGCACATCAAACAGCAGTTCATCTGTCTGCACAACAGGATTTTTCCTATCTCGAGACCCATAATGCTTTTCGGAGCCTTTACAGAGGACAAAGGCAGTGGACACCTTTTAAACAAAGAAGAATGACAGCATTGCAGGAGTAAAATCCTAGATGTGTCCTACAATGAACCGCTGACTGTGAGGTTAGTGTAGATCCACACCACATTTACGCTGTTCAGCAGTGTCCAGCGCCTCAGTAACTACAAGCAGACTTAAGACTTCCACTTACAACAATACCTCTTCCGTACTTTGGATGTCGCTGAAATAAGAAATAAGCGACATTATACCCTGAGCTATTCCAGTCGCTACTTAAATTAAGAAGCATCCGTCGTTCATTTGAAGAACAGCAGAATAAACATCCATATGACAAACATTTTACAAGCACAATATTTCCCTGTCTAGCTTAAGTATTTCAGCTTATTTTCAAATAAAATATGGCTGCACCTGTTGACTTTTTAATCAGATTTTATTTATTGGTGTACCCTATTGATTACTCTGATCATTATTTGAGAAATTGGATTAAAAAATGCTATTTTGTTTTATCACACAGCAATAGTAAATGTAAAGGAGAACAAAAAAATGTGACAAACAATTCATTTGCTTCATGTTATAAAAATCAGCATTTTCGTTGCTTAAGTGACGTTTTAAATTAAGAACGTCATCTAAAGCGCAAATAAACTATGCTTAGGCATTAAGGCCTACACTTTAGTTTAAAAGAAAACGTGCTGTGGACCCCTGGTTTGAAGATATAGGAGAGGATTAGGATAGGATTCATTTAAGCCCCAAATCTATTATACTATACTATATTCTAGCTCACTCCTTCAAATGGACTCTTCTTATTAGGATTAAAGGAGTGCAACAGATTTCCTCTTTCCGAACAAGTGTTGGGATGTTAGCGAGTGTTTGCTGCCCCCTACAAAATGCACATTTCTATATACATTCACAATTACAATTCACGTATTCTGTTGCACGGCAGCTTTACGTTTTCTACGACACTCTTTTCACTTCTACACATTGTCACAAACATGGCTTTCATTCATATGTAGAACAACTGCTCCATCACAGGGGGTAACTGAATTTTTGCCTTTCATTTGTTTTTGTTATTAAATTAATGTTGTAATATATGTAAGGACTATGGATTTGATCTGAGTATTTCAAAATTTGCTTGTTTTTTCCTATTAATAGTACTGTTGTAGGTTCTGTACTTTTCTGAAGAATCATCGACGCAGGAAGTCCACACTCCTCTTCTGAAAAGATGCAATCACGTGGAGACATTAATTTGGATTTACAGAAGTAATTTCAGTGTCTATTTCCCCTTGTACACCACATATTCACATAGAGTGCAAGTCCTTGGAAAATATTTCTAAAAACATAAATAATGGGCCTATCTACCGTCTTAGACAGCAATATTTTCCTTATTAAAAATTCAGTGCCATGATATTGGGTACCAGGGTGCAGGGAAACTTGAGGTTTGCTCCAGACATCTAATGTCAAGCTCTGTGTCTGTCGCTGAGTGTTTTCGGTCTACCACTGTATTGTAAGTCATGTTGGAGAAAAGTGTCTGAGAAATGAATGAATGTATTTCTGCTTCAGCTTTAGAATATATGTGCAACTTTTGCTCAGTGTGAAAGCTAAAACTTTGGAGTTTATTATGCAATGTCAGAGCAAAAAAGCAACACAGAAGAGTTAGTGCAAGAAAACCAGTCAAGAGTCATAAAAAGGTAGTGGAAGAGATGAAGTCAGAGCTGAAAACCAGCTACATTTTGGAAGATGAGGGGAAAAAACTTTCCATCCCATCTGTCAACTACAAGTGCGTAATGAACCGTTGTTTTGGGAAGCAGTGAAAAAATTTCATTAAACCCTCTCTGCTGTTACGGCCAGGTACAGGTTCGCTGTCTGCCATTGGTTCTGGTTCATATCCATCATCATCAGTCCCGCCATCAATTCCTCCACCTGGACCAATCAGCTCCAAGCGCACACATTAAAAAACTCAGCCATGTTGTTCAGGCCCTACATTTCTGTCTGTTTGTTTTCTGATATTTGCAGTTTGGTGACTTTGGCTTACGGTTTGACTAGTTTGTTACTTGGCGTGTTAGTAAGCAGATTTGTGATTTGGCTTGTGTCCTGTGTGCACTTTTTCAGTAGTGATTTGTTGTTTGCTGTGTGTGCATTTGAATGCTTTTATATTGCTTGTGTATGGTTTTATATGGAGAATGGTGCCCTGCTCCTATTTGTGTGTTTTGTTGGGTGGTTTAGATCAGCGCAGTCATTCAAGCAAGACTTTGTTTTGGCTTTGCCACTTTTTCTTTCTGGGTTCAATCTTTGGTTCACACGCAGTAGTACAGTTAGTTGGTTTTCACTTTAACACCTTTGAGCACATCACTGTTTTATGTAAATATTCACTATAAATCAGCAGCCTTTCTCACAATAAAACCCTTCCACAAATATCCCTTGGTTTCTGGTGTGTTAGTTGGACGGTAAACCCTTTAAATCCCTTTCTCTTTGTCCCTATTTGTGTGGTGCCCCTTTGACTTTACCGAGCCCAACTAAAGGGGTCATAACGTAACTGAGGGTTTGTCTGATCTGGTTTGTCCTGTCTTATCGCAAATGTCTTCAGTCTTCAATGTGTCCTGTTCTATTTAATTCAAGTGAGGTATTCAGCTTAAATTGTCATTATTTTTCAGCAGTCTTTTTTTTTTCTGCAAGCACAAATTGTTTATTCACGGGTCAGCTGAACCCAGTGAAGCATTTCTGCCTCTTCTATATTAACAGTATTAATTTGTATCCCCACATTTGGGTCTGCCTTGCTCTTTGATAAATTTAAAACCACTTGCATTTTATTTTGCGCTGTAAACCAGCCGGATTGTGACATATATATATATATATATATATATATTTTTTATTCCTCTCACGTGTCCACATTTTCAATGCAGAAACATGGAGAAATGCGTTGTCTGGAAAAGGACAGTTTTGCTGGCCGGCTTAATTTGAGGGGACAGCCCAGTGAGAGAGTGTTGCCACAGGGGTAGATGTATGAGGATCCTTGCAGATAGTTTTGGACAGTTTCACACCCACACACTCTGTCCCTGGCAGCTGTCGTCTGTATGCCTCCATTTTGCTCTGTCGTGGTGCTCTAAGCAGAGCAAGAGAGCTGTCAGAAGCAGTGGACCATCTGAAGCAGACTTTGTGCAACTGCACCCTTAACGCTGCTGCATTTCTAACATTTGTTCCATCATTTCATCATTTTGCTGCTTATCTGACACATTTATCCAGAGTGGCTTACAGTTATTACTTATAAAACCCAATAGTTTGCTAGAATAACTCAAGTTAACCACCTTGCTTCAGGGCACTAGAGCAGGTCCTCTTCTGGGACTTGAACCGGTTATCTCGCTTTAACCACCATGCTTTCCGCAGTACCATTGTGATTGTGCCTTTTTCAGTGAGAAAATCTTCTCCTAAATCCACGCCAAACATCAGCTGAAGCTCACCTCATGCATAAACATCAGCACCTATGTCAGCAAGACTTACCCAGCTGAGGGCTGTCTACCTGGTTCTCACCTGACATATCGATTCATCACCTGGACATTTAGCGCTAACATTTTTAATAGTGACATTTTTTTTTTTTAGTAAATTCATCGCTTATCTTATGGATGTAACTTTCTTGCAGTTATATGTCTTTCTGCTGCCCTGTGATGGATTGGCATTCATTCTGGGGTGTATGCCTCCTAGCCTTGTGTGTGCTCAGATGCTGGGATAAACTCCACACACTGCAGCCCTGAAGCCGGGTGGGTGTGAGCAAACATCCCTTTCTTCTCAATTCCTCACATACAGAAATACTGGCGATTTAGACAGCTGTGATTGTTACTACCCAGCTTTCTCTTATTCTTTGAAACCTGAGACAATAAAAAGTCCAGGGATGTTCGGAACTGCTGTTCCTGGAAAACAGCAGGTGAGCAGAAATCACCTGATACCCAACCAAAGAGAACATGCATGATTTATCAAAATACACAGTTTGTCTTAGCAAATGCAGCTGTAGTCCAGCACATGACTGTTACCACAGTAGTAGTGGAACCCGAATCATGAATAAATCGCATCCTTAACAGAACTACGTCCTTGTTAGTCTTGGAGAATCATCACAGCTCTTTGGAGCGAAGCACTTAAACAGAGCAGCCAGATGTAATTGCATTAGTCAAGCCGTGCTTCGCATTAGACAGGAGTACAAAGCACTGTTCGTCCTCTTGGATACGCTCTAACTATACATTTAAAGAGATAGATGGTGACTTGTCTTCTGAGTTGTAGTAGCTAACGTCTCACCGAGAGCTGTTTGTCAATTCTGTACGAATGCTTTCATTCAGCACTTGCCTTACTGTTGTGGACTGTCAACCACTTTATTCTTTGCATCTCATTTAGCGACACATTCCTTGCCCTGCTTGTTGGTGTAAGTTATGTCCACTCAAACTGTACTGTCATACTGACTAAACATAAGTAAACCGCTTAGCATAATGGTAATAATTTTGTATATTATTTTCATTTTAGTACAGCGCAGCTGGTTTTTTAGGAGAGGAGTAGAGTTTTTCGGCATGGGCTTTGAGCTTGACCCATGTCCTTCAGCTGCTGTCTTATACAGCATTTTCTATATTGTGTCTGGGTGGCTGTAACACGAGTTGTTCCTCGGTGAGCATGGTGTTGCCAGGAAGTGTGTGGGTCCCACAGGTTTCTTGAACGGCAAAATCACAGACATAAGAATCCAAGGAAAGTACATAGTTTTAATGTCCCAGTGAAATGTACTGAACTAATTTACAGCATTTACAGGTCCACACATTAAATCCATCATTAAAAATCCTGTGCAACTAGAAGCATTCACTGCCCCACGCAATGCTTCACACCCCTGTTTCTGTCTTCAGGCCCTCCTTATAAGTCTGAAGCTCTGCCCCTTGTAGATCGTACCACAGTAAGACCACAGTTACCACAGCCAAGCTTAAACACAGAATACAGTCATTTATAAAACATGAGTGATTTGACCTCACAGTAATCATGGTATTAACATGGTATAAGCAAAACGCGGTAAACCGTTCTCTATGACTGGAAGGTTCCGAAGGTGTGCGTTTCCCATGCGTGACAATAAAGTTGATTCAAAGGCATTCCTTCTGTTTGACAGCATGGAAGCAGGAGCAGAAGTAGGAACGGCATGAACAAATTCAGTGTTCCATGAAACCACAGTAAGTCCTACAGTCCAACAAACTAACAAGTTTACAGAAACGTTAACCCAAAATTTTACACACAAAGATGGTGATGATGGGCTGACTGTGTTTATGGGTGCACCCACACAGTATTGTGAAGTTTTGTTCAAGGAATGTCAGCAGTTCAGCAGTTGCTGTGTTGGGATGGCCTAAGCTGTCACAGCAATAGATGAGTAGAACAAGCCAACATAAGTACAACAATGCAGCCTTATAATAGACTTCCAAAATATTTGTCCATTCATGCAGTCTGGTAATAAACTTTTGATCTATAGAGAGTAAAAGTGTAGTAGAGTGGGAAAAACAGGTAAGAGAAGCTAAACTGCTTTTTGAGGGGAAAAGTCAGTAAAACTTAATATCGATAAATGGCTTTTGTTAGCTCATGTCATTGTTTGCTTATGTACGATTTGTAAGAAGTCAGTTAAAACCAGAACAGCATTCAGGTAAACCAACAGCTGCAAGCTAAACCTGTGGCTTAAAGTCTGCAGGAAGACATGCGCTCTGTGGAAAAAAAGTAGAAGCACTGTGATGGGAGGTAGGGAGTAGAACATGTAGGACTATGGAGGTTGGAGGGATCTGACATGCTTTCTAATGGTCAGGATGTTGCTGATGGTGCGGGTAAGTGTATAACTCTTCTTCTCGATTTCCTCTTAAAAAGATATTAAAGGAAAATCTGGTTTCAACAGTGTTGTTATGAACAAAGGGATGTGAGTAAAAAAAATCTCTTACCAGAGCAAGAATCCTGGTTGGGGTTCTTCATCTACAGTGGTGTGCTTGTGTCCAGGGGTCCAGCCTGTGAGACTAAACTAAAATCAATAGTACAGTTTATTTTTAGGGGAAAAACTGTAGAAGCAGCTATTGTGTGTTGAGTAAAATGCTGAGAAACAATTTAAATTATAGGTTCGTACAGAGACTTGATGAAATATTTTGGTCTCCATTTGAGAGGCAATTGTGCCTTTTCTGAAAATGCAGCCACATTATTTAGCAAGTTACAGCACTGTAAACAGTTTTAATACAGGTCATTTGAATCCAGCAAATCCTTGTTTGTTACTGATTTTGTATAATATCGGTTTTTGTGGATAAATCGATCCAACATGCAACAGCAAACTACGTCAGTGGAGTGGAATGTCGGGGATCTTTTTACTTTAGCGCTGTACCACTTCCATTTGGAAGTGTGAATGGACGAGTACGAGAACGTCAGAGTTTTTTCCATTCTATTTTATTCGTTTCCAGTACTGCTCAAAGGACCGAATAAGCCTACTGAAACTTACTAACCAAATTATGGCCAAATAGCCAAATAAGACTGCGGTTGTCTTGAGGAATCCAACACTTAGAGATAATTTTCAATTTTTGTCATTTCCGACTGTTAGCAGAAGCATGCACAATAGCACATTAATGTCAGCATAAACAAGCATATCATGTTGTCAATTACGAAAAAAAGCCGTTTCCAAAAGGTGCACTCATTTGCTACTGTGTAGTTCACATTTTAACTTTTAAAATATAATTAAAATACAGCTTTTTTAATACCGTAAAATGTTGACATAAAGGGTTGCATAATGGGATTTAGATGCAATAAACCGCTGCACTTTGTGTCCTTTTCTATTTAGTAAAATGCTGACATGAGTATTAATCACAAATTATCCAGAACTGTGTTTTCCTCCGGTGGATTTTTCAGCATATCGGAGAATGATTATGCCATGCACAAAGTACATTTTGTGATCTAAGTGATTTGCCACGGCACAAAATATGAATGTTACGTGTTGTTCACGATACCATGCTGCTTATATCTTGGGGGCCTTGTTTCCGTTTGAAGTTAATTCATTGGATATGATTAAAGATTAATGATAATAGCATGTTAAAAAATATTAATCATGTATGATGGAAATTTTTGCAATGAACACCACGACTCATTCATATGCAACTTAATGGGGGGGTGGAAAAAAAAATTGGTATTGCTCATTTCCAGGTGCAAGCTGCTTTGGAGATCATCGTGAAAATAAATATAGATATGCTGAAAAATAAATGCTTTCAAAGAATTTCACTCTCCAAACAAGACCAGAATGCTGGCGAAACATTTATTCCCTTCTCAGGGAAGGGTGGGAAATGTACTAAAGCAGCGCAGTTTTTTCATGACGTGGAGTACCGAGCTTCTGAGTTATGGACTGATGGCTGATAAGTCTTTCGATGTATTTCTACAGAGACTAAACACATGCCAAAGCAATCGCATTTGCTGCGTGTTTTTCTCTTTTTTGTTGTTGTTGTTGTTTTTACTGCCAGCGCAGCGCAGTTTGTTCTAATTGGATTTCGGAGGGGTGCAGCTCCTCCAGGCTCTGTGAATGTAGGTCAGCTACAATAGATCGAGTTCTCTAGGTGGGAGTAGTGAAGATATGGCCTTGCCAGGGAGCGATGTGTTCCTGTAACTTGATTTGCTGTCACGGCCCACTTGTCAGCCACAGCGTCTGGGCTGTGGCTTTCTTGCTAGCATCGCTGGCCACAGATGCTGAGTTCTGTGCTGGAGGTCAGCTTCTGCTGTGGCTCTGACATGTGCCTGGCTGGGCGACAGGAGGCGGCGTGTTGATTTTTAGTAACGCGGTACAAAGTAGTGTGAAGACTTACCTCACTCAGCAGCCACTTCATTAGGTGCGCTGAACAAGTAGAGGGTTGGACCTTCTTCGGCCCCCAGCGCAACACGATTTCAGCAGCAGCTTTCTTGCTCTGTGTTGCACCAACACCTTCACGCAGCTTCAGATTTTTTTGGCGCCACATTCATTCTGCTAACATCCCAACCTCATGCCAAAGATGGTCTGCTGGCTTGAGAGGCAGAGAATATGCAGGCCACTGTGGTTCTGGAAAGGTGCTGTCGTGTTTGTGGAACAACCCTGAAATATGTATGTTGCGATGTATGTTGCTAGGATATCATAGTATCAGCTTGAGAAACGCAAGGCTGACTACGAGGGATGGATGTGCTTGGACAGCGTACGTTGGTACTCTTTGGCATTCCAGTGATGCTCTGAAGGAACTACAAAAACCTAACAAAAATCTAGAAAACTTATGTGCCAGGAATTGTTCCCCACCCCATTACACCCCTACTACCAGTCAGTACTAGCCAGATGTTCCCAATAAAGCAGTCGGTGGGTGTATATAACTATTATATATGTCTATTTATTATATATAAACTATATTTGTGTGTGTGCACACACACAATTGTTATATCACACTTAAGGATCACAAAACATTACTGTACATTTAAGCTTGTAAATTCATCTATTGCAATTAATATAGAAATAGTGTATATACTATATGGAGGATTTGGTACAAAAGTTGTTTACTGTATGTAATGGAGTAGTATGATGGTGAAAAAATATATACACAAATACAAAGCCACATGAGGGTGTCAAAGGAAATATACATATAAAAACCAATTGAGCTGGCTAATGCCCTGCAAGCTATGTTTGCTGATTTAAATAAACACAAACTGAAAGGAACAGCATAACAAAGATACGTTACAAAGATGGTTACCACGTGGTTCATCGGCATCCTATGGACGGGTGAATGGAAGGATGGAGCAATATATTTATTTGAATGGGGCTTATTTCATGAGACCGTGTTGGGATGACCATTGGTATTTTGTTAAAGCTGAACCTTGTTCTGGTGACATTTTTCAAGTTTGCGGGGATGATTTACATCAGATATAAATCAAGGCTTCTTACACACAACATACTAGAAACATCCATCCCTTCCTGTGCACTTTCCACGCACACTAGTGGTTGGGGGGGTGTATGTCTCATTAGTGTGCTGCCAGAAGGGTTGTTGAGAGTGTTTGGAGCTGAGCTCTGAAGCCCAGTTCAATTTGTGAGCTTGGGTTGCTCGCTGCTCTGTTCTCCCTCATGTCTCCCCCGGTGGCCAGCAGGCTGTGGAATGGCAGCTGGTTTACATTTTTAAGACTTTCCACTCTCCTTCACACCCCCAGGTCAATGTCCTGTGCATCAGGAGCTGCTGAAGGCCTCATTTCTTGCTATGTGTCAGGTGAGCTCTCCTCACCTAGATCTACAGTAGAGAAGACACCGAATAAGCAAAACCCTCTCCCTTCAAGAAACAGGTTTTTCTCTAAGCCACAGAACAGCATTTCTCAGTAGAGTAGCACACCACCCCGTCAGAATTCCACTACTGAGCTCCTTCAAATCAACTGGTGGTGGCTGGTTCTGAACAGTTAGTTTTTCTTACTTAAGAATGGGAACTGACAGTTTAAGAAAGGCGGAAAGTCCTTCTACACAGTGTTACTGGTATCTATAGACCTTCAAATGGGACTGTGCTTCTATAGCTTACACTTTCAGCAGCAACCAGGCTAGAAGCCACCCATTAATAAGCAAAGGATAATAAGCTGAAGACGAGCTTCGCCTACACCAGCAACAGATATGGAGATCAGACCCTTACGTAGAAGAACACCTGCTCACCAAATCCATGCCTAAGTGTCTCTGTCGCCTCAAACTCAGTGTTTCTTTAAAGTGCTGCAAAGCACCACTGCACCAACATCTTAAACCTCACAACATGAAATGAACAGGAGAAAAAAAACTGAATATTTTTTCCCCTTTTCTTTACCCTAGATTTTATGTCCTTGGGTAATTGTTGTATCCAGATCCAGCTTGCTGGATACCTCACTGTGTGATTTGTTTGTCTCCCATCAGAGCCACATTGTGATTTTCTTGTTGCTAAGGTAACTGCAGTTTGACATTGCGGATGTGGAGGTAGCCAAAAGCAATGCTAGACGCTGGCAAATAAAGATGTGTGGGGGAAAAAAATAATAGGTTTGCATAAATATACACTCAGTAAATGTCTACAGTATATGCATAAAATTCTCATGATCATTCAGTATTTTTATTAAACGGTTACATCTGCAGGGCACTTGCTGGAAAGAGGATGAGCAAATATGTACCTTTAAAACCTGTAATTCTGAGCATTTAGGGCAGTCATCTTCTTGAATGGGGGTTAGAACAGGACGGTGGGTCCATACACTGCAGTGAGCTCAACTCCAAGCTACATCACACCTTTAATCAAATTCTCAAGTTATGTAATATATGAATATGGAGTGAAAATGATGACTAACGTAAGGTATACTGAGTTGTGAGGCAGTGGTCTGAAACGGGTAGTGACAGTGCATTATTTTAAACTGGGCACAACAAAAAGGAGAGTCAGTGCTGAAACAACGCATGACAAGTTGTCCCTCTGCGTCCACCATTAACTTCCCTCGCAGCTTGCTTACCTCTTTCAATTTTACTGAGCAGATATCACCTTAGAGGCTGCAGTGCTGGAAATGGCTGCGCCTGTGAAAAGAGAGCAGGCCGAAAAGGAGCTCAACGATATGCAAAACACAATAGTTTGTTTGGGTTTCTGCCAAATTTGAATTCTCTATTAGATTAAATTTTAAAATGAAATGTGGAGAAGATTCAGGAGTGCATTAAATGGTTCTTGTGGTTTTCATGTTATTAAAATGTTTTGCCAGTTGGCCTTACTGGTCATTGCCGTTTTCTGAAGTGCAGCACATATCAGCCTTTTAAACACGTTATTGAATGCCCACTATGGTAAGAATCTTGTTCTGCTTGCATCATCGCCTGTGTATTCATTCATCGTTCAGTTTTCACTGCATTCTGCAAGTCATCTACCAGACTTTGTGTCTGACAGCATTTGTTATTTAGCAGTTTAACTTTTACCAGCTATGCAGCAACGCCAAATGGATGCCTTGCCACCTTTCCACATCAGTCCGGTGTTTTGGGCGGTGGACAGATTTCAATTTACCTATAATCATTTTGCATGCTGTTCCTGAAACAATAATACCTGCACATTTTGTGTTGAATCTTTTTCCCATTTATGATGACACAAATGCTTTCTCCTGCCCATTCTACCTCTGAATTGCACTCACAGAGGATCCCAGGGAATTTTCAGCTTTCCATTTCCATTTTCTGCTTTAAACGCAATAGTCTGAATGTGATGTCGCCAGTGACCAAGAAATCTAACTCGGAGAAAGAGGAGGTGTCTACAGTGGCCAGGCAGTCCATTAGATATTAACCATTTTGTTAATGGGAGTAGCTGGGGCCACACCTAGGCAGTAGGGGGGGGGGGGGGGGTCAGTAGATATTATGTTAGAAGAAAGAGTGGGAACAAAGTTGGGCAGCTGCAGGTTGAGCTCTACACTTTCTGGTGGGCTGGGAAATGGTTCTGGCTCCTCCTGTAGGCTTGGGAGTGGTGTGCCATCTGGCCCCCCTCTAGCTCTTGTATGCCCTCTAGCTCTCCCTCTGGCACTGGGTCCTGCTCTGCCTTCAGGTGTTGGGATGATAACCAGACCCTCCAGAGCACCCAAATCTGGATCAAAAAGACCTCTACCTCCAACATGGGCTTCATTCAGTAAGGAAGGGAGTTGGGATCACCTCTGACCTAGCTTGACCTTCACTTTCTCTACTTTGTCTTAACTTTGCTTCTTGGAGTCTCCAAGAGTACCATCTCTCCCTAGAGCCTCTGAACCAATAGCTTCCTGAAGGCTAAGGCACTTTCCTGGTCCATGATCAAATTCCTCACATACTGTACAATGGCACCTGTTCTGACTCCCCCTCTTGCTTTGGAACCTGTTCCAACACCCCCTTGGATTCTGGGACCCATTCTAGTACCGGGCACCCTGGAACACCTGCTGCACACTTGCCTGCCATTTCTGTTCCCCCCGAAAGCAGGAACAGACATCTATCACTTCCTCCCACAACTGGCTACCTTGTAAAAATACTATGTAACCTCCTCACCTTGTGCAGGGTCACTTCCAGGTTTTGACATCAAAATATGGGGTGCCAAAATGTACCAAGTCCAGGGAGCACCCAGATGGGACACAAGTGTATGAAGATTTGTTCTTTCTCATTTCAAAATATAGTACAACAAACACAAGCTCAGTATCAACAAAACCAAGCAGGCAACAGCACCACAAGTCAAACCAAAACAATGGAAGCAAATAAAACAAATTCTTTACCAGAAGAGCACTCCCAGCATCCAAACCAGCTACTACATACATGATTCTCTTTCAAAGTCTTTCCTCCCTAGGGCTGTATAGCTGAGGACTTTTATTCCATTCTCAGTTCCATGAGGTGGGTGACCACCCATCAACGTGCCACATTCCTTTAATATAAGAATTCCAATTTGAAAGTAAAAGCAATTTTTACATTAAATGTAAAATAAGAAGCTATCAGCTACCACTTTCAAAAGATATATTACAAGAAGAGATATTTCAGTTCAAAATATGCGCTTTGGTGACATTGCAGGAGAGGATTCAAGCAGCCTGTTCCTTCACACGGGCATGATTTGTCCTGCATATCAGATGTCTTGCCAGCTAACAAGTCACCATCAGAAACCTTGAGACTCTATTGTATAAAAATGATGAACCCTAAAGCAAGTTTTAAAGAATGTGGCGAAAGCTGAAAAGGCAGAAGATGGCCTTATTAAAAATTATGTTATGGGTGTACAGTCGCTTTAGTGGGTAGCCTTGAGACCAGACCTACAGTATCCAATATTCACTTAACCATAGATGTGTTTTACATGCTAGTGATGACCAGATAATACTGAGAAAAATATATACATAAGCAGTCGTGTGAAGTATAATTCATTATTTATGCACATGTACTGGTCAGAGGTTGTTATTTCTTTGTAAAGCTCTCTGTTATGTAGAGCTGCACAGCTTTTTTATATCCAAGTTCAGTCGACTTGTTTTGAAGTTCCCATAAATGTTCATAGAAGGTGCAGCTGCTGGCCTCTCTAAAACAACAGCGGAGTGTTTACTGGTTGTAATGCAGTTACCAGCGAAGAAGGAAGGTGGCATCTGTGGGGTCACCATTGAGGAAGCTACACAGCAGCAACTTTTTTTTTCCTTTTTTTTTTTAATAGAGTGTATTGTTATACTAAATGTTTTGCTACCATATCCCTGAAGGAGATCCACTTCCCCTCTGTTAGTTTATTCATTGTTGTTGGTGATGAGACACACAGCTGTGGTGTCCTCTGCATGCTTGGTGACGTAGCTGCTGCTGTACTTGGTAGCACAGTTGTGGGTGAAGAAGGCACAACAGTGGGCTGAACACACAGCCTTGCAGAGCTTTGGTATTCAGTAGGTGTAGGATGATGATGTTGGACGTGTTTCCTCACGGCCTGTTGGGCAGGAAGTCCAAAATTAAGTTGCACAATGAGGACCGTTTACTGACCATCTGCTGGGGGATGATAGTACTGAATGCTGGACTCAAGTCAGTGAACAGCATTCTGACATAACAGTCTTTACCCTCCAGGTGGGACAGGGTCAGATGTTGTGCACTGTTGATCCCATCCTAAGTGGATCTGCTGCAGTGGTAAGGATACTGGTATGGGTCTAGCGTTGAAGGTGGGATGCAGGCCTTAATGTACAACATGACCAATGTCTTGGAACACTTTGTGATGAATCGGGTTGCGTGCGGTGAGATGGTAGTCATCGGAGCAGCATATGGTGATTTCTTGGGGGAGATTAGGGTGGATCTTCAGCAGTTGGGGTTAACAGCCTGAGCTAGGGAGGTGTGAAAGATGTTGGTGAAGACCACCACCTCCTTTAGCATTCGACTGGGAATACCTTCTGGACTTGCGGCTTTCTGTGTGTTAACTTTTGCTTGAGTACTCTTTACATCAGTTAGGGACAAAGCCAGTACCTGGTTGTCACGGAGATGAGTTGCTTTTATGATCAGTGTGGTGTTGTGGGCCTAGAACCGGACAGGGAGAAGTCAGTGAGATGAGATATAACCTGCTACAACCTCCTCTGGTCACTGATCTTGAAATGCTGCTGGATCCTTTGGGCATAGTCCACCTTAGCCATCATGATGCTAGTCGGTGAGATTGGCCCTGGCTGCTCTGAGAGAACCCTTGGCTGAATTTTGAGGTCCACTAGTTGCTTCATGGCCAAATTTAAATGCAGGGACCTATTTATTTGCTTGGTGAACAGTTGAGCTCTTATCAGGAGCTGCTTGTATGCATGGACCAGCAGCAGGAGATGTGGTCAGATTGTTCCACATGGCAGCAGGGGGGTGACCTTCTAAGCACTGCTGATTTTTTTTGGCATGAAATGCATCTTAGTTGATCCATTTTATTGTCCCGTGGGTGAACATTAAACAGAAACAAAGAAGGAATCGCTGATCTGAAGGTGTAGCACCTTCAGCTGGCTTGAATCCATCCCCTCTCACACCACTTGGGGTGACTCGTTGGTCAAGGGCTGTGCTCAGAAAACGCTGTGGTTCTGGAGCGCCTGAGGCTGTGCTCCTGGAGTAATAATCCCAGCGGTGTGCGGAGACCGACGGTTTCCACTTTTTGAGCAACTAGCCAGGCAATCTTCATGACTGAAGGGTATGTTTGTTTCTTCAATGTTTGTTGTTAGTGCAAAAGAAAAATAATGAAAAATCAAAGACCACACAATAAAAATGACCAAATAGGCTACCTGAAAAGGCTGCCCTGTGTTCACATGTCACCATCTTGAAAGAAAAAAAAAACACAGAAACACACTTGGAACACATGGATAAATTAAGCACACTATATGAAATTAAATATTATTTAAGATGTGCAATATATATATATATATATACATATATATATATATATATATGTATATATATATATTCAGATCAGTGAATAATCATGGTCATGGTCAAGGAATAAGCAGATATCAGAGCAAACACATTATTCTGTAATAAATATTGACAGCTAAAACAAAATTTTATCAGAATGAAATTTTGCCATCTTCCTCTGCATACACAGACATCTACACACACTCAATACATGCATTAAACATTACATTTAGCTTTCAGGTTTCACACTGCAAATGATGACGTGCACTGCTGACTCAGTAAGAGAGAAAATGCTTTAAAATTCTCTTTCCAAACTAAATAAATTAATAATGCTGAATGATTTATTTAGTACTTCTATTAATTTGTATGTCAGCAGAATTCCACTGAAAATTGCCTGTAGAGGGGCAGTCTTCTCACCCTGCATGATTCACAAGGTCCCTGGTTTTAGGTTTTTTTTTTTTTGTGTTGGAACATAATTTATTTAAATTTCTGGGCATCTTGTGCACCCATTTCAGTGAAATGCAAGCTCATCCTTTGTGCCCTCGGCACAACAAGCTCTCGGCTCTCTGTTATACGTCCTCCACAGTGTCTGAGTGAACTCAAAGCCTAATTGTGGAAATTTCATTGTCTCTGTATCGATTTGTTTACATACCCATGCAGATGATCAGAAAATGTTTTTTTCTCTGGGCAACATTGATGCTAGAACTTGAGGAGTTTGTTCTTCCCTGCAGGAAGATTTCTAATTTATCCCTAAGGTTGGGTACCCGAGTCACAGCAATTATTTGACTGCTGTACATACATTTTTATTGAATACTGACCTCCAAACTGTCCTTGGGATGCTCTAGTTTCCTCCCATGGCTAAGAAACGTATTCCAGGTGAACCGGTGACTGAAATGTCTGTAAGTATGTGTGTGTGCCGTGTGACAGAGTGCCATCATGTCCAGGGTGTATTTTGCCACATGCCCTATGCTTCCAGGATAGACCCTGGACCACTGCAGGCCTAAACTAAGCAAGTGGTTATACAGTAGATGGATAGATGATGGATTTTAACCTTTAAGCCATGTCAGTCATTTTGTATAAACAAGTATTCACATTTCAGCTGTAAACCTTGAGGCTGGTTTAAATGTGGACATTGAAATGGGTCAGTCATGGTCAGACATAAAATCAGCTCTGGTCCCTACTGTGTGGCTTAATGCCAACCCTCTTTGCTTGCCCCAACCTCGTGAAGCCTTACAGTGAATCTCTCTCTCTTGCCTTTGACCCTCACTATGGGCAGATTGTCTCCTTCAATCTCAGGGGTCCATTCAGGCATGTGGGCAGGGCATTATTAACCCTACAGGGTGAACCAGATGATGGTGATCATGCAGTTGACCTGAAACTGTCAGTGGATGCCTAGCAAAGCCTCCATAACATCACATTGTTCTGATGTTTCCTGTCACCATTTCATGACCCCCTCTACTTCTTGCTGCCCTAGCCTGGCATCTGGAACAGGAAAGCAAATAGTTTTCTATGATGGTCTTATATGCATAAATATGTATTTGGAAGATGTGCAGTTTGACTAGTAAAGCAAAAAAGTGGTTGGAACAGCTTTACTTGCACTGCAGAATTAATATAGTGCAGCCAACCACATGATTTAATTATGTGTCTTTGCAAAGGAACGCCATTGTTTTAAAGCTGTTACTTTAAATATAGTCTTACAAAAACAATAGTATTGATAGTCTTCAACTCTCCACATGAATATTTTAAGGGAGAGTTCTCTACTGGCTCAGTAATAAGTAACTGGACATCTAAGGCTAAAGACTTGTTGGTTCTAGAGCATGAGTCGGTTAATGGCTGTTTAACATCTGAAACTCCTTGATAAACGGTGGGCTTCCTGTACAACTGCTCTTAAAAATTAAACTGGAGGTCAAAATGATCCGGGCGCATGATACCGAGAAAGATCATCGCGTCATCGAATGGGTGCCTGTTCGGAAGCCTGGAGGGGCTCTGTTTTTGCACCACTGAGCAGAATATCAGCTAAATTAAATAGCTCAAACGTTCACTTGTGAGCTGTAAAAGTTACTTTTATATGAGAAGGTAACTAACTAAATAAACGTTTTTTCTTTCCTACAGGGTACTTTAACTGCATTTTGGAGAACTCTTTTACATCTCCCTTGAAACTGATGCGTTAAGGAGCACATTAATGCTCAGCAAGTGCAGGCTGACGTAATAATAAACTGAATAATTAACAGATAATCATCTGAATATTTGGTGTGATATTTAAGACATATTTTATTCAAGGTTTTTGTTCTGTTTCATTATACTTCAGATTCTCAACTCAATATCCAGCATACAGTTGCACGGAGTGCTGGGTTTTTATTTCTAAGCATCTCGTGTTGCCCGCCCCCCGCAGTCAGTATATTTGCAAAACAAGTACAACTCCTTCGATGTTGCTTTAAATTGATTTTTTAGTATGTGTTCATTAGTATAATTAATGGTCAGTGAAGGCACATTTGCTGTAAGGCAAAGCAGCAGTGATCCACTGATACGCTAATAATAGGAGAGTCAGTGGTGATGTTTAACAAGGGAAGGGGTTATGTAACCTGACATTGTTTCCTGTCACAGTGGCTTCCAGAACTGAGTGTCTCTATTTAAAACCTTAGAAATGTTTAGTGTTTCTGTCTGACTTACAATGAGGAAAATAGCTGGACCTTTAAAGTAAGTAGTTGTTTTTTTTCCCCTGTTTTTATTTCTTTCTTTTTTAATTTTTTTTATTCATCTGGGATTTGATCTGAGATGGTTTTATTCACTGTATTACATTGTTTTCTTGCAGCAGTCAGATGTATGTCGTCTTTTCCTGTTGTTTGGTCCCTTCTACTGTATTTCAAAAATCTTGCATCTCACCACATGCTTTGGTGCTATCCTCTTTTCCATCATGCTATTTCCCTCAGGAAGCCATCAGCCTGGCCTCTCACCCTCACCATGGGTGGAATGTACCACCACCTGTGCAATTGTACCCCATTAGGCTGCCACTTGAAGGTAACAATGGCTTCTGAGGCTGATGATCCAGTGTAGGCACCTTCCTGCATGCCACCTCCACGTGCTGCTGCTGAAGTGTTATTCAGTCTTGCTGTTCATTGTTAGATGCGTGCAGTTCAATGTCTATCTCATTTATTATTATTCTGTAGTAAAATGTAAGGCAAACAAAAACTGTTTTGCCTGAGCACTGTGTACAGCAATGATCCTTTTATATGTAGAAGGATTATGTGGGTATAGTGGCCTGTTTGTCTTCATCCAGACAAATTAGCTGGGAACCACCTGGAGATCTATGTTACTAAGTTGAGTGTGTGTGTGTGTGTGTGTGTGTGTGTGTGTGCACGCATGTGCGTGTGTACTGTTTGTTTTCATCTTCATGAAGTGTGTGGCATCTGCCTAGAGGAGCACATCACTAACATTTGTAGTGCTGGGTGCATGTGTGTATGGTTGGCTTTCTATTGTGTTAAAAGTAAATAATAATTAAACTGTTGACAACCATAAAAATGCCAGCCTTAGCAAAACCAATAGTTAATTATTCTTAATTGAGATTGTACCTTTATACAGCTTAACTTGGGTAATAGGTTTGTATACAAAATGAACTTTACAATGAGTTATCCACTTATACAGCATTGTATTCTTGCTGTGCCTTTCAGGGTAAGCACCTTGATCGATGGTACTACAGTAGGAGCTGAGATTTAGAGACAGAACCCTCAAATTAGAAGACAGCAGTCCCAGCAACTACATTACCTGTTGCACACATTTAATATCATATAATGACATATAATACAGCATAGGGTGGCTTGGTGGTCTGCATAGCAATGCTGCCTCACTGCACCTAGGTTGTGAAGATGTTGGTGGGAATCCAGCTCAGTCTCTGTGGGTTTCCTCTGGATGCTCAAACCCCCCCCCCCCCCCCCCCATAGTTCAAAGACACGTGTTTCAGGTTAACTAGCCTCTAAATTACCCTTAGGGTGTGTGGTTACCCTGCGACATCACATCCAGGGTGCACTTTTCCTAGGTTAGGCTCTTTACTGCGGATTAGCAGTTTCTTTGTCACTTTACTCTTGTGGGCCATTTGCCAGACCCTGCCAGACCTCAGTTCTGTTGTGCCCATTAAGGTATTACTTGCTTTAACTTCATTGAGAGTCAGCCAGTTGGTGAGTTCCTTGCCAGAGTGTTGAGGAAAGTTATTGTCACTGTGTTCATAAACTTTTTATATTGTTCCCTTACACTGATTTACATTGCATTAGACCAATGCCTCCTTTACAAATATCATTTTTACATGACAACAAAGTAGCACCAATGAGTAGACCTTTGATTACCGGCATTGAAACTTGCATAATCTGCAGTGCAACCTTACAAAAACAAACAGTTTATATGCAATGTTGTAACTACACAGCACTCCAAATCTTGCAGTTCAAAAAGTCAACTGCATGCATAGAAGTTTGGCTGGTTTGTGCAGCAGGAGTACAATTACCCAAAGGATGGAGATGAGTGAGGGATGGCCAAGATGCCAGAGCATCTATCCTTTTGCATACTAAGGTTATCACCCACCTGCTGCCCTTTGACATTGACTAAGGCCAGGTATACAAATGTCCAGCATTTAGCCAAGTCCCCTATCACACAAATTCACACTTTTTGGTCTATAGGGCTGAGCATGAGATTTGTTTAGATACCTTAACCCCAGCATTTTACATCTTTTGACTTCCCTTATAAATGTAAAAATAAATCTTGTGCATATAAACTGGGATTTCTAGCATACGATAGCCTGCTATATGCATTACAATGGCACCAAATTGCTTAGCAGAGGTGAGTGAATGAAGTGCTTTCCAAATTGTATTTTTTGTAACTGTGCCGACAGACCCTTGTAAAGATTTATATTTAATCCGACGAAAACGCAATTCAGACGTTTTTTGGATACGCAAGGTCCTCTGACGACATTCGTTCTCTAAGGACGAAAGGCTTTTTAGCCTTTTTAAGGTCTGCCTTTTCATACTTTTTAATTTGTTTATTATGCACATGATGCAGTTCAGCTTTTCAGTATTTTTCATTTGGAAATCAGTTTGAATTGTGCCTCTTGCTGTATGACATGACAGTGGCGCTCACAAACCTTTTCCCCCAGCAATGAAGTATTTTCGCGATACATAAAAGGCAGCTTCCCCTCTGTAAACAATGTGTGGAAAAAGCAAATGCATTTCAGCTTTGACTGAGAAGCTCCAGCAATGTAGATGAGTCATTCTAAGGACTCTGATGCTTGGCTGCAGATGTAAATTATACCCATGCATCCTCTTTGCATTTGTTTTTCTCCCATTTGTTTTTGCACAAATAAAGAGGGTGCATTCAAAAATTCCACATAGCGTTGTTTCATCACCTTCTTGTCTGCGTCATGCAACCACTTCCATAAAACCACTGTTAATGGGGGGGGGGGGTCCATTAAATCTTTCCTTTTCCATTTAACCCAACTCTCTGAGTGCTTTGCTGCTGGTTTTAGCCAAAAACCCAAAACACTTGACAATGCAGTCAGCAGAACACCTGTTCCCATAAAAAAATCTAATGCAGGATGGCTGTTAAAGCTCGAAAAAGCCAATCCTACCAGAAAATTCTTTGTTGATTTCAGATAAACATGTATTTTGAGTTACCAACACTCGTGAGTTATCATTTACATCACCTTCAACAGGTAGCATCTGTTTTGCAAGTGCAATAATGTAAAAATTTGTATAGTCTAAGATTCTTTATTTGTAGGTTTAGACAGACGAAATGTGACGATTGTTCAAATCAGTACAACCCCGAAGTCTGTTTCTTTATTTTGTTGTGTTATAACTGTAGCAGTGAGAAATATGTACAGAAAATGTGGGTCTATGGTCCAAAAATGGCAGGATTTTGACAGCAGCTAAGGACTGACATTTGGCTGCGGTGTGAGAAGGCGACTCATCAATCATCAGCGGAAGGATCCGTTTCTGCAAAATCACCAGACCGACAGCCCGCAGGCTGACGTCAACAGCACCTCGCTACCTACAAGCTCTACATCAAGTAGACAATGCGGAGCACAGTACAGAGAAGCCTTGAGGAGCCATAAAAAGTCAGTAGTTCACGGCATCTCGTGCCCAGCTCTTGTACCATTCTGGTTTTTTTTCATGCTTGGGATTGAAGAGTTTTCAAGGTAGTTTGTGATTGTGTGATTAACATCAAACTTTTTTACTTTAAGATGAGGCAGAGAGAAGCATGCGATTATGTCTAAAATTTTATACGCAGTATTTATGTACTGTATGGGGGAAGGCATAAAAGATCACTTTGTCTAAAGAACACTAACTGCAGTAAATATTTAACTTTTTTTTTAATGGAGTCCTTATCTCATTTTTTCCCCTTTTTCTGCTGGCACTCATGATCAAGTGCCATCCACCTTCACACATATTGCACAATCCAGCAGGTCGTAGGTTTTGTAACTGCAGCTTGTGGAATAAATCAGGCAGCATTTCGAGCATCAGTTAGTTTTCACCTGAGTGTTGGAACGGGAAACGTGAGCGTCCTCAGCGACTGCGCATGGCAAGATAGCTGACGCCAGCTGTCATCCAGGGGTTTTCGTACACAACTGTTTAAAGGGAGAATGGTGCGAAAAGGAAAAAGTACCGGTGGTCCATGATCCAAACAGCTTGTTGATCAGAAAGGTCAGAGGAGAATGACAAAAAGCATGCAAGAGAACAGAAGGCCACAACCAGGTACCACATCCAAGTTCAACTCTGGTGTGCAATGTCATCTCAGAACGCATCGTTTATCAGACTTTGTCAATGGGTTACAACATCCAAAAACCACATCAGGTGCCGATGCTGCCAAAGGAGGAGCAACATGCTACTAGATAAGTGTGCCTAATAAATTGACAACTGTGTGTACAGCACAGAGGAATCAGGTTTAAACGGCAGCATATGAGTTGCTACAGACAAGGTGAGTGGGAGGCAACTGTTTTGAAAATACTTTACTATTTTTGGGGCCCGACTTTGTATTTATATTGGTAGCCTGTAGCACCACACCAAAATGCCTCTTAATGCCCTGCTATTTTTATCAAATGTTCAGCTTTATTAGGTAAGCTGAATCACATCTCTTTAGTACAAAGTAACACGAATATTTCCCTAAAAGAGGGATTATACTTATAGTTTTGGAAAGGCTGTAAATTGGGAGCAAATTTATTAAAAATAGTTTCTTGCTAAACAAATGCCGCTGCCGATATGGAATGTTAGATTGATGTTAAGGCAAAACAGAGATAGCGGCTCAAGTGGGTGGATGGACTGGCTGTTGATCACTTGGTATCCTAGGGACGGGAGGGAGTAGAAGTGGTTTTCCAAGACCTTCTTGCAGGCTGCAAACTCAGGGACAACATGTAAACCCCACAACCGCCCAGCAGTGCAGGATCTGTGGCAGGCAAGGCCACAGGAAATGCTCACGGCATTCATATTTCTCCACTGACAACAAAGGCTCCTTTTTCTTTACCTGTTGAAGAAGATCTCACTTTCCTCCCTAAATAAGTGGAGGAAATTTCTGGAGGGAATCTATTTTTATAAAATGGAGCCGGATTCTTAACCTCCATCATTCTGTACAGCATCAAGCTGTGTTTGCAGGTAAAGGTCTTTTCACATGCCTTGAAATTAGATTTTTGCCTCTAGTGTTCAAAGCACTGCTGGCCAAGGTATTTGTAATCTGATATAATAATGTTAATAATGATTTTTTGTGATAATGATTTCTCTCTGATGTTATATTCCTTCGCCAATGGCAGAATAACATGCGAAAATGCTGCGGTATTGATGAGCCACAAAGAGGGGAGGTGAATGAAGTGCAGTAGTGCATCAAAGAATCAATGAACGGTAATAAAGCAATTATTCAAGAGGAGGCCAAGTATCTGTTTTATATCAAAATTTTGATGTTTAGGCCTTAGTAGATGAAAGAACATCTGAAAATATCATTTAAGCTGGAGTATTTTCTCCATTTTCAGTGGCCTCCCATTGAAGAATAAATGCGGGAAAAGCTTCAATAACCACTATGTTCCAGCACCCTGGTGTGAGCGAAAAAATGTTCTCTTCATCTCACCAACTGACTGGAATGATGACAAATGGACACTTTACATTTAAAGGCTGAAAAAAGAAGAATTAGAAATTTATGTATGGGGAACCCACACAGACCAAGTTTACCATTACAACAAGGATCTCTGGAAAGGCAAGAACTACTTTATGATTGAACTTTTACTGTTTGCAGACACAGCAAATTGGAGGAGATGAACCTTTTAAAAGGCCACCAAACTATAGTGGAAGTCATCATTTAAACCGATCAGCACTGCATAGCACAGCACCTTGGGAGGTGCAATGGGAATCGAGCAGTGTAATTGGCAACGGCCTAGATGTTGCCGTTAAAGTATGAAATACGTAAGCCTGATCGTGAAAGTCAGATTTCTCAATTTACTGTAGACCTATGATTAAATCAGCTTTAAGCCAATTTTCCTCGAGCTGGATATTAATTCCGGTTCATAAAAGTGTTGACATCAGTTGCAGCTTTGACTTTCTGCCATTGGTTAAGATGTCTATTCATTCCACTGACTGAAAGGGCACCAATGTGTGCACTAGAACAACAAATAAGTTTTGGATAATAAAACCTTGGTTTAAAAAGACGACAGTGATGCAACTACTCCTTTTTATTCCGTATAAAATTTCAGTTTAAAACCAGTATACACACTGCAAACATATTTTATGTGAGAATAAAACTTGGTTAAAGAGTGTAGCTATGCAGTGCCAAGAATAATGAAATTCTTTTCCAAATGTCATTTTTAATAGCGTCAAGTTGGAGTAGATTAATAAGGAAAACAATGGGACAATGGAGAAGTTCTGGTTAGTGTCATTGTAAACTTGAGTAAATATCCGAAATGCAGCTGGTTGAGAAAAATTATAGCCACTGTTTCATGAACTACAGTTGGCAGACCCCTTCTGTCCTCGGGTCTGAGACATGATGAGAAAAAGTGATGCTGAAGAAGGACACTGAAGGACACATGCTCTCTGCTGGCAAGATGCCTTGGCAGGGGTTCTGTCTTCTGAAGAACAGTGGAGCTTGTTAAAATGCTCAAGAAACTTTGAAACATCACATATTTCAATTAATAAATTAACATTCCGTCGATAACATCTGATTATGGCTGCAGAACTGTAGACGTTCCTTCATTTTGCTCAAACAGCTGTGAATTAATGCAAAGTTAAGAGTTTAAAAAGACAGCACAGAGAAGCATGTCCCTTTGGGTTTTCTGGGAATCCTTTCAATAAGCCAAAAAAGCCTGTCATTTTCCTGTACTGTTCCTGTGGCTGTTGCCAGTCTATATTTTTAAATCGCTGTAATGGACATTTAGGGTTAGGGTTAAGATTATGTCTGTTAGTTAAAAAATCGACAACCTGAATCATCAAGTGTCGCCATCCTTCTCGTTTAATTCATCCAAATGTTTTAATTCAAAAATACTGCAGTGGGTTTCCTTTAAGGCCATTTAAAATTTTACATTTTGGAATAAAACAAAACTGTGAAACTTCAATGACATCATGTTGCGCAATTAAGAATAAACAGGGAAAATAGCCGTGGCCAAAAAATATTGGCAGCAGGTGATTATCCTTTGCTCTCAGTTGTGGCGCCTGCAATATAAAAATAGCTCTTTTCTCCAGTTTGAATGTAGAACAGAACTCACTCCTGGTTTGTTGTGCCATGTTCAAAGAAAGTGTTCTATGGGGAGGTCAGATGCAAGAGGTTTGCTAAATCTGGACAATCTCAAAGCTACAAGTGCACCACCAGAAACCTTCATGTTCCTGGTTCCACAGAATATTGTACTGTCAGGAAGGTCAAGGCCCATGGTACTGCAGCCAGTGTCCCTGGTGGCAACTGCAAGGGAAAAGCTGAAACACTGCAGCAAAGGATTGTTTGAATGATGGAGAAGCCCCTCAGTCCAGTGCCACACAAAATCATACTGACATTCAGATACAAGGTATGACAGCTTCGACTTGCACTGTCCAAAGCCAACTAAATGCACTGGGGTTATACAGTAGGAGACCAAGGATGACCCTTCTGCTGAGAGAAAAGCCCAATTTGCATGGGGAAGAAAAAGTGCAAGGGTGCCTGTATTTCTGATCATAACTTGTTTTTTATTCTTAGAGCAAAACTGCATAAATTCCAACCGATTCATTTGTACCATGAACCTGTAGTAATAACCACGGTGCCCACTTGCTTGGGTGCTCTTAACTGTGTTCTAAAACAAGCGACTATTTTATTTTTGTGAAGTTCGTGCACCTCTCATGTTGTCTCGTGTTCTTCTGTAATTTCGGTGAAAGTTAATCGTGATAATTAATACGTTGTTATTAAAATGCCAACGGCACTGAACAGATGAAGAAAAATGCAGGCCGTGTCCAGACCTGCGATGACACACTCTGTGTGGGTGCTGTCAGTCTTAGAACAGAGCTGTCGCCTTCATCTAATTTAATCTGATACTTCATGTAAGTCTCAGGGACCTGGACCTGCACATTTTACCGATCCTCACGGCAAACTGGGCCACCTTTATTTCACAGCGTGAGGAGATACTGCACAGGAGCTCGCTGCTGAAAACTGGTGCCACCTTCTGCACCTTGGGCTTCTGATTTATCTCTGGACTGTGTTGCCTAGATGTCTATGTCTTATTCCACCATTGTGGTTGGAGCAGAATGGTGGTGCCCGGTGCCCTTTTTTGTTTTGCCACCACCTGCATGACCACCGACTGTCCTAAGTCATCTTGACGTTGTCTCCATCCCTGCTTAGGTGTTTTGCTGGTCATCCAAAAGCACATATGCATGTATGCACGTATGTACAACGTTGAACATTATAATATGCAAACATCTTTGTATAAAATCATTACCACCAAGGGGGTCTTTTGGTGAAGCCTTGGTGTTTCCCCTATGCACACGTGTGCTGCTTTGATTCCTCAGTGGAGCTCAACTCTCTCTGGCCGATGTGTCTGCATTCTTTGACACTGCACAATAACAAGTGAACAAATATTTGTGAGGGCAACACAAACTGGTTTCATGAGTTAGCACATTCAAGTAGGCTCATGTACAGGCACACATAATTGTAAGAAGCCGTGATAATAGCCTTAGGAATGCAGTATATGCAAAATATGTGGAACGGACTAAGTTCTTATCTTCATGCTCTTTTGAGCACTTGTCTGAAGAAGCAGTCCAACTTCAAGCAGTTGCTAGCATTTCCAGAAGCTGCGTGATAAGATTTGTTTAATCGTAAGTGTGAAATGCAACATCTTATGTTCTCAACAAGTTCCTTCAACAGTTCTAAGGTCTTAATTCACTTTAAAAATTTAGTCGGGACATCGGCCTAACTTGCTCCTCACACAGGAGAGTGAAGATTATATAAAATAAATAAAAAATATAAGAATAGAAACACGAATAAGATCTGCAGATGGCATCGGTTAAATACTTTGGTCTTCATATTAACAGGGTGAGTTAGATGAGTTTAATTCATTTGTTTGTGATAGTTACGTAAACATGTAGCAGGAATTCCAATTATGTAACTACAAAAAAAAATGCATGAAAGCTTTCACGTTTGCTCTTTTTACTGTTATATCCAGTCAGTGCACGTAAGGGCTATGGATTTGTGTTTTTTCAGGAAAAAAAGTCCATGTATTTTTATTTATATGCCTATACTCAGCATTGTGAGATTAACTGTTTCAAATTCCTGATCAGCACAGAGGTTTCCTGGGTTGTGAGACAACCGATCCCGCTTCATTAGGCAGACATTCTGTTCTTTGCGTGCAGGTGGTATGGTGTTCCCTGAGTTTAGCGATAAAGATGGAGTGTGAAAATAAAGAGGGCGAATGGAAATGAAGTTTGGTCACCAAACATCAGCCCCTTCTCTATCGAGGTCCTTGAGCAAAGTCCCACTCTTCCAGCCAACTTGCAGCCCCGTACCCAGCTGCCACACGGGCTCCGCTGTGTTAAGAAAAGCGGTCTATTTGGTGTTAGCTAAACTCGGAAAAACAAAAAAGTTAAAAAATAAAAAGAGAAATTAGATAATGGAAGTACATTGAGGTGTGGGATAGAAACCTTTTTTTAAGGTGAGCCTTGTTATTGAGGTTGTTTTAAGTAGCTTACATAAATAAAACATATTTCACAGCGAACTGTTCTATTTCATTTTAAAACACTCACAGCACTGTTCATTATTCTGAGTGATGAGTGAGTGTCTCTTTGCACATCTTGTGGCATGAATTGAATAAAAACAGCCCCACTACAAAGTGATAATAATAGATGAAATATAGTCCTTGAATGATCTTTTTTGCTAGAGTTACCCATATAACCCATATAACATCAAGAGCAATGAGCTTTAGCAGTGAGTGCATGTGTCCGTGTGTGTGTGTGTGTGTGTGTGTGTGTGTGTGTGTGTGTGTGTATTTTAACATTCACTTGGATTTGGAATAGTGGGACAGTAGATTTCTAAATCTTTTTTTGTCTAAACAGAAGCACTGAGCTTCAGCAGTTATTACAGGTGTGTTAAAGAATCCATTTAGCGTTCCTCCTTCCTCCATCACCACCCCATAGCAATTAGCTGCTTAAATTCAGCCAGAAGAAAAGGAAGGGAAAACGCGCACACAAGCACGCAGTGCGGCCTACCAGGACAGTCATCGGTTAAAATAACAAAATAATTCCAGATGATTGCCAAATTTTAAATAGCTTCAGCTAAACATTGATTCACAACGCATTATAGAAAAAATCCCCTGCGAAAACGCCTTTTAGGGCCATTAAACAAGCAGCTTGATTTTGCCGATGTTAAGTCACGTTGATCCCCATTCGGTGGATCAAGTGCGACCGAACTGACTTGGTTTCCCGCTGCGTGCTGTTCGTGCTTCACACATCTGCTGCGACTTTCTTCAGGACCTCAATGTTCGCATGCTGCAGCAGGGTCCATCTGTGCCCACAGAAAGTGTCAAAATTCATTTTAAAAGGTCTGATTATTTAAAATCTCAAAACATAAATAGATCCCCAAAACATTCTCACTTCTTCGCTTCTTGCTTGTTCGTCTTTTTGTTCGCAGTGGAGGTATGTGTCATATTTAACTGCAATTTGTTGGCACCTTCTCCACAAAGGTTTTTGTCATCTGGTGAGAGAATCTATTATAAAACCTTTTGTTAGATGCAGCAGCAGTTTGGACATTGTGTTAGAAAAATTATGCAGTAAGTAGATTTATGAGAGTTTCGAGAGTAATCGGTTCTGAATGGATCCATAAAAAGTGTGGCTATCGCAGCTTATGTCTTCCATTTTATTATGCTCGGTCGATCTCTTGAGCACCATCTCAGCCGTTCTAACATTGTGCCATACAGTGGAGCTGATGGTAAATACTTAACACTATTACGCATTTATGTCCTTATTGTGTACACAACCCTCAGCTTCTTATTATAACCAGGTGATAAGGGTATATTTTCATATGGTTTATGCATCGCGCGGTCTTCCCTCCCAACCAGGTTTGCCGTTGTGCAGCTTGTAAAAACTGTGCTGTGATTCCTCCGTTAGTAAATTGTTTTATGCTGCATGACATCCGTTTGCAAAATGCTCAGAGAGGTTACTGGTGGCTCACAACAAGCTGTGGCTTGCTGTTATTAAAGGGTTTTTTCCAGTTGGCTGTTATGATGCTCTCGGAAGGCATATAAATCCTGTTGTCAGGGAAACTAACAGTCTTAACAGACAGTATAATGTGAAACTTTAATTCCTCAGCATTTGACGCCCTCTGTGACAACTGGCCTTCGTGGCAGTTTGGACCCTTGTCAGGGCTTAAAAAAGCAGATCTTTGACATGACCCAGCGTAGCGCAGAGGTTATTTTTTTCTACCCCTGATGGAAATAAAATTAGCATAAAATTATTATTCCAGCATGAAATGGATGTTTAAGAGATTCCACAGTTAAGTGTTTCCAAAAATGTGACTGCACATGGTTCTGGTTTAAAGCTTCAGTACCTGTGTCAACGTGGGCAATACCTGTATGGGTGGAACTGGACAGAAGAGTGAAAGCACAGTAACCCACCAGTATCCTGCATCTCTGGGAACTGCTGCAGAAAAGCTGGGAAGGCTTGACAGTTCCTTTCTTTGACAACTTTCTAAACAAAATCCCTTGTCAAAAAACTAGTTTGCAACATATACAGTATACTCATATTTTGAGTAGCACTGTGTAAATGTAGATACTGTATGTGAATGTTTTTGGGGGGCCACGACACTGCAGGATTGTTTTCCTCCTTCGGACCTACATTCCGCTCTTCCCTCGGCTCATTTTTCACGTTTGTCACAGCGAATGTCCGGCAGAAACAATCATTCAGCCAAACGTCACTGATCCACATCAGGCATCTATATTATATGGCTCGAAACAGCAGCACCTTTGACTCATGGATCTAAAGAACAGCAGGTCTGCTCCAACAAGACCCAGTTCTGTGTGCAGAAAACTGTGCAATTTGTGGAGCACTGTCCTTTCTTGAACTGCGGGTGTGCCTCTTCAAAGCTATGTCTGAATATCAGACCTGATGCCATAGATGTTGTCACGTGGAACTAACCAGCACCTTAAAAGAGATCGGTACAGCACACAAGGTAAAATTCTTACACCTTCCACAGAAGCTTACAGTAGATCACCGGTTGCCATAGCAGCCACAACATATCAGACAAGAAACAACTCAGACAAGCTGCATGAATTATTTATAACGGGTCCCAATATTTTAAATGATGTAATTTTTATCTGTAGTATTGTTTTTCATTCGAAATGGCACTGAATATGCAACATTTCAGCACATGCCTCTATAGCTCAGATCTTGTGGTTCTGTCCATATTTCACTCATATCCACGCCATTCACATTCACGAGCCTCGTCTCTACGGTTTTTTTCTACATCTTTGTGTCAAATCCACAGTCAGCTCCAATAAGCATACATTTAATTATTTATATGCTTTTATTTTAAATGTTGTGCCTTTGCCAGAGATGGAACGAGTGCAAGCTATTCAAAGCAACCTCTGCTGGAAGACCGGGAGCTGACCAGAACTTTGTGTGAACAGAGCTCCTGAGCATTCCTTAGTCTCTGGTAAAGTTCATGAGAGGAAAACAGGAACCAAGCGCTGTTACATTTGCTTTTCTATGAATCAAGGACAGCGTTTTTTATTCCTGCACTCAATGAAAAATTTAGTTTAACCATGACCGGACTGAACTTGTATTGGCCATCCCTTTCATGTTCTGGCATCGGGTATTATTACTGAGGCAGTATTAGCTATATCAAAAAATCCAGATCAAAGTTTTAAAGAGCTGTTATTTTTCAGAACCCAACTTCTTAAAACACTTAGTAAACCCCATTTGGGCTGATACTGTATGTTCATTTCTTTTTGTATACTTTCATATAAAAAAAAATCATTTTATACAGTTTTTATAAAAATATATGGAAGTCTTACACAAATATTTATCACTTTATTTGCTGACAAAGAAATGATCTAAATACCACATGAGACAAATGGTGTATATTTTCACCTCATTTGTTTTAGTTCCTGTATTTAGTTTTTGGCCAAACCTGGCCGATGATGTCACTTATGAATGTGAAACAGCGTCACGTTCTGCGAATCACTACTTTTTCGTAAAGAAGCTGTTCCTCTGCCTTTGCTCTTCACAGCAGTCAAGATGAGTGAAAAAATGAGTGAAAACCTTAAACTTACATTTCTGCATAAAAGGGGATGACATGTCACATCTAGTATAACTCTAACCAGAACTTTGTAAATGTGCATATATTTGGACTAATGTTTTATTCATTTATCTGGCATCTCTTTGACACCCTTTGTGGAAAATATCATTTTTGTCGTTCAGCAAATGAAAAGAGGTTGCAGATTTTATCAGCCAGCGACAAGCAGTTTGGTTCTTATTGTTGCATTTATCGAAAGCTCACTCACCTACAGAATAACAATGATGGTAATTCTGAGGGAGGGGTCATCAAAGAACTTTTAATAAAACTCACGTGAGATTTGTTATTTCAAGCCAGTTCCCGAATTTGAAAAATGGTTTTGAAATGATGTAGATGAAACATCACAACAAAGTCGTTGCTGCGGCATTTATAGAAACGTATAAATGGAATAAAGGGAATAGGGTAAAAATCATAGAAATAGGCCATTTTTGTACCTACTAAGCACCTCCCTAGCCCTACAAGTGGTGCAGACATCGTCCATCATGCATCGTTGTATGCTGTGCTAAAATACAAAATGAAATACTACATCACCCAGTGACTGACATGCACAGAAGGCCTATTTCTACCTGAGAAGTATTCCCCTGGTCCAAAAATACTCTTCACTTAGTGCCACGTAAGACAACAGTTTAGGTTCTTCAGCAGTAGGGAATTTTCCCTACGAATTCCATCAGTTTGTTCATGTGGCATCACGGTGGGCAACACAGTGATGCGGTGGGTAGCACTTTTGCTTCACAGCTTCTGGGCCGTGTGACTGACATGGGTTTCATCTCTCCTTAATCTACAGTATGTGATATTTGTTAGTTTCCTCCAGGTGCTCTGATTTCCTCTGAAAGTCCAGTGACATCCATTTTTGATGAACTGGCTACTAAATGCCCATGGTAGGTATGTGTGTTGCTTTGTTCTAGAAAATAGGGGGGTGGCTGTGGGGAATTTATTGTAGTGTATGCAACACTGTAAATCACCTCAAATAAAGGTGTCTGCTAAATATTCTATAACACCCATTGCACATCACATTACAGAAAACTGTGAACGAGGAAAGTTTCTTTGGATATCAGTAGCCCTAGCTATTTTTCCAGCGACTCCGACACTTCTTGTCTAGTGAATTGCCTGAAATTGTTTCTAAAACTAATGAGTTGCACTTTCACCTAATGTCATGTTCTTTTTACTGGTTTTTAGGGCAGGTTTTAAACAGGCCCTCGCTTTACTGTAGGCTCAGCTATTCTACTGGGGGAGTGTATATGTGAGCTGCAAGAATTTTAAAGAATACTTGTTAAATCCATCCAATTCAACTTAAACATCACAATATTTAAACTTTTCACATATTTTTTAGGCTCCGATGGACTGGCATGCCATCAGTTGCCTAGCTCTGATGCTTGGACAGACTCTGGTCCAAAGTTAAATAAAAGTGACTGTACAATTAGAGTTTTGAATATGACTTTGTATTATAGAAGTGCGGCATACAAAAAGAACCCTGACTGTAGTGTTTACATTTCAAATTATTAATTTGTAAGACTAGTAAAAATAGGGAGAATTTATCTGGGGAAAATCTGAGAAAATAAATACATATGCCGTTTATTACTTATAAATACAAAACAAGGATTACTTGTTATCGGGTGTTTACGCACCAAGCATGAAGAAAAGCGGAAAATTACCAAATTTCAGTGACTCCCGAAAGAGACAAAAACCATAATTAATTCCTTAACAGTCCGTATCTCATCAAAATTCAAATAGCTCAGTGAAGACTGTTCAGTTGGAATAAAAAGCAAAGTACGCTGCTGTGCACAAAGAACCCTTTGGCTGACATGATCTAAAAACTGATGTTTGATCCTGATCTTTCCGTTGAATACTATGTCCAACAGTGCTGCAAACACTTCATTTTACAGTGTTTTTCCAGTAGAACCCAGGGTGGCCGTTGCCCCTCAAATGCACAGCATTGGGAGTGGTGGTCGGGGCAGGAATTTTTATGTTTTAAGACTCCCCTCCCAACATCTCCATTTACACTTTCCTTGCACACACATCACACCTCATTGCAGAAATTTAAGACATATGCTGGTTTATAGGTTTTGTTCATCTTCAAGAGGCAAATAAGACAAAGGATGAAGGGTTCTGTCCATTTAGTCTGTTGTCCTCCACCTGTGTCCAGTGATGGACATGCAAGCACCAGCTCACAATGTGATGTGCTGGCACAGCTGTAGCAGAACCAGTGATGTTTCTCCTTCAGTCCAAGGACTTGCATTCCAAAAAGCCAGTGATGCGTTCATAAAGTGTGCAGATACAGTGAGCTTAGCGCTTCTCTGCCGTAAATGTTTGTGGCAGTGACGTGGAAGTTCACTGTGCGCTGCGGGATGGACGATTTCTTTTATATAAATGGTGAAATGATGAAATATAGCATTGATAAGCTCATCGTGCCTTGACAGTTCTGGTTTACGACATTCCAGTTTTTATCTGATTTTTTTATTCTTTTTTTTTTTTTTAAATGAAAGTCCCCGGGATGAGTGCACTTCTCAGAAACGTCGTACAGCTAAACGACGTATCACGGGGACACTCATTCGCTTAGGGTGCAGAAGTTGAGCTCACAGCCTTTCCGGTCGGGTCCAGCTGTCTGATCCCTTCAAGTGCATCGCTAAAACATTTTGCCCGAGAATTGGTGCCCCCCCTCCGCCATGTGCGCATTTTCACAGCGAGCTCTGGACTCGGTGAAGCCAATATCCAACGTGAAAGTACACGATCGCCCCCTCAAAGGGACTGTGTCGTTCATTGATACGCGATGCTGTTTCGCTCCGTGTGTGTGTGAGAGTGTGTGTGTGTGTGTGTGTGTGTGTACAGTACCGACACTCACTCGCTCCGCTCCCCCCGCCCCCCGCACGCCTTCCCCGTTGTGCCGCGCGCTCCTCTCAGTCTCCGTCACCTCGGGCCGAAACGGCGATCGCAGCCGACGCTCCGCACGCTCGGATTTACCGCGCACAGCCCCGCACAGCACCGGTTCCCTCCTGAGGAGACCCCGCGTCGGACCCCGTGTCATCTCCCCGAACAACTTGCTGTACTCGGTAAGCGTCGCACTTTTGCCGCTCCTCTGCCTTGGGTGCGCTGACGGTGGCCGCACGTGTTTCCCGCTGCAACTGTCGGTATGAGGCGAACTGCGCGAAGCAGCGGCGCTTCGAACTTATTTATTCACACAGCGTCCTTCCCACAAGGCTGAACGGGGTTCGGGTTCGATGTGCTCCGGCTCGGGCTCGGATGCAGCGTCGAGCGACGCGAACTTTGCTGCCGCCGTCTTCATTTTCACTGCCAGTTTCGTGCTCGTATCATGGCGTCGCCGAACTCCGCCGCTGCGCTTGCCAGAGCTCCTAACCTGGTGGCGGAAACTTGGAGCGTTTTATTCGCGCCACGTAACAGCCTTGCCTTAAAGTTTGCGTGAACGCCAACCCCGAAAATGCCAGCAGTTTTTTTCTTCTGAAGTGAAGAGGTGGCTAAAATCACAAAAACGACTTTGTGCTGAACATGAGTATCGTGACACAATACATTAAACTTCACTTCATGCTTTGTCAGCAGGTGTATCTGTTTTGTTTAATATTTCTGTTTAATATTCTCTGACACGCAGCACAGGTATAACTAAGCACAGGATTCAGCACAACATTAACATCATGTAAAATAATGCTGGATACTACAGCATCATGTAATGGACACGACTACCCTTCCTACGCCAAGCTCCCGGGTCCACAAAAAAGCTGAAAACGCTGTCTTGTGTGAGAGGAACAGAATGGAACCCACGGCAATCTGTCCTTTGTGAGTGTTTGCACAGGGTTTAGATTCCAAAACATATGACACCGACTAGCGGTGGATAAAGTCTTGTGAATTCTGGGCTGCGTGCGTAAAATGTCGTTGTTCCATGTCATATTTCCAACATACACTGGCACATACTGTACATGCGATAATGTAAAGGCAGACGGTGTGTTAACAGTTTCTAAAAAGGGGAAAAGCTTGAGTTGTCTCTGCTAAGGAGAGCTGTTAGTGGTGAGCACTTTGGCCATCGGGTGCACTTTGTCCAGCCAGAGCTGCACCGAGGGGGGGGTTTGCAGCGGTGCTGGGAATTTTAGTGCTCAGGACAGCTGAAGGGCAACAGTTTGGCCCCCAGGGAACCCAGGTTTGATCCCAGTTAGGTCTCCACTGTGGATCTCAGAGGCTCCATCTCTCCTACGTACGAGTAGAGCGGCTGCGCGCAACTCCCCTGTCAGTCAGTCCCTCCAGCGTGCCTCGGGGTCCGCTGCGCTTGCAGTTGAGAGACCGCGTGAAGCTCACTTTTTGTGTCTGCTCTGCAGAGCCATCGATCGGCCTTTGCGTGCTTGTGAAATGCATGTAAAGTTAAAGCAGTTCTTGTCAAGGCACTCGCAAGAATTCAGACAAAGTGCATTGTATCGGTTTGGATTCGTGAAGCGCTGCCAGTGCTCAGCTGATTTATGCAGAACAGTCAACCATATTGCAAGGCTTGACCCCCTCCAATGTTTTAACCTGTGCCGTATAGGCTGACGCTTTGTCCTCTTTCTTTGGTTTTGAAACAAACTTTATGTGTGCAGCTGAATTCACTGGTTGAAGTGTTTTTTATTCATCTGATTGTCTCCAGTGGTCCTGCAAATGCCAACACACCATATGTGTTTCCAACGATGCCTTTAGGCAATGTTATATTATAGGCACAGCTTTGAGTAGTAAATATGATCATTTGCCAATGTGCCCTTAGCATTCGCTACCAGCAGACTTCATTTAACCTTGATGGCTAGAATGAATGAATGAATGAATAATGAATCATGGTTTTCTTTCAGTCTGATATCAACAGGTAGGGAAAGTAATCTCTGTCCTCATATCTCTAAAGTTCAATTTCTTGTCTGTTTGTTCTTTATACATGGCTTTGTTTTTTTAAGCCACAGTGCTGAAATTTGGCACACAGGTACTTCTCTACCTGAGTGAAATTTTTTTGTAGTCAAGGTCATTAAACTCCAAAAAGGCTACTTACTATTTAAAAAATGTACAATCCATTTTGTTACAAGTCTTAGAAAAGGAGGAGCAGTAACATCACATGCAGATCGTATATAAAAGATGGATTTTATCGTCTCTCTCACACACACACTCTCGCATAGATACAAGCACAGCCACCTCACATTCTACACACAAGCTGACATACTTTCTCACGCACAGAAACAAATTAGAAAATAATAAAGTTTGGTGACATATATAATTTATTACGGTCTGCGCCTCGGTCCCCAGATGCCATATACACACACGCCCCGATGCACTTTCTGACATATACCAGGAGAGCTACCACACACGCAGTACATACACACGCTCAAGGAAATGGACTAAATTCAACAAGGTGATAGGTAATAAAATTTAGTGATATGCAGGCTGAATCAAATGTCTGGAACCACCAAAATATTTTTAAAATGCCTAATGTTGGACCGATCTAACGGTACCATTTTGCAATAGTCCAGTAAGTGTCTGTGAGGTACTGTACATGTGAACAGCCCTTCCAGCATCTTGTAGGCAGCCATATTGAATTCATCTGAGTAATTCCAAATGGAAAGGGGTGCAGGTGACAACTTTAACTTGTTTAACATTTTAAAAGACATTTAATTGTAAAGTCAGTTTTTTGAAGTATCTTTATTTTGGGTGAAGCTTTGGGTGCAGACATTAAGCAACCCTGCTGACAGTGGTACAAGCATAAATAGATATGATTTCACAGAATGTGTTTCTGTGCTGTCCCATTTTGAGCAAGTCACAGCTGCACTTCAGATGTTTGGAGTCAGTTTCAAGTCAAGGTTTATTTGTCATGAGTGAACAACACAGCATAGCAGTGTTGTCACCATGAGAAGTTTTGTTTCCGGGCATCCTCAGTAATATAAATATGAACATAAATATGTAAAAGTATAAATAAATAAGGTACAGGATAGTTAAATAAATACTACAATCGGGAAAAGGAAAACAAATAATAATAAATAAAGAGAGTAAATAAATAAGAATAGGTATGAAGATATACATGGGGGAGTGGGGGGGAGAAGACACAGCAGCCAAACCAAAAGCACACAGCAACCAAACCTACAACAACACCAACAACACACCACCGGTTATCTTACACAATCGGGTGGTGTTTGAACACATTGAAGAGTTTCTGCTCCAACTAGAAGTTCTGCAATATGTTCAAACTGACTAGGAACATCTGCAGTTGTGTCTTGTTCAAAACATCAAAAGCCCTGAACATCCCTGTGAGCACAGTCTACTTTATCATGAAAAATGGAAAAGCATCATACAAACCAGACACTGCCTATATCAGGCTGTTCCTCCAAACTGAGGATACCGGCAAGAAGAAAATTAAGAGATGCCACTCTGACACCAACATCAACTTTGAAGGAGTTGCAGAATTTAGTGACTGCAAGGTGAGAGACTGTGTATCAGTCAAACCTCACCTAGATTTTACAACAAAGCTCTTGAGTGATCTAGCAAAAAAATTGTGAAAGGTGTTGTGATCAAATGAAACAAAAATCTAAGATTATGTCTGGCACAGACCCGACACAGGTAACACCATCCCTAAAGTAGGGGTGGCAGCATCAGGCTATGGGGTAGTTCTTCATCAGAAGGGACAGGAAAGCTTGTAAACACTGAAGAAAGAATGAGCAATGCAAAGAAATGCAAAAACCATGAGAAAATCTGTCTGATGACAACTTAAAATTGGGGCAATGTCTCATCATTCATCAGGACAATATTCCAAAACTCAAGGCCAAAGCTGCCCTGGAGTGACTTCAGAAGAAGAAAGTTAGTGTCCTCAAACGGCCTAGTCAAAGTCCTGATCTGAATGGAATTGAGAATCTGTGGCAAGACTTGAAAGTTGCTGTTTACAAGCGGGCTACGAGTAACTTGCAAGAATTTTATCAGATTTACATGGAAATGGAGAAAAATCGCATCAAGCCGATTTCAGAACCTTGCACAAACTTACACAAAAAGGCTTGGTGCTGTAACTGCTGCTAAAGGTGCGGGCCAAACATAGTAACCCCTTGGTATTTGAATATATTTTGCCCCTAAAAGCACATCATAAACCAAATTTTCAGATACCAAGTGCTTATTTATTGTCATTGTTAAAATGGGAAGTGCTATCACCGGCATATAAACATTTATTTTAAAAATTAAATGTAGTTTAAAGGTTTGCCGGTTTTCTGTGTGAATTATGCAGATGAAAACACAGAAACACTGCACAAATGCGTTTAAAAAAGCAAGCTACAGAGATTCGTGAGAAAGCCTACAAAAACAGCTGGGACACCAAGGCACAGATGCACAGGTGTGTTTAAAGCTCCAGATTAATTCATATCAGTATACAATACAGTTTATTACAATACATACATTGTTTAAAATTACAGTACAGTTTATGGCATTTGTTGGGTTTTTTTAAATGAATTTAGATTTTTATTTACATTTCCGTTTTTTTAGTATGGAAAAGATGTGGTTAAACATTTGTTGTAGTAAGTGTCCATAAATATACTGATATTTAGGCATTAATTTTCAATAGCCATTATATCAAAAATTTGGATATAGAGACTTCAGATACTGAGGGATTGTATTGACTGTTTTGAGTTCAAGGGTTTGAGTATTTATCCAAGTCGATTATTTCAGTTTTTTTTCTTGTTTAAAAAATATTTTTTGATGCAAAACTCCAAAAAATAGTTTTGAGTATTATTATTATCACTTAAATTATTACATGGAAAGAAATGTTAAAGCATCATGTTCTTATCTAGTAAAATGTGTGAATTTGTCAAGGGTCTGCATACTTTTACAAGGCACTAAATATTAAACATAGACTTTTATGTGGAAACCTGTAGATTAGGGAAAAGAACGTCCAAAAATTCTGAAACAAATGTTTTAAATTAAATGACAGAAGTTCAGAGTTTTCAATTTTGATTTAAAAGAAAGACTCCTGCAAGCACGAGATACTCAGGAACCCTGAAAAGCATTCAGAAATGATTCTGCACTGTCAGGCCAGCAACCTCTCCAATACACCTTCAGCACATTCAGCTACCTATAGATAAAGTAATCTGAAGCTGACCTAAATAGTCTTTTTGTGAGCTGTGGAATAACCAGCCTAAAGACACCTGCTGCTAGCCTGCGGCCCTTGTATTCCAGAATGAAATAAAGACATCACAGAACCCATTAAAATTGTTGTATAGCATGTAGATGTCATTGGCTGATTAAAAAAAAAAAAAGATTCGATATTTGGTTTGTCCAGCGTTATAATGTTAATGAATTCCGAAAAATCTGGCCACCTTTTTGGAATTTCTTGGATAGTATAAATTGGTCACCCATGCAAATGCTGTAACTGTCTTTGCATCCCTATTATGTTTTTTGTCTGCATATTGCTATACACATATCTGTTATTTTCTCCTCTGCTGTTTATTATATTAAAAAACATTTCTCTGATGTCTGAGGGAAGTCAGCAGTCCTCTGAGGTATGACATACTGTAAGATCGTGGCTTTCTTTTTGTCCATCTATTGATCAGTTGTGCCAGAAACCCTTGAGAATCTTCGTAATTTCTCAGAACATCTGTTTATTCACACCTGTTACTGAAACAGAAGCAGAGTTCTCAAAGTTTGAGGAAAAATGTAAATAAATCTTTTCATATATTTTTATTTTTATGAAAATACTGTACTTAAGTAGTTAACTATATGTGAAGAAGTATTATTTTCTTTAAAAGATGCGTACGGTAATGGTGATTTGGAAAGGATTTGTGTTTTTTACAGTATAGGATAACAATCATATAACAATCTCAAATGAAGTATAGTGCTATATTAAATGTATCATTGATGTGTTAGAATTTAATAAAAATGACACGATAAGACTTTAAAACCTGCTAAAGAAAACTCACAGTGATGATGTAAGTTTCTATGACAGGACAAAAAAAATTTGAGCATTCTCATAAAAAGTTTCCTAAAAGCATTTTATAGGCATTTTGGGATTTGTAGAACTGTGGTGGCTGCAATCTTTACTTTATCAGGACCCGGTGAATGGGGTCTTGTGGCAAACTGCCTCTGTTTCTAGAAAGAGCAGTCACAAACCGAGAGGGGACCATTATCTTCAGCTTCCAGCCAAAGCCAACGTACCCTTAAAGAAACTGCAGGTGATCGGCTCCTACATATCCTTCATAGTTCTGAAGTGTTCGGAGAAACAAAAGAGTCTGTTTTTAAAAGATAGACTGTAATATGACCTTGATCATTTTAAACAAAATGTTTATATATAGGGATTGCAGGTGATAGCTACTGTAACCCTGTTATTACAATTTATGCTTTATAGGTTCTAAAAAGCATGCGTGTTTCACAAGTCAAATGCCTTTGCTGATGTGGTACTGTATTTTATAACTAACCAACAAACTACAGAGGAGGTGAGACTTTCAACATGTCAGTGAAAAGCACCTGAATATATTATATTTGCATAGCTGAGTGTTCCCTGGCTGACACACAGTGGTAATGTGTAAATTATGTAATGTGGTATTTTGATAGCAGCGTGCTGTTTAATGACTGATCGCTGGCCTGGCTTATTACTCTTCTCCATCTGCGGTATGAGAGGAAAGAAAAGCGACAAAAACGTAGCATAAATGACAGGGCGACCTGCTCGCAGTAACATCCCCATCCATCTGAATGATAGCTGTGCTCTTCGCTCATGGTTCTTGGGTCATGTTTTTGTAAATGAGCTCTAATGTACTTCACGCTTTAGAAATGTATTAAGTACTTTTTCATGACTTAACTTTTTTAATAAATGATATAGCAGTGAATTTTGTGCATTTGTATATTTTGTGAATTTTCTGTTTCCCTTTGACACAATATTAACAGTGAGGATGAGGGTTACACTATGGATTCGCTTGGCTCAAAAAGGTCTAGGTGCTTTCCAAAAGTGTTTACCCTACTTTTGCAACTCTGGCACACTACAGTTTCCTTGTGCACTGTATATTTAGGTATTTTTAAATATTAAAACAGTGCTTTTATATCAACAGAGTACTGTGATTGCAAACACAGAAATTAAACCTTTGGATGCAGTGGAATATTACTTCATGATTTATAGTTTATTCTTTAGAGGTTTTGTGTGAATGGGTTAACACAGTGTGTTATGTGCTACTGTGTGTGTGTGTGTGTGTGTGTGTGTATTAATATGCAGTACATTTTTTATATACGGGACGAAGTTCAGCAAAGTAGGAATGAATATGCTGCATGTTTTCCCCCTAAGCAAAATTTATAAAGGAAAACATCTGGAAAATACAAAGATAAAAAAGATAAAACAATGGTTTTTATTTTGCTCATATGCTAAATGACAGCTTTTTGATGGTCATACTAGCAAAAAATGGCTTAGAAGATATATGGAGTAATAGGGTTAGACCTATTTAACACACATCTGCTAGCATTGGAAAAGCATGTGGTTTTAGACCCTCTGAAACTTTCATTGGTCAGGAAGCAGAAATGTGTAAAATGCGATTGCTGAAACAGGTCACCCATTTTTCCATTCGACTGCATACAGGTGCCAGGTTGACATAGCAGCGTAATTTTTTGTGATATGCACAGGAGGGCAACTGAAACGAAAAATATTACATTTCGAAGTGAACTGTGAGGACCCAGTGGACCTTTAATTATAAGGACTTTAGTAAATGGGAATGATTGTGTGTTGTATAAATCGCTTAAGTGATTTGTCAAATGTGTATATTTAGTTATGACTGGTATCCTAAAAGTGTGCAGTATCGATAAAATACACACTCAAATTAGGAGAAAAAAAACTGCTTAGTGGGTATGAATAAATTCTGATATAATTGCATGTAAATAATAAGAGGACTTTAACATTGTGTTACATGGCATTTTTTTAGCTCTTTGTCACAAATTTAAGGACACCTGTCCCCCAGTATGCATCTTATCCATTTATGTGCGCTATAGAATATCTCGTTTTCAACACCAAAAGTTCAGTTTAAGCTTGGAGCTCCCCACACAAAGTATTTTTTGGCTAACCATGTACCCAAGTTTTTCAATGTGAATATGTCTAAAACTATAGTTTTTACATGAAAAACAATTTTTGCTATATTTTTACACCATTATACCAGTATGTGGTATATTTAATATAAAACACCTAGTCTGTGCAAGCAGTGAAATAAGTTGCGTTTTTGAGTGTCACGCGATGTAAAGGTGCAACCACAGTATTTTCTGGTGCAGGACTATAAAGCAAAAATGAATTACAAACATTATAAAAAAGTATTCATGCGCAACATATTTGGTAGTAACATAAATTAAAATCTTATTCATTGAAAAAAATCCCCGTTTATGTTCAGAATGCTTTACATGTTTTCTGGCTAAACCGTGTAATTAAAAATTCCCCATCTGTAGTGCATTGTTATTTCGAAATGCAGCGGCTGTCTTGCTTGCATTATTGTTGCTGGGTTCTGGTCGGCAATAAAGTCCGACTTGCCTGCGCTCATATGGCTCAATACATTTATTGAGTAAAAACAGCATTTAACACTTAATTACTTTAAATTGCATTGTTTATTTAATTTAGATGGTTGTCTGCACTTTTTTGCCAGTGTCATTGCCAAATGTCCATTGCTATACAAGAAGACAAAGCGTGAGAGTGGATGATGGTTTGTTTAGTTTTTTATGTGTTTTAGGGATAATTTGGGGAAACTGATTGGGGGTTGAAATGAATTGTAAATGTTTGTGTTTACAATAATGGGCTCAAACCCTGTATCTTAAACTCATGCAGACATAAATGTCCTGGCCAACATTATAACAGCAGTTTACCCTATGGGATTTGAACCTTCAACCTTTAGGTTACAAGACTATAACCAAACCTGCTACTTGATAATCAGATAGTGAACATTTTTTTTTTTTTCGTGTTTAGGAAACCTGCTTTTCCAGTAAGCATGGATAAATGTGAAAAGGGAAGAATTCCTTGAGACTCAATATTCGTAAACACTTACCATTGCAGAGCATGTCATATAATCTCACGTCACAAGACTATGCACGGTACATTCTAGAAGCAAAGCCAGTCCACCTCTAGGTGTCCACACAGTCACACACTAAGACCAACTTAAGAGTCCCCAGTCCATCTGAAAACATGTCTTTGGACTGTGGGAAAGAACCAGCGCAAAACAAGAAAGAATAAACCTTCATTTGAAACACTATAGTGTAGTTGAACAGTAACCAGGACCTTTATGGCTATTATTTTTGATCACTGAATTAATTTTTAATATATGCTTTCAAGAGAAACTATGTTCAAAACATAGTGTGTCTGTATTTTGATATTTTTTGTCTAAGGCAGGTTGATTTTTTAGAGTGATAGAAAGAAGCTGTGGAAACATTACTCAACATAACATACTTATATTCCACTTAGTTTGTTAATGGGTTTATCATCATTGGGGAAGTCTTTTGATGCCAAGTAAATGACAGTGTATAGATGTCTTGATCAGTGGAAAGGCTCTTGGTTAATAAGCAAATTAATAAATCCTAAGGGAAGATTTTTGCTTGATATTCGGCACCCTGTTGTACTGCCATAAAAGAAAACCAACTTACAAGGCAAGTAATAGTTTATTAATTGAAGGTAATACACTGTTCATTTTGCTTAAACTAGGAATGCTCAAACTGGGAAGGACATTCAGACAAAAATGTATAAATAAACCTTCTGTGAAAATGGACCTGCTGTGAGATATGGAATGGGCTTTGCAGGCATTATGGAGACTTGCGATTATTTGGATGGACATGTCAGCTGGTGACATCATTTGAAATTTAAATCCCGCAAGCTTGTCGATCAGGGTAGTGCTGGTCTACATCTCCTTTTTGAACCTTTCCTTATAGAATACTGATGAAATAGGGAACTGTATGTTAACATTTATGGAATCCTAAGGAGTAGCTGATGGAGTATAAGCAAAATTTGAGTTACTGACGGGCAATAATTCAAGGGATAACAAAACGAAAGAAAAAGATCCTGTTTTAATCCTTAAGTACTAGAGAAGGAAGAAAAGAAATGAAAAGAAATGAAAAGAGCACTTTGTAATTTGCTCTTATTTAGATAATAAATAATTAATAGAAGACCCAACAGACTCCCCGTCTGCTTCATTGAATTTTATAGCATGCACCTAATTTAGTTTACTTCCTGTAGTGCCTTTTAAAAGTTGCAATAATAAAAAAACTATCAGAAACTGTGGCGATGAGATGGCCTTTGAAAAAACCATTTTCACTGCAGAAGACACCAGGATAGAAAATGTTTACTATATTTACATGTGTCATAAAAAGTGTAATTTAAGAAGATGGTCATACGACATACGTCAACAAAAATTTATGTATCGAATCTCCGTGCTGGGAGGTGTTTTGGCAAGATATTATTTTAAAGCGGAAATCTCTCAACATATCACATTATTTTGTGATTAGATGGATTTTGTTCATTAGAGGGAATTTGGCTTTTGACACATCACATTGCTGTATGGTGCCTTGAAGACATCTGCTGTCATATGTAGTGAGTGTCAGCTCTCTCTTCAAAATCAGTTACCACGGCATCTAAAAAATTTCATCCATAAATCTGCCACCGTGTGCACCTTTCTATGTTGAGAATGACACTGAGTTGCCAGTTTATTAGGTACACCCTTTCCTTCATAGAAATTGTGCATTCCAAGTTACATTACCGCGGTGCGTGGTGTAAATCAGGCCGATCAGCATTGCTGGCATCAGTTCAGTTTTAATTGACCACCGATTCTGCATGCAGCTACTTATTTAATTTTCATTGGAAAAAACTGGTGGTATTGGACTAAGTGACTGCACTTCAAGAATTTAATGTAGTGCTTCATCTGTTGTATTCTGATTTTTTTTTTTTTTAATTTGTACATCACTTGGAAGACAAGTCTCTGCTAAATGAATAAATGTTATGAAAATATCAAAAAACCAGAAATCTTCACAGGGTGGAAGGCAGCAGTAGGATTTTTCAGCCATGAGCACTGCAGCACAATGAAGTGTCTGTCTTTCCATTTATTCTGGCGTGTTGAGACAACACCAGAAATATTTATGACATAGTGACAGGGTGCTTCCTGTTGGCCTAATTTTAACCCCAAACCTAACTCCTAGTGGCTGCTTGATCCCTTTGTTTACCCCACATATAACATAAAATTTGGTAACGTCAAGAAATAAAGACATAACTATAAGAAATTTTAAAAAACAGTATGAATTGTATGTAAATTATTGAAAGCAACTGCACTTCAATTCAGAAATGTAATTTGTACATGAAGATGTAAAATAAAAAAGAGGCAGCGCTTCTGTATTTAAGAGTAAAGGATGCACTTTGGGATGTTTTTTATGTATTTTCCACAGAATGTAGGGTAGCGTTTATTATTTATCAAATGGGCATCAAGTGAAGTTTTGATGAAATTTGACAAAATAGGTATGTTGGCTCTCTTTTTTGAAAGATACATACTAAATGTGAAAAGTTATTTAGTCAAAAGTCTGTAAGTAGCAGACTAACTGCATTTCTAACTTCATAGAACGGTTAACAGTGGCTAGAGCCAAATAGAATAATTTTATAGTTAACACACTTGTTAAGGTATTTAGGCAGTACTTTGCTGCTGAATCTTCTCTCAAATGGCACTTTGAAACACAATGGTTATCTTGTCAATACAACAATTAATGTCATTATTTTATGATTGAAAATACCAGGACAAGTTTAGCTGTCACAGCTATAATTTAAGTCTACAAAGAAGCATGGAAATGACTCGGCGGTGTGTGAAGCGTATATTTTTCAGAGGAGTGATGTTCTTCTGGAGCACGTGGCTAATGAGCATGGGATTAGATATTCAGATATCCGTATAGTCGACTTTTTACTCAGTGTCAATTCCATTCAACATTATGTGACATGCAGAATGTACAACCAACCAAGGTTTCAGAGACAGCAGTAGTTACTGGCCTGCTGCAGTGTTCACAGGGCTTTCTTCCAGCCAGACACTGAATCACCCGAACCCACTTGCTGTTGCCTTGATTTTCTTTGCCCTGATCAGTGCTTTGTGAGTCACCCCCTGGATCAAGATAGCTGCCAAATGAAAGTACTGCCATTTAATGAAACGTGTTGGAGGTCCAGCTCAGACATGTGTGACGCAGAGCAGTCTCTGGCACGAGGAGTAGCGTAGAACTCGCAGGCAGCGATCCAGCAGCCCACAGCAATAGAGGTTGTGCCAGCGAACCCCAAGGACAGCGATGCAACCAGAGAGAGATGGTTAAAAGCAACCATTTCAAAGTGAAGCTCAGACTCATGTACCAACCAGCTTATGCTTGGCTGTGCAACAAGGAAAACAGTGAGGGCAGTCCAGGTTAATGCTAGGAGCATAATATCAAACTCATATGGCGCACATATTTATCAGAGGCTTTTTTTTTTTTGCAATCCTGGTGAGAATCGCTTAATGAGAAATGAAAGGCTGAAACACACTTTTGGAGCTCATGTTCCAGTATGGCATTGCTCAGCGTGCAGTTGGTGGCACTAACTGTGCCATTAGCTCCCAGTGTGCTATGTTAGAGTCAAACACCATCGTGTGGAAGCATTTAACAGCTTCCTCACATTTTTCAACCCCCACGGAAATTTCTGTCATTTGGGTACACAGGAATAAATTTATCACTCCTAATCCTGTGGGGTGAATGTGTGTATAAGACCAGACCGTTCCTAAACAAGTGCACATCTTCTGACGGCACTCAGAGATGCCAGACTCGCACTCTCCTCCCCTCTGCTTTGCGTGACGCTGTGTTCTAAAGGAGCTCTTCCCTACTAAGACGCATATGTATGGCTCTGTATCCAAGGCAACAAAAAAAAAAAAATCATCAGAACAAAATGGTCAAGATTAAGCAGAGAAGCATTAAGAAGGATACAGTTACGAGCAAATGTGCTGCGGAGGTTTCAAACTCAGAACAAGTGCAACAAACTGATGCTGTTGTGCCCATCTTTTGCCAGTAGTTTCACACAGGAGTGGTTTGCCTCATGAGCGCATGGGCTCAACAGGGTAGAAGAGTGTTTTTGTGGCTGGAAAAAAACACTCCCATTGCTCTCCAGTACTGTGATCATTCCGGAGCCAGATGAGCCATTTAACCATGGCTGAATAACACACACAGGTAGGCTGAGTCATTGCTAGCAAAGCTCCACTCCACTCTGTACCACTGTTCCGTGCTGTTCATCTGTACACCAAAACTGTCCACATGTGCACCTTAAAAACAAGAATTAGAGAACACGGTACATTAATCCTACAGAGGAAAATCTGAAGGAATAACAAGCTTGGATTCCAGTCATTTGACACTGGATTTAAACTCGGTGGAAATGTATTTTTGAACCGTAGGAAACAAGTGAACACTTGCAGTGTTAAATTCCTTGTCAAATTTAAAGCTAAAGAATTGTCTTCTGTGCTCCATAGCAGATGCCTTCACTTTCACCTGCATAGATCACACCAAATTGTTCTGCAGACTCACTTAGCCATGTGAGGTTGTGCCAGAGTGATTGTGCTCCCTGCCTAATGATAAATTCACATCTGCAGACCTCAGCAGAGAGACCGATGAGGTGGGATTCTGCCATTATCTAATCAAACCCGAGTCAATAAAGCCAACCATCCTAATAGAACGGCCTCTGCAGCGTTCGCTCTGACTCATCTTCTTGTGTCAATTTGCCAAATTCCTCTCATCGGGGCCTCTCTTTTGACAATGCACATCTTACTTGAATCCAGGAGGAAGCGAGATAAACATTATTACAGTCACCTGGACAGAAAAAGGATCCTGGATGAGCCTTATGTCAAATGTGTAGGTGTGCAGAATCCAGATATGCTTGTTTTTTTCTGTTTGGAGAATGTGGAAAGTTGTTGAAATTGCCAAATGTTTAGTCATAAAGATGGTGCTTCACAGCATAGCAGCATCAGGGTATGGGTTCAGGTTATGGTGCTGCATATCGTTGCTGTTCCCACTGCAGAGAGCAAATCGAGCCTGTTGTTAAATGTTGAATTAGGGACCTTCTGCTTGCTCTGGTTCACTAGAAAAAAGCACAAGTATCAGTCTAGCGGTGAGCAGAATAATTTTAAGCTGCTGCAGCGGTGTAGTGGCAGCTTTCCGCCAGCGTACAGAATGAGATGAGTCAAAATGCAGCTTTCAGGTAATAACCTTAAAAATGTAAATGTCCTAAACTGGTATTTTGGTGGTCATAAGGTGTTTATATCTCTGTTGATGATTCACATAACCCTCCTGGAATCTTGTCAACCTTCTTCATGTAGGGTATCGAGTGACTTAGAAATTGGCAGTTTGGTTTGTCCTTCATTATACACCATTTATCACTTGGCAAAAAAAAAAAATTCACTTGGTCCTATAGTAAACAAATTTCTCAAATTGAATGATGGCTTAGGTATGAAATAATAAATAAAGTAGCAGGAATTTCATATCAAGACACTGGATTCCTGGAATAGTTAATTCTGTAGCTAGTCCTGGGTCTGGGTGAAGATATGAAGATCATTATACTTAGTGTTTTTGCACGCACCCTCCCCCTTCGGTGTGGATTAAAAAGAAGCATTCAGTCTCTTGTGTTCCAATCTGCTGTTCCTCCCAAGCGCAAAATGCATCAGGAACTTCTAACAACTTAGACATGAAAGAGCCGACTCCTTTGACTTGGAAGAGCACATCGCCATCTGCGCTTTTCACTAGTGCATCAGAAGCCTCACTTTTTGAAGACATGAAGCCAGTGCCAGGACCCTGTTACAGGCCTTTGGTACAATTTTGGACATTGTGTTGAATTCATTTTGATGCTGAAAACAGTGTAAAAATGTTTTGAAGGGAGCAACTACAAGTATGTGGTGAGGAGCCTAAATGTCCAGGTTGTGAAGGATGCAAAATGCTTTACAGATGCTGGACAGAGATGACTTGGGAGAATTAGATGTCACAGTTTTGGAGTTTGGTGGTTCGGCGTCTTGGGTGTGGTCCATTTTCCAGGGGCAGTAGGGGTAGGAACAGGTGAACTGTGACTGTGGGCAAAAAGCCACCACTCTTTTCTATGACGCTGAGGTGTCTGGATCTCCTGTTAGAATGTGCATAAAAAACAACTTTTAGGAGATTAAACTGCATATCTGTGGTGAATAATGGTTATTAAATACAGCAGTTATAGATTACTCTTTTTTTGTTTTTATTAGTTTTAAATTATTTTAAATTTAATTTTGATTGGGAAGATAATAAAAATTAAAATATATTAGTCATATTTCTAGGCCCAGAATCAAACCCCACCTACAGTATGTCTGTGGAACCCATGATCAAGGTGTTTACCCTATATTACTCTAGCAGAAAATACCCAGCTATATACTGTAAATAGATAAACACTTTGAATAACTGTGTGAGCTAAATGTCTCACTGTTTCTTGTCCATAGTCAGACCTGCAGGTTTTGACCATATGATCTAAAAATACCAGTACTAAGTTATACCATAGGCTGTTGTTTCTCTTCATAGCTTGTGTTATTTTGCCATGTTTGTTTTAGTCAGTACAGGCAGTCCCTGGGTTATGAGAACTGTTCCTAAGTCTGTCTTTAAGTTGAATTTTGTAGGTAAGTTGAAACATATGGTTCTTATTTAGCATCAGTTAATCAAATGTTTGCCTTAGTATATACAGTAGTTTATATTTTACCTTTCTATGCATATAAAACACTTAAGAAGAAATGGTTGACCACTGTCAACATTTACTTATACAATAATAATTACAATAATAATATATGTAAGGGCCCACTTTGACTGTGCTGTTGGCAGCATTATAGAATGAGGGCTTGGAACACAAACTTTAAACACTAGCACACCAGATCAACGATCCCCACAATGGTTAAACAAGTATTTACAAGCATGCAATGCAGGGCATTATGGGAGAACCGTGACTCTCTGCTGCCACTACTGCACTAACAAAACAAAAATAAACTTTTATCCAAATGTTTGTCATCTTCAGTAAATCCTATACATTCATCGCTATCTGAAGATATTGACAAGCAGCAGGAGAACGGAGGCCAATCCTCAGCCACATTATATCCAAATTTGTCTTATCACAGAGCCCCTTGTCGCAAGATTTTACTGTTCCTCTTTTCTTTCTCTCTCGTGTTCTACCCTGCTAAAAATTCCTCCGAGCAATATTACATACTTAAGAGTAAAATTTCAGATACCATTCAGAGTTGTTACATTTAGGATAAAACTGAAGATTCTGTTATTCGTCGTTTTGCTGACTTGTTCCGCTGCCCTGAAATGGTTGTTGAGTAAAATGCCCTTGGCACAGCATAAAATGCATTTGAATTGATGCATGCCATATGGTCCTTCAATGACCATAGTACTGCCTCTGGCAAGTGAACTGTTTGCTGGTTAGCATCCTTCCTTCTCATAGTGTTTCCTGATTAAGAAGTGCTGAATCGCGCCGGCTGAATCCTTACAATCATTCAGATTGCTCCGTCAGAGTGAATGAACCTTACGGTCACTTTGGATTTAGGGTGCAGTCGGGTCCAGCACTTCTACACCATTATCCATGGCTGAGAGCCACAAGATAATGCTATATCCTCCTCCAAATTTTTAAGGCCTGCTCGGTTTGCAAGGGGGTGGAAGCAGGCCCAGCAAAACTAGGTCACTGCTGGCAGTGGTGTAGCCACTGGAGGTACTGGGGGCCATTTTTCTCACTTGTCCCACTAAAAACCTGTGCTTGTGGGCAGTGAGATGCACACAGGGAGAGATTTACACCACCCTGGTTTCATCCAGGTCATTAAAGCTTCCAAAACCTTCGAAGGTGAGAGCTTATTGAATTATGTAGTCCTGTGTTGTAACTGGGAAAGTCCGAGTGTGACCTATAGTATAACTGCCTGATGGTCTGTATTGTTAGAACATTTTCTGTTACTTGTTCCTTGAAGACATCTGGATATGTGTAAATATTTATATTTTTTATTTATGTACCAAAACTTCTGAAAGCTGTTGTAACATGCAACTCAGTCTCTCATCAACACATTTGCTGTTGGGTTTGCCCTCTCAGTCATCTCCAGATATTGTCAGCTAAAGAAAGGGAGATACACAAACACAAACACACACACACACACACACACACACACATACTCTCTCTCTCTGTCTCCTGTCTTTATTTTAAGCAAAAGTAGCCATCATTCAATCACTAGAGGAAGGGCAAAATAGAAATTCTGAATCCTATTATGGATTCAGACTTAATGTAGAGTCCAGAGTACTGTAACATGACCAAGATAAGTAGTTAAAGATAATGGATGAGTTGATGGATAGTTATTTAATGTATACTATAGTGTAGGTATGACCTAATCTAATAAATCTAGATGAACGTTTGCCAGTTCGACTGAACTAATCGGCTCATTCCTGGTTGCTTTCTTATTTCTTGGTCTTAGTATTGTGTATCTCTTAAAATCCCAGAAACCTTTGCTGCCATGGAAAATCTACATTGTAAAAGCAATTGTATTTTTCTACTTATATGAATTCTTTCATTCATTTTAAGCAGAAGAATGTAACGGTATATATAATAGAACCTAAGACGATTTACATTTCAATGGAGTACTCGACACTGGCCGACCCCGAGTGCAGCGCAAGAGGAAACTGGCATTTTATCGCTTCTTTGCAATGGCTACTTTTGCTTCTTGCATTTGGCACAAAGACATTTGAACATTTACAGTACAAAGTTGTTCCTTTCATTGCATAAACTCATGAGGCACCCAATGTCTTCACCAGAACCAAGCACCTCAGGTTAAAAAATTGTTGTAAATCCCTATATTTTCATTACTGCTGAACAGAGGAAGCCCATTTGTAAACCATGGCACTATTATTCTGCTGTATATTTTCATGCACTCACCGTTTCTATATGCATTTTTTTTCCAGAATGAGGGGAATAAGCTCAGGCCTTTTTATTTATCCAATGAAGCACGTGCTGTTTTTATTATAGAATATTAGTCGTGAAGTGGTAAACAAATTAAATGTGCAGAGTAAAACGTACAAATGCACTGACAAGAAGGTGCTTCATGTGGGGTCCTTGCCGGTTTTGTATGAATGCTAACTGAAATGTCTCTCAGGTGAATGGCTGTGGATGCCGTACTCCAGGCATCTTCGCTGGTTACATCAGATTTTGGCAGGCTTTGTGTCCCTTGTTCTCAGGATATGTGCGAGCACTTCTATTCATGTGTTTATTTCATTTTTTTTAGTACACAGCAGATAATTTAGTTAAGAAAAATTGAAATGTGTTTTATTTCACATCACATCAGTGGTGACATAACAATATTATCTGTTTCAATAACACTTAAAACTCTTGATAATGTTTAGCATCTAATTAAATGGCGGGCTATGAAAATGTCTGGCATGGAAGCAGTATAATAGGCAGTGATTATTAACAACATAACACATCTTACTGGCACAGTAAAGTTGCTCTGTTTAACACTGTCTTTTAGATGAATGTTTTGAATATGTAATGTGCACATGCATTAAATGTTATTTAAGCTTTGAGTGTTGGGAGGGAGTGCTGCCCAGTTTGGATATATGTTCCACAGCTTGTGTGTATGTGTGTGTGTGTGTGTGTGTGTGTGTGTGTGCGCGCACGCGCGCGTGTGTGTTCACTAACTGCTATTTTCAGCTCTCCAAGAGCAGTGTGTCCTGGGAGCCTGTTGGAACACTTGGTATGTGTGAGATTCAGAGACTGCGCTGCCGCAGATGAGCTCAGCAGCACCTGTCCAGCGGGGAGTGCTCTTCTGCGGTACTCTGCCTTCCTCTGCTCAGCATTCCTCTTACAACATCCAGATCCCTTTCAGAACAGATCTAGCTGCTTCCCTCGCAACCTTTCATGTCCAATTTTAAATTATAAGAACTTTTGTTATTCTCAGGTGGAGAATTGTTTAAACTGTGTGTAATAAGTATAGTATTTTAATTGCCTAAGGGAAATTTAAAGCACTTCCCAAATAACAATGCTAAATAATACCATCAAAACTAAAGTTTGTCAGTTGTAGAGCTTCTACCTTTGCTGGCAATGTATTATAGAAAGGTATTTAAGGGGCAGTATATACCATGGTCCTCAAAGACACTACCTTGCAGTAAGAAGGTTCCAGGATTGAATCCCTCTTGCAGTACCCTTCGGCAAGGTACTTACCTTGAAATGATACAGTGAAAATATTACCTAGCACTATAAAGTCATTCTTGTAGGTAGCGTAGTATCAAAACTATGGACAAAGACATCACAGAACGAATTAATTGTAACAGAAAACGATGGGGGTGTAAGATTTGTAAGCAGAATTTTTGCTTTTTTTAACCGTTGAAAATTTCTAAAGATGTCATAATATGAAAAAAAGTAAGAATGGGACAGCACTAGTAACAATTATGTTTGCACACACCTGGAATTTTATGTTTTATGCTTGTTCCAGCAGATTTAGCATAATATAACAAAATTAAAGTAATGGAATAAGTATAAAGTGACCCAGCTTGTTACATGTATAGGTTTCCTTTTGTCCTATGAACCAGAGTATTTGTTACAACCATTAATGTGTATGTTTTCTAGATAGTGTGGAAATTTTTTGTTTTCCTTGTATTTAGTACAAAGCAACAAACATTCACTAATGAAATTTGTTTAAAAAAGCATAGTATATGCAATTTTGATATGCACAGGGTTTTTATATATATAAAAATCATCCAGCATGCAGCATAAAAAAATCACTCCATGTAGTTTTTTGCATTGAAATTATTACTGTACTCTTTCACCAGAAACCAGTTGATTGTCTTTTTGTTACATTCAGGTCACTTCAAAAGGTGATACACGCATTGACCACTTAGGCTCTACACCATCAAAACCCCAAGAAGGAAAAGTGGTTAAAAAAAAGTTAATTTCCTAAAAATTTGAAGGTCTTATATTAATGGAATTTATGTGTCAGTCTGTATTCTTTCATTGTATCATTTATTCTACTATGTAAGTCATTGCTAACAAGGTGCACAACTGTAGATATAGGGAATGATGGCACAAAAATAAAACTATTTTAAACCCACCTAGGTATGTTAGAGATGACATTCTGCCACAGCTTCTCTCTTAGGGTTTCTGAAAGGAATGCAGTCCTTGCATTTGCATGCAGTGCTACAAAATGTAAGCACTTCTGTCAAATAAACCAGGTTTCAGAGTGGGGACTCTAAACTTGATCCACATGGAAAAGATAAAAACACATGTATATGCATGCAGGAAAATGTACAAATGTGCACTTAATTGCATTCAGACAATGAAGTTTAAATGGACTCATTCTTAAGGAAAATGTTCAAGAGTTCAGTAAGCTTGAAAAGAGGCATTTTATCTTGTGGCAGCATCCCCCAAAAATCAATTTTTCAGACTTTACTTACCCTGTGGGGACACTGCTTCTTAAAATATCCCCACAAGTTTAAGGAAAAAGGCACATACAGATACACGCAGATATCCAGTCACCGTCTCGTAGTGCTTCATTGTTATGTTCCCTCTGAAACTTCTTGTGAGCTTGGAATGAAGTAAAATTCTTACATTAATAGAAAGTACACATACAATGCTGTGAAAAAGTATTTGCCTCCTTACCGATTCCTCCTATTAGTGCATATTTGTGCAAGATCTTTAGATAAAATATGATATTAGAAAACAGGAACCTGAGTAAACACTTATTTTTTAAATTATATAAGGAATATATATTTTGCATGTAAGAAACAAATTCAGTACCCATAGAGGAATATGCTGAGAAGAAACATTCGTTCATTCATACATTTATTGTTGATAACAGGTTGTCCTAATAAAGGTGGATTGTAGTCCAGAGTCTGTCCCAGAAGCTTAGAGTTTGAGGAATGGTACACCATACCTTGATGGGTTGCTAGGACACAAAGACACACAGACTACCATTATTCATACATTTTATATGCCTAAGTCAGAAAGACATCTCGAGAGACCTAATATTAGAAGACTTTACAGTTGCTTTAGCTGTGTCTTTCCACACTTCTCCTCTCTAACTGATGGATGTGCATCTTGATAATTTGCTCATCTAACTGATCTTTACTCATTACTGGCTTGACATTTATGTGGCACTGAAGCTCAGTCGGGATACAACCATAGCACTTTTGCCACACCGGGCCTCTTTTGTGCTCCGAGAGCTTTCCTCTTGCATTTAACAAAAAAAGGTTTCACAAATTGTGCCGAAAACATTCCCCGGTTTTTAGAAAGTTAGTGAATTCTTTGTTGTTAGGGAGCTTTAATGAGGCACTGCAATGGGGATCCTTATTGTTTTTTTCATCAATCCAGAAGAGCTTTTTTTGGAGGTAGGAAATGGGTTTTCTGAGACAATGTAACAGAAAGCCAATGTTTTATTTTGGAAAGATGCTCTTGAAGTGACTTTGGCGTTACCGTACATTGTTCACCTCGCTTCTGGATGGCGGGCAGAGTCGTGTCACCACGTTCTGGGTTCCGATCGGCAAGAAGGGGTGACACCGTGTGCAACCGCCTTACTTAGTTGTTCACAATGAACCTAATGTCTGTATTTGTTAAATTTGCTCTTGAAGTTGTATTAATTTTCCACTGTACTATCTGCGTTACCGTTAGGGCTCATGGTTCAACAACATGTGATAAAGGCATGATAAAGGCATACACGTGGTCAAATGTTATTTATGTTTTCTGTGTTTAAAGAAATGTTCTTATACTCTACCTTTAATAAAGATACTTTAAAATGTTTAAAATGCTTCAGTAAAATATTTTACTCTATAAAATTAAGGTTTTGGTTGACACGCTTAGATTGAATGCTTTTGTCATTTTTGACGGGTAGCAACTTTTCTGATGAAGTTTGTTGTTTTGTTTTAGTTTGCTGACTAAAGTTGGGCACTTCAGCTGTGAAATGGTGTCCATTAAACTTTTACCCAATATTGAAATCAGATTAAGTCGAGTTGTGAGTGCAGCTTGAGGACAAGGTGGTTGTGTGCTTTCGGTGAAGGAGGCAAAGCAATGCCCAGCAAGCACAGGCAGATGTAGCTTTGCAAACCTCCAGCCTGTCAGTTGTATTGATTGTCCAGCGATCAGCGAAACATCAAATTTCCCCGCAGAGTTAAAACTGCTGAAATCCTGCCAAGGTAAACTCAGCTTACAAATCAGACACATACTTTCAAGGCCTCTCTGAAGGCACGAGGACTACCTTATTAGTTCCTTTCTTATCAGCTGTAATGCAGTACATGCTTCAAGTGTCCTTGCTCATATTTGTCACTTTGAATAGTTAGGTGACCTCTTCTTTTACCATATTTGTATAGTTTTAGAAGGCAAATGAAGCACAATATACAGATATCTACAGTCAAATACACATCTTTATCTTTCAATTTAACATATAGTTGTATGTAGTTGAGTAGTCTCTTTATAGGACTTAAAACACTAAATTAGAGATTTTATCAATATTGGCGCATATTTAAAATAATTTCTTTTTCCCCAGTTATGGAAAACATTGAAGCTGTTATGCCAGTAAATCACTAAACACACAGGTAAAGGTATTTTCCTACCGTATTCCCTCTGTAATATGAAATTAATTCATATCAACTTTAACATCAAAATATTTATCTCCGGTTGTCTCTTAACTAAATACGGTGTCAACTGAATGTTTAGTGCAGCGCCAGGAGACATATTGTATAACTGAATTTTAGCTGCAGTCCTTCCACTGGAATCCATGCACATTAAATGATCATCATGGGAAACAGTTATCATTTTATATATCTTTAAAGCATGCTAAGGCCACCCGCTCATACAAATCTATTTTCACAGATATAAAAGGAAAATCCAGCATGAACAGCGGCCAATGTTCCGCGAGACCCATGGTGGCGCAAAGAGGTGAAGCAGTATCCCACATTCTGACTCCTTCCTCCCATGACCCTAGAAACAGGGGCTTAGATACAGAGTAGGGAGGCTAAAGCAAGAAGCCCCCGCCTTCATCAGCTGTGGTTGCCACAGTCAATGCTGTCTGCTGCCTCTTCCTCCTTTATGTTTTTCAGCTGGTACAGAAGTGGGAGCGAATGCGGTGTCCTTCATGTTACGAAATGCAAACCTGAGGGTCAGTGGAAAATTTATGTAAGAGTGGGAGGTTTGCGTCCTTCTGCAATGTGTGAAACAGGGAAACTTTGAATTGGTCTTAATAGAAAAGACAGTTTTTGAAATGTTTTTGCTAATTTGCACAAAACAATTGTCTACTTCTTCCGTGCCAGTTTCTTTCCTTTGAACCCATCAAACGGCGTGCAATGACAGCTCAATTTGTAGCACGTTTACCCTTTTTTCCCCTTTAGCACCATGCAAGGGAGTTCAGGATCTCTTCTAGTAGCAAATGAATAGAAAGACAAGTAAATGGTGGATCTACGATTTTGTGCCTTTGATGCTGTCTACTGTGCTGTTTTTCTTCTTGGCTCAGGTCAAAACAAATGCTTACAGTCTAGATAATATCATACAATATTATCTTACTTCTATTGTTTACTGAAACTGTAAATCCCTATTTCTGTGCATCTGTGTATCTCCACAATTGAAGAGGACCTCCACTTTATGCTTTGCAAGGTGAATGAAGCAGTAATGATGTCTGTGATTGCCAAAGTGGTTTTAAAATCTTGGCTCTGCATTTCAAGGGGCAGGATTTAGTAAAGTACCCTTTTCGGTGCCCGGAGTCATTGTCTTGTTAATGAACGTGACTTTCACCTTGACTGCTCCTGATAAAAATCCTTAACACTAAATGATGAATCACGAAGATTCGGAAGGCTAGTCGCCAGCTGCTTTTCTACTTTATGAGACAAACTTGCACCGAGACTGTTTTAGCTCCAGAAGACTGCCAACTTATGTATGCACCAGAGATGCCCCCCCCCCCCATAAAAAAGTACCACCGCATCATCTGCTAGCCTTTTTTCATTAAAATTCAGCTCCTGAAAGGTTAATGCTCCACCTTTTACTGAACAACATTCTTTTATGCAGCAGAAGAAAACAAGGAAGAGGGAAAGAGCCGGGAGAAGTCGACATTGCATCTGTTTTCTGTAAATCACCAAGGCGACAAATCCGAACTTTAAAGATGATGTTAGTTCTTAGTATTTCTATACTAATATTGTGGTATCTGGTTAGTTAGATTGATAGCTGGTGAGGCAGAAGGAATCCGGATCACCACCTGGAAGCTGGTAGTATTAATATGACAAGGAGGGGGGTGGGCACACAATATACCTTGAGCTCCCCCCCCCCCCAGATATAGTTTCTTCTCTTCTCTTGCCTCCTTTCCCTCATAATTAACTATGGATCATTGTTTTTAGTCATTAGTGTTATTAGTATTTATGTCAATGATGTTAGGACTGTTGTGCATCAGTCTGTATGTTTAGACCTATTTTGAAGCGAGTGGTCAAAATAAATCTATGCTTCACAACATTTATTTAGGTTGTCATTTCCTTTAAGTGTTACAGTTGGTTCGTCGGTCTCTGACTGGTATAAGTGATCTGATGGGTGGTGGTAGTGGTTTGGATTATTTTTTTTTAACCAGTAAGTATGCAGGCTATATAACTGTGTTGCTTTAGCAAGCCAGAGATAGACCAATCTAGAGCTCCTAAAGGAAAACTGAGGGTTCATGAGATGCTTTTTACCATCGCTGAATGAAAGCAAAACCATCTTTATTTTCTTTTTAATTACTTTAAGTTTTGGTCAGCACACTCTAAATAATAACTAAATAACCTCAAGATGTTATTACATGGCATGTGTGAGTCACAACTCTGTTTTTTCATATCCCTCTGGGCCCATGTCCTTTCAGTGCTTCCACTGGTGCTTAGTAAATGGATGGAGCGGAATGAGCTCAAGCTCAGAGACACGGGGTGCTTCTGGTTCCACCTGAGTCATAGGAATATTTTACGTTGTTCCAAATTAAATTCTCGTTCTTAATGAGAGGATTGAGGAAATTCAGATTCTACAAAAAAGGCCAGAGTTGTGGTAAATCTTGGACCTTTACATGCAGTAATATTTAATGTACTAACACTTTAAAGCATTGTATACAGTAGTATGTTGAGGATCCATAAAAAAACTACATCATAATACAAGTAATTGCTTAAAAATGTATTTTATTTGACACTTTATTTGCAATGATTGATTGTTGAAATGCACTGCCCAGAAGATAAAACTGTATTTAGCACAGGAGCAGCTAATATTATTTTAAAATCATAGCCACTACAATTTGGAGGCAGATTACCTTGTTGAAGGACTTGGCCAATTTGTTGCGCTAGAGTTCATTTTCCATCATTCTTGTAAATCAGTATCTATGCATTTTTATTTGTAATTGCCCCATAGAATATTAAAGATTTTTTCATATGGAGGTTGTGTGATGCAAGGTGCTAATAAAGGGAAAATATATTCTCATTTAATGCTTGTTAGCTTTGGGTTGTTTAACCAGAAAATACGTTATCTTGAATGTATATTTTATGCAGACATTAGCAGCCAGGGACACTGAGTCACACATCTTGTGCTGTGCCTCTGGTCAATGACTTGTGTAAAGTCAGCTTGTGTAACTGGGGTGCTCTCTCCTCTGCTCAGGGCAGAAGTGGTCATGCCATTTGGCTGTTTAACTCTCGGGGAGAAAAAGGATTACAACAATCCCTCAGAGGTGACTGACAAATATGACCTGGGACAGGTTGTCAAATCGTAAGTACTCTTGCGTCTAACTCGTTTCTTACTTTACAAATTATTTGCTCATGAATTTGAAGAATATTTCTATGCAGGCAATGCTCCAAAAGGTTTTAATATTGTTTTCTTCCAGAGAGGAGTTCTGTGAGATTTTCCGGGCCAAGGACAAGAACACACAGAAAATGTATACCTGTAAAAAATTTCTTAAAAAGGACGGAAGAAAAGTACGGAAGGCTGCCAAGAATGAGATTCTTATTCTGAAGATGTGAGTTTATTTTCCTTTGCTTTCTTTGTTTTGTACATCTATTACGCACACCTAAGTACATTTTCAGCAAATTAATGACATATATGCACACTAATTTCTTTGGATATTTTTAAAGCAATAAGTAGATATAAATATGAATAAAATTTCATAAACATACATTTAATAAATTATAATGGGAAATGATAAATAACAGCAAGTGTAGGGTGGTGTTAACTAGTCCATAATGTGAGCACGGTGTGTAAATTTCACCTATTATAATTTGAGAATAATAAATCTTTTTTCTAGTAAAATAAATCTATTTATTTACAGAATCTTCCAGTACCATTGTGGTGCTAATGAATAGTAATAAATAACATGTTTACACTATTAAAGATTTAATGAAGCTAAACTACTCTAATTATCGTCTCCCCGTGCTTTTTTTATTCCCGAATAATTTTCAAAAGGCCTAAATTTTATTTTTGAAGCTCTGCTGCTGACATGTGCATTTGAGGCTGTGTTATTCAGCTTTTTCCTTGTGCTTTCCTTACATTGGCATTAGCTCGATAGAGCTTGATCAAAGGCATCATCAGTAGGAGCAGCGAAAAATAAACAACAAACCTGCAAAGGGGAATTTATTCATTTCATATTAAAATTTAAAAAGGTTTGCTTTGCTCCATGAAAAAAGGATGAATGAACCTTTAACAGCAGTCCTGTGACTGAAATCAGATTTTAAAATGACTGCCTGTCTGTTTTTACACATGCCATAGAGGATGACAGAGAGCAAATTATCTCCTGAAGATTAAGTATGTAGCCTTCTGAAAGCTCTTAAAAGAGTACCTACAAGCTCATGATCATGAGTTACTTTAAAGGCTCATTTGAGGAAAAAAAAAATGTAACTGCTAACAATAGAAAATAATCACAAGTTTAAACCCTTGAATAGAACACGAATGTTTCAATGTGTAGGTTGCTTATTTGGCTGTTTTTCCATCCAGTTGAATTCCTTCCAACTGAATATTACTCAATTACCTAATCTCTTTATTCTGAAGAACATAGCAAAGTGTCACTGTAGCTGAATTGGGTCGGGGGTGCTATCTCAGGACTACAACCCAATGCTTTCAAATCATAATATTCTTCCAAATGGACCCAACAGTTTAATTTCTCATTTCTAGATGACCTTCCCCACAGATACTACTAATGTTGAGCTATTAATGATGGCTTACCCATCTGTACAGCCGACAGTTTTTACTAGAGTAATACAGGGTAAGTGTATTGCAGGTGAAATTTGAACCTCAGACCAGCTCTAACCTCTATGCTACCTGCCAAAAACCCATACTGTCACATTTTTAAGAGAAAGTATGTCATTCATATATGTCAATAGCTACTATTTTAGATGATTTGTGATGTGTGCTCACTATTTTCTGTACAGTTGTATTTGCATGTCAAATAAGCAGGCATACATGGTGATTGCATTTTAATGCATTTGCTATGTATGCCTGTCTATTTATTATGAAAATAAGAACACTAATTTGAAGAAATATGTAGTAGTAACCTGACAGATCCATAATGTTTTTTGAATGTGACAGAAAAGACATTTTGGAATTTGCATTACATGGTGCTGTGTGTGTGTGTGTGTGTGTGTGTGTGTGTGTGTGTGTGTGTGTGTACACTGTATATATGAAGGGCTGTGAATCTGCTCCAGTCTATCTCAGTGTGTATATTTTAGGAGGACCACCACAAGGAAAAAAGAAAAAAAAATGTTCGTTCCTTGATCAAACTCTAAAATAAAAAAGTAACAAATTCTGCTTTTTTACTTTACCTTTACTCATAACTAACTAGAAGAGTAAATTATTTTTGAACGTGTGAGTTCATGGTTTAATTGCAAGCTAGCATTTCTCTTCTTTTTCTTCTTCTCATATGTCCTCACTGTATCTTTGTTCTCCTACAGGGTGAAGCACCCAAATATTCTCCAGCTGGTTGATGTCTTTGAGACCAGGAAAGAGTATTTCCTCTTCCTTGAATTGTAAGTCAATCCCTGATTGAAGGCCAAGAAACATCACATATTCTATGTGCAGTGTGGTTACTGAGCTGTTTACACGTTCGTAGGAAAGAAGCCAGCTGATGTAGCCCAAGGCTACGACAAATAAGCATATTGCACACTACTACTCTCCATAAAAAACTTTTTATTCTTGATTTCTTGTGGATCTACACTTGTGTTTATTCCGTTTCAGAGGGGTTCTCATTAATACTAGTGCTGGTTCAAAATGTCAAATGAGACCATACATCTAATATACACGTGAGAGATTGAAATGATGCTGACCCCCAGACATCTGTCCTCCTCAGGGCCACAGGCAGGGAGGTCTTTGACTGGATCCTGGACCAAGGCTACTATTCAGAGCGTGACACCAGCAATGTCATTCGACAGGTGATGGAAGCGGTGGCCTACCTGCACTCTTTGCGTATTGTACACAGGAACCTCAAGGTAGAGTACCCCAGCATCCCTGAGTGACTCATGATGTCATGTGAGCGCCAACTTTGTACCTCTGGACACTGAACATTTGTGAAACTGTGAATTTAATTAAGATTCTTCATATTTTTTATATGTAACAACCTGTAATCAGGAAGAGAACATTTTTTTTCAAGATTTGTTATGGGAAAATAAGTTGTGCCTTCCCTTTTCAGCTAGAGAACCTGGTTTACTACAATCGTCTCAAACACTCCAAAATTGTAATAAGTGATTTTCACTTGGCTAAGCTGGAGAATGGACTCATCAAAGAACCTTGTGGGACCCCAGAGTACCTTGGTAAGAGAAGCAGAGGGTTTGGGTCTCAGTGTTGTTGCTTACATTATGAATAAAAATCAGTAAAATGTCAGTATTCTCCCCCGACATCAGTTTTTGTTGCTTAATATTTTGGGGTGTATTTCTACACTCAGCTCCAGAAGTGGTTGGAAGGCAGAGGTATGGAAGGCCAGTTGACTGCTGGGCCATTGGAGTCATCATGTACATTCTGTGAGTATCTCTTTGTTTCACAACTCATAGTAATAGGTCTGATGGACAAAGAAAGGTGGAATAAGATATGAAGGTACGTAACAGGAAAATCTGAAACATGCTGACATAGGTACTGAAGTTGTGATTTCAATTATGGATGTCAAATTACAATAAGTGCATTATAGTCATACTTCTGAGATCACTGACCTGAATTTCATAAGAGAAACTTTCTTAACTGAACGATAATGTATAAGAATCCAAAAGTTTCTCGGATGCTGCAGCTAATAATCCAGTAGTATAGAACTAGCAAAATGTTTGTACATATCTGAGTACTTTCAAAGAATTTGATTTATCCAACATATGCAACACTTTGCTTCTTCTCTGTGTGCAGACTTTCAGGAAACCCTCCCTTCTATGATGAAACGGACGACGATGACTACGAGAACCATGACAAGAACCTATTCCGGAAAATTCTATCAGGAGATTATGAATTTGACTCTCCGTACTGGGATGACATTTCAGATTCAGGTAGTGGACGGACCAGAACTGGGAAGGGTACTGATGACAGATAACGTATGAGTCAGAGATTAGGTCCTTGCTGCTGAAAGAAATACATTTCTGTTATCTTTATACTGGTAGAAGCATACAGTATTAGACACTTATTTCTCATAAGAAATCTCAGAATGCTTTTTTACTTGACTAATGCGACTAATTTGCAGGTTAGTTTTATAGGATTTTGTTTTATTTGTTTGAAAGTTGTATAATAAACACAGCATTTGTGTTTCAGAAAAATGAAATGTATGAAAAATTGCAGGTAGGAGATATGACTAAATAATAATAATAATAATAATAATAATAATAATAATAATAATAGTTATTATTAACCCACTAGCTATATGAGTCAGCTGTTAAAGGTTATGCTACAACTTGTATGTTACCAAGATCCGATTGAATTTGCATTCATCATAAAACTTTTCATTTTTTTGTACACTTTTGCTTTAAGTGAGCTCATGACACTGGGTTGGACCTTGCTTCAAAGTAATGTGTTCAAAGTGTACTTTAACTGTACAGTGCTTAGTATGGCTTGAATGTCTTGCAGCAAAAGGGCTGGTTGCTGGGCTTATGGAAGTGGATCAGGACCAGAGACTTACTGCACAGGAAGCCATTAACCATGAGTGGTACAGACTTTTCAATGGCGTACAGCACCGTGATTCACTGCTTACTTTTGAGATGCATACCTTTATATACTATACTTTCTTTATACCATTAAGAAATGAGAATACACTGAAATTATTAATTCAAGAGTAGATAAATAAATTACAAATGTTTACAGTTTAGAATCGAGTTTGTATCTTCATCTGTCTCTGAGTGTATTTAATATAATTTCCTTTAACAAAAAACACATTCCTCATGCAGGATATCTGGAAATGCTGCTTCAGACAAGAATATTAAAGATGGTGTGTGTGCACAGATCGAAAAGAACTTTGCTAAAGCCAAGTGGAAGGTAAATGTATCTTCTGTTTCAATGGCTTTCGCTTTCATTTTAAAACAACTGCTCATTGACTCTGGTATCTTTTAAAAACGAAAATCAAAATCTAGGTATGAAGTATTACATTTTTCACATGACGTAGCCCTTGACTTAGGATTTTATATTAGCTCTGAGTCACAAATTTTGCTCAAGGACAACAGCTTCATTTGCCTTCTGATAACATTGGCAACACAGCTATATTTATTGCTAACTTAGTCTGTGGTGTCTATCAGTGATTTCATTTTATTTTATCAAATGTTTTATGTACTTTTTCCAGTCAAGTTAATTCTTATTTAAAAATATCGAGCTAGCAAGCGAGAAAGTTAGTATTGTGGAAGTACCGAAAAAAGAGAAAGAAAATAGATTTATAAATGAAAGTGAATATAATGGTGCAACATAAAAATATAATACTATACTGTGTTTATGTTATTCTATTATTTTAATACTAACCAAATTACATGGTGCTCCCAGAGTCTGAAAGCATAGTGGTGCACAGGTAAAAAGTACTAACACTAGAAATTATGTCATCACTAAACTGTTTTACCTTTAAAGTGATTGCATTTAATAGCAAAGTATTTCTAGTTTTGTCAGACAGGTTAACACCACAGGAAGTGACACTCTATTTGTAGTCAATTAGAAAAAGAAAAAAATGTATATATGTTGCCAAACATTATTATCCTTATATAAATATATTATCCATATACTGTATCAAGTGTGCAGTGCCGTGTTTGTGTCCTGTATTATTTCTCAGTAATTTTTATATTTTGATTTGCCCACTTACAGCAACTGCAGGCTCTTGTGGGCTAATAACATGGAGACAGTAACAAATTATGTATCACAAAACTTTATTAACTTCCACTTTGGGTGTTTGAGTGAGAAAGTGTGTCAGCATGGTGTGTAGAGCATGTGAGGTCACAGTACTCGTGGGTGTGTGTGGGGAGCGAGAAAATCCATCAGCGTCTTGAGAAGCAACCCTTTGACGTAGTGCAGATATTAATTTCTGCTTTTCCTGGTTGTGTCTCGCAGAAAGCGGTGCGGGTCACAACCCTCATGAAGAGGCTAAGGGCACCTGAACAAGGCGGCGTGGCAGCAGCCGGCTCCGCAGCAGGCACCCCAACCAGTGAAGGCACCTCGGGCAGCACCCTGGCATCTGTCTCCGCAACCCCAGGCAACACCCCCGGCAGCACTCCTGGTAGCACGGAGCCCATCAATACTAGCGAAAACACTGAGGCCACAGGGGCAACGAGGAAACCTGATTCTGCCCAACCTAATCCTACCCCCAAGATGGAGGACTCCGCATCCCGATGCAATGGGGAGGCAGCAGCACCTGCTCAGGGCACCACGCAGGCCCAGGATGAGCCGAAAAATTAAAGATAGCCTCCTCATTCCCCTACCTCCTTGTACATTAGCTGGTGGCATGAATAACCCACGTCTGCTTACCTTCCCACTCGCGGTGTTAGTATAGTGTGGTCTTTAAAAACCCGTGTTTTTATCTCATAAGTTACAGAATAGTCTGTGTTCAGTCTTTCCCCAGAGTGCTAGTGAGCTGCTTTTCTGCATTGTCTCTTTATAGCTGTCTGGTTCAGCCTCACTGATGCCTTTCTATTTAGAGGAACAGAACAGAAAGCAGCAAATGCTTAAACTATCCTTGTTTTCACCATGACAAGGCCTAGTAAGTGTGTCTTTTGTCTAATTTACCGTAGTTTTAAGATCAAAAATATCTCCTTTTCTTATCAACCTTTGGGAATTTCCTGTGAAGTTTCCATGTACAACCAAGAAAAGGCTCAAGTTCTTCTCATGCTTCTTTTGAAGTTACTGTTTTTTTCTAGCTGATCTCTAAGGTTCTGTGATTTCCATTCCTGTGTGTCTCATTTATGATATAATAATGTAAATAATATTCGTACAGCTATTTAAGAAACACAGCCAGGTGGAGCTTGCACTTAATAATCCGAGTCGCTGAGCATATCCTTAAAAACATACAACAAGCAGTCCAACCCTTTAATGCAAAAGGGGAAGGAGAGTCGGGCTTTTCTCGACTCTTCAGGAAGAATCGTGAGTTCAATATTATATCTGTTGTTGTAAATAAAAGTGTGCGTAGAAGTAGCTAAACAGCATGCGACCAAATGCTCTGTTGATATAGCAATGTTTGCAAGCACCACATGCAAATACTGCTGTCAGGTTTTATAGCTGTTCAGGGTGAGAAATAGTCCTTTAATTTATCTGTTACAGCATAGATACTCTACGACATATATAAAGAGCCAGAGGTCTATATTTGGAAGATCGTTGCAAGATTATACAGCGCCTTTGAAATGTTTTAAATATGACTAATTGAAAATGAATATATTAAAACACTGAAAAATACATTAAACACTTGAAGTTCAAGCTTAACTGTATGCTGTACTCATTTGCAGCGCTTTTAATACTGTATTGCGAGGACATGTACAGTATTTTTTCCAAAAAGTTTGAAGATATACAGTAGGATCTAATAAACCTATATTGTCCACCTAGTTTATTGCACTTTGAAAATGTAAAAACTATCCCTAATTTTTGCCTTTCGTGTGGCACCGCATAAAATTTTATTCATTTTGATATCAGAAAATATGTTGCAGGAATTGAACCAGAATTTTCAGCCATAAAATGAGACCCACATTTTTGTGTACCTGTATGGAAACTTTCAGCTTCTTTGGACTATTTTCTGTGCCTCCCCTTTTATCACTGAGCCCCTTTGCTGAGTGTTCTCCTTAAATAAAGGTTTATAGCTACCGATTTATTTTTTAAAGTATTTTCTTGCCTCCCGCTTAAAAGAAAAATGTTTAGCTCCACTACTGTGTACGAAAAAATATTTTTCAAATTATCTGTATGGTGGATTCCTAACCTACAAACTTAATTGGTACTGAGAGGTGGTTGGTTGCCCAAAAAGCTTGTTAGTGAAAAGTCACATGGAGTGGGTAAGGGCTCAGCATGAGTTCTACATGCAGCTACTTGTGTAATGTGTGTCGGTTAAAAACCGTGCTTTTGGATCAAGTGACTTTACATTGAGAATCACTTGTGTGTATCTGTTTCTCTGTCTGTTGATGAAATATACTTTTTTTACTCTTGAGTTGTACATTGCTTTAGGGAGAAGTGACAGGTACAGAGCAGCAAAGTCTCCCTATCTCCCGCTGTACATCTTGCAGGTATCAGGGTGGCAGACAGGCCTTCTCTGTGGTGAGCCCAGAAGCTTTGTGCACATTCTGACATGCATTCATTCCCTGAGTTTTAAGTGATTTATGATTCGCTGTGAAAAACCAGACAAAATAAGGGACATTGGTCATAGTACCAACATGATGCTAAGCAGTTAAGGGCAGCACCTACTATTTGCAGTTGCTATTTGCCAACGCATTAAATGATGCTTTGGCACAGGATTTGAACTGGTATGCTAGGTCTAATAAAGAAAAATAAATACTAAATACAATGTAAAGTTTGTAACTGTGAACAGGTTTGTTACTGAAAAGCAAGCAAGTTGGGTGGGGTACCGTATGTATTACTTTTACCTACATTTATTTCTTCATTATGTATATGGTGTTCTTACATAAAGATTTAAAAAATAATATTTGTGATTATGTTTGTGTATATAGAACATAAATTAAGTTTACTAATTTAATTTGCCAGGTATTTATTTGACATTTTATATTTTGTTATTATTTCCTTTGTACTAAAGTTAAAAGAATTAAGAGTTCCAAAATATACTGACATTAATGGAGCAATATTTTTGTTGCTTTGAAACTGTGATTCAGCATTTTTGTAATCCTTAATGTGCGGATATGTCAGTGAAATACAAACCGCTTATTTTGTTTATTTATTGCTCAGCAGAAGTTCTTGTCCTGAGTTATTAACATAAGATGCAGAGAATATCTTTAATTTAATTTAATTTAATTTAGACGGTCAAGTATGGTGCGTCCTGAAGCAGTTCATGATATGGTCAATGTTGTACCATGGTCGTGAGTGAGACCAATTTGGATGTGGTAGTTTCAAGTCATCTTTTCAGCAAATATATCACCTATTGTTATTGTGCAATACTCAGTCCATACACAAATACTACTAAACTAGCCTGTCACATTCAAAATACATGCTTCTACTGAGCTTTTAATTTTCTTGTGCATGTATTTCCTAAGCTGATGAAACTCCGTGCTACATGATGTTTATCAGGTTTCTTGTACATTAGGATACAATATTATATCTAAGATCCATAATTTAGAGTGCTGTGTAAATGTGCAGTCTTAAAGAGCCTTGAGTCACCTTTATTTTCTTGTCCTTATTTGCAATTTATGGGGAAAGATGTATTTTTCGACACTCTTAATGTAGAGTTTGCTGAAATTTTCCTTCAAATGAACAACTTTTTCTTTTTAACTTGTCATGTTCACGCTGGTTTTTTATTTCATATAATAAGTCTTTTTTATCTGACCCACACTAGTGACAATACATACATTTTGGTAAAAAAAAAAAATTGTGAACAATTCTCTCTCTTCACATTTGTGAGCTTATCTCTGTAAACTATTAGCAGAAATAATGTAAAGTATTATAAAGAAAGTTACAGTGCTAGAAAATATTTGTATTCAGCCCCTATAGATTTGTATTACAGCTTAAATATGACTTGGAGAAAAACTGCTTTGCGTTATAAAGTTTGGTCGCCATCGAAACACAGGATTTATTATACTATATATTATAGAGCTACAGCAACAAACAACTGTGCTTTACAGCTTTATAAAGCAATGCCTTTTACGTACGCAGCACCCTGTGGTACGAAGAATTAAATGTCTTAAATTCATTCTGTAGTTACTGATGTATCTAAAATCGTATTTGTCTCTGAGAAGCCATTGGTCCTGACACTTGATGTAATTCTTGTACTCCTTGATTGAAATTTGATGTTAATAAAAGTTGGTTCGTTGGAACTCTGGCATAAATGTGGCCACTTGCACGCTGTTTCAGTCTCAAGCATTTTGACCTCAGATTCTCCAAAGAATTTTGTACAAAAGACAACCAGTACTCAACAGCTAGTGGTCGTTCCTCACCTTTCAGAAGGCTGGTTTGGTTTACTTCTATGTGGTGAAAAGACTAACATTAGATTCAGTCAAAACAACAGGCACCACCGTCAATCACATAATTATAATTCTTTATATAAAAAAGTTTAAAATGTGTTTCAGTTGTTAAAATAATTTCACAAAAAATTGATGGATTGTACTGTATATGTACTGTATGTTACCATAATATTACAGACCCATTTTAATGATTTCAAATAAAATTCACTGATTAATAATAGAAATGTTGTTCAAGGTTAAAAAGTAAACCAAATGTGAACTATTGCTTGCAGATAATATTAAATAAGTGGTATAGACTGGTGTTCTGTCCATGTTGTACCCCGTTCAGCATAGTACTTTGTGCTTTTAGGATAAACTTCATGCTGCGGCAACCCTGCATCTAGACAGTTTGTTACCAATTGTGACTTACTGGGGGGGGGTTACAGTATTTGTACCACAAATACTGTTAAGATTTAAATATAGTTTTATCTGTTAGATACTTTACTGAATGTTTTAAATAGATCTGTAAATGTGATTAAATATTATGAGCAAAACTAACCAGCTTATCACACTTCGTGAACTTGGTTATTTAGTCTAATGCGGGAATTGATTTATTTATCAAAATCAGATGCTGGAAAGTAAAGGAGAAAAATAACTCATTGCACCTTTTAATGTAAATGTACAATTATGTGCACTCTTACTGAATATAGGATGGCAGCACATTTTGCTGTATAACAAAATGATGTTTTATTATTTCTTTCCATATGATATCTTAATTGAAAATAATAAACCTCAAAGTGGTATTTTAGCCAATAAAAGTTTTGCATCAAAAAATATTTTTAAGAGAACAAAAAGCTGAAATATCCAGTATAATTTTGTTAAGGGTCTCAATACTTTTGCAAGGCACTGTTGAGGATTTAAAGATTTGGAAAAGCAAAGGAACAAAATGTTAGTGTTCTCTAGACACAGTGGCTAAATGTAGAACCTTTTCAAACATATTAGGGATAAGGCAGAGCAGGTGCTAAGGAATTGTATCTGGAGAAAGGCTGTAATCCCAGAAGAAAAAGCAACCAGCATCATTTCATACACTGCACAGAATGCTGCAGGCTCCCACTGGAGACATAGCTGATGGCAGGACCACTTCCCCGAGTGGGTTCACCGGCAGGCCAGGTCCATAAAAAGAGCTGAAGTGTTGCTGGATAAAAACTCTACACTGTGCTGGATAAATGGTGGATTATGCTAAAATTAGTCACTTGGGGGTCAGGGTAGAATATGAAACATAAAGGGGAAAAATGAGAATGTGATTAAGTAAACTTAGTTGGTATGCATAACAGACCCAAAGAGACAACAACAACAATAATAATCTTCTTCTTCTTCTTTCGGCCGCTCCCGTTAGGGGTCGCCACAGCGGATCAAAAGCTTCCACTTCCTCCTGTCCTCTGCATCTCTCTCCGTCGCCCCCACCACTTGCATGTCCTCCTTCACCACATCCATAAATCTCCTCTTAGGCCTTCCTCTCTTCCTCTTGCCTGGCAGCTCCATCCCTAGCATCCTTCTCCCGATATATCCAGAATCTCTCCTCTGCACATGTCCAAACCAACGCAATCTCGCCTCTCTGACTTTGTCTCCAAACCGTCTAACCTGTGTTGCCCCTCTAATATACTCATTTCTAATCCTGTCCATCCTCGTCACACCCAATGCAAACCTTAACATCTTTAACTCTGCCACCTCTAGCTCTGCCTCCTGTCTTTTGGTCAGTGCCACCGTCTCCAACCCATAAAGCATAGCTGGTCTCACTACCATCTTGTAGACCTTCCCTTTCACTCTTGCTGGTACTCTTCTGTCACAAATCACTCCTGACACTCTTCTCCACCCACTCCACCCTGCCTCCACTCTCTTCTTCACCTCTCTTCCACACTCCCCATTACTCTGGACTGTTGATCCTAAGTATTTAAATTCACCCACCTTCGCCAACTCTATTCCCTGCATCCTCACCATTCCTCTGTCCTCCCTCTCATTTATGCACATGTATTCTGTCTTAGTCCTACTTACCTTCATTCCTCTTCTCTCTAGAGCATATCGCCACCTCTCCAGGGTCTCTTCAACCTGCTCCCTACTCTCACTACAGATCACAATGTCATCTGCAAACATCATAGTCCACGGTGCCTCCTGTCTGATCTCATCTGTCAACCTGTCCATTACCATTGCAAACAAGAAAGGACTCAAAGCTGATCCTTGATGTAATCCTACCCCCACCCTGAAAGCATCCGTCACTCCTACTGCAGACCTCACCACTGTCACACTGTCCTTGTACATATCCTGTACCACTCTTACATACTTTTCTGGCACCCCCGACTTCCTCATACAATACCACAGCTCCTCTCTAGGTACCCTGTCATATGCTTTCTCTAAGTCCACGAAGACACAATGCAACTCCTTACCTTCTCGGTACTTCTCCATCAACACCCTCAGAGCAAACAACGCATCTGTAGTACTCCTTCCTGGCATGAAGCCATACTGCTGCTCACTAATTGTCACCTCCCTTCTTAACCTAGCTTCCACTACTCTTTCCCATAACTTCATGCTATGGCTGATCAGTTTTATCCCTCTGTAGTTACTACAGCTCTGCACATCACCTTTATTCTTAAAAATAGGTACCAGTACACTTCTTCTCCACTCCTCAGGCATCGTCTCACTTTCCAAGATTCCATTAAACAATCTGGTTAAAAACTCCACTGCCATCTCTCCTAAACACTTCCATGCTTCCACAGGTATGTCATCTGGGCCAACAGCCTTTCCATTCTTCATCCTCTTCATAGCTGTCCTAACTTCCTTCTTGCTAATCCATTGCACTCCCCTATTCATAGTCCCTACATCATCCAGTCTTCTCTCTCTCGTTCTCTTCATTCATCAACCCCTCAAAGTACTCTTTCCATCTGCTCAACACACTCTCCTCGCTTGTGAGTACGTTTCCATTGCTATCCTTTATCACCCTAACCTGCTGCACATCTTTCCCAGCTCGGTCCCTCTGCCTAGCTAATCGGTACAGGTCCTTTTCTCCCTCCTTAGTGTCCAACCTCTCATACAATTCACCATAAGCCTTTTCTTTAGCCTTTGCCACCTCTCTCTTTGCCCTATGCCTCATCTCCTTGTACTCCTGTCTACATTCTTCATCTCTCTGTCTATCCCACTTCTTCTTCGCCAGCCTCTTCCTCTGTATACTCTCCTGTACTTCTTCATTCCACCACCAGGTTTCCTTGTCCTCCTTCCTCTGTCCCGATGCCACACCAAGCACCTTTCTAGCTGTCTCCCTTACCACTTCCGCTGTAGATGTCCAGCTCACTGGTAACTTTTCACTGCCACCCAGTGCCTGTCTTAATTCCTCCCTGAACTCCACCTTATAGTTTTCCTTTTCCAACTTCCACCATTTGATCCTTGGTTCTGCCCTCACTCTCCTTCTCTTTTTGATCTCCAATGTCATCCTACAAACCACCATCCTATGCTGCCTAACTACGCTTTCCCCTGCCACCACTTTACAGTCTACAGTTTCCTTCAGTCTGGCCCTCCTGCACAAGATATAGTCCACCTGTGTACATCTTCCTCCACTCTTGTACGTCACCCTGTGTTCCTCCCTCTTCTTAAAATATGTGTTTACCACAGCCATGTCCATCCTTTTTGCAAAATCCACTATCATCTGACCTTCTGCGTTCCTCTCCTTGACACCATATCTACCCATCACCTCCTCATCTCCTCTGTTTCCTTCCCCAACATGTCCATTGAAATCCGCTCCAATCACCACTCTCTCTCCCTCAGGTACACTCCTCGCCACTTCATCCATATCACTCCAGAATTCTTCTTTCTCATCCATCTCACACCCAACTTGCGGGGCATATGCACTAACAACATTCATCATCACACCATCAATTTCCAGTTTCATAACCATCACTCTGTCAGACACTCGCTTCACCTCCAAGACACCCTTGACATACTGTTCCTTCAGGATAATCCCTACCCCGTTTCTCCTCCCATCCACACCATGGTAAAACAGTTTAAACCCCCCTCCGATGCACCTAGCCTTACTCCCCTTCCATTTGGTCTCTTGCACACACAATATATCAACCTTCCTTCTCTCCATCATATCAGCAAGCTCTCTCTCTTTACCAGTCATACTACCAACATTCAAAGCTCCTATCCTCACGTCCACTCTCTTAACCTTCCTCCTCTCCTCCTTCCTCCAGACATGCCTTCCTCCTCTCTTCCTCCTTCTTTGGCCAGCAGTAGCCCAATTTCTGCCAGCACCCTGTCGGCTAGCAGTGCTGGTGGCAGTTGTTGTTAACCCGGGCCTCGACCGATCCGGTTTGGAAATTTCTATTTTTGTCCGCATATTTAGTTTGGCAAAAATTTTTACGCCGGATGCCCTTCCTGACACAACCCTCTCCGTTTCCGGGCTTGGGACCGGCACAAAGACATGCACTAGTTTGTGCATCCCCTTGCGGCTGGATTAACAACAACAACAACAACAACAACAACAACAATAATAATAATAATAATAATTTCAAAATTAATGCACACAAAAAACTCAAACACAAGTGTGTGAGTGTGTGTGACTGCCCTTTAAAGGATTGGTGGTCAATCCCAGGTGTACAGTCCCGTATGCTTTGTTTAGAGAATAGCCTCCAGACCACCTTGACCCTGAATTAGGATGTGTTATTTATTGCGAGAGAGCGGTCATCCCTATAGCAGAGCTTTATAGATTACAAGTAAAATATGTAACCACAATTCAGAAATTGATAATGTATTTGCACAGTAAGTTCAATATAACTGGCAAATTGTAGCAATGTAAATCTGCCTAGGGCAAACCCTGTCCTGTAAGTAATAGAAATTTATTTGGTTTGAAAAGTGAGGGAGAGTTAGTATGTTAAATCCAGAACAACATCTTAGCCAACATTTTTGGTTGTCAGCTGTACTTTAATACAATTTTAGAAAAACATTGTATAAGCTACAAGGCAGTCCCATTACTGATAGCAGCACCTGGAAGTCATGACCCCTAAGCTGGAAGAGCAGCACTAGTCTCAGTGCTTATGTTAAGATGCTGGAAGATTTTGTCACCACAGATACAGAGTACACACACTCTACAAGCACACTCAAATTGGAAGATAATATTTGCGAGATATGTAATTTGCTACTATTGTGTACATGTTACTACAGCTGGCATTACTGTCAGTGCCATCCATTCAGTCAAAGGAGCCAGTAGCTGTTATGAAAATGTAACAATTAATTATACTTGACACGCAATTCACTGCAGACTTTAGTGACGTGAGGCTAATACAGTTTTGGCAATATATATTTTTTATTTCCACTTGACTATGACCGGCATGTGTGCCACATTCTGTGGTGTCTGCCTGTCCGACAGCACTAGCAATACTTCTGTATTAAATACAACCACTTAAATGATAAAACAGTTTGGCAATAAAGCTAATTGAAATTAATTTAATTTGAATTAATTTAAGTTTGGTGAACTTTTTACTTTTCCACCTCTCTATACCTTTTCAACCCAGGTAGCACCAGGTAACTCAGCTAGTACAGCAAAAAAAGACAACAGAAATGATGTTCATATTTATATTACTGAGGATGCCCGGAAACAAAACTTTTCATGGTGACAACACTGCTATGCTGTGCTGTTCACCCATGACAAATAAACCTTGACTTGACTTGACTAATAAAAGGCAATACCAAATACTACAGTATGAGGATTCTGGGAGGAAAAACTATTTCTGTATCCCTTGATGCAAGATGAAATAACACTTATCATCCCGGTTATATTAAAATCTGACAAAAAAACAAAACTCTTTTTTTGGTTTGCTATTCCAGCGTAAAAATACTAATCCTGATATTTTCCAGGGTAATTTTAACTTACTGTGAATTTATGAAAAAATCTGTAAAATTCTTCATATTTCAAACTATATTAAAATGAATGCAATCCACCACTCCAATTACACATCCAGTTATTTACACATCTACATTATTGTTGGAATTTTAGCCACATTTTTGCACTTCGGGGACTACTGTACTTGGTTACTGCATTTAGAGTTGCAACACCATTACTGCCTCCCAACGGACAGGGGATTCAGCTGCTTGCCATTGTGTAAACCTGCAGCTCTGCTGCCACCAAGGGTGACGGAGACACATTGGCTCCTCCATCCTCTACTGTGCAGTAGCAACTTAGTACAGTATGTAAAGCAATTAATTACTATTTAAAATTTTTATTTTTAATATTTTATTATGCCATAGATTGAATACAAGAGTACTGCATGCTATATAAACAGTACAGTATATGAACAATAATAATACACACCTATATCCTATTTCACAAAATTTTAATTGATGATTCTGAAATGCATTTATGCCATTAAAATTTTATGTAAAAAGATTTTTTAATGTAATTATTTCTTGAGTGCCAGTGTTTGTGTCTGTGACCTCCGAAAATCTGCACATTCAGGTCACTGCATGTTGCATAAACACATCAAGACATATTTGGAGTTGTGTCACTCTGAAATACGGGGAAAAACGTAAACCTTGAGTTTGAAATTATTTCCATTAATCTCAAATTTTAATTTCAAAATTATTTTTTGCGAATTACTCTACCTACATCGGAATGGCGCGCTATCTTCCAGCACTACTGAAATAAGTTTTCATGGCAACGCAGGAACTTCCCGTAAACGGCTTGATGTACAAACGTGTCCAAAATTTGTAAAAGCTTTAAAACGTCTAAAAATAACGTAGTGACTAGAAAAGGCAGGTTGGCTGGACGAAATAAGAGATTTTGGAAGGTAAATAGCGATCCGTAATTATTTGCGCTACCAACTACCGCTTTTATTTCCACTTTTCTGTTTATGTCTGGGACTCCATTTTTTTTTTTTTGACCCGGAAGTTTTCCGTCGACCTTTGGCTGCTCCCCGCGAACTCGGCCATTACGTCACGCCGACAAGATGCCATTAGCTGCTCTTTGCTTATTATCCTTTTCAGTTATCAGAAGTGTCACGGACGGATGCGTGCGGGAATCACAGTGTGACTTTTGAGTGGAAGATAACGCTGTTGACTATCAGTTTTATACATCCCTTGGAATAGATACCCAGATTTATTTACATACTTTGCTGACACAGTTGCTGTAGTTTTTGTACTAAGACTCCCATCATGCACCACTCTTGGGAGCGAACTCACTTCCGCACCCTCTTCATACTCCATTTTTCACAGCAGTAGGTTGGCGGTGCAAGAAACAAAAAAGGTACCTTGCTTATTTATTATTATACTTAGGATATCCTTTGATGTATTATGCAAACACGTTTTAGGAATTTTAAGTGGCGTTATAAGTACATGTGGTAAGTGTGATTTAGTGAAACTAGAACGTTTTGTGGTGCGAAAATGGTGATGCGCTGCGAGGTTTCCAGCTAGGCAGTAGTGATAGCTTAGCTAACGTTAGCAGGCGTATGAGTGGTAAACTGCAGCGTTTACTTGATATTGAACTTCCATTAAATGATACCAGAAGCAAGTCGTGAACAGTAATGTTTCAGTTAACAGTATTTAATCAGATATTCTAAACTGAGGGCTTTATGGGTTTTTCGGAAGTGCGGAAAAGTGACACCTCCATTTTGGCGAGGGAGACGAAACGAGTACCAGCATGATGTATTTCAGAATATGTGAAATTGTTAATTCTCTTACTGTATCGAGTGACATGGCTGTTGACTGTCGTGTACGTGGTTATGTTGGTCTATTGTGATGACGGAAATAAATGCATGTGTATTTAAATGTTAATTATAGTGAATAATTCATTTGATTCTGCATCACAGAGCTTATTACCTTGCGTATTGGGAACCGTTGCGATTTTTTTTAATGATTACATGTTAGTGGTATTTTTATTATTTCTAAAAGTGGAGAGGGCATTTTCCAATCCTTCAGTCTATGCATTTTGTTTATATGCATGTGTCTGACAGCCTTTTAAAATTTTGCCAATACCATTGTTTCAGGTACCTGCGTATTTGGTGGAGTAAATACTTACCGGTGTATCTTTGTGGCTGATATCGGCCAATCATGTGGGATGGCCCTCGACCAGGTCCACGAGGTGGACCGCTCTTACGGTAAGCACCATGAACACATAGCTGAAACTTTTTTCTTTCTTTTTTTTTTAACACTGTTTTGCAACCATGTTTAATGGCTTATTTTGGCAAAATTTTTAAATGTGTTTTTTTTTTCTTTTTTTTCTCTCCCCCAGTGGGCAAATGTTTGAAGGTAGACAATGTCCTGTGCCAGAGTTCAGAGGGAGAGATTCCATGCATATGGTTCATAGGCCCCCTGACCGGCCACCTATGGACGTGAGGCGGTTTGAGCGCCCACCTGACATGAGACCTCGAGACATGGAGCCTTTAGACATTCGGGGAAGAGACCCACATCGGGACCTCTTTAGGCCAGGTGACAATGGTGATTTGGGAATGAGAAGGCGATATGAAATGGATATGAGGAACAACCTGCAAGGTCGTCCAGATTTTATGAATCCTGTCCGTCACCCTTTAGACATGGGTGGACGAGACGTGAAACCAAGAGGAATGAGAGAAGTGGATGGGTCATTCATGGATATGAGGGAAAGAGAGCGGTTTCGTGGTGATATGCCAAATTTCAATGAATCTGCCATGGATTCCAGGAGACGACATCCCATGGACAATGTGGGACAACGAGATGAGGGCTTTAGGGACTTTGGTGATCGACCTCGCTTGGGCATGAAAGATGTAGATGGATTTGCTATGGATACGCAGCCAAGAGACCGAGAGATGATGGAATTTGACAGGAGGAATGTTCCATCGCTGAACCCCAGGACGAGATTTGAATCTGATGTAGATTTCAGGAACCGTATGCGACCATCAGAGTTCCGAGATAGGGAGAGGTCTCCTCTGAGATTTGGTGAAAATGATGGTTTGCCAATGGATGTGAGAGGAAGGCCAGACCTGCCAACAGACTTTGCTGGTGTAAACCGATCCAAATTCAGAAGTGGTGAGGGGAATTTCAGAGAACAGAATTTTCCAGAGCAGAGGGAGCCTCTAATGGGCTTCCGGGGCCGAGAAGACAAACCGCATTCTGAAGATTGGCAGGGCCGAGACATGGGGGGAAGGGGTCCTTTTCTGCCGCATTCAAAGGAAGGACCACCTTTTCAAAAAGGTAGGGAGAGGTTTAATCCACCAAGAGGCAGAGAAGGTGGGCCAGGGGAACTTCCTGATTTCCAGGGAAGAGAGCACCCCCCTATGGACTTTCCTCCAGATGGGCAAAAGGGTTATGGTTTCCATCCACCTGGAAGAGAGCCTATAGCAACCCAGAACTGGGAAAGAAGTGCACCACCTGATAACCACTTTTTGGGTCAGGATTCTTCAGCTTTTGCACACAAAGGCCCACTGGAATCTACACTTCCACACATGGACCCACCACCCTTGAATGTTCCAAACAGAGAGAATGATAAGTGTTGGCCTAGAGACCAGAATTTAAAGCAAGACCAGACTTTACCAATGAGTGGACGACCTCCGTTTCTCAGAGGCATAAACGCATCCCAAGGAAAGAACATGGACCATCGTGGGTTAGATAGTCGCTCCACTTTTAATGAGTCAAAAGACTTACCATCTGATCAAGGTCCTGGTGGGGTGAAACAGACTGGAGGACAAGAGAATTTCCCAGACAACAGCAGTGTGGACTGCAGAGACCAGGACTACAGGGATATTGATTACAGGACAGGTTCAGGACATACCTATGAGTATGAGCCTGGGGAACCACATATAATAGAAAAGGCTGCAAAAGATTCCAAACCATCCTCGCCACAGAGATTTGATGACTCTGTCTCTCAGGTTAGCATGTTACCATTTGTCATAGAAACCCAACCTTAAAAGAATACAAAAGATATAAAAATATAAGCACACTTTTTAACAAGAGTTCTTGATATACTATATGATGTATATTTAAAGCAATATTAAGATGTTAAAGATCAAATATATTCCTTTCCTTGGTATGTTATGAACTACCTGATAACTTTTATCTTCTGAAATCATCAGATGAAGGATCAAGATTACAGAGCTGCTACATCTGTAAAGGAGAAGGTATCAAACACCATTTCCATTACAGGAATACCCAAAACGGCCACAATGGAGCAGGTATGCACATAGGATGATGAATAATGGTATTGCTCGGCCACCCTCCGCTTTCTACAGTACAACTGGTGAACTTTTGTCTTTCAGATTTTCAAAAATAAACCAGTTTGTTTATTTGTTTTTATTATACCACTGTTTTAGTTTGTGTAATTCCAGAAGAAATGTGTAAAAGTACTTCCACACCTTCAAGTGATGACTTTTTTCTTTTAGATCCTCGGTGCATTTGCGGTCCGTGACGGCGTCCCCATGCAGGGCATGAAGATAAAGAGTGTTGTGCCAGGTGAGACAATGTGTTCAGAAAAGACTACAGTGCTTTAGACAGAACGATACGAAAAAAACATTTCGCAAACCGTTTCGCTGCACAATACTGCGAATCCCACGTTCTTTCAAGAAATCTTTTGAGAACCGATTCTCTCTCAGAAAAGTCATTTCAGTCCAAACTTGTGATCGTGAGTGATGGGGGGGGGCAGGGCTGTCTGCATAACAAATGCATTTTTGCTATTCTGCTTTCCTGTAACATACAACGTTTCATCAGTGATGTTTCATATGTGAAGTTTCTTGGTGCCCTTCATCCACAAAACATCTTCTTTGTGAGCAGTGGCTGTACTTGTACTTTTCCAGTATCAGCAGTTTCATGTGGCAACTCTCTTGAATTGCTTTTTCATCTTTAGTTGGTTTTTCCGTGTGAAACGGTACAAGTTTTTGCCTTAACTTGACTTCCCAGTAAAAGTTGCCAAAGTGCTGTTCACAGGCTGAAGTTAGTTCTCTTAAAGCCTAACTTGTTGTGTTTTGGCTTGAATTGATCCTTACTGTGTCTGTGAACAGTTTTCCTTTAGTACTTGTGTTGCTTTGTAAACTTGCCTTGATGACTGGCATCTTTGTGATATCTTGGTGAAAATGTTCTCTTTAGTTTTAGTGTGGTTGTGTTCAACCATTGCTGAGTTGACGTGCTGCCAGAAGTCGTGTTCAGTCTTTAAAGAATCCAGCCTTAAGTGCAATTCGGAAACATTCAGAATCACTTCCTACACAAGAAGCATGGCGTAAAGAATTGTTTGATTTATTGGTTGCAAACTTGTCTTCTCCTATAACCCATTTAATTTTCTTGTTGGTCATGTTATGTACCTTTCTTGCCCAGACACTACTTCATCATATATTTCACATTATTAATTATTAAACAACTGCAGGAAGCTTGGCTGCATGTACTCATTATAATACAGCCTTTTCAAACCAGAAATGGACTCTCATGCATTATATATATATATATATATAGGGTTTCAATATTTAGAATCTTGGCGTGCTCTTTGACTTGGTTGGGAAATGATGAGCATATTTTGTAGCTTTGTTCATCACTCACCATTACTTCTAATATTACATCTTTTCAAAAATTTGCAGCAAGATTATTTTCTTCCTTATTTTGACAGTTTGAATAAAGGATCAGTATGACCTCTAGCCTTGCCTCAAACAATTACATTTATGAGATTTTGGTTTGGGTTAATAACTATTACTTTTCCAAAAATTGAAAAAGATAATATAGTTCCCACATTGCCTGTTGACAAAACCTTCAGGTGAAAATGTGCACCTTATGCAGAAGTCGGCTTTCTCAAGTTGTAAATGTATTCTGGGTTTTGAGGGAACGTTGTGTAAGAAACCTTGGGTTATATACAGTTGTCTTTTGTAGTTAACATTGTAATGTCTAGTGATTGTAGAATGAAAATATTTCTTCCTCTCTTAAAGTCTTGTTTTGGGCTTGAGTGAACAACTGGAAACCACTCACAGATTTAACTCAAATCGAAAAACAATCCAAAACAGTGTCTGCTCAAAATGCATCTTTTGTTGCTGTGAACAGTACTATTACAAACGTTAATTTAGGCAACTTTATTTTTTTTGTATCAGTTTCATTTACAAATTTGTATCAGGTTTTATTATTCAGAGCTACACATCTGTGCCAAGCAACCTTCTCATATATTTCTTTAAACCACATCTGTTTCAACTTGGCATAAAGGAAAAGTAAGACCCCTTTCACCTGAAACTTCATTGTCAGTCCTACAAGATATTTTCAGCTTCTTGCAAGTTTTCACATATCTGGAATTTGTTGTGAATTGTTCATAAGCGAAAAATAAATTGGGTATAGTATGTATATCAGTATTGTGGACTCAGCCAAAAGAAATGCCAGGAATTACAGTGGTGCGCCTAATGTTGCTCATCTAGTGTCAAATAAAAAAAATTCCGCTCTTAAACTTTCTTCATTTATTTCTCATTTTTAAAAGATGCAAGATTTGTTTTTTTATTTTTTATTTATTTATTTTTTTTTGCAACTGTTATCCTGAACTGGCACTGACTAACACAGATCCATCTGTATTTTAAATGCTGTCCCCAGGTTACAGCTACGATACGGCCTATGTGGAGTTTTTAAACATCGAGGATGCAGTCCACTTCATGGAGTCCAACCAGGTGGCCCTTCCTCGCCGCACTACAACAGCTGTCTCGCCGGGCAGGATGAAGGCCTGGCCTGGGAATGGCGTGTGGGGTTGGGGTTGGAAGGGCGGTAGAGGGAGGGGCTGTTTGCTTCTGTCCATGTGAGGGCTGTGATGTGGGTGGGAGCAGTGGGTGGTGGGAATAGCAAAACTGTTTAAGGTTGTGATGTCCTGATGGTAAAACCCAAGAGTTGATGTTCGGGTGGAAGTGATGTGTAATGCTATAAGGAAATTGTGTATAGTTCTTTGAGAAGTCTTGGTGTGCTTTGAAATGGGGGGTGGACCAGCGTAATTCTGCAGAGGTGGTATCTTGGCCTGTATTGCTATTCCCAGTGGCCTTTTGTTCCCATGAAACATACATCAACCAAGAGGAGTCTTACTAAATCTAGCCCGTTAATGCCATTTAAAATTATTCGATCCTCCTTTGCCTGCCCATAGTAGATTGCCAGGTTTTTTCTTTTGAAGTACAACACTTAGAGTATGAAGTTGCATACAAAGTATTAGAATATGTATTTAAGACGTATTTGAAGGAAGCTGGTTATCACTGACTATTTGAGATGAAAAGACTTAAATTCAAACTTGTTTCTGACTTTGTACCATTTTTTTTGAATAGGAATTATGCCCTCCTGTCATTTTATCGCTTATATAATTGTGACCATGAATTGATCTTTCTCTTGCCTTCAAAAACGAATATAGTGAATGTGATCCGTGTATATGTTGTTACACATTAGCCCTTCTGTTACTAATAATTGGAGCGAACACGTTCTACTGTAAAATCAAATTTTGTTGACGGTAGTGACAGTAGGAAAAAAAGTGATCCTTTCGGCTTGGCAGGTCAGAATGGTTTTGAAACAGTGTTTGAATATAGAGTTGAATGTGGTACACAGTAAATGATGGAAGCTTTGGGTTGACTTAGTTATGCTATTTAGGAATTTGTTCTGGTTCCGCAGTTAATCGAACAGGAAACATTTGAAAATCTTTTCTGGTTTTTCTCTCCGCTGGCAAATGTGAAGAGTCACATGTTAGTTGCAGGTTCGGGATAAACGGATTACTGGGCAGTGAATATAAGGTTTTTACATTTGAGTTGTTACTCATAAAGGTTGCGGTTTATGTATCCTTAAAACAGGTAGCAAAATCACAGACGAAAACATCTATGATGTGCAATGTTTTGTGATATGGAAACCATGTCCCTCGGTTGTGTCCCAGTTCTTCATTGTTCATGCGCAGGTCTTCATTGTTCTCATGAAGCTGCTCTGATCACTACCTTTTGCATATTCTAGGTCAAAGGTTTTCGTACTGCTTTTCAGTACAATATTGAAGAGTTCTTGCAGCCTCTTGCTTACTTGTGTTGCTTCTCTCGTTTCTCCAGGCTCCCCGCCATTGTGTTGCTGTAGCTATTCCTGTTTTTTCGCTGCACATTTTGAACAGGTTCCTCCTTTTGAGGTTTTCTCAAGCCTCTCTTCTTTATGACATCCATTGCCTTTGTGACTTCAATTGCCTTGTACTTGCTGTATAATCTTCTTTAGCTGGAGCTGTAGCCCTTTCTTTCCGGGACACAGTTCTTCTGAATAACCATCACAGCACCATCGGTGTTAATGAAGGAGTGATGATCGTGACCCTTCGCTGCATTTTCAAAAAAACCTCTGTAACAGGTCTTGCTCACTTTGACTGAGGTTTTAAGATTAGTATCATCTTTCCACTTCTAGCGCAGTCAGTGCTGTTCCCCTTTTATCTGCATTGTCAAAGCTTTGGGAAAAACTGTGGTCCCTCTGTTTGGAGTGTGGAGATGTGAACAACTCTACTACGTGAGATGGGATCAGACTGCGACTGATGGGTTTCGAAATGGGCAATGCTAAAATTGGTGTTTATGATAAATTGCTGTTACTGCGGTGCTTTTGCAATGGATGCATTTGGCATAGTTGTTTTGTTTCCTTTATCGCCTAAATGAGTGACATTTTGTAGCAATGTGTCAGTTCTGCCTTTTTTTTTCTTTTTTTTTTTTTTAGTTAAAAATGCATAATTCTTGTATTTAAAGCTAAATGAGAAACACAGATTGGTCTCCCACAAGATGTTTTTGTGGCCCGTAGTTTAACTGCCTTTGGAAACAAATATTAGTTGATAAATTAACTGCAAACAGGTGTCTATGAATTGGCAAATTTAAATTGAATTGCTTGAAAAACTTGTAAAAAAAAAAAAAAAACAAGTTTGTTTTTAACTAAAAATGCCACAGAATATTTTTTATTTTATCTGTCTACATTGTAGTCTTGAAAAGGAAAGTTTGAGGTTTGATGTGCATTCTTTGGGTTGAATAGCAGAGGGTTTGTGGAGTGCCTAAGATAGCAGTCTTCACCGGTTCCTGAAGGACCTCAGGCAGGGATAATAAACAATGTCAAGAAAATCCAAGGTGGCAACATAAATGTTGAATAGGAGTGATCATTGACAAAAAACTGAAGCAACAGAACTTTCTCTTTTGCCTGGTTTTCATACCGTTAGTCATTTATACTAAATCTTGACCCTTGTTCAAATATGCTTGTCAAAGTATATTACAAGCAGCTTCTAATTTGCAAAAAACATTGCATGCTGCAGCATGGGTATCATTCAGCATTTTATAGACTTTGTTTAAAAACTTCAAAATTTGCATGCCTGATTAAATCTATAATCTTCCTCACAACAGAAAACTTTTAAAGAAAATAATTCCCTAGAAGACACTGTTATCAGAATTGTCAAATGATCGAGTTTACTATAAATATAATGTGATATAATTGGATGCTTCTTGCTTTAAATGATATTGTTATTGCTTATCCTAGGTTTTCTTTGACTTGTTAATTTTAATGTCTTACTAACCACACCCTGCGCACTACTATCGAGTTGAAAAGCAAGCTGGTTTTCAATGTCAGTCGTTGGCCATTTTGATTGCTCTTTCAATTAAAATGCAAAATGCCTGTTTGTTGTGAACCGCAAAACCAAAAGCAGTAGTGGGAGCTGGTGAACAGAATAGTGACCAGCCATACCTCCTGCTGCTGCTGATGCTGCTGCTGACCACTTCAGACTGCAGTTGTCGTGGCAGTCCCCCACGTAAGCCTCATGGCTCTGAATGTCGGCCCATAGCGGCGCATGCCTGGTGCAGAAACAGGTCAGAGAAGGGTGACTCGTGTAGCCCCTGGAGGCAAACACTGACAAAAGTGACTCTTCATCCTTTGCAGGGAGCACTGAAGGTTGGCACTAAAACAGCACTCATGAGGTACATTCAGCCAGATGGGGAAAGCAAGGATCCTCTGGTAAGGCCCAGTTGTACCCCTTATCTTTTAATCTCAATATGGTGAATGTTTTTTTTTAATTTTTTAATTTTTTTTATTGCATTATTTTTATTCCTTTTTAATGTCTTATGCATACGGTGTCTGTACACAGTTATGTTACAAAACTTTTAAGTAGTTCATGTTAACCCTGCTTTTAATGAGTTATTTGCTTGCTTGTTCAAAAGGATAAAATTATCAATCGACAGGAACATCTGGAAAACAATTGTGAAAATAACGATCTTGTTCATCTAAAAGTCCTGGTATGATTGTTGTTGCATATTCAAAATATAGCAATCTACAAGGAATAAGGATACGCAACCCCTGGAGAATGCTATCAGCAGCCCTGCTGTGGTAAAGATGGAGCCCCCAGAAACAGCCAATCTGGAGAACCATGGAATTAAGCAGATGCCTGGCGAATTCCCTCAGGAACAGTGGCAGCGCAGCTCTAACCTGACCCCAGAGGCGTGGCAGCAGCAAGTGGACCAACAATTGCAGCAGCAGCAGGCCGAGTCTCTGGCCAGAACCCCACGCCACCCACTACATCCTATGGACCCTGTCTTTAAAGAGAGTAAAAGTATGTCGGTCCCACTTTACAGTACAGCACAGTAGGAAGCTTGCAGTAAAATTGTAGAAAATAAATGATCCTTTGTGTTATCTGAATACTAAAAGCAAAGACCAAGTTTCAGACTTTAGATGTGTATGTCACTATATGATGATAGACCAAATGAGACTTAGACACAAAATGGAAAATGAGTTAATTCAGTGAGGTCATCATTGGTTAGCTTTAGCTGTAGCTGTTCCTGTACTACTAACCTCGTACCATTTGGATGCATTGTATCCATAGCTATGATAATAAAGAATGTGAAGCCCAACACTATGGTAGAAACCATTCTGAAGGCCCTGGAACCATACGCATACTTGGATGAGAGGAATGTCCGGCTGATTCGTGGAAAGCCCCCGGGTGCCAAGTGTTTCTGCTTTGTGGACATGGACTCCCACGAGGTTTGTCACACTTAAAGAAAATAAATGAAGTGCTCAAAATGTCTATAACTTTTTTAAGCATGCTCCTGCATATTCAGTTTTTGTTACTTTTTTATATTAATGATGTTTAAAAAAAACTGATTTCAGCAAGTCACTCGGCTCGTGGACGTCCTCACTAAACCACCACCTCTGATGATAGATGGAGTGCGTGTTTATGTGGAGGTTGCCAAACCTCTAAAAAATCAGAAGTGAGTTAATCTCAGTGCAGTTTGTCACTTTTAGAATTCACATTTTTTATGCCATCTATAAATCCATATTTATGTATTTAATGCCCATGAAATTATTTCAATACATAAAATGTTCAGTTTTTGATTATTTTGTAATCTTTCCTTCAGTTACAGAAGGGACTATGACAAATCTGGTACTTCTTTGTTGGGGTACCCTCCAGACATGGAGGTGAGCAGTGCACTTGGTAAAATATGGTAAATTGCCATCTCAAATGGGGGAAATATACTGTCAGTGCTGGCATGTGTTGCAGTATGCTTAAAATTAACAATTATCTTTTAAATATTGTGTATTATTGTTAATCGTGAATCGTAACAAATCTCTTGTTTATCTTCAGCAATACTACACACAGCCTGTCCAGGCACCACTGGGGACTCCAGCTCTCATTCAAGGTAACAGTTTTTTAAAGTTGTGATAACTGTGAGAGATTCCCTGATATCGCTAGCAGTCCAATTGACTAGTGGTTTTTTTTCCTTTTAACATGCAGTTTTTACCTCTGTGTTCTGGAAGTTAGTACAAAATCATTTTTAAATGATTAAGTACATTGTGATTTCACAGGGGACCCAATGCTGTCATCAGACAGAGATGCAGCTGTGACTTCTGACCCTCACTTGAATACAAATCTGGCACAGGTGAGGTGCCTGCCAGCAGGCAGTCATAGTCAAAGCACAAACTTGAAGCAAGACTGTAACAGTTTGTTGACTTAAACGTATACCTGTGTGTAATTTTAAGGGGATGGCTTACACAGACCCCACTGTGGCAGACGGCACTTTCCAGGCTTCTGAGCCACAAGTCTCGAGTGCTGCTGCAGTACTTGCAGCAACAGGAGATGAAGCCTACAGTTACGGTAAGATGCATTTTGAGCAGACGCTGTTTTGGATTATTTTTAGATTTGATTTCATGACTTAGTTAAATCTGTGAGTGCTTTCCAGTTGTTCAGCTTCACCTGCAGTAGCCAAGGTAATTTGTGACTACACATTAATAGTATTAGCAGTTTACTGATTTCCCTTGTAATGGCTGTAATGATGATGTTCTTGCCATAGCCACTGAAACTCCTGACATGTCAACATATCTGTATGATGCCACGTCGGGATTCTACTATGACCCCCAAACAACTCTTTACTATGACCCCAGCTCTAGGGTGAGTGGATTTCAACTAGACCCTCTTTGCTAGGACTTCTGTTAAGCATTGTTTTCTATTTGAAACATTGTTATATGATTTTGTGCACAAACCAGTGTGTAACTTCAGTAGAAATCAGAATGCCTAAGATGTGGTTTTGAAAGGATAGCGATGTTGCTCCAGTGCTGAACAGATGGTTCTTTGGTAGGTTCTTTTTAATGTGTTTCTGTCTGTGTGCGCACAGTATTTCTACAATGCGCAGACCCAGCAGTACCTGTATTGGGATGCGGTCACCAAGAGCTATGTCCCAGTAGCGGGGTACACCACAGATACACAGCCCCCTGTGGCCCAGGCTGCTGCCATTGTAGCCCAAGCTAGTGGCCCTGTGGCAACAGTAACTGATGCTCAAACACCTGAGACCTCACAAGAGGTAAAGAAGACCACAGAAGGCCCTTCAGAAAAGAAGGAAGAGGAGGAACCTTCAACTCGCTCTGAGAAGAAGGAGAAGGAAAAAGAGGAGAAACCCAGGAGTCTGGCAGCATTCAAGGTAACCAGCCAGGCCTACATGCTGTGCCCTTCTCAAGCATAGTGTGAACCTGCTTCCAGTGAACTTCTCTTTCATAAGATTCTTGAACAGTTTACATAGAAATTTAGGTATTGTTTATTAATAAGTGGTATTATGTGGAATGTGCAAATGGCTGATTTGATTTTGTGCTGTTAATATGAAATGCGTGTAGCATGAAGGAACTTAGATTCTGAGTGAACGTAAATTCTGTCTTGCACATTAAGAGTATTGACCTGTTCCTTGATCATCTCCTTTGAATCTTTTCTGTGATGGTTAAGTGAAGGTTTTGTTATCCAGATCATGAAAGATATGGAGCGCTGGGCCAAGATCCAGAACAGGCAGAAGGAGAGCGTTCGCGTGCCGTCCCCAGTTTTGAAGACACCAAGTAGCATTGAGGAAAAGAAAGCTTCCAAGGCTGCTGATGCAGCCTTTGCCATTTTTGAGAGAAAGGTAATGTATTTTAATAATTTTCTCACAATTTTTTTTATGGTGAGGTCACCAAATACTCTGTGTTTACTTTGATCCTGTTTGTTCTGCCTGTATTATAATAATTATTTACTGTGTACTTCTTCCCTGGCTGCTACTTTAGGGAACAGTTGGAGATGACCTTTTCAAAAAGCCATTAGCACCACCAAAAAAAGAAGAGAAGAGCTTAAAGGTAAGAAGAGTGACGCAAATGATCATATTTAATTCTAGGTAATTTGTACAGTAGAAATGTTAGAAGCAGAAAGCATCCTGTAAGGAAGGAGCATCAAATTCAGTCCATACTGTACATATGGATGACACATTAACATACAAACTGAATTCACCCAAAAATCCATGAGCACCAACCCACTTACAAGCATACTCGGTTAAGAAGTGAAAGGGAACGTTTTACATTGCCTGTATGAAGCAGAAACCAGCACACATTGGCCCTATGTGGACTGAGTTGCTCCTCAGCCTGGGAGTACCCATCTGCTGTAAGATCCTTCTTTAACTAGTTGTCAAACTCTCTGTGCAGCGCCCAATGGGTTCACTCGGGCTGTTGGCAGCAGACTATGGGGCAGGCAGTGATGAGGAAGAGGAGGACAAGCATGAAGCTCCCCGGCCTTTGGCCTCAAGCCAGCCAGAGGAAAAGGAAGACAGGTTGACGGACTGGAAGAAGATGGCCTGCCTGTTGTGTCGGAGACAGTTTCCCAACAAAGATGCGCTGGTGCGACACCAGCAGCTCTCCGATCTACACAAGGTACAAGCGCAAGTTCTCAGGAGGGCCTTATCCGGTCGGCACAGGTCCTGGCACACCAATGTTACTCAGATTATTGGGGGTGTCACTAATATCTTAATGTAGGAAAGCCAGGATAAAATAAACTTTCAGAGATCGGTAATTTTTGATTGTTCGCTATTTATGCCTTTCAGCTTCAAAGTTTTGTACTATATGGTTGTGTTTTTGAATTAATAAATATTTTAAATCTTTTGCGATGTAATAAATTCATTGCCAAAACGCACAGCTTGCTGCTCAAAAGAATTAGATTCAAGATGGTGGTCTGCTAGCACACAGCCTGAAGAAATACCTCATTAATGTCCTCACGTTGTCTGTTCAGTGTATTGTTTGCTGTTGTAACCACACTTTTGCATATTTTAATTCAGGCGGTCAGTTTTAGAGCCGTTTGAAAGTACAGTGGTTTCCCTGCCCTGAAGGAATGAATGCACAAGTGTCAAAACCAGAGCACTCATTGCATGTTGTGTTGTGTACTTGTTTTCTTCCTCATTTTAGCAAAATATGGAAATTCATCTGAAGATTAAAAGGTCTAAAAAGGAGCTGGAGGCTCTGGAGAACCAGGAGAAGCAGGTAAAACGTGTTCCCCCCCACAGTTTAAAAGTCAGTATGATGTGTATAAAGCCTTCTGCTTAGTGAATTTCCAGCTTTTACAGTGAAGGCACAGATACTGATGTGTTGGTTCTCTGTTCCAGCTGAACACAAGAGAGAGGGATCGAGAACTGAACACTTCACCAGAAATGAAGAGGAAAAAGTACCAGAACTCCTGGTCAAGTGGATCCAGGTCTCTTTATTTTCTGATGTGATAGTTGCTTATACATTGCTGCTTAAATTTGTGTACACTGAGTTCAAGAGGTCAGCATGGGTAAAAGGTACTGACATATGACATTATCCAGCATGAAGTACTGTTATTTTAGGGTTCCAGGTGTGTGTGTGTGTGTGTGTGTGTGTGTGTGTGTGTGTGTGTGTGTGTGTGTGTGTGTGTGTGTGTGTGTGAGAGAGAGAGATCATGATGTATTTTGTGATGGTGACTGTGTGAAAACTCCACCCTGTGGGTGACGGAGTTCCCCCTTTGTTTCTGGATTCAGGGAAATGCACATGGTTGGGGAGAGACCTGGACTTGGGGCAGAGACTGTGGAGGTGAGTTCCTCCACAGTCAAAAATCACCTACAAAAATCACCATTTTAATGTCCAAATATGTTTGTGAAGAAAGTCTAAGTTCCTCCTAACTCTGATTTGCAGCGGAAGAAGAAAGAGCCAGTGGTTTGGAACCATGCCACGTACAAGCAAGCTGTACGCAAAGCAATGTTTGCCCGTTTCAAGGAACTCGAGTGACTTTGCTCTGTGTGCAGAAAGCTAAGTTGACTCGAGACATCTGTGTGTTTGCTAGGATCTGTCACTCGCCTTCCTCTTGGGCGATGGGGCAACTTTTGTGACTTCTGTGTCTCATTCCACATTCTCTGGTAGGGAATAACAGAGCTGGGCAGAGGTGGGACATGCTGAGCCCTGCTGACAGGTGACTGCTGAGGGGGAAGGTTTAGAACGCACTGCTTCTCTTGTGGTTGTCAACCACACCCAGGAAAGACGGATGTGGTGGGCGTGGCCTCGCAGCAGCTTGTGTTGTGCTGTGGTGTACGAGCTTCAGTGTCCGCACACCTTACTGCTTTTCCCTTGGGTTCCCATTCAACTTGGATGGTTACCTGGAGGTTTTTTTTTTTTTTTTTTTTTTTTTAAATTTTGTGTACAGTTAGAATACTTGTATATTGCAGCATCAATAATGCAGTTTTTTTTTTTTTGAAGCTGAATGTACTACATCCACTCTTGTCACCACTGAATCTTGTGAAATGTGCCAGCGGTCGGTTCCAGCAACACTACAGTGGTTCTGTTATTTTAACATGAAATTTTTACATTTTTGTTCCTGATATGTTCTATACTCTGAATTACATGTAAATTGTTTTAGTAAAAAAAAAAAAAAAGTGAAACCGTGTGTGTTGCGCGTGTGAATTCAGGGAATGGATATTGGAAATAGTATTACACTGTGGTCTTCTAATACACAGGTGAAATGGTTTGGTTATTGATGACACATCTGTACAGATCACTACTTTTAATAGCTGTGAAGTTCTTTATTTCAGTCTTGAACCATAAGGTCTCAGAGTTAAGCATTTTCAAAAAGAGCTCACTTTGTGCATGGGGGTCACAGTCATGTTGGAGCAGGAAAGGAGCTTCTTCCCCAAACTGTGGCCACAAAGTTGTCTAGAATGTGTTTGTATTCTGCATGGGTGGGGCTGAAACAACTCAGCTCGGTCATTAGAATGGGAGTCCACATACTTTTGGCCTTTTAGTGCATCTTTCTGTTAACGTCTGCTAAATTTCCATGATCTGTTGCAAACTGGGAAAGGTTACCGTTGACTGACATCTTTATTCATTGGTTTCAGACTCTTGCTCATGGCTGTTCCATGCAGTAGAATTGCAGTCTTCTTCAGTAATTTATTAGGTGTCCACAGGGTGTCACCACACCATCGTTGTGCAACCAACCTGAAAGAGAATGGGCTTCTGTCTGAGGCCTTTACAAATAACTTACAAAAGATAACACCTATAACAGTGTTAGGTGTACTTTTCACCTGTTTTTTAATCCTGTATTTATGTTGATTTTATTACAAATTAAGGTCAACTCTGTACCTGCACATTCACATACAGCTGCTGAAAACAAGCTAAACATTCTGAAGAGTTTCCAAACATTAATTCTCTAGTCAATGTTTGTAAAGCTGCATAACAGGATAGAGACTGTCTTCCTTTCAGCTGATGTTATGCCATTTGTATGGGCGCAACAGAACTTCCATGAAAAGCCGTTCTGGTGCAGTGGAAGAGGAGTAAAAAAAAAAAAAAAAAATCTTGATCTCAAACACAAATCAATGCTCCTCTCTCACCACCTTTTAAAAGCTTTGTGCTAATCCTGTGCTCACCTTTTGTAAGCCTCTGGCACCTTTTCCTCATTCGCTGTATTTGCACTGATCTTCAGCTTCTAAATTTTTGCTGGATAAAATAGTCTGTTGCTCATTTGTTTGGCGATGTTGTTTTCCCTCTGGAGGGTGGGCCCAGGCACTGCGGTCACACAGGATACTCAAAACGTATTTTTCTTGAAAACTTCCTAACCTGCACAGAGGCTCAGCATCTTGAAGTGTTTTGGTCTTAGAGCTGTTCAACCCCCCCGCCTCTGTGGTTTGCTTTTCATTTTCCTCCTGCCCTTGTAAGCTCTGCAGGTGTGACAAAAGATTCAGCCTCAGGTGACAACAAAACCTGCTGCCACTATTTTGGGAACTGAAGATGACCTGGACTTAGAGGAGCTGTGAAACTAAGCATGCCAAGAGCATGATGGAGGTAGGAAACCTTGTACAGTAATTGAATCTATCTTAGCAGGGCTGCTTCTTTCAATATTTAGTGTTTCAAGACCCTGGGGGGAAGGGGCTGGGTGTGTCAGCCGAGGTTCACCTCAAGACATCTTCCATTGTGACATAGCAACCCGGGTGCCAAGGTGCAAGCGATTACGATAATGACCTGCAGAGCCCAAAGCTACATCTCTGCCCAACCTGTCAGATCTCCATTCACACGCGATCAGTTCCTTTTGTGTTGGCGGTTTATGATGTTTTTCCTCCTTTTTTTGCATTTCAGAGTCTTTGTCATCAAAGGCACTATGCCAGGAGCTGCAAAGTGACCCCAGGACTCTGACTCATACTCTTTACTATGCAAGTTCTTGTCCAAAATCCCTGGTAAAAATAAATGAAATAGCTGGTAAAAATCCATCCTTCTATCTTGGTCAGCAGTCATCAGAAAAGTTCTGGGTGATTCTCATCACTTTGTTTTGCTCACAAATAGCTACAAACCTACTGTATACATCATCCCAGTCAAAAGTTGTGAGTATGCGTAGTTGTGTTTTGAACTGCCATGTCTTCCCAGGTCTTCTGCAGCCTTTCTCACAGACACAGGACATTTGTTGCTTTGCTGTCACTCTCCAATTTCTCCCATCCAGGTAATGCCCAGGTTGACCAGATGTATTCACACCTTTTGTCAGTGCTGTAGGATTTCCCACTGGTTGCTGTGTAATATTTCAGTGTCAGGACACAGGGGATATCTAAATTTTCAGCGCTTTCGAGGTGTCCGATAAATACAGTTGTGAAATCCTGAATTCAGCTGAGTTGGAGCTCTTTGCTTCCACAGTTTATTTACTGCTGTGATGTTTATTGGCTTTTTTTTTTCTTTACTCAATTTTATCTGGCCCTGCGCAGTGTCAGAATTTGCTTGGATGCAGTTAAAAAACAGGGAGTATCATAAGCTGAGCAGGAAAGGGATTCTCCTCCTTTAACCCAGGTAAAACCATAAGATATTTCATTGCTCTTTGTTTTCATTCCATCCCACAGGCTGCTTCCATCTGTGTAATGCAGCTAAGCTATAAGGTCACACTGAAGGCTAAAATCCCAACACTCGCATTCGCCGCAAATCATCTCCCCCATTCTCCAGAGTGGCTTCTTGAAGAAGACGGGTTCTGAAATTTATGACTTGACAGCTGCGTCGGTATCGGAGTTGACGCCCTTAAACCTGTGAGCATGCACTTTCTCACATGCCGCTGCTGTGTGGGAGGACAGCTGCAACACCAAGGGTTTTCTTTGGGTGTCGCTAGAGCGCCTCCCACCACACAGTCCGGTCCCTTTCCTCTGACCACGCTTCTAGCATTGGTCAAACCGCCAACAGAAGCTAAACAATTTTTGTTATAATTTACTCACTTAGGTCATTTTTTGCTGCAAAAAGACTGATGCTAAATGGCCAAAAGTATGTGGAACCCCTCCGTTCTAATGACCGAGCTGAGCTGTTTCAGCCACACCGACGCAGCATACAAACATGTTCTAGATAACTGTGCACTTCTAGCTTTCTGGCCACAATTTGGAGAAGCTCCTTTCCTGCTCCAGAATGACTGTGTCCCCCCCGCACAAAGCGAGCTCCGTTAACACATTGGTTTGCCCAGGTTGAGTGGCTGCACAGAGTCCTGACCTCAACCTCACCGAACACCTTTGGGATGAACTGAAACGCTGGCCGCGAGCCAGGCCTTTTCACCCGACCTCACTGATGCTCTAATGGCCGAGAGCACAAATTCCCAAAATCTTGTGGAAAGCCTTCCCAGAAAAGTAGGGGCTGTTATAGCAGCAAAGGGGGGGAACAACTCCATGTTAACACCCATGGGTTTGGAATGGGAGGTTCAACAAGCACACGTGGGTGCAGTGGTCAGGTGTCCACATATTTTTTGGCCATATAGTGTACATTGTTGGGTTTGTATGAGCTACCAAGTGATTTTCCCATTCCTACAGCTGGGTAATTCTGACTTTCAGTTCAGGGTGCCACAGCAAGGGTGGGGGATACGAACCCGGGTCCATTGGTTACAAGGCAACAGCCCCAACCTCTGCGGTACCTGGAGGTGCTGCGTGTTGACCCGTTCCTATCTGTCAGCATCCTCCCATGAAGCACAGAACCTGTCAGTCCCCCTCGGGTTCCGCATTTACTCAAAGCCCACTGTTCTTCTGACCAAGCTTGGCTCCTGACCCGATTAAAACATCTGCATTTTGCCTTCAGGGATGCTGTGCAAGTGTGTCACTCAAACTCGAACATAATGGAAGGAGGACCGCCGTTCGGGCCAGTCTATTCCAGAGGGATCCGCAGATCCGTGCGCAGTGATTAATTCCGTAACTGGGGGGCCTCAATCTTAAGCGGAGTGGCTGAGATGAGGATTCGGAAACTAATTATTAGGGGAAGAAGGGAAAAGACTTGATTAAACTCCCGAGAGGAAAAATAGAGGAATCTTCCCCTCTCCCAGCATTCCCTTCTTCAGTCATTATACTAAAAGGTCACTTTAATTTGCCTTGCATAGGCACAACATATGTAGCCTAACCAAGAAATGCTAATTATATTGAAATTCAATGTGTTGGGTTCCTATGAAATTTTTGCAGCTCGAGTAGGGATAGAGGATCGCACCTGCTTCGAAAAATAATACTGATGCGGCAGGAAGACTAGCCTTCACAATATTTGTTTCTCGACATTAGATGATAATTTTGCCATATAAACACTTTATTATATGCTGCTTGTGTTCGTTGTGCATTTTTGTCTTAATTCTGTTTTGCGATTTTAAGCATTCGCCCGCAGTTGTTCTTTGCTTAAAACATTGCATTTGCGCAAATTTAAAATGCGAGTGGAACATATCTTTCATTTTATTTTTAATATCAGCTTTATTTGGCCTCCTTTACATGATTTCATAGCGCTGAATTTGATTGTTTTGTAGCAACCTGTACGGATACGCGGATTGTAATGTTCTCAGCGTTGAACGTTGTTTAATTTTGGGTGGTTGCTTTACCTTTTCTTATTCTGGGCATAGTTATTCACCCCACGTTAATTTATCATAAATCTTAATGTAAGATTTTTGCTATTTAGCTCTTTTTCCCTATTTAAAGCAAATTTAATAGCATGCAATGGTTTTATAATAGCAAATGGTGGAACCCAGACAAATAGCAGTGTTTTGTGCTGTATGCATTCTTATTTGTTTTTGAAATTGACGTGCATAATTTCCATTGTTCTTTCACGTGGCCCCACTTCATCCAGGCTGTCACCATGACAAACACCGTTAAATCTAATGAAACCAGGGCAGATATTATTGTGACGATGACACTCTGCAAAGTGGATTGGGAATAGAGCGGTCGCCACTGTGAATCGAGTTTGTGTAGTAGAATTAGAGGTGGGAGCCTTTTCCCAACTCAAAACCATCCCACCTGCCGAGGAAGCTGACCGAGGGGGTAGCGCCCAGATGCTCTGTCCAGAGTCACGTCGGCCATCAGAAGATGAAATGTACTAGTGGGGCAGAAGGCCAAAGAAGGGAGTGTGAAATATTTCTGAGGGGGTTGGGTTGACTCAAGCAGTGTTTCCCTGAAATGTGTGCATAGAATGTGTTATTTTTCTTTCACTGCCTATTTTATTTCTTGCACAGAATATTTTTTCCTCTCTATGCCATAATGCTTTACCTGCTATAATGGTGAAATACATCAGGCCATGCTACTTAGCCTTTTTAACAATACGTGTGCACAACAGCTTAAACTAATAAAGCCTTTTGTTTTCAACATGGGTTGCAACAGCTGACATACATAGAAATGAGACCGTTTACGCGGCACCCACTTTATTCCAATAAACTCTGCGGTTCTTGAAGTATGCAATTCTTTAAATAAATAGGCAAGCAAATAATTCACAGCTAGACGTCATATGTATTGCGCCTGTTGTTCTTTGTCGTTTGGCTGCGCAGACGGCAGGGCTTTGCAGTCGTGGTGTGATTTTTTTGGTGTGGCTTTGTCTTCTCCTAGGGCCTTCTTTTTAAGCTGCTCTCCACTGTGGTCCTGGATGGGTGGAGCCGCATCTCGAGGCATGCATTGTCTCTCTGCGGTCCTCTTTCCTCTGACGGCGTTTTTATGATGAGGATCAGGGCCAAATTATGTCACTGTGAATTTCAGGCTCTCGGTTGCTAACTTGAGTGCATTATTTGGGATCTGTTTGCCTTTCAGATTTTTCCCACGTCACATCACGGCTGGCAAATACTTATTAACATTGTTTGTGTTCAACCAGAGTGCCTTTGAAATATAATCACTTAATTCTCAGGTGTTGACTTTCTCAACAGGAAAGAAGCACCTGCAATAAGAGCTTAAACAGTGTTTTTTACTAACAAAAAATAGGTATGAAGGAGCTTTTGTATTATGATGGAACTACAGTTAGTGCATTTTGTTTGCTTTTGTATTAAATAGCCATTACAGCCTGTACATCTGCACATGGTACTTGCTTTTGCTTTGACTGTACACAAAGCACTAATGCACTCCATGTTACTTTGAACAAAAGCATCGGCTAAATAATGAGTTATAACAGTAAAATGGATGCCATGTCATTGGCAGAAACTGGCAGAAAATGTGTGGTGTCTTTGCACCATCGTTTCATAAATCTGATAGTTTAGCATCCTGAGGGTAGATCATCTTGTGGCCGGCCTGAGGATTTAATTTTTCTCCAACCGCCGGGTTGCTGTGACTGAAGAGTTGTCAGCTCTTCTTAAACAACCGAAGGTCTCAATATTAAAATAACTATCAGCAGCAAACGTGGAACAAATTGAATTTCTTGTAACTGAGTTTTGAAATGCTCAATTCCTCTTTCTCCAGGAGCAGGGGCAAAGATGCCAACTTAAGAGAAAGTTCCTCCTGCAAACCATTGAGAAGCTCCCCTTGGTTGTGTGAAGCCTTTACTTTTTGGAAAGGGAACCTGGATCTGGCATCATTCGCCAGGCTGTCATTGAGGAGATTAGGCTCTGGAACGGGGGGATGACATCATGGCTCTTGGCTTGAGAGCAGACTTGTGATAAATGACAGCAGCAACAACCAAGAATAAACACGCAATCCGAGAGGTGCCGGGGGGAAGGGGGTGTGGAGGTTTTAAGTGAGTCACCGTAAGCACAAAGGAAGGACGAGAGCACCTTCCAAAAACCAAGCTCTTGGGGAAAGCAGTGGACCAGCAGTGTCTGTGCTCAGCTTGGGAAATCTCTCTTACACACGAACCTAGAGCCCTCTAACTCTTCCTGGCCATGTTCACCGGGATCGCATTTCTGCATGTTTTCCACCTCCTCCAGAGTTTACGGTCCCAGCAATGTTTGAACGTGAGCCTCGCATCCAAACAGAACACTCTTCCCTGCCCAGTCGTGCCTCTCAACGCATCTGCTGGTTCAGCTAGAAGATGTTTATCTCTTTCCTTTTCTGCTGCTTGACACAGCAGTTACTCCCATGGTTCACAAGGTCACCTGTATCAGCTATCCTAGTTTTGAAAGCGCTGAAGAAAGTTTGCTTTGAAAACACGAAAAATCTTCCAGACTTACTTTACAAAAAGTAAAAAACAAACTGGAGTCGTTTTTCCACCGGAGCGAAGGCGAAGAGATGGAGTTTCACACCGTGCCATTCGCTGCGGTTCCACTCCAAAGTGCTCCAGTTAAGGTGTCGTCTTACTTAAATGAACTGCTGATATTAAGGTGTAGTCTGTCTGTGGCAGATGGCAGCGAGACGAGAGGAAGAGTGGTGTCACGGACGGATGAAGATTACGCTGTCTTGCTTAAGGAATAATGCTGTTGTCGAAGGGCTGTAGCTGCACATCTCAGAACGTGGCCTTTGCAAGGTGCCTGGCCTGCGTGAAAATGTCCGCCCGTGTTGGATAGCTGGAGAAAAAAGAAGCCAGAGCTAAACAGTGTAAAAAATGACTCCACACGTGCAGCTCCGGTGAAAGGTTTGCAAACATCTAGGCAATACTTGCGGTGGCCTGGGCAGAGGAGTGAAAGCAGTGACCCACGCGGATCTAACGTGTGGCTGGGATGAGCTGAAGGCTCTTCTGCTGCTCAAAATTTACCCAACACCTCAACACCTTACCCAACATCTTCCTGCAAGAGTACAACCTTCCCGGTTACTGTTTCTGCTCAGTGAAAAAAAACACAAGCTAGGGTGTGGAATCTTCCAGAAACCCCCCCGATTCACATCCATTACTCTTTATAACGTAGTCTCATGATTGCAGGAGCGCTTGTCCGTACCTGGGTTTGACTTTTGGTTTCCCAGGGACAGGAACACAGCCTGCTAGTGTGAGCAAGGCTTACTGTAATTGTCTGCCTTCTAAAGGGATTACGTGTCATAGTTTCCTTCAGATGCACCATAAACAGTGAAAGCAAAAGCAACGACAGATTAGGGCGGCTTCTTCAGATCACAGATGCTGTATGTATACAGAGCTCTGGTTCCCTTAGTACAATGGAATTTACAAATTGGACTCTAAATATCAGTTTGCTTTGTAGATTGTTTCATCCAGTTCAGCTTGCACGGCCTGCAGTTTTTTCTTAATGCATCGGTATGTTTTGCTAAAGCTATTAAAGGTAAATGTCCTAGGATTAGGACTGAACTCCCCATGGGCTCCTGCTAAGTTACTCTGTTGACAAAACAGACGAAAAACCGAATGAACTGTATGGAATCGTCTCATGCGGCGTCGGCGGCACGCAATGCAGCTGTTTCGTTTTAGTCGGGGGTTTGACGAAGACCACCAGCTTCCGCAAACGCTCTGCAGCTAGCAAGGGTTCAGGAGGATTGGCAGGGTTTTCAGCACAGTAAAAATCTTGGTAGGACAGTACGAGCGCTAGACGAGACCGCAGGGTGTTTAGCTGAAAAGATGAACTCCATTTAAACTAAGCCCTTATGAATCACCAGCTAAACGTTGAGCTACGTTGGGGGTTCAGCTCAAAGTTCTTCCTCTGCTCTAGCTCTATCGTGATAACCTGGCCTTGGTAGTTTCACACTTGAACCTGCATGTGACAGTGAAACAGATCGCAGCCAACTGTAATGTAAACTGTGTTCTGTTCGCTACTGTGTTATCCATGCAGGTTCTTAAAAAGCTCGAAAATGTCAATCCTTTGATAAAAAGCATTCGGGTCGCAATTACGTACAAGTAGGTTAGTGTGACAGAAGCTCGCGCCGCTCATCCTGTGCCTCCTTTTCTTTTGCCACTGGTAGTTCATAACTACTTTTTGCCAAGGCTTTTTATTAAAGTGTCAAAATAAGCGAAAGGAAAAGAAGCACAGAATATGCATCACAGCCACCCTCCCGATGCATTTGATTTCGTGTTTAATTCCATTTCTCCATTTAGGTGCTGATGCGCTGTATATTTTTTTGCATTCTGGGCAAGAAAACTAGACAAAAAAATGGGGGAAAATAATTTCATCCCTGCTTCGTGTATGTGGTGGCATCTATGTAATACTGTGCTGCATCGGTAAACGTGGAAAAATTTAGTCATCTTCTACATTTTTCAGCAGGGTAACATTTATTGCTTTTCTACTCGAGTGAGTATGTTAAGGACAAAAGTTATCACTGACTGTAAAAAAAAAAAAAAAAAAAGGGTTTCATTTGTCCAACAAAGCTGTATGTACACCTGGTTCTGCATAAAACAGTTTCATTTGTTTCAATTACATTGCAGTGGCAAATTCTTTAAAAATCTACAGCGTTTTTTTTCTTACTTATAATTACATTTTCGGTATTCCGGTGAAATTTGGGAACATTGCTTTGGGGTTTTTGGATCGGGCTGGAGTGCGTTCCCCATAAGAACGAATGGAAATAGCTGTCTCGATTTATGACTTTTCACACGACGCGGCCTTTTTCGGGAACCAGTTAGACGCATAAATCAGGGGATGACTGTATTTACAGAGGAACACCGGGCTGCACACGTACAACCTACAGACACCGTCTACGTAAACCTCTTTAAAAGGAGCAAATTAATCCTTTGAATGGCCTTCCCGCTGTCCTTAGGAAGGACTGAAGCACTTCACACAAAAGCAGGCATCAGAAGAACACAGATCTGCACCAAATAAACATGGACTGCACTATAACAAATGGGCAGTTATACATCAAGATAGAGATTTAGCTGAGTGGGGCGCATCATTGCGCTCACATTACAGTCCACCCTTATAAAATACAACTATTAATCCGAACCAGGTATTTACAGACTTCCCCGGCAATCAGTTTTCTTCTTTGTGAGCGCCAACGAAATCGGGGAGTGAATTTTTGCTTTTTCTTGCGTCTTAGTATTTCGTGAAATTCTGTTTAACCTGAAAGGACTCGCAAAACTGCAACGGTGCAACAATCTCGAAAGATAATCCCACCAACAAGATTTTTACACACAGCATCCTAAACATTAAAGAATTTGAGGCGTAACATTTCCGGCCACTTAGGCGAATGTTTTACAGGAGTAAAATTCATGTGTATTTACCTTTTCCTTGCTGTTCTCCCACCAAGTGCTAAATCTGTTATGTTGTGCTAGTTTAAGTGTTTCCACAGATGGTTTTTCGTGCGTCTTGCGTAGGTTTTTTCCTTAAAATAAGCAGCCTTCTCCGTTTGTAATACAATGGACGTAAAGATGTTCAAAACTTAAGTTATGACAGCTATGGGAGTGCAAAAAAAACCCAAATTGTCCCCTCGGTAACTGTATTTGGTTGAAGCGCATGAATGCTTCAGTTTGAATTATTGTCACTTAGTTAATATTTTGGCAGGATATCAGGTCACATTTGTGTGGGTCAACCTAATTTTTGCACGCTTATTTGAAATGCTGTTCTTGACCACAGAGATGGGGGCAGCCTCTGTGGTCTGGAGTGGAGTGCCAGTTTACCGTAGGCTCAGGGGTTCTGCCTCTCCTTGTCTGTGGGACAGATTATTTCACTACAATTAGCAACACTTCCTTTCGCTCGCCTCCATCTCACCATGTTTTTCTTTCTCCCTCTTTCCTCTCCAGAAAGCGACTGTTTTTTCTGACACCGCATTTGGCTCCGCTGCTTTGATCCCCGGTGTCTCTGTTTAATGAAGTGATGGCGGTGTCAGCCATTGCCCCTTGCTAGCCAAGTCACACATTCCCTCCTAGATCATAATGGACTGCTTTCTTCTGCCTCTCCTCTGAGCTGCACATTGTTTCAATTACTCCAGCGATACAGTGTCAAAGTTGAGTTTGTTCTCCTCAGCTGCAGTCCATTCATCTCCAACCAGATCAGACCAAGGTCTGCTGGAAGGCTTGATGGAAATGGGTGCAAGGAGGAGAAATGGCTGTGCCCTGAGTTACTGCGAAACCCAGGTCACGGAGCACTGTTTATGGTATCCAGCATTATTCCATCTCACAATGATGTGCACATCACAATCATTTTGCTGATGTCTGACACGAGTGCCCTGAAAGCGTGAAAATACCTGGAGGTGTCTCAGATGTCCATCTACCTGAGTCTTCATGATTTCTGCTTCTTTCCAGCGGTGAGCACTGCAGGCACACATTGCATTTCATGGGTGGTTAGGAAGAACACTTGCTTATCTTCTGCCACCAGCTTGTTGCTCTGTTTACTGTTGTTTCAGTCCATGGTGCAGCGGGGTGAAAAAAAGGCCCTTGAAGTTTGAGCCTGATTATGCCTTGAATACATATTTTAACATGCAGTAAGTTTCAATGTGGTTTAGTATCTACAAGTATTCCATCTTTGTTTTGTTGTTTTCTTTTGATCTCCTGCTATAAAAAATGGACTTGAGATACCATCTCATCAGTGGTCTCCTCTTGGGCTCTCGGTGGCACCAAACTGCTTATTTACCCTTAGCAAACTCTTCTGCTGAACATCAGCCCTTAATCTATTTTTGTGCTGTGCAACATTAGTTAAGTATTGTTTTTTAACAAGTATTTACCCACGTATAGAATACAGCGCTGGTTCTCGGCCTTTTTTATGTCCTGCGTACCGGTGTGTTTATTTGCACCTTTTCTCGGACTCATCTGTGAACCGGAACCTGAAGTGATGATTACAAAACTGGACTGAATATAGGCATTACTTGTTAGTGCTTTTATTTATAAATATGTTTTACAACAGACCAGACCGGTAAAACAGATTTTACAGCAATCGGAGCAAGAATGGGCCATCCTAGCCCGACTGCGGGAAACGGCAAACAGCGAGAGATCCGTGTAGGTATGCATTCCTCCGAGGAACCTGTTGACGTATGTAGAATCAGCCATGGTTCTGAAAACCAAAGCGAAAACCAGCATTTTAAAGGTTAACGTGAAGGTTCATCTCCAGAAAGGCTTTGGCAGGTTGATATGCATTCCTCTATACTCTCTAACATCTGCCTCCCACTTCCCGCTCATCTTTACCGCGGGCATGACGCTGCCACTGAAAGTCAGACGTTACATTATGCTTAACCAACAACGCCTAGAAAGACTGCAAAGCAATCTGATACTGCAGTTTACGCTTGCTGAGTCGATTCCGCAGCGCCGAAAGGTCTTGCTGTCTTCAAGACGTTGACTCTGGTCTTTGTTTAACCCGATTTGACTTCCTCTAATGGAGTGTAATCTCTTACCAGTGGGGAGATTTATGCCTGCTCTCAGTGGGCCCCAGAAGACAGAGAGGCGGTGAAGAGAGGCCAAGGGGGAGTTGGCCGATAGCACCTGCTGAGGCAATGACTCTAAAAGGTAGATAAAGACCAGGGTACTTTTTCTTCCTTTCTCTCTACACCCCTCTTTCTACCTCTTTTCCACTGCCAAGTCTTGGAGTGGGAACATCTGTACCAGGGGAGAGGAAACCTTTGGTCATTAGGGCGGGAGGCAGATCGGAAGGACGGATACAATAAATACTTTGTCATAATTTCAAACCAGAATAGGAAAAAGTTGTAAACAACATTGAGAAATTATAGTTTACATTTCAGCACAGCTTACTTTTATGGTCCTTTAAGGGTATGAAACACAGTAGCGGCGTAACCAGTGCAGAAATGACATTACATAACAAATAGCAGGCATAAATGCTCACAAGTTTGCAGTAAGTACAGAAGTCAAGTTTGTAAAACAAATACTCAGAATCCAAGTTGGGGCACAAAGGTTCCGGCTCAGGCTCAAATTCGCAGAGAAACAGCTTGTATAGTTGAGGACATCTGCCAAAGCGCAGACCCCACCCTGATCCTGATGAGTAAAATATGGGTTTTATTATTCCTATGGTACTGTTGCTCGCAGGAGGAAACCAGGATGGTGGTGCGCTTAGTCTTCAGGGACTCAGGATGGTGCTGAAAGGGCCTTACGGTAGCGGCTGCTTGTCTGCTTGCCGTGTTCCTCACACCAACAGTTCGTCGCTGGGACTCGGACCCAGCATGGCGGGTTTAGATTTGTTCATAAGTGATTTTGCACATGTTTTCCCTAGCAGATAATGCCATCAACACTGTGTTGGGAATCACATTAAGTGGTTCTCTTGTTGTCTTTCCCCCCTTGCTCTACCTGCTATTTGCAGAGCTCCGGGGCCTAATTTATGCTGCCTGGCCAGAGTTGGTCCCTGACCGATAAGAAGAATCCAGCATGTGTGGAGCTCTCAGTCTGTGCGTCCACATGTCTCCCACACACTGCACTTTCAGCTAGGCGTTGGGTCTCACTTTCAGACAGAAGTATTGCATTAAGAACAGTTTAACCACCATTACGTGCTATCTTCCTGGATGACTTGCATCACAAAGTTTTAGAATTTTTTTCATTCACATTAATTCATCCCTGCTTACTGGCACTTAGTGTTCACTTGGGTTTGCTTCATATACAGTGTGCGCTCAAGTTTGTTACTTCTAATTTTATGCTAAAATACAATAACAGAACCAAGGTAATATTGGTGTTCAGTATATTCCATTCATAATCATATTGCAGAGAGTCTCTTAAATAAGCTGAGTTGTGTTTTGCATCTGTTGCCAAGGATAATTTGATGTTACCACAAAGGCAAATATTTGGAGAAATCTGAAGGCAATGAGAGGAAGAATAGGGTCAGGTGGGGTGGACAGGATCCAGTAACACATACAATTCATCTGAACTGCGTGCCTTCGGATCAGAGGAGGACGCGCCTCTTCCACACATTCAGATTCAACCCAGAGACCTTGTGGTTGTGCAGTGCAAATACTAACTATTACCTTTATAGTATAACACAATATGTTGGCTATTTATTAACATTACACTTGAGCAAAATATGAATTGTTGTTCATGCGTTCTTTTTACAGTTTGTTTCCTAGTTATGCTGCTGACGTGTCTGTAGTTTGTGTTCTTTTACCCTCTGCATGCGAACAGCTGGGCTGTGAAGAGGAAGCCCTGTTTATGGGTGGAAATGATGTTGCTGAAGGAACAAAGTGCAAGACAGCAAAATGACCACAGAAACAAACATCGCATTCATCAGAAGCCAATGTGTGACTATACACACAAATATGTGCATTTTTATATTCGTATGGACTTCATATGTATGCAAGATCCACTTTACGGGCATCCAAAGGCGTTCACATCGCGTGATGTTAAATCCACAAGAGTCAGATCTGCTTTTGAAATAAAAGCTGTAAAACTGAACCTTAGTGAGCAGTTCTTTGTGTGACTGATGTTTGCAGCATTCAAGAACGCTGAAGCATAAACAGGCACTATTAGGTCACTAAATGCACTGTGGTCTTTTTCCAATAGGCATCATGAAAAGAGCTTAGCTGATGACTTACTGCTGGAATTAAAATCAAATGGAAAACATGGCCATGTGCTCTGCGATCACAAAAATGCGTTCAAATGTTTTTGTTTTGGCTTGCGAATGATTTTATAAAAAGCTGGAGAATAACAAGCCGTGCTCACCATGGCAACAAAAACAAACGGACACATTCTGAGGTGTGTCAGGCCTAACTGTTTTCTCTTCTCATCTATTAAACTGTCTGCCTTCTTGTAAAGAATGTTACCAAGTTGAAAAATTCCCCAGCAGATGAAAACAAATCTACAAAAGTGACTGTTTTGTTTGTCGGAGCTGTAAAGCCAGAGTTGGGATCCATTCCTTTATGGTCTGCAAATGATTTTATACGTGGCTCAACCAGTCGACTGCAAAAGACAACATTGTTCACCTTCTAGATTTATCTCCCTAACATTTTTTTTAATGAAGGTGGAAAAAATGAAATATTGAATATTTATTGAAATGAACACTGCAGATTGTTTTTCTTCTTTTGATGGATGGGTACCCTTTTAGAGGAAGAACTCGTGAATAAAACAACAGGTCACCGACACGTATACCCAACTAAATGATGACTTTAAAATGTGTTAATCGGAGATTTAAAGGTTATCGCGTCGTTATTTCTCCTTAAGCGCTGCCTGCGGACGAAGCACGGCTGCTTCCATGGCAGAAATTCGCGATCTTTCGTAAAACGATCCCCAGCAGGAGAGAGAATGGCAACGGTTGGAAAAGAAGAGAAAAAAAAACACTCCAAGAAACGAAAAAGAAACTTGTTTTATTTATCTAGGACTGCAGTATTCGGCGCAGATGAATGGCGGCCGGCCGTCCATTCGCTCGTGGGCGCGCGCCCGCCGTGACGTGGTTGCGCGCGAGCCAAGCCACGCGGAGGGGAAGCCTGAAGGCCTCGGCGCGCGCGGCTCAGCCTGACGGTCGCCGATGGCGTCGAGCGGCTGCCTGGGCGGCTCGCACGGACTTCGGTTCAGGTACCGGCGTGAAGCGCTCGCTTTCCGTACCGCCGCAGGACGAGCTGTGCAAAAAGAGGAACAAACGGAAGCGCGACGCATTGGCTTTCATGAACGTGTGGCACCTTTGCCGGCTTAAATCTCTCAACAACCGCAGTTCACGACTCCGGTAGCTGATGTCGGCTACAACCGACTGGTCCTTGCTTGTCCCCACAAGTACGTTATAACGTTCCGCTGTACTTGTAATCCTTTCATAAGATGTCCATAGTTTGGAAATAAGCCTTGTTTATGTCAGGTAGACGTATTCCTTTAGAAAATGTTATAATAAATCGTCTCTGCTGCATCAGGTGAGAAGATGAAGTGCTCACGGACAATCTGGGTAAACTTCGTGCCTCATTTTCTCCTCAGACTTGTAAACCAAAGGCCTCGTGTAGGAGAGTTTCACAACAAGTGTGTTCAAACTTTTGACTGCTATAGCGTACAGTAATCGCATCGCTAACACATATGGCCATTATTTGTAGACTTCTTGCTGCTGAGACTTTATTTGCGGTACAGCTATTGCGCGCTGGTCGTTGTAACATCATTCCTATTTGTTTATTATGTCATTCATTATTTCAAATGGCATTTCAATGTCAGTATAATCTAAAGACTTTTGCATTGCTACAGTTTGTGACTGGAAAAGTTGAGAGTTAATTCATTGTCTTGGACCTAAAGCTCAGTATATCCAGCTTTGACAGAGCCATGTATCACCGCTCAATTGGTGTTCCATTAGCAAGGAGAAGCCATTACCTGCAATCCGAGCTGACAACATCAAAAGGTTGCAGCTCTTCCCACAAAGGAATAGTGTCACAATAAAAAAACTGCCTTTCTTCATAATGTTAGCACTGCACTTAAAAGATATATTAGCTTTTTGTAGCAACCAAATGTAATTTTTCCAGCGCTCAAGTGCTTTGGGGCCATCCTGTGGCATAGAGAAGCCATAAATCACTCTGATGGTTCCGTCTTCCGACAGCGATTTTGCCACAAGTGAGAGAGGACAAACTTGCTTAAGAAAAGTTTACTCAAGGAAGAGCTTGATATTGTGAGGCTGCCTACACTCCATAAACAAAAAAGGAAGAATCAGGCTCACTCACAGAGCTTTTTCCCTGCATGGATGCAAGTTTAAAGTTTACATAAGCATGCATTGCACATTGTTTGCCATTTTTATCCTTGTGCTGTCAGACGATGTTTAGCTGACACCTTAACTCGCATGAACTGTGGTTTCACACATATATCAAGGCATAAATGTAAGGACTGTTTACTGTTACCCTGCAACAGATTTTGTTCTATTTTTGCAAGTCATTTACTTACATAAATCACTTAAAATTGAAGTTTTAATTTGAGTAAACCACTTTAACTCAACTTGCTTTAAAAGTAATTTCTCAGAATTACTTTTCAGTTCAAAATAGGTTACTGTGAGACTTCTCTATAACAAATACGTAATGACATTACTGGACTTTACTGGGCTGTGTGTGTTTGTGTTTCTGCATATTTGTTTTTGCTTCCTTCAGATTATTGACAGTATGGTAGTATTGTATAGGAAACACATCTTTATTAAGCCATTAAAATTCCTACAATGGTGTTGCTAGAACTTGTGTAAGAATATGTGTAGGCTATTATTTCACCAATGTACACATCAGTGTTTTTAATTTGACATTTCTGAAGTTTTTCTAGTACAACGTGGCATATATGCAACATTCATAAGCAGTGTACAGTTTCTCATATTCTCAAAGATCACAAATCATTTAGTTGAAAACAGAGCTAAAATTAAATGTGGATTGTTGTATGCATTGCCCATAGCCTTCATCTGGGTGTATCAGTTGCACTCTGTTGTTTTTGGTTGAAGGAATGATTATTTTAAGGTCTGGATGGCTGCTACAACCAGACAGCCCATATGTGGTCAGACAGGGGAGTCCAGAGTTGACCTGTCTTCAGGAAGTGTTAGCATCAAGCTCTTTATGTAGGCCTTTTTCAGGGCAAAAGCTAAAGGTTTCCACCCCCTGCTGCAACTGGGGAGTCAAGCCTGTTTAAACAGGTGATTTTCGGAAGCAAGAGTTGCAGTTGGCATCCAGGCGTAACGCGGGAGGAAACAGGCATGTCCTTTGGGACGTCCCATTTCCAGACAGTCCAACAACAGTTAGATTATCGGCTTCATAAAGGACAAACAAGTGGTAAGACTCAATACTGACCACCCATACATAATTTTCCCGCATTTACAAGCATGATATTGTGTTGAGAAATGTCCAACTACATCCAAACAAATTTTTATCCACTTTCCTACAGGACATTGTCCTTAACCTTCTCCCTAAGGCCAGAACTGTAGAAGGTCAGGTGTTTTAACAGTATCCATAACCAAGAAATGAGTATCATTCCTCTCATTTGACCTAAAGTGAATGCAATAATTCAGTACAAGGAAGAAAGAAAAACTATAGAAAACCAAGGAAGGAAAACAGCCATGCTGAGAAAGCATGGCAGCCAAGATAAGCAAAATATTCTTTCAGCTAAATGTAGCACAATTAAATATATTTTAGGTGAAGTAATTCTAATGCACTAAAATAAAGCCTGTGCCACATTGATTTTTCTAATTCTATTGTGGTGTAGGCCAGTTCTATAAAAAAATCTTAAGTGACTGTTTATTGATGTTACTACTATTTATTCACTCACTATTTAAAGGTTTAGATAAGAAAGATTTCCATCATGCCAAGAGCTGAATAGCTGATTTTTGTTAAGGTATTTCAGATTAGTATTTTTATATATGCATCTGAAATTTTAAGCAATTCTTTAACATAAAGTGGAGACATAACAAAACTGTTTGCTATGTATTGTTTACAAAATGTCTTTGAAAAGTTTAGTGCCTAACACTTAAAAAAATGTTTAGTTTACAACACTTAACTAAAAGTTTACTGGTTGCCTGCAGTCTGCCAAGATAAAGTGATTGTACATGCATACTATCAGTCAGGTACAATCAGCAGCAGTTCAAAACTATTGCTGAGAAATAGTAATATAAACCAGTAAAAATGTGCTTCACTGGCTATACAGAAACTTTCCGCTGCAGTATTAGTGTATTATTGTTGAATGTTCTTTTAGATTACACGTTTCGGAAACAGGATATAACTATTTATCAATCTATTCAGCTAGATGATTTTTACCAGAGTAATTAATGGCAACGCTCTTGTTTTAAAGTGTTACGGCAGCAGGGGGGCGGGGGGGGGATTCAAACCTGGGCCCTTTAGGTGGAAGATGGCAGCTCACACCATCACGTAGCTACCTGCCCTCTGCTGTATCATACACAGTTTTTAAAATGAATGGTTAAAAAAGTTGTTCAAATTGCAAAAAAATCCAGCACAGAGCTGGAAACCTATATGAAAATGTACTGATTATGAAGAAAAACATGATCTATTTATTCAGATGGAATATAACAATGAAAATGAAATCCCAAAATATTTATCTGATGAATAACTGATTCTTGCTGAAAGTACCTTGGCTTCTGTTGAAAGTCATTGTGCTCGGACTTTCCCTGCAGCATGTGAACAACTGGATCTTTTGGTTCTCGATTTAATGTTTTTGCTTTAGGGAAGCTATTGTTATGGCAACCGGCGGGTGAATGTGCAGTGCTGAAGTTTACCAGCAAGTACAAGTGCAGGAAGCTAAACACTCCTTCAAGGTCAAGGTGTTGAGAGTTTGATCGATTTGCTGTTATTAGGACTGAGTTTTCTGTGAAACTGAACAGCAAAGTGGCCTGTTGGGACTGAATGAGGTCTGCAGAAGAATAGATTTTGAATTCAATTTTTAAGCACCCTGTGTGGCTACTCTGGCTCTCCTCGGTACCCTGCCATCCCCGTTGTCTGTCTTCTGTGGCTTGGCAAACACGCACGACCCCCAACCTCGAAACCCCCCTTGGAGCCTACCCTGTCATCGCCGTGGCTTACCAGTCCCTTTCACGAGTTTCGGCTGCCCAGGGAGCTGTAAATGTGCTAACAGAACACAAGTGCTGGTAGGCCAGTGTGAGCACCTGTTCCTCTAGCCGGTAATCGATGTCCGTTCTCAGCCAAACACTCCTAAGACAGTGTCAAAATCGCTGTGTCGTAGTGTGGCTGACCTTTCAGGGGCTGGCAGTCTCACTGGGGATGAAAGATGGAAAGGGGTCTTGTCTTCAGGGTCCCTTTCTTATAATATCACCGGAAAGCAAGTGAGTGCATTGTACTCGGCAGTAATGCTAACAGAGAAATGGTTTCTTTAACCTGTCTGTCTTGGAGGGAGAGTGAATATTGCCGAGGAAATACTGGGAATGAAGCTTCTCGGCATGTGGGCGGGCTGCTATTGACTCATTACCACACCGGTGAAAAGTTTGAGTACATCTGCTGGAAACAAATTATTTGGCCAACATATTTTCCCAGCACTTCTGCAGCAATTCCCAGACACGTAGGACACTGGCGGGAGGCCTTGCGTTCACTATTCCATTTTTTGTCCCGCTAAATGATTGCCCAGGTTACACAGGTGCATTCACACTTTTCACATGTAGTGCATCTCTTAATCAGCAGTAAGACGGCGGGCACATTGTCAAGCACGTCTGATCCCGTGAAATGTATATTTAAGGATGTTTATTTGTAAAGAACAAATCAAAAAATGTGGATGTGACTGTTTGCTACAGCTGTGTATGTCAGCTGGTGCGTCTTTTTTCCCTCCAAATTGTACAACAAAGTATTTTGCACATATCCTGTGGTAATTTAATGCCTCTGGGCCTGGGGAAGAATAGGGTCTCTAAACAGAGTGAATTGGCTCTCCTTATTAACATAATTGTGCTAAAGCACATTTTACCGAAAGAGCTTCAGGAGCAATGAGAAGCAATTAAGATGCCTAAACTGGAAAAGGCCTCTGGGTAGTGTGTGAAACAATGACACTGGGAAGATGGAGAAACCCACTGAACCCAGAATTCCTGTCATTTTTTTGGAGCATTGAACTTCAAGCATTAGTCAGTGCCTAGTGTCTCTGTCCTGTTGCTTATTTATTTTTTTTGGTTGCCTTTAAAGTGTAATACATTAGGACTTTTTTTTTTTTTTTTTTTAAAACCTGTCACTTTCCCACCACCTCATTTTGCTCCTGTCACCCGAGGTTTACCTTTGAAATTCCAGAAACTGCTTCAGTCTTGCCTTCAGCTTACTAAGCCAATTAGTGTCAATAAAAGTTCTTCATTATGAGTTGGTTTTTTACATATTTATTTTTCCCCGCTTCTGTGGCAATAGACATACAAAATCTGTTTTTATGAACTAATTCTGTGCAATGCAACACTAGACTATAGACACATTTTCTATAGCATGTTCTGTTAAAGAAAAATTAAAATGCCGTTTGTCTGCAGACTTCTCATATGTCCAATGGAATAGAACCAAGCAAGTTCCTTGTACTATCAGGTGGCGAAGAGGTTCAAATTTTAGCCTTGACAAAAACATTTTTGTATTTCCTCTTTACACCAGTAGCTGTGAGCATTAATAAACTAACATTTTGAAAGTAGAGATGAGTTGTGGAGCTGCTGAAGCATGTCTGGCAATATCCAATAGCAAATGGTAATGTTAGTAGCAGAGACATGTATGTGCATCACAGTTGCTCAGGTGTTATATTCCAGCTGTACAAAACAGACAATTCAGGTATGTTTGTGTCCTCACCAGGGCTTACACTCTCATCCATCTGGGAGCTGCTGTTAGGATCAACACTGGTTCCCTGCAGCCCTGCCAGCGTGGGCCGGGTGTCGTACCACCGCAGCTGTCATCAGGGTGAGTAATGAGCACAAGGCCGGGGGGCCGAGAGGGTCCAGGGGTATTATGAGGACAATAATAAGCCCCTCCTCCTGCAAGCCTTCACAGGAGAGGTGTAACCAGACCTGGACTTTGTGGAACAACAGTGGGGGGTAAGTGGACCCTTGGGGCGGGTAATGCTGAGTGCAGCAGTAGTTTGCCTCCTGAACGTTCCCCTAGCCAAGGTAGTGGTGTATTAGTTGAGGATTATATTGAGTTGTTCTATGTCAGTGTGCAGATCTTCATAACCCAGGAAACAGTTGTGCAAGCTGAGTTTTGCACCACCTCAAATATGACAAAGGCCATGACGTTAATTTGATTTTAAGCATAATAAAAAATAAAGGGAACTAGATGTGAACTATTAAGCTGTATTAATGGCTACAAGGCTAATAAGTCAGTCAGTAAAAATGTCTATGCAATTGCAATGATTACATTAAGCAGAAGAGAGGACTTTGCTCAGAGTTTTGCACCGAGTACCACTTCCGGTGTGGCCAGATAAAGCAACCAAATGACTCCTCGAGAGAGACGACACTGATTTTGTCTGCAAGGTTTGGGGTTTGAACACATGTTGGAAGAAGTTTACTTGGCTTCTGAATTGTAGTGTATAAGTTTTTGGTAGCTGTGTAATAAAGTGCTCTGATGAGCAAAGTGCTTTACTTTTTTTCCCCCTCTGGTAAATGTTGGTGGTTTTGTTGCTTTCTCATTTTGAGAACTAAAAAGCCATATTGACTCTTCTTGCGATGATGAACATTGTGTTGGGGTTTTTGGTAATTATAAGAAAAAGAAATAAAATCTCCTGAAATCCACTCTTCACTGTCACACCTCAAATCCAGCACATTCTTTTGTGCCGCATAGTTTTTCATGACCTGAGCCTGCTAGAAGTTTTCCTACTGATATTTACATAAAAAAAACTTATACCGAAATAGATTTTAAAGACATTTCTTATTTTCTAATGTAATGCGAACTGGCGCACTGTGTAGCACACATATCTCACATCTCCTTTGCTCTGGTTGATGGAGCCATTTCATGTTTTATGTCAGTTTCATGTCTATGCAGAGCTGTATTGCATGAGTTTCTCCCACAAACCAAAGATGTGTTTCAGGAGAAAGGTCGGTCATCCCACGTCCCCTTGTTAATGAGAGCTTAAAGTGCAACCTGATTCCCTTTGTCAGCCTAAATTTAGTTCCGCATACCGCAACAGGTCATTGTTGCCCGTGGCCATTAAGCTCCATAATGTGTCCTCTCACTGGTGGGATGTTTCTGAGCTTCTCTGAGTCTGAGCAGTACTGAACTTCACCTCCTACTTTTTATTTCCACGCCTTTTACCCGCACGCTTGAATTATTGCAATATTTATTCAAGTGTTTTACCACCACTTTGCATGTGTACTGGAGTGACCATATGTGGCTTCCTTCATGATCAAAGTATCTACCACTGGTTCAAAGGCCTGGAGTCTGGATTTGAAGTTGATTATCATATGCAATCTGGTACTATAAGGTGATATTTTAGCCTCAGATGAATAAGTGGGGCAAGGCTCCTCCCACCTTTGTTTGACCTCGGGTTCACGTGGGGCCCTTGTACTGATGGAACAGCTGCTCGAGTGTAAATCACAGGGCAAGAGGAAACCAGATCAGGTGGCCTTCTGGACAGCTCCTGGCTCGCTGCTGGCGCCTGCAGCTGCCTATGTCCTCTTTGGTGTTTGTTCTTGTCACCACTGTTAGAGCTCAATCCACAGGGACAGCAGGGGCAGAAACTACTACCTGGTTCCACATTTTTCTACATCTCTGACAAAAAAATGTCTCTGGCATTTCATTTTGCATTCTCTGTAATGTGTTTTATAACTTTAGTTTTTTACAACCTCAATTAAAACAAATTTTGAAATTCATTTGATCCGTTAAACATTTATTCTTAGATACACTAGCTAGTTTTGTCAGCAAATGTAGTTTCTCGCATGTTCTTCTGTGAAATAACAGTCACTGAAAGACACTTAGTAAATTGCATCGAGTTCACTTAGAGCACCAGAAACAGTTAAACTACAGAGGGATAAACAAATACTGCAGCTTTACCAAGAACAACCATGATACACAGCTGAAAATTGGAAGGCAGCAGAGGAGAAAGGAAATGTTTGTATAGCAAAAATCCACTGTATGTCTTTGGCAAACTTGCTGGAAACCAGTGCTATACTAAGAGGAAAAGCGTGTTAATAATGTTTGTGAAACGTCAGATGGTTTTTGGTCAGCAGGTTATCTTAATCAGGGCAAGTGGTATAAAGTGTGAGTGTTTCTGTCTCTGTGGAGTCATTGCTATCCAGTACATTCTGGAACAGAATCAATATTGTGGTAGTTTGATTTCAGGTCAGTTATTATTTACTTTATTTTTAAGCCGCCCAGTTTTTTAAGACAGTATCCATGTTACTTGTTTGTTTTTTTTTTTTTTTTGTTCTGTTTTTGAATAGCAAATCCATCCATAAAAAGACCAGTCACATAATTTCTGTTTATGCTTCTGTTTGCATGTTTAGGTTTAGATTAAGTTTAAGCAAACAATCCACAACCAGTTAGATGGCTGTGTCCTGTAAGTATAACAAATTGTACAATACATTGTATGTTTAGGTCTACCCTTTCCACAGCAATTCATATCCCTCTTGTCAGTTTCTGCAAGAGGAGACCTGCTTGAAATCAGCCGACAGCATCTAAAATTACACCGTACTTCATGGCAATTTATGTGTCAACTGTCACTATCTGTGGTGTGTCTGTGGTGTATGACAGGCTTCAATTATCATAATTATGATTCCATTCTTCTGCTCAGCTCTTTAAAGTAGGACTGAATTCTATCTGTTTATCTAGTGGGGGATGATGTAAGCAAAGCATATAGAAATAGATATGTAAGAAAATATGATTAAGGGAAAATTTGATATTCATTTCAATGTACAGTGGTAGTACATAATATGTACTGTGTCGTGGTGCCAGAAATATTGCCTGAAATGCACCTCGTGAAGCATTTCAACTCGATACTGCAGTAAACACCTCTACAGGGAAATAAAGCTGCTTCTGAGGACTTTATTCTGTAATTTTCTCTAATTGAATGCACAACAGAAAAGGATTAAGTTTCTCATGTGATTACGATCCGGCCCCAACCACAACAGCCGTCTCCGCATAGAGAATCTCTGCCAAGATTATGTTTTATATACACGCTGTCTGTCACCGCAACATAAACCACTTTCTTGCAGCTCGTACGTAAACAGGGTGGCTACAGCTTTCATAAAGTTATACATGTTTTTCCAGCACTTCTGGTGCAGGTATCCCCCTCAGTATTGTTATTAACACATTGTTTTTCTTCAGCCATGCTGTTTCTTTTCGAAAAAACTACAATAGAATATCAGATGCAAAGTGGCTGGTGGATGTTGAAAGTAGAAGTTTTTAACTTTAACTAGTGGGCTGCAGGTTGTGCAAGCCCCCACTGTGTGTAGATGTTCTCATGAATTTTCATCCTTTTTTCCCCTCCTGTGAATAAGCAGGATGTGGGTTGATGATTATTCATCTAACAGATCCACCATCATTGGATGCCAGGCCTGTTTGAATGCATTATATTTATTGTTTTGCATGATGGAAATTTGATCCAAGTTACTTCTTGTAGCTTTGTTTTTAGTTAGTTGAAGGTTGTTTCTCCTTCCTCAGTATCTCTTTAATTACTATACAATTTGGCTAAATTTGGCATGTTGTAAGTTTTCAGACCTGTCACTTTTACCATGAACTACCTTTCACCGTATTTATCAATACAGCATATTATATATTTTTTAATCCTTTATAGCAGTGCCTCTGTTGTTCCATATCAAACCCATGAACCTGTCCTGTTCCTGCACGTTAGTATAAAAGTGCTGCTCTGCAGGATCTTGACTGCTTTCTGTTGTTACCACTACCAACTCTGACAGCATCAAGTCACCAGCCTTTCTGGCGACCTTGAAAGCACGCCTGAGCAAAAAGCGTTTTTCATTCCTCTAGGACGATCCAGAAAATCAGATACTTCAACAAAATTGCACAAGTATGAAGAGCCTCTTTCTAATAAGACTTTCCAAAGAAAACAACTTATGGAGACACCTCTTAGCAGATAGAACATACCTGTTTTAATTTGTCTGATTTGTCAGCTCACTTTAATGAAGGGAAATTTCTGTCTGTCATTTTTCTCTTTTATGGAGAAGTTCAAAGATACTGGGAAATCGCTTGATTGCTCAGCCTTGACAAGCTCTGACAGCAGTTGTTTTTACACAGTTGCTGAGGCAGCAGATGGGATAAGGCCTACCTTTGCCTAAAATGCAGCACAGCCAGATAATACAGAATATAAAAAGCGGCAGGAAAAGTATAACTGGGAAGGGATGTGAAGCCGACAGCTGAACAGGAGAGAGGAGAAGGGTCTGTCTGTGAGCCCCATATGTTCTAGGGAAATAATGTCAAGCTGGAGAATTCGATCGCTGGAGAGGCCCCTCTGTACCCCCCCTGGACAAGGTGACTGTTGTTACAGAGCAGCCTTTGTGTGAGGATGGATGCCTCCCAGTGCAGCAGTGCTGAGGAATACGGGGACAGGGCCAGCTTCCAAAATACCACAGTAATCGCCTCCTGCCAGACAGCGCAATATTTAGTCCCACCACCGGAGTGATAGTGATATGAGCGCTCTGCAGGAGGGACCTTTTTTCGGCTGTAATTGTTTCCCAGTTTGAGGCCTCATTAATCCCAGGTACGATGGGCCTCTTCATCAGCACTCCTGTCAACGGATTTCAAGGCGGCAGTCCAAGCAAATTGCTCATGTGGCTCACAAACCACCGTGTCCCCAAGTAATCAGACCAAGGTCAACCAATGGACGACTTACCCATAGAGGCAGAGAGTGTCCGACGGCATGACACGGATCATTTTCCACTCTGTCTCTAGCTAATTTAATATTTATTGATAATTACACAGCCCTAAAACCACATGGATCCTCAAATATCTGTCCTTTACGGGGTGGTTGCATTCTACTCTCATTTAAATGTGCTTTTGGCAATTTGGATCTTCAGTCTGGTAAACTGCTCTATCTGAAGAGAGGGTGAATCGGTGTGTTTCCTCTTAGTAGGGACAAGCTTTTACATATATAATGGTTGCTAGGAGGCATTGAGGTGTGGGCAGTGGTCAAAGTGGACCACCTCTTCATGTGGTCACCCCTATGAGGTCTTGCCAAGCCACTGTTCTGCCTTTTCCTTTGCTCAGACACGTTTTGTGGAACTGAGTTCAAGCAAAATGAAAAAACCATGGAAAAAAATGTTTAAAAAGTAGAACATCAGCATTCATGAACCTGCAGAGGACATACAAAAGCAGAATTGAATTATGGTAACAGGAGTTATACTCAGATAAATGACTGATGTTCACTGATTTGTTTTAGCATACAGTTAATCAGATTTCCTCTTTGTGTTCTGTGTGGACCTGATGCACATATTTGTAATGCCTTCATTAGTATAGCAAGCCTGGAACCCCTTCTCATCTAGTGCTTTGTGTTTTGTGCAAAACTGCTATACGGAAACAGGTCAGGCACACATTTAAGAATTCTGAAATGCAACAGTAAAATGTTTTATGTTCAAATGTGTATTAGTATTCGTATCACGTATTAATTATTATTTTAGAATTTCCCTTGTTCACGTTGTAGGATTTTATAGACGAGAAACAAATGGTTTATGTAGGGTTTTATCGATTTTTAAAGAGGGTTGCACCAAAACCTTACAATCCAAATTTGTAATAATACAAAGCTCTGGGTATTTTTACATTTTGCTGTTTGAGGTAACAGAAGTGGTGGACATTAGCTGTCACCAAATTCATGAGAAGTAATCTCTTGTAGTTGGGCATTTCCAGGACATCTAACTTTAGCACCTGAGCTGTCATGTGTTTTGCTTTGCCAAAAACTGAAATCTCACATGAAGAAAGACATGTAAAGGGAGGGCTTTGGATTTCATGACAGGAAATGTGGAAGTACAAAATACTGTATAACAAGGTGATTATACAGGATGTCCTCAACTTACAACTCATTTAGGCACTGACAGCCGGGCTGTATGCGACATCATAAGTCGTGATCTTTTGCAACTGTTCTGTCGGTAAGTCTGCTGAGCTCATTGAAGGCTGGTACTTAGTGAATGGTGTGACTGGTGCAGAAGCAGATACAGTTTTATGGGGGATACAGCAGTGGTCATGGGTGTTACATCACACAAAGACATGGATCTGGCAGGTCATCGGCATATCTCTCCTTTATTGTGCATCTCAAAAACTCAAAAGCAGGAGTTCAAAGCAAAAACCTCACATGAACAACCCTCACACCTCCTGTGTCATAATGAAATGCAGTCTATCCTAAACCAGCTAAACCTTTGTGTAGACATGACAGTGGGCAGATGTTTACTGCTCGTGTTAACAACTAATACTGTGTGAGATGTGAGAAGGTTTGCTGGCTGTGGATGGGCAGAGCAGGTGTGTAGCACAGTTTTGTACTGCGTTCACCTTACACAGTTGTTAGTCTGCAGTGTCACGCAGGCGTATTGTGTAGGTACACATGTGCAATGTTCTTATGCATTTCATAACATTTTTCATGTACAGTATAAGCACGCAATCATATCGTAGTACTGTATATATTTTCAAACGGCTGTCAGCAGCATTATGCTATAACATCATACATGTACAGATACTGTACATTATGCAACATGTTTGTGTATACATGTTTTAATTGGCTGTAAAATGTTCATTTCCTAACCAAAATTCCTGGAAATAAAAAAAAATACCATTTTTATCCATTTCATTTTAAATTATTTTTGCAATTATTATTTGTTTATCATTATTGACCGTTACAAGAATCAGTTGTATGTTGAGTGTGTCATAAATTGAGGACAGTCTCTGTATTTGTCTGAATAGAGAATTTGTAAATAATGGTTCGACAGGTATGGAGCCAAGTCTCCACTGAGAATTTAACAATTTATGCTTTACGTTAAAATAACGCACACAATGCTCCCCTCACTGTCACTGTCCTTCCAGTGCACCTTAAGGTTTTATTTACTGTTTTATTTATTTATTTACTTACTTACTTACTTATCTATCCATTTGCTCTTTGTTTCTTGTCTTCTTGGTGTTTGGTTGTTTGTTTTACTCGTTGTAATTTTTCTGCACAGTCTCCTATCAAATCAGAGCACATTTCACTACATGGTATAGTCAGTAACCATGTACGTGACAGATAAACTCTTTTGATTTTTTGACTTTTGACAAAAATAGATGCATAAAGTACATTCTCACCCCTGGGAGCAATACCCCTAGTGACCACAAGAGGACACCACTTGAGGCTACCTGACAGCCAACACACCTGATTGTCATAATTCCATGCAGTAATCAAGCAAAGACCCAGATCTTTTAAAGGGAGAAACTAACAAGTCAGATTGTGGGTTCTTAATCAGTCATTTTCATTGTATTTGCATTGGAGAAAGCTGAGCTGCCTAGTTGACTTCTGCTCCTGTGTATCTGTGTGTTGTTTCAAGACTTTGTTCCATACATGTTCATGCGTACTGTTTCACAAGTTCTCCAGAAACCAAAATTCTCCATTCCCTGTGTTTCCTCGTTCACATGGCGCCACATCCTTACAGTGTTAGCTCTCCGCTTATCACCTTTTCCACTGTGTATCTGTAAGTAAACTTTGCACTTGAGTTCACAACAGTTCACATTTCTATTTGATCCTAACATACAGTGTTTATTCAACATAATTCATTTTTTTTTGTGGAAGGTTAGATTGAAAGGCAGTTGTCTATATGACTGTCCTGTACTGCTTTAGGAACCTGTGTTTCTGCTGTGGATCCGTGTGTAGCATCCTCGCGGTGATGGCATGTAGTGAATGTAACTGTGCAACCACTTAGGAAAAATCAGGTAGCTTTGGACATACAATGTTTCTCCTTCACTCATCAGAGAACAAGGTTTCCTACTACATGGTCTGGGAAGTGACAGAGTATGGAAAGAATGTTAGTAAAAACTCATTTTGCTCCTGGAAGTCAGCCTTGAAAGTCCCACCAATCCATCCCCCTCCCTTATGTAGCAGCATACAGTGGAGAAGTAATGCCCAAGGTGTGCATAAATAAGTCCACAGTCAGAAATGTACAAAGATTTGTACTGATTTCAGCATACTGTATTACCTTAATCATTTACAAATATTATTTGTTCCAGTGAAAGGGAATAATGGACCACAGATATATCCATATTAAGGGAAATTGAGGTCACTGACTCAATTTAAGCACATGGCTTTGGATTAAGGGAGGCACCAGGGTACCCATAAGGAAGCCATGCAAACAGAGAGCAGTCAAAACTACACCAGACCCAATGTCCAGAAAAATAGTATTGGCACCTGACAACCATTCAGGGCTCCTGAACAAGATTCCAAATTGAGGGTTGAGTTAAGCAGACAACTTGAGTTCTCAGTTAATGTCAGAGTTTTCTCTAAACTATTGTGGTGCTGCCAGGTATTTCTCAGCGAATCATCTTGTTGGCTCTTACACTGTTTTAGGAAGAGTTGATGGGAGAGGCTAATAAAAAAAGGTTGAAGTATGAGGAACTTATGGAACAGTTCTGCCCAAAAGGCTGCAGGGCAAGGTGTGTGGACTGAGGTAGGTTTCAGGGACTTTGCTGGAAAGCCTTTGTAGAGGGCCTGCAGTATGTTGGATGGCACCGGCAGTCAGAAGATGGGTGTGAAAGACATTACTGCAGCTGTAGAGAGGGTGGCTGTGGATCAGGAGATGTAAGTCATGGCAAATCCCTAGTTGGGTCTCCTGGGTGAGGGTGTTTGATGTGGACTCAAAGAAATCAAAACTCAATGTGGACTGAAAAAGACTCAAAAAAATCTGTCGAACCTCTAGTGAGATAAGTGTTTCTGCTGCCCTCACCCCTTTTGAGCCTGAATTTATGTGGCCACACTCCTTGGAATAAAGAAGATGCTGGTATCTGCACGAACTGAGTCTTTCTTATGTGTCACAGCAGAGATGTGCAATGCATTGTGACCAGCCCTTGAGAGGCTGTGTGCTGCTCCCACATAATACTTTTCTGAAGAAAGATGCAGCTCATTGACCAGAAAATCATCTTCCTGCTGCTCCTGCACCTGCCAATTTTGGACCTATGTGCATTATTGACAGAGAGATTACAAGCGGCCTTACTAGTGAACTCATATGAATAAAACTTAATTTATGGAATGTTTTATCATGCAGTCACATCTCTTGCTGTTTTATATAGATTTTAATGCTTTTGCAAGTACCATAAAATATTTAGCATTAGCATCAAATTATTGGTCTTGCGAAAAATCCAAAGGTTCTTTTCCGTAGAAAAGAAGAAAATTCTATTTCTGGGATTTCAGACATGGTGATGTGTTTCTGCGGGACTACAGCGCACACTCATCTTAGAGTAATACCCCAAGGAGCTGAATTTCCTTCTGTGTGATGGATCAGAGGAAAAAAAGAACTGGCATTCAGTGTAGACCTAGCACATATGTACAGAATTGACAGAGTGCTTCAAGAATTAATATTTAATAACACTTAGAAGGTCTCAAGGTCATTTTGTTTTTTAGAACAGACACCTCCCTTTGTAGAGACAAGCCAAAGGCAAAAGGTCTATGGGGACTGTAAGTGAATTCATCCAGTAAAATTTTCAAGTTGTGTAAAATGGATCAATTCCTTTTTGTATGAATGTTTAGGCAAAGAATTGGAGCAGTACAAAAATAGCCATTGTTCAGAGGTACTTCAGGATGTGAGTGAAAATTTGTGATTATTTTATTAAAATTCTGAGACGAGCTAATTGTTTATTATGACTATTCTGTGTTGATTATGTCCAGAATTTGCATGCCTTTGTTCTGTTTTGCTCCTCTTGATTCCTTTGAGAGTTTCAGGTTCAGCGGCTCCGAAGAGGCTCATTGACCATCAGATCTGCAGCAGTGAGCTGCTGTCAAATAAGGGAGCAGCAGAACAACATGTACTGCCACACCAGAGGCCCCCAGTTTGCAGAAACTCATTCTGTAGTCCAATAAGCGACCTTCTGTATGTGGCAAGTAACACATTTGCTTTTAACTGATGTATTTAATGTGACTTTCAGTGTTAAGCTGCTTACAATGGTTTATCCATTTATGCAGCTGGTTATGATTTATTTTTAGTAGAAAATACATAGTTTGTAATTAATCATGAGGATATGTTTGTGTGTGTGTGTGTGTGTGTGTGTGTAGTTTGGAGACAGGAGGTGCTTGCTGAGTGAGAGGAACAGAATAAGAATCTGCCTTGCAGGAATTGAGAGGAGATTAATTTTGCTCTCCCTGTGGCACTAAATGAATCCCTGTGCCTTACCTGTTTACTGGAGCGGACTGATGACTTGATGGCTCCGGCATTGTAGAGATTGACATACTCTGGCCACGTGCCTGTTGTCTCCGGTTCCTGACCCTGTCAAACAGTCGATCATTTTCTGCTCCACTGGGCCTTGCTGGGGGAGCTCGGTGAGGGCGGATCAGCTGCATCTCAATCAGGCCCCAGGAGCGGGCAGCTCCCTATTGGGCGCAGATGGCCTCCGCAGCCCAGCATGCTGAAACCCGCCATTGCCTTATTGCTGTGTGTATCACCCAGCTACAAAGATCCCTGTCTCTGCTCCTCAGGGTGCATGTGTCCTTTGCAGGAAAACTGAGTGCTGAGAGGGATTTCCAGTTTCATTTATTTTTTTAAGGTGCTGCAGGTAACTGGAATGTGAATTTTGGCAGACACTTGTCATCACAGCTTTATCTCATACCTTGGGGTACTTTGCCTATGCTATTAACCCAGTAGATTCTGCTTTGACTTGATAGGCTACAAGTATTTTTAAAAAGCAGACAAGTATTTAAAAACTTAGACTGACAGGGTCCCAGGAGGATGCTGCCTCTGAGCAATAAATTCAATTTGACTTGCATCACAAAAGTATTTGGTGTTGCAGGTAGGAAATAATGAAAATGGTGAGAAATTGGATATTGCCCTTAGTGGTGACAAGGTTTCATTTATATGTGAAAGAATTTGAACGCTTCTGCTTTTGTTGAGTTGCTCATTCTCCTTACTCAACCCTAACCACAGCACAGTGGTAGGTGAGACATCCTTATGGTTACACTAAAACTGTAGAGTGGCTCTGCAAAAAACCACTTTAAAAACTGAATAGATGATTAATTTCAGCACGATGTGGTTTAAGAAGATGAGATGTGAGATTACCGAAATGCCTGGTGAAACCTTTTATGAGGAAGCATTTTGGAAAGACCTTACAGAGTAGATTATTTTTATTTAGACATTCTTCATTTTAAACTGAAGTCATCATGTACATACTTTGTAATTATGGAGCAATTTCTATCTTTATTTGCTAATACTCTATGCTCTTAGACATCCCATTGATCATTGGATGCCTTTATATGGGTATCAATAATGTAGGTGCTGAGATCAGGCTTTACAATCTGAACAGCAAACTCCCACCAGGCTTTCCAACAGAAGGGTTGATTCAACAAAATGGAGGCAGCAATCACTTCACAAATTCTACCTCATAAAAGCTCGCATCTCTCCCTTAATGCAATTTTGTGTTTTATTCTGTTCGTCTGAGTTATTTGCTTACTCCTCTCTAGCTGTAAGTGTGGAGGAGGAAATCAAGTGGCACACTGGAATATTACATTTCTGTTAAACTCATCTTTTGTTCCCCGCAACAGATCAGAGAGGCACTTTGGTGGTGGAATCTGATTAAATGTTTTTCCATAGATTTTGTCGCCGTGTGAGCCCACGTGGTGCGAGTGTGTGAGTTTTGTTTGCTTGTGTTCAGATGGCATTGAGGGACGCTGTTATTCAATCTGCTTAACCTGAAGAGGTGGGCCTTGCATGCTTGATTTTTACAGTGGGCCAGGGGCTAATATAAGCACAGCCTTGCAGAAGCTGTACAGTTTGTGTTGGCAAACACACACAGATGTAAACACAACTGAGGTATGTTCCCCGCCTTCTTTTACTGAAGGTCTGCCATCAAAATTTGTTCCTCCTTTCCTACTGGGTGCCTTTTAATAATGACATTTATTAATGGCTTGCTTTTAAATTGTAAATTAAGATGTACTGTATAGCCAAAACTGTGAGGACCTCCCTTCTAATGACTGTATCAGCCGCACGCACACAGCATACAAACATATTCTAGGCAAATGTGTGCTTCCAGCTTTGTAGCTACAGTTTGGGGAAGCTCCTTTCCTGCTTCACCATGACTGCCCCATCCCCCCACCGTGCACAAAGTGAGATCCATAAACTCATGGTTTGCCCAGGTTGGTGTGGAATGGCCTGCACAGAGTCCTGACCTCAACCCCATTGAACTCCTTTGGCATGAACTGGAATGCCGACTTCTCACTTGACATCGGTGCTCAACCTCCCTGATGCTCTTGTGGCTGAATAGGCATAAATTCCCACAGCCGCACTCCAAAATCTGATGGAAGTCCTTCCCAGAAGAGTTGAGGCTGTCATAGGAGCAAAGAGGGAATAACTCTATATTAATGCCCATGGGTTTGGAATAGGAGGTTCAACAAGCACACATGGGTGTGATGTTCAGGTGTCCACATATTTTTGGCCATATAGTGCAGCTCTATTCTGTACTGTAATTAGAATGTGTGGGGATCTGACAGTTTCCTTCCATAGTAGATATGGCTGGAAATCCATTTGGCAAAATTGTGCTGTTTTCAGATCTGTTTTAGGGTGAAAATCTCTAAAACCCAAATTCTCTGATTCTGACCATTTGGTCCCTGAAAGCTGCCCCTCTGGTTAGTGACAAGGGAGACATCTGACATGTAGTGTTCTACAGCTCCCCCAGCCATAACAAACTTCACTCAGAGTCAAAGGTGGTCTTTCTTTGAGCGGAGATGCCCTAATGAACCTTGTCCATCAATGTAGGCTCCTTGGAGTGCTGCATCCAGGAGTCATCTTCTAACAACACTGATGAGCAGTCTATAGACAGCATCTCTGGCTGGTGTGCTTGTTAAAGGACCACTCCTGCAGTGCCACGTTCAGTCAGGAAGCAGGGCCCAAGTTTAATGAGCTTCCCTCTTGTCACTGGCACGCCAGTGTGAGCCACAGTTGTACATGCAGGTCCCCCAGATAGCAAAAGGTCCGAAGTGCTGTGGGGTCATGGGGTGTTGGAGTGATGCTTTGCATTAATGATTTCAGTGCATTGAAATGTGGCGTTCTGTGTGGTGCACAGTTTAGTGTGATGGTTTTGCCTCTTACATTGACACTGGCTCATGACTCATACTGCCTGCCTTGCCTGAGCAACTACCCCTCCTTTCAAAAGACATCTGAGTTTGCAGGGAGATTCATCAGTGTAATAGGCTAGAAACTGAACACTTCACTGCTTGTCTGTTCTAATGGTGGTTTTCCAGCCTTATCTGTCCATTACTCAAGGGGAGAGTTTTACAATCCAGGTGGAGCACATTGTAGTGCCACAATTCATTACGCTTGGCTGTAGTTGCAACAGGGAATACTACTGCTCAGCATCTGCAAAGCCGTCTGTTCTGTTGCCTCTGTGGTCCTGAAAGTGATTTTTTTTAAAAACACTGCTGAGGCAAGAGGCCAGGCTATCCTTTAGGGAAGCAAACCTTAGGACATCAGGTGGCTTTGAGGGTTAGTGGTGGTTTTGTTAGGAGTGCCGGTGCCAGGATAGGAAGCAAAGAGGTCATTTTACATGCGTTCCATTAGTCACTGAATTGGTCACACTGTGGGTGACTTGTCCTCTGCCACAGTTCATCTCATTCCAGCACATTAGTAAGGCAGGATATTGACTGGAGGGACCTGTGCTTCACTCGCATGCAAAAACAGCATATCTTCTAAAACTAAAACAACTTATTTCAAGTGGTACATTTTTTTTAGACTCCTATGCATGTCAAGACTTTGACTCTTGATGAGTTAAGATGCTTTTACAAATATACTGCCATTCAAAAATAAATGTGGCATAGCTTTTCAGTTCAAACACATGGCACACTTTCTTCAAGATGCCATTGTTTCTTTAAAGAATAATAAATGCTTAACTGGTTCAAAGTGTTGACACATAGGAACTTATCATCCAAACCAGTTTCAGTTGTTATGTAGCTGCATTCACTAAAAATTAAATACAGGCAGTCCCCAGATTATGAGCAAAAGCCATTCCTAAGTCTTTTGAATTTAAATCGAATTTGTAGGTAAGTTGGAACAGGTACATACGGTTCTTATTTAGTGCGGGGTTAGTTAAATGTTTGTCTTGTATAGTGTATATACTGCCCAGCCAAAAAAAAGTCACCACCTGGATTTAACTAAGTAAATAGGTAAAAACCTTCCATTGGATAATTACTGCAGTTCAGCAACGTTATGTGCCCAAAAAATGAGGTCGGCTGACTATCTGAATATACTGAAGGACCAGGTTTTTCCATCAATTAATTTTTTTTCATATTCCAAGATGGCAATGCCAGGACTCATGGGGCTCAAATTGTGAAAGAGTGCTTCAGGGAGCATGAGAGAGACATCATTTTCACACGTGGATTGGCCACCACAGAGTCCAGACCTTAGCCCCATTGAGAATCTTTGGGATGTACTGGAGAAGAGTTTACGCAGCGCTTCGACTCTACCATCATCAATACAAGATTTTTGCAAAAAATTAATGCAACTCTGGATGGAAATAAATGTTGTGACATTGCATAAGCTTATTAAGCTTATGCCATGGCGAATGCATACCGTAATCAAAGCTAAAGGTGGTCCAACTAAATATTAGTGTGCAACTTTTTTTTTTGGCTGGGCAATGTATTTTACCTTTCTGTGCATGTAAAACACTTAAACACATGCTTCATTATTCTCACTGATTTTTTAAAAAATTGTTCCAATCGTTGACCATCTAGCCTAACGCTTTTCCAATGACTGATGGTGTTTCAGTTCTTTCCAATCACTTTATTATTTCCACTTTGTCCTCAGTCGTGATTGTTTTCCTTTTCTTTGATGCTTTACCATCGGATGCACTTTGGAGGCATGGTTACAAGGGTAAATAAGAGAAAAATTTAAGCCAAATACAAAGTTACATACTGAACACAGTATTAACAGCAACGTGATCCGACTTAAAATACTGAATGGTGTTCTCCTTCCTTGAGCCAACGAACCGCTGTAGCTGTGCAATGTTTTCGTCAGCGTCACAAAGTAGTGCATGCGTTTGTTCTCAAGTACAAATTGTCCATAAGTTGGGACATTCATAACCTGGGGGACTGCCTGTAAGCTTCTAAAAGCTAACTGTATATCTGTGCATCTATTTATTGTTTTCATTATTTTAGAATAATCATCACATCTGTTTTTGTGAACATACAAGCCATGTGCAAATTATTAAATGTATATTTCCGTGCCGAAAAAACTTGTTGCTTAACAATCTCCTTATGCACGCATACCTCCCACCATTTGGAGAACTGAATAGTGCTGATGTGATCTACTGGGATTTGGATTTTTAAGGTTTTTCTCTAACTTGTCATCTCTTTGCCAAGACTGCTCGACATTAGCGCAGATCTATCAGATACTTTTTCAGGTTTTCTTTTTTGAGCAAACGATTTTGTTTCATGACATACATTGGAACATCTGTGTTGTGCTGTTGAAGTGAATGCCACAATGGTGATGAATACTTCACTGGGGGGGGTCCTGTCCTTATATGTTATCTTTACTTGGTTAGGAAGTAAATGCATAAATTAATAAAACAGAATTCCTAAGCCATCTGTCAAGTGATTTATAATGTTTAAGATAATGTATTCCTGTAATATATGGGAAAAGGCTACTCTACCCAACCTAAAGGAATTTGTTTTTGTATGTTGTTTCCTTATGCACTGCAATTGGACAGCAATAGGTGATCAAAGTTTTACGCATACACCTGTGTTTTTGTAGTTCTTATCAACAAGGTGCTGTAGCACTCATTTTCAGAATATTCAGGTTCAGAATATTACCACATAGAAACACTGCAAAACAGCCAAGCAATTTTCTCCACAATTTGAAAATTCAGGATTTTATTGTCTATGCATGTAATATAACCATATTTAACCTAAATAGAGCATATAATAACCTATTGTGATTAATGTACTGTACATTTATTACCAATGCTAGCCCTCCAACAGTGTCAGGCTCCAGAAGCATGGAAAAACAATGTGAATAAAAACAGGAGAACTGAAAAATTCAATAGAAATGTTTTCCTGCACACCATGACAGCTAGTTCCCAGTTCACTTTTGATCCATAGCAGGATAATGAAGCCCATGTTTCAGAATTACTAGAAACATCAAACATTGTATGCTGTTGGTTGTTATATTAAAAAAAGATGACTTGATGCTGCTGAGCCACAGTGCTGCAAGACTAAGTGCATGCAGTAGGTACAAAGCACATCATTTCCAACAGACTGCTCAGTGACCGTCCCTAAAAATGCCAGTGAGCTGTTCAACAAGTTAGCAAACTACTGCTCATTCCTGTTAATGACATTGCTATAAGCTCTCAGATGTTTTCCATTATTTTCCAGAAGTCCCCTTCCATTAATTCCTCCTTTTTCCACAGAACGAGGAATATTTTGCTATGCATTTACATATTAGAGTCTTTTTTTCTTTTGACTGACATAAGCTTTTTTCTAAAATTAGAAAAATTAATAGTTTGAATTTAATATGATTTAATATGAAAAGGTGTAGGTGCTGATGTGAGCCTAGACTTGTGAAAAATATTTTTGTCTTTGTTATCTGTTGAGTCCTCCTTGAATCTGTAGTGTGGATGACACTGATGCTTCCAGACATCTGATAGTAGATACAAATACCAGGCTTATAATTCTACATCTTTTATCTACATGGAGTATATATAATTTAACCTCAACAGCATCTCTAAATTTTAAGTTCCATATATAGGGGATTAAAAATAAGATCATAAGTTGAAATACTAGAAGTGACTTGCAGAGAAGGTCATGGAACGCTTTGGTTCACACTGCTGCCATGAATACAACTTAACACAGATAACCCAGATGTCTTTCCCAAATGATCCCAAACTTTCCAAGCACATTTTCCATATTAGAATGAATATTGAAGGCAGTCAGAGTGCACACTACTTAGTAGACTCCACTCTTTGCTGTAAAGGTTAAAAATAAAGGTTTATTTCCCAAACTTCAGTTCATATGCTGACAAAATCAGAGGAAAAATAAAACTGTCAGCACTTGACCAGGAAAAAGGGAAGTTCAACATCTGGAATAACCATGATTTCCCCCTAAACACTTTTCTTTTGGAAACAAAATGACGTGAAAAAGTGATATAGTAGATGAAGAATTTTACAATGATTTGGTTTACGTTTCAGTCAGTGCACAGTTCCCCCTTTAAAATATTATTAATGGCCATTTAATAAATTCAATGAAAAAGTACATGGCAGTCTGTATATTTGAGAGTGAGAATTGTGTACCCTTATGACAACGGACTCCTTATCCCAGCATCAGATTAATTTCTTTGTCTGCCTCTCCAGAATGGGGGTAAAATCCAAAGGTTATATGAGCTCAGCTAATACAGTAAATAAAACGGACGATCATGTCATGAAAGATCCAACAATACCAGCAGGAAGCAGAGAGAAGCAGCAGTCAGATGTTACACCATGAGGGAGGTGGGGTTTGAAAAACCAACCTAACTTTCATTCTGATTTGCAACTGTAGTGTACGGGATACTGCCCACTGCCATTTTTTTTATTCCTAATTTGAAAGGAGTAACTTCTCTAGCTCCAGAATGGCATTTGGGACCTATTGGTGGCCTCAGGAGGGTTACTCTCTGCCAGTGTCTCTGCAGTCTCTGTGACCATTCTGAAGTCCAGCTCTGTTCAGTGGTTTTATTATAAAAAACAGGGCTTTCACCCTTTCACTGTTGCATCTTATATTTCAATTGAGTGACTTCAAAGGGGGTACTTGACATTGACTTGTGCAAGTGCCATTCTTCTCTGCTAAATATTTATGAACGCAGAGCTAAAGGAGATAGATGGTACCGAGTGAGGCCTGCGTGGAGGACTGTATGGTGAGACGATACCTTCTAGAAAGCAGCAGACCCACTACTTTGAAAGAACAGTAGGCATATTGATGGAAGAGGGGTGTCAGATTGCAGGGCTTCTCTGACTGAGCATTATTAACATCACAAATAATCCTATCAATAGTTTTATACATTTTGCATGTTTAAAAAACTTAAAAATGTGTTTACGGGTGCTGATATATTTGCTGGTAAAAGGACAGTTTTATTTGTTTTCATTGGATGATGCTGCTATTCAATATGAAATGTATTATTTGTAAGGCCTTCAACCAGTAATTAGTTGTTGTATTATCTATCGTATGTTCTTTGTATTGTATAAACAGGGTAAAACTGTGTTCCCTGTGGGATTAGATTTTATCAAGGGAAATTTGGAGAAAATCCAGGTTATTTCTGTTCAGTTCTGATTAAACCATACATTTTCTAAAAAAAAAAAAAAAAAAAAAAGGCTGCATACTGTATTGGATCTGCTAGGAGCAAAAACTGCAATTGCTTTCCTAAAATACTGGACCCAGATTAGTCCACTGAGGATTTTAACTTTTACAAAATAAATATATTTATTCAGCTGATTCTCTTCTCAAAAAGCAGTTGACATTTATGTGTCTATTCTTACAGTTTTTACTGCACCAGTTCAGACCACCTTGCATAAGGATACTACAGTGGAAGCAGATTTGAACTTGAATACTTGGGTGTTGGGCATTGTTCCTAACCACCGAAGTATCTGCTTCCCCAATATACCTAAACTGTTAAAGTTTATTTATTACCAAGTGGTGTTTCACCTTAGCTTCTCAGTAACATTTACATATCCTGTGTAAGCTATCCATCCATCTGTCCATCCATCCATCCATCGATCCATTTTTGTTAACTGCTTATTGTGAGTAAGGCTAAAGAGGTCCAGAATCTATTCTAGAAGCAGAGAGTGCTGAGCTATGAAACTGCCCCTGGATGGGATGCCAGTTCATCACAGGCTGTTCAAGCCACTTTTTTAAATTAAGCTTTTTTTTTTTAAAACTTAATTAAGATCACAAATGTTTCTAGAATCCATAACATTTGCCATCAATTTTTTCTCTCACATATCTCATTTAAAAAAAAAAAAAAACATGAAGTTGTGGTGAGTTAGCCATTTAGCTTCTTGTCATTTTTGTGCACGCATTCCTGAGATATTATATCTGTTATCGTATATTTCAAGCCTGATGGAACATAAAATGTTTTTTTTCTGATGTAAATGAAACTCTGGAACTGACAGAAGACTTGGTCTTGGGATGTGAATCCAGCAGGAACAGTTGTAACAGTTGTTATTCCTGCATCAGTTCAGTGCAACAGCTGCAAAGACAACTTACTGCGGATAAAGAATTAGATCAGGCAGATGCTGCTTCTTTAGTGCTGATCTGCCACTGTGAACTCAGAATAGAGTAAGAGAAGCAGTATGAACTGAGAACTAAAGGGCATCAAATATAATGAATATTGTGATGGTTCATCAAAAGGTTAAAAACAAAGCTTATATACCCCCGCACATGTCCACCATGAGCTTAAAGCTGCGCATCTGTTCATCAAAAAAAGCCTTTCTTGGCTTTGGTGAACTCAACAAGGTAATTGGGCAGAATTATTCTGCCGGTGTTTCATATCTTACTTTTACATAGTGGATCTTTATATTTGGAATCGTTTTTGAGAAAATGACAAATATCAGATGGAGCTCTTACAGCAATAACAGCCAGGAGACTCATTTTAAAGTGGGTTTGTCCATCTTACAGCATATAGATGGAGAAAAACCATTGTCTATTGATTAAAACAGAACCTGATCTCTGAGGTTAAGCCATTTATGACATGTCTAAGTGGTAAAAGATTCATAGAGCTCTTTCAATGTAAATGAGCAATTCCTAACTAAACTCATTTGAATTTTATTTATTCAGTTTTATAAACCTCCTTCTCCCCAGTAATCTCCAGCACCGTGAACTTTGACTCCTTTGCTGATGTCTGTACAGGGTCACCCTCTCGTGTCAGTCAGTAAGTGAAAGAATGAAATTTTGTGTGACAGGTCCTCCTGCTCCAGCTACATATGCAGGGTCAAAGTGGACACTGCATCATGTTTGTTTTGACTAAGGGCCACAAAACTTTTTTACAATTCCTTCCACTCCAATTGGGTAATTGGGGAACAAGAAATATGTTGGTTCATTTTTTTGGATGAGTATACAGCTAGCTATCTAGTATCACATAAGTCTTCTTTTGCTTCCAAAATGACCTGAATTCTTGGAAACAGTTCTAGATTTTGGTCCATGCTGACTCAGTAGTATCAGTTTAAGATACACCTTGGGCCAAAGTTGTATGATTGGGTTGAATTCTGTATACTGTGTAGTAGATTGAACTGAAATCTTTACTGTTCCTGGAATCATCTTGAGATGATGTATGCTTTATAACATGGCACATTATCCTGGCAAGTTTCAGTAGTGGTTGTGCAGATGGGGTGTTACTGCTTTCCAAAATAAGTAACACCAGATCTACACAATTACACATGTTCATTGATATACTGACAGCTGAGTCTCTAACACACAAAGTTAATCCAACACAGCATCTAGGTGCTCCTGACTGTTAAAATCCTGTTTATGTTTAGTAAACTGTTAAGCGGCTTGTTCAATAATATAAAATGCTGACCACTATAATGATCCACTATAGGGCAACATGGAAAAAAATTCATTAAGGAACAAATGAATGACCAGGATTTTTCTGCAAACGGAATCCCATTCAACATTGCATCAATTTTCACTGTCAGAAGGTTCTGTTAACGTTTACACGTTTGTGACAGCTTTGGGTTTAAAATGCAAATGTGCTTTGTAGCTTTATGCGATGACATTTTCTGGGATCGATAAACAGACTTTCTGGGACCAAGAAAGATGCCAACAGCTTGCAATTCCAATAATATTTAGTCTTTTATCCCATTTTAATTCTGCTGTAATTCCCCCATTGCTTAGCTCAGTTGTGTTTTTGAGTTCTTTGCTCGCATTTTCTTAGCACAAAAAAAGTTATTTATTTTTAATGGAAATATTCTTTGTTCACTTTTAAACATAATGGTTTTCAGACTATGCCATCATTTTACAATAAGTACACAACATCAACTGCTTGAAACTGAAATGAACCAAATGTTTCATTTCTGATGCAAGAAATCAGCTTTAACCACAACACTTGCTAGCTGCAGAGCTCCTCAACTGGCCATTCTCCTTGTTCTCTCTTCTGTGACACTTTAAAAAGTCTTTACAGATTTAATATAGCGTCATTACTTTGTTGCTCACGGTTGGAAGATTTTTCCTTTTACTTTTATATTGATTCAGGTCAGTTTTCCTGCTAGTGTCTCTTTTTGTGGCTAAACCCATCTATCAGTGTTAGCCAACAGGGCTAAATTGGAGCCAAACATTAGCTTGATCTTCACACAGCTGTGCACTATTGATTCCTCTGTAGCTCTGTGCAGATTAATTTATGGCTCAAAGAAGCTGGCCATAGCATTCTTGGATTCCTAAGGCTATACTGACATTGATCAAAATAAAACAAATACATTCAGTATGGCAAACTGTAAATAATGAATGCAAGGGCCTATAAAAGACCAAAGAAGATCATGTTTTAGGGGCCTAAATTATTTTTACCTTCATCTGCTAATTCCAGGGGAACAGCTGGAGCTTTGCTCTCATTCACTCTTATTTGTTGCTCCAAGCTTGCTGAAAGGTTCAGTCTGTGCCTGAAATTTCCTTTAATATCTAAGTGCTAAAAGACTGTATTGGAAATATTTTCACTTCTATGTAATTATTATACTGAACAAAATCTTGCTGTGACTTGATCAGATTTGTTTGCTGCTTGTATAACTCTGCAAGAATGATTTATTTCACTTTCATATCTACTGTGGCTGTTTCCCTTGTAGCTGTAACAGGGGGAAGTCACAGTAGTTGTGGTGGGAAAGGGGTGGGTGTAGGGACATCAGGTCCACATTGCGTTTGTCTCTCAGCATCCTTGGGGATAGTGTCGGAACCATTGTCCCACATTATCATGGTAAACACAGGCCTACATTACTACTGTTCTTTGTGTGAGTCACTGTGGGAGGTCAAGCATGGTGGCCAGGCTTAAGGGTTTTTAAAGAGGAGGGGAGTAGAGGATTGGGTGCTGAGAGCGACACTTGGCACCGTAGCCCTTTCGGGTCAGGTATCGGATGTCGCTACTGCATGCCAGAGTTTATCCAGTGCCAGGCAGCAAGTTGTGGGTGAAATCCTATCGCATTACAGACAGCAAACCTCTGCCTTTCACAAGCTCAGCTGAACTCCTGCAGCTGAAGCTACACAGGGATACAGTGAGGCCAGTAATTATTGACCTGATCCTCCCTTCAATCAGGGCCAACAAGCTTGAGCCATCTGGTTTTGGCAGAGCCAACAGGAAATACCAATAAGCATTAAAAAAAATGAAAGGTTACTACTTGTTGAACAGACAATTTCCTCACCTTATTCAGTATAATTGGATCAGAGTGCTGGTTTTGCATTTGGACGTTACTCGTGTTTACAGTCATCTTTACCCCATGGTTTATTGGCTCTGTGATCTGGACTAATAGTGGTTTCTCCACATACAGTGTTGCTAAATTAATTTCTTGCATCTTGCTGAAGCTTGCTCAGAGTCATGCAGCACATATAGTACGAGACAGGGTGTGTCAAATGAAAGAATGATTGGGATAGCTTTCCTTTGCTGAACATGGCATCTGACAGATCTGTTGAAATTTTTGAAATTGTCAGTTTGCTAGTTTGCTGTTTTTATACCAGGCCCTACCAGCTCACCATCTCATGACCCAGTGGCCCAGCCAAATTCTCCCAAAATACTGTGACCCTTGTCTACAAACAAAACAGTGCCGAGGACTGCCCTTTACTTCAGTTTCTCATCATGTGGTGGAATACACATCAATACCTAAATTCCAAATTTTACCCTTAATGTTCCCACCCTTATGGCTAGGACCATTTTTTCTGGTCTAAAAACAAAATGTTAGCTGCAGCTACAGTGCTTGAGCATCCGCTTGTAAAATAGTTAACAACATGATGTGAACATATTGTGCACGTAATATAATCTAATTCCTTCTAGTTCCTCCTTTCATGTGTATTCCTGAGGTTAGGAAACCAGTTCAGGTTTTCACAGCTCTGCCACCTGTCACCCTACTCCCTGTCAGCACCATGTTCCTCATTCCTGGTGTCAGTGGCCTCAGAATGAGAAGTCCCAGGCGTGGCTCATCCAGACATGCATACCAAGGACCCGTTTTGCCTGGCTGCAAAAGCACGATAACTGGTGCGTGCCTGCTACGGACTCTGGGTCTAGAGGGTGGTGGGGCACAGATGAGGCTGTAAAACAATCAAAACAAAAGACAGATGCAATCTTGGCTGCCTGTCAGTTGTACCATCATCCCCGCACTCCCCACCTCAAGTACTGATAAGACCCATCGTTGCAAGAGTCAAACTGATGTTGGACCTGTCTGCTGAGATCACCCAGGAATGGAAACCACAACAAATGAAGATTTGCAGTGTCCTGGTCTTACAGCCAGATGACATAAGGGTTAGAGGGCACATATAAACACATACATACACTCACACCCTCAAGTATACTGAACAGTCTCCCTCACTCTCTCACACACAACCTGACACAGTCATACATGGAAATTTGGTGACAAGGCTTGTGTTTATGTAACGAATTTTTCATTGTCTTCCAAATAAATCTTGTAGCTCAAAATAAAAGTGGTTTCAATCAAGAGATGAGGTTGAGTGACAAGCACGTCCTTGTTACTGTTTAGAACCGGAATTCTCAAAGCCTGTTCTTGGGTGAAATAAGCTGTGCTCTGAAAGTGTACTGCATAATCTGTTCAGAAGATCTTACTTAAATATAAATACCCCTATTCCTGTGCTAGGAAATAATGTGTATTTCGTGCAAAGTGAGCAAAGGATTGAACACGATCGACCCACAGCGGCAGAAAAGGCCTTACTTAAGATCATCTTTGTCTGATGTCTGGGCTATCTTTGAAGTTTGAGATAAAGTTATAAATTCAACCATAAAGAAACAAAAAATTTGGATTTCAGAAGAAAAACAGAGTATAGAAATCAGTGCTGTCACGCAATAAGATCCTCTTACTGTCACTGTAACTATGATTCATCGTGAAACAACATGTTAAACACGTCCTGGGACATTGGTTTCCTGGTCTGGACTGAGGTCATCTTGTCATGGAAAAGTCTGGCAAATCATTTCCTCTGCCAGCCATTTTTGTGGGTTTTTTCTCATCTGTGTGATGGACAGCAAGGTAGATATTAGTCCACAGTGAGGAATTGTTTTTCCAGCTGACATGATTTCATGAACGTGGGCCTGGATAGCAACCTTTGGCTAAGCTAGCATTTGTTCAGAAATTGTCAGCCTTTGTAGAGCATGTCTTTTTGTTTTAGAATTAGTCTAAGTTCCAAAAACCTGTGGGTAATGCAAACAGAAAAGTAAGTTTGATGCTGGACGAGCTTTAGTATACGTAAGGAAATTCCACTGATAGTGTAGGTTAGTGTGGTTGGCATATGCTTTCTGTCAGAGGAGAACCTTCTAAAGTACAGAACGCAGGGAGTGTGGCACACTCCCAGGGACACTGACGTTATTGCTGCGGCACAGCTTTAAATTAAAGATAGTTGATTGAAAAAATAAGATCTAAAAGATTGTTTCAGTCTTGGTGGTCCAATCTGCATTTTCTGAATCTGTGAATTCAGGCATCTACATGCAAGAGTCCATAATAAAACGAGAACAGAGACTGTTTTTAGGAGCCAAATTGCATCAACTTGATTCCCCCTCCAGCAAAATCTCTGGAAAAGTCTAACAGTTCCCACAGTAACTGCAGAATGCAGAAACAGGTCAGAAATTTCAGAGAAATATGTATGTTTGGAGGCATTTATTCACAATGCTGTCTGACTCCATGCACACAACACTGTTCCCAGTGCACAGAATGGCCAGAAACACAAGAACACAAACAAACACCATCAGTTTGAATAATGCAGGCGATAAGATGCTTTTTTGTTCCACATATGTACACTCCAAAAGTAATGTTAAAAGAGATCTGGTTCAAATACCCCCATGCCTTCCAAATGACAGGAAGGTGCAACTAAAAGATAATCTACATTCCGTGCAAAGTAAGGACAAGCCATCAATCAGTCTTGCTGGTCTCCTCTACATTTCTGAGTCTGAAATGGACAACCGAAGACGGAGTCCAGAAGACCAGAACATAAAAAATAAATGCCGAAGAGACCATTTAAACCAGTCCCAGGACCACAGATAGTGTATAATTGTCAGACATGTGTCTCCATTTCTAGTTCAGTGTAGTTCAGTGTTAGAGTTGTCAAAATCTGCAAAATGCCAGTATTATAGACTTTAATTTTTTGGGAAAGGTTTCTAATATTTATTTTAACTGCATGAAACATTCGATAGCTTGGAATCCAGTGCTGCAAAAGTAGTCATTTACGTGTTTCAGTAATAAACGTACAAAGGGGCAACCACGTGCTTTATTTAGGGCCTGCTTGTGTGTGAGATGGTGGTAAATTTTGTATTTGGTGCTGGATTGATTTTGGTGGGCTAAACGTGAGGGGCTATTGTCAAAATTTTGGTGGAGTGAGGGGCTTAACTATGAATGAGGAGTCAAGAAAGCCACTGGAGCACTTTAGAACCAATAAATGCCCTCAAGACTGTTAGAAGTATTTTGGTTCTCATTTTTCTTCTTTTAATTTTAAATTCCAAACAGTGCATTTAATCTGTATTTTTCTATGTGGCTTCAGGCTGTTTGCTCTTGCATGGGGACAGGGTGCCATTGGCTGTCCACCATTTCTGCTCCTAGTATTGAACCAAAAGTTCCAGGACACTGTTTGCTGCCAGCAATGAAGCGTGACAGCGGTTTGCAGATAAACCACCATAACATAGTTTACATGATGTGTTACTTGACAACATTACTCCTCTGGGGTTGAAAACCCATTCTGTGATCAAACGGCTCTGTCAGCTACATTGATCCAAATGGACCACAGATCGGATGAGTTCTCAGGACTGGGATGAAAATCTAAAATAGGAGCATTTCAGGACAAACAGAACTTTTGCAGTGTGTCTCAGTGAAGATTTGTTCCCTGGACATAATGAAGGTCTACGATCAAAAAAATGTGGTTTAGTTGTTTTTACTTGAGTTTGTATAGTAAAAAAAATCTTATTAAAGGAACTCCTTGTGAAATTTAGAATATGCAGCAAAAAAGAGAGGCCACCTATCAAAGTTGATCAGAAAGAAAATAAGTGATGATGGCAGTGTGGTTCATCAATAAAATCACAGAGGTTAGTCATTCCATTATCAATAACCACTTGACCAATGCAGGGTGATGGTGCTCTGGAAGATATCCTGAAAATGCACAGCATGAGGAGGTCTACACTCTGGATAGATGCCAGTTCATTGCCAAACACTGACACATACTCATTCACTCAGACATGCACACACGGCAGGCCGTTGAGATTCCCCAATTGGCCTAAAACGTATCTTTGAACTGTGGGAGAAATCCGCAGCACCTGGAGAAAACTCAGATGAACACAGAGAGAACATGCGAATTCTGCATATACTGAATCCAGATGCAAAACCATGCCTGGACCCAGAGCGTAGCAGCCACGAGGCTACATTACTGTAATGAGACTATTTAAATGTTTTTTATAAAATGATTATAATGCTGAAGATGAGATTAAAATTTTATGTAAATCCAAAGTTTACATTGTAGATCCAAAAAGCACCAGATGTGGTGTAAATGGATATGAGTTTGTGTCCTTAATCTCCTGTGTAAGCTACTTATAAGTAAAAAAATTTTTTTTAATTATCATTAGTATCAGTAGCATTATTGTCATGTTGAATTCTTTGTCATTTTCAGATTTTCTGTAAGAATTTGATGTTTCATTTTTGTGTTCAGAATGGAAGATGGAACCTTAGTGCATCAGAAGGTTGAACATTCAAATCCCAGAATGAGGACTGCTGTTCACCTACCAGAGTGAAGGCGCAGTACTAGCTTCCAGTTCTGTAATGCCAGAACAAAAAAGTAATGCAAGTCCATCATTTTAGCAGTGTCTGCTGACTAAATGAATAGTGAATACTTCAGCAAAGTGGGCCTGAAAGGAAAAAGAGATCAAAAAAGGGAATTAGGTAGTACTTAGCACCCAACACACCTCTGGGATGTCCAACAGGATTCTTCTGCTTGAGCCAGAAAACTGTGCAGTGGCTTGATTTATTACCCACTCATTGTTGGGATATTGTTGGATGTGAAATCAAATTAAAGCCAGACCACTTGCTCTTGACTGATTATGACTGTATTTCCCACATGACAGGCAGGCTGGCTGACAGCAGCACCAGCCATGACACTTACTCTTGACTAATGATATCTCAGCATGAGAGCATCATTTAATGTCAGCAGTACAGCACAGCTCAATGTGACATAGACAGATGTGGGCATTATAAAGACTATTGTGATTAAGAGAGTTACACAGTTGTAAGCTATGTTTTCAAGACAGCTGGTAAACACAAAGAAACTGTGAATTAGAAATGATAAGCAGAAAAATTTAAAACTCATAGCTCATAGATTGTAATACTTCAATTTTATGCAAGTAGGACACACATACTCATACACAATGCTTTACAAAAAATTCAAATGCATTTAAAGTTATAAACATTGCCTGGATTACAAATAATACTAGCACGTATTTTCTAGTCAGTATTTTCATTATGAACTCATGTGTTCTAACGTTAAATTGTTTGAGTGAAAATAAGTTAGTTTGCTGGTATTTTAAAAAAAGCAAGAATGAACACCTGAAATATGCTGCTTGCATAAACATTCAAGTATCTGGACTCTGGAATTTACAAGTTTACACAGAAAAAATGTCTCCTAACAAGGACACAGTTGTCTCTTAATTGAACATATTTGGTTTCTTCTGTACTGTAGTGACCACATTTTCTAGATAAAGAGTACAGATAAAGATAATGGATGAGGCTGTGAACCTTAAGGAAAGGTGTGAAAATGAAGCCTAAATACTACAGAAGTTCATGATAAAGTCCTTAAAATGTATAAAATAGGAAATCAGGTTATAAAATAATAGTCAAGTGTTTGGATCTCCCAGTCAGCACTGTTGGTCCAGTTCTCATGAAGTGGAAGCTGCATCACACCTACCTAGACAAGGCCATCCCTTAAAACTCGGTGTCCGAGCAAGAAGTAGACTAGAGCGGGAAGCTACAGAGACTACTTTGAAAGAGCTACAAAGTCAGTGGCTCAGGGTCAGTTGCTACAGAGGTCAGAGGCCAGTCCACCATATTAAGGTCATTGCCTTAAACTGGTCTGTATAGGAGGACAGCAAGAATGAAGCAATTACTCAAAAAGATATATCTAAACATCTCTGGAGTTTACCGAGAAATGATGTGAATGCCTTTCGGTTAGATAAGACCAAGATAAGAGCTTTTTGGCCAAAATTCAAAGTGCTGCTTCATGTGGGATAAACCTAACATTGTCCATGCTTTAGGAAACACTGTCCTTACAGTGAAGTGTGGTGGTGGCAGTATCATGGTGTGGGGATGCTTTTCAGCAGGGACAGGGCAACTTGTCAGAATTTAAGGAATGGGAGAAATACAAGGAAACAGTGGAAGGGAACCTGGTTCAGTTTGCTAAGGAATTGAAGCTTAGGAGGAAGTTACCTTTTAGCAGGACAGTGATCCCAAACACAATACCAAAGCAGCACTGGAGTGGCTCAAAAGCAAGAAAGTGAATGTCCTGTAGTTCTTGACCTCAGTCCCACCTCAAATTTTTTGAAAATTGTGCCCCATAAGTATGCCAACATGATTTATCTGTCATCATAAATGAGACGCACAACAAACAACTGCAAACTTTCACTCATCACGACCAAATGTGAAACATAACAAGCTTGTGACTGGTCATACACAATAAGCAAACATTCACTGACCTTCCACCCATACCACAGTCCTGAAGCACAACATCGTCTAATGACAATGTTATACATCCAGGTACTTTTTGAACAGACCTCATATATACACACACACATCCTTTGCTGTGTGAATTCTTGCCATCCAAATATTCGGTATGTCAAATTGAAAAAAATGTGTACGTAGATGTAACAAATTTGCATCCAAAAAAGCATGTTCTATCAAAAACATTTAAGTTACATGTGAGTCCACTGAGAAGGTGTAAAGTTTTAGGAATATGAACGTATTGCTTTGCTGTGAAAGTGGAGCATTATGGGAAGTGAATCCAGAGCCAGAGATGCATCTGTCAGCCATTTTAATGTGTTAAATTGTGTGTGCAATCTGTGTGTGTGTTTATTATTGTTAGATTATTTCTAATATTAAGGTGCTTTAATGATACAGTTTGTTTCCTTTCATGTTGGTCTTCAAGGGGGAATAATATCTTACTTCTAGGTTCGGCAGTTAATGTCCGATGACTTGATGCTTGAAGACAGTTGAAGTTGAATCACAACACATTAAGTATAAACCCTTAAAAAGTCTGTCTGTAGAATTTTGCCAGAACGAATCAGTGTAAGCCTAGCAATGGCCATGACGCTGCTGCCATCACCATCAGGTTAGTATGCTTATCCACAGGCTTCTAGTTTAATCCGCTGTTTGGGTACAGCGCAGTGCTCTGTGGGTGCTGTGCCGGCTCCAGAACACCATTTCTGGCTTCACTATGTTGCTACCAAACCCTCAGTCCTAACAGATCAGACCAACTAAAACACTCAGTGTCTGCACCCAGTCAGGAGGCTGCCTTCTGATTTCAGTGTCATTTGAGTACATTCAGAGCAGGAGAACCGTCCACACAGCACCCGTATATTCAACATCAGTATCAGTTCTTTTTGCAGGAAAAGCTGTCAGATTTCTTTTTTCTGAAACTTGCTATAACACAACAGTATGTCTAAATCTGGCCTTGATGCGATGAGGTCAACAGGGAGTCGCCTGCCTCATTTAGCAAGAATAATTCCAACATTTCACTGTGGAATGATCTAGACTGATGGACTCTGCATCAAGCTGCTTTGACAGCGGTTTTTCCAGCGTTGCATGTGAAGTTTTCAAAATATTTGTGCCTGCTTTGCCTGCGGCCTCATGTTGTTTCGCCACTAGCAGATAAGCAAGAGAGCCCAGCAGAGATATGATGTAGGAAGCCTCCCTTCTTGCACAAAGTGTTTTTCATCAAAACTGTTGGACGCAGCTCACAGCACGCAAGTATTCCCACACACGGCTTATCGTGTTCCTGTATCATCAACCAATTAGTTCCGGCTGAAGACAAGCTGAAGTCCTAGTCAGGTTATTAGGAAATAAGCAGAGTCCTCTCGTATATGGATGTGGGCCATAGCAAAGCAGTTACTAGTAGGCAACAGCACAGTGGAAGCTACTGGTAGCAGCGGCAAAGCATCAGAGTTACGGGAACAAATAATGATAAAACAAAGTAGGTGCACCAACAAAATGTGCTACCTCTTTTCTAATCCTTCACTTATTTTGATAACTTTTGCATCCTAGTTCTTGGTACAGTCATGCCCGCGTGTCCGCTGATTCAGCATCCGTGATTTAAGTTATCTGCAGTTTACTGCGGTCTGAACAAAAAAAAATCTGAGAATTAAAGAAATAAACGGTTCATAAATTTCAAAACGCGTGCCAAGCGAGAACGGGCCGTAACCTGGTGAAATCCAGCAGCTCAAATGTGCCCAATACTTGACTCCTCTTCCTTTTTCCAGTATCCATGCTTCCTCGCAGAACTTGCCTCCATTCTGCTTCTAGCGTTCTCGCTGTTGAAATTAGTTGCCACGTTATTGCAATGTTTGTGTTCGGAAAGCCCTTTATATGTTTTATTATTACTTTATTTAATGTTGGTAATGTCTTACTGTTCATAATTTATCAATTAAATTTTACCATATTTATGTATGTTACATGAATATCACATTATATATAGCGTTCGGAATTATCCGTGGTTTCATGTAACCGCGATAGGTCATGGAACACATTACCCGCAGATACGGAGCCACTACTATATGTATAGATTGTTTTCCGTAAGTAGAAATTTCTGAAAAGAATTAATGTAAGCTGAGGTTCCTCTGTCTTAAGCTGCCTGCTTTCTCCGTTCGCTGGGGTCAACCAGCAGTGCAAGAAAGAGGTCCTGAGGGGCGGTGGTGTGTGGGAGTTTACACTGAAGAGATGGGCCAGGGTTCAACTTCAGACTGTTGTTTCATTTATGAAGGCAGTCAAAGGTCAGACAGTTTTACAGGCCTTTAGTGAGATGATAAAGTGATCAACACATACAGCTTGACCCCCATACCAGTAGTATCTGTCCAACAGGAGGGAGCAAACAGCCAGCTGGTTTCACCCCCAAAGCATCATGCTGGGTAATTTGTGGGTGTGTTAATGAGATTTCAATACTGAGCCTGGGTTTACCGTGAATGCGAAGTTTGCCTGTGCGCCAAATGTCAGATTATCTTGCAAACCGCTGGTGTGTTTTTCCACAGGACCTGGAAGTTTCTGAAGGCAGCAAAGCCCCAGTGAATTTGTTTGTTTTGAAGGATTAATGCCCTCTGACCACACGCAGCACAGCTCTGATTCCTTTACCAGTTCACAAGCAATTCCTAACTACAGCACTTTCTTCCGTGACTTTTGGATGTTGCACTTGTCATTTGATTTTAATTTAATATGTTTTGAACTTCAAGAGGAAAATAGTGCAAGTTTGTTCTTGTTCAAAACTAAGTTTAATGTCTTTTTGTGTTTTATAGGGAGGGCCAAAGTAGCCAGATTGTTTTTACTTTAATATCTTTGCCTTTGAGAAGTGAACAGTGAAGTTCATGGGCATATGCTGGTGTCTACTTTGCATTTAACTTGCTTATCGATTTCTCAGCAGTCACACCTTTCTTCAAATGCATGGTTGAATTTGCTTCTTACCGTGAACCAGCCATTTTTGGACCGCATGTCACCAAAAAATTTGAGCAGATATATCCTACCATCTCGACAGTTACGATCAAGGGCAACAAGTTATGCGGTTTTGACCATATCTGTCGATGCATCTCTGGGTCTAAGTCACTCTGAAGGTTTGTTAAGATATAGCAGGAGGAAACCAGCTTTGAAGGGCTTGCAAGAAAAGCCCGATCATGTAAGGTGGTGTTGAAACATTGACCCATCGCTGGGCTACAAGCTCCCAGTTAAGATGTGCGTTTGCTGGAGCTGAATTCCAAGTTTCCACTTTTCCAAACATTCATTTGCTCCAAACATTGGAGAACTGGAAGAAAATTAAATGAACTGGAAACATGTTTGCAGACAGAAATCATGCAGTTTTAAATGTTTAACTGCCACTATGAGTTGCATCAATATGTGAAAAGACTGAAGAGGTAATGCCGGAGAAGGTGCTGCTTTTTGTAAAACTAATTCTTCAGTTAGAAGGATTCCCCATGACCCTCCCCCACACACAGCTTTTTCAGTATCTGTTTCAACAGACACACACTGTCTTAAAGTGTGGTGTCGCTAAGTATTTTTGCTAACATGCACCCACTTTTGAGGCTCAGGAGACTAGGAGTTTTAAAGGCCTCTCCTTATGACTACAATCCTCTTATATGTAATAGACTCAGAAATGGGTCTTTAAAAAGCTCTTTATACCTGTGATGCTTTAATGATATATTTAATGTGAATTATGGCTTATGGCAATTGTTTTCATTATTTATTTATTTGGCAGTCAGTTGTATACTGAGGAATCTAAATGAATTACAAAGCACAGAGTAAGTGTATTCTTTATGATGGCAAACAAAGCATTAATCTAGACAAGCAAAGGCAAACCTTAAGTTAGTATGTGCCGAAGACTGCTATTAGAGTTGGTCTACCAGTGCATTAAGTATGTGGTAGTCAAAGCAGAACAAAAAAATAAACAGAACCATTCCAGCAACAGTTCTACAAGATAGCCGTGATGGGCTCACAAATAAAAAATCTGAAGACTAGACAAAATCAGACACAGTTTTTTTTTTAATTGGTACAAATTTCCTTTTATCTAAGGTGATCAGACTGAGTTGGAGTCTATCTAGCTGAGAGGAGATATAAGATTAAGGTCCTTCCTCCTGCTGAGAAACGAAACCTGTAACATGTGCCAGGTAACCATAGGAAAATAAAATTGTGTTTCAGTCCCGAGCTCAGGACAAAATCCGGGAAGTTTGCATTTTATTAGCAACATCCTACCACCTTGTGCCTTCCCTGCCCATAAAAAGTGATTCAGGGCCGACATCATCTGTCTGATTATCTCATAATCATTTCCTCCTTAACAAACCACTTCATCAATCCCACATCTCTTATTTAATCAGATGTGGGAAGGAAATAAATGTCATGGAGCTCCCGCGAATGAGATTCAAAAATCTGGGTAAGAACAGTATATGGTGCGCAGGATATTATTGTGTTTATTTAAATTCAGATTTGTGACCGCAGATGACGCGTGTGTGTGTGCGGTTGCTTGTGTACGTGCACCTCCATGGATTGTTCCACCGCCCATAGCTCTCATGGCACAGTTTTTCTTCTGAAGTGGATGCCGTAACAATTTTCTACCTTTCTGCCATAAACAGTGCTTTGCAAAGGTTTATTTTTATTGCTCAGTTTCTTCAGCAAGCAGCACAAGAGGGACACACACTAAATCTGCATGGTGCCCAGTGTGGGAGAATGGGACCGTGTCTAAGAACAACTATTAAAGGCAACAGCAGGGTAGGCTTCATAAATGGGAATTTATGGAGGTACACATTGACCGTTCTATACAGGAAGCTCTCAGGCCTGACACACCATCGTTTTGCATAAACAAAGGTTAGGAGGCTTAACAGGCCTTGGCAGAGAGCATCTGTTACATATTAGGACCATAAACAGCCAGGCAGTAGCCCAGTTTCACCGAGGGCCCTGGGTGAGATGCAGGTCCCCATACTACACACATAATGTCTTACGCTTTTGTGTCATTCACCTGGGACCACGATCACCAACAAACCTCAAACTTAATTTGCAACTGACAGTCTTATACAAAAGTTTTTTTATCCTTCCAACAGGGCAAAACCTGAAAATGAAACAGAATAAGGATCTTGTTTGGGATAGATCTCTTGGAATTTCCATTTGGCTCCAGTTCAGCTTGACTTGGGCAATGCGGCAGACTACAACATATCTGGAAGTGGAGTAAGGGCCAGTTCAACTCATGGTGACCGCTTGTACGGTTTGCGGGAGACGTTACGGAAGTAGTTTGACTTTTTCCACACATCTGGATTGCTTTACACAAGGAGAACATGGAAATTCTGCACATCCTGAGCCACATCAAAGCCTGCACCTTAATGAATACCACTGACATGATGAGGTATTTGTGCTCACAATTTGGGGAAATCTTCTTATTTGAAAATAAATGAGCAATATTTCATTATCAAATATTTAGATGGTTAACATCTTACTTTGTAAAATGTATAAGGGTTTGTTTAGTTTGCATATTTAATATTTACATATTTTACAGCCTGTATTCCAGTCTACCATAAAGTGCTTATGTAAATACTCCCCTGTACAATTTATATCAGTTTATTTAAGCACAAGTGTTTGAAACCATATAAATAAAACATGTGGGTGTTTACAGGTTCATTTCACTGGATGCTTGGGAAGTGGAGGTGCATCTGTAATGTCCGATAGCAGCAGTTGATAGCGCTGGTCAGTTGTATGTACAACTGTACCACATATGCAGGAAACTGCTTTAAGCACGAGACTGCTTTTCTGTTTTAAAGTTGACTGGGGTTAATATTTGTAACTTTAGAATTTCAACTTCTAAATAGCATTTTTGTGAGGAGTTAGCCAGTGGAGTACAAATCTTGTTGCTGTTAAAAAAGTTAGCACTTGCATTTTTTTGTACAAATACAGTTTGACTATACTGAAGAAGTGTAAAATCACTGAATTTGGGGAAAATAAAATGCACCAGTAGGCTTATTTCAAGTGGTAAACAGTTGCTTTTCACTTGCACAGCTAGAAGGTTCCTGTCATTGACACTTGTAGGAAAGTCATAAATTGCAAAGACATCTGATAGAGAAGCAAAGAATGTCAAGTATCAATTTATTAAGAATTAATAATGTCCTGTCCTTCTCCCACTGTTCAGACAAACTGCCTTTTGTACCTGTCCAATGGACCACTAACAGCCAGAAGCTGGTCTTCATTACCCAGATTAAATAAATTCAGTAAGTACGGGCCGAAGTATATAGGTAGTGTCAAAATCAGTTCCATTAATGTGTGTATTCAATGATGTAGAACTCTTGCAATGTTCTGATCTTCTATTATCTCAGTTCTGGGGTGGTGGTACTTCAAAGCAAATACAAAGCTGATGCAGATGAAAGGCAATGTCACTTACGTCCCTCCAAAACCCAGCCCTTCATCCACCTGCCTCCCCTATTTATCGTGTGCTGCTTGTCATGGAGCAAGAGAGGATTAGGAGCTAAAAGAGACAGAAATACCATATATCATCAAGGGCTGTGCTGCACTATACACCCGCACCTCCTCTCCAAAGTGTAAGTGCGCAGCGCATCTGTCCTGGAGAGTGACACCTTGATTTGTCACACCTTGCTCATGCCAAGTCCTAGTGTGGAGTCAGGCTTTGACATTTCAGTAGCTGCAGAAGAAACTTTAGCAGGTCTCTAAGTATATCTTTGCTTGTGTTAGCAACACATTTAGCTTTTTTTAAAAAATTTTTGAAAACAAATCTTTGCGCTGTTTTTGCTGAACTGCTCGAGTATGTACTGTATGTAGTCATTTTTGTCTGACTGCACAGACATTTTCTCCGGAAAGATTTTGCTAGATCAGTTTTCTATGTTCAGAGCACAAATACTAAAGTAAATATAAGAATATAATTTTAAAAATATTTTTTAATATTATAATGTGCAAATGTCTTTCACTAACTGGTTGCAATAGTTTATTGTATTGTATTCCAATATTGATCTTGATCTCAGGCTGACAAACAATTCTGAGTTTTCTTCACCAAAGTAAGAGTAAGATAGATGCTGATGTTAACAGTTAACCCTCTAGTGTGATCATTTTATCATACAGTTCCAACCCTCTGATTTCAGCAACTTTGATATTCTTAGTGTGGGAAGCTAAGACACACCAAGACTGATAAATAATGCATTATGGCTAAATGTAGCGCTCCAAAGTATAAAGAACTCCGTCGAAGAGATAGTGTCCCAACTAATAAACCACTCAGAATCATTGCTTTTACCCTTTACACTTTAAAGTTTCGACTGAATAGTTGGAGGAAATATTTTAGATTGGGCTTTTGGATTCATGCTCTTTGAGTTAATTTTATTCCATGAAGGGAGATGCTGCGGATGTTTGAGGACAGCACGAGAATCCCATAATTAGAATCAGAGTGAACTACAAACCATTAAGCTGCCTTGGAAGAGATCAGCTGGTGTTAAATGCCCAGATCTAAACTCTCAGATGTCATCAAGTCTTGTTGACATGCCGACATGAGTATTTTAGGCTATTATTTTCCTGTTGATGAGACTTTGCTGTGCATTTTGATCCATTGAACTGGAATCTCAAGACAGTTCTTGCTTCTTTAGGATCTGCATTAGAAATAAGGCTTGTTTAGTCCTTCAATACTGATGTGAAAGTCGTGCAGCAGATATCAGAGACCCTCTGACCATTCTCACATCTTTTTGTTCTCCTTCTATTTGCATCGCTAACATGCATGAGGCCATCCAGATGGATAATATATAAAATCATTTATCAGCAGAATGTTGTGTTGGAGTGGGACTTTCCAGCACTTGGACCATCCAGCACTTGCAACCATCGCTACAAAGGTTACTTGGAAAGAAGGACATCTGCTTGAAGCTCTGACTGGAAATGATTGAGATTAGGATACAGGTGCATAAATAAAGCTATGACTTTTTTAAGGATCTTCCTGTTCTGAAATTAGTGAATGTAATATACTGGCAATGGCAGTAACATACTATAGGGAATGTTGATGGTCACTTGTAAAGATTCTAGGCTCCTGGGATGGAGGGGAGTACTGACCACAAGGGCCTTTGGGTTCTGCATATATCCTTAGTAATCCATAAGACAATCACCTGCTAAGCAGTCACTAATCCTTATTATTTTTCAAAGTTTTTTTTATTAGATTATTTCTCACAATCCTATTATGCATTTTTTAAGTTGTGGATTTTTACAATAATTATTACCTTTATATTTTTTTTTCTATAATTTTTTTTTTTCATGGAAATGAGAGTTTATGAGGAACCAATGTGGACTCAATAAAATTAATATTCTTTTCAGATCTGGAGCCCTTATGGTTATGTCAATTTATATAGAATTATTTCTCTTCCTTTGGGGCTGTAAATCATGTGTATGTGTTTTGCACGTTGCCAATTGGCAGCTGGTAAACAGCACGGGGATGATCCCTGGCTCCCTCGCTGTCGACATTAGGGACTCCTGTTTCGAGGAGTGTCTAAATGCTGGATCCATCCCACAGGACAGGGGTGCAAATCACAAGGTCTGTGAGGGTGGTACAGGGCCCACTTTAGCAACGGGTTCTTATTTAAGGCACTTGGCCTTATCTATGGCCTTCAGCTGCGTTCGTTCATGCCATAGTTTCTTAGTTCATCAGTCCAGTTACTGTTGGTCTTCGAAGATGCAATAAATGAACAATAACAGGTTTTTCCCCTCCCCCACTTATGTTATTAAAATGCTGCTCCGAGATTTACATGGATTATAATAGCTGGACATTTGGATTGACAGCAGTCCTAATTGCCATTTACTAATATGGGATTTTCAGAACGAGACTGACATTAAGGTAGAGCTCATTAATGTGCTTGCAAGACACGCTATCAGGGCAATTGAAGGAAAGGCATTGCCCTGAATGGATTTCCATCTTGAAAAAAAGATCTTTAATTGTTTTTTCTTGTTTCCAGCTCTAAATTTATGCACTCACTCGCCTGACATGGTTGACAGAGGCAGCAAGGCCGACCTATGCGCTCCCTGATTTTCTCATGCAGAAATCACATTTCCTTGGGTAACATCACCTAAGAAACCAAACACTTCTCGACATCCCCACCTCACTCTCTGCTGTGGGGACCACTGGCAAATCCCTAGTTAGCAGGTTTGCAGATCTGTCTCCATGGAAACAGCACCTTTAGTGAGTCTCCAGTGACAGCGTTGTTCTGGCAATGTTTGGGTGAGCTGTCACTCCTTTTTCTGGAGTGTTTTTTTAACTCAGGTTTTTATTATAATTTATTTATTTATTTGTTTTGCTATGTTTTCTGGACATATTTCAATACTTAAAGTACCCATTGCAATCCAGGAGTTCCCCAGGGGCTGAAAGGACGTTTGAACTGCATCCTCCACCTGGTGTCAAGGCTTCTTCTACACCTGACATGCAGTAGATATTTGACCAACAGGCACAACTCAGAGTCAGGTTCCCTCAGAATAATTCACAACCCTCCAAACTACAAAACAAGTCTATCTTCACTCTTTTCATTGACTTTTTTTTTTTTTTAGAATTCTCTGACGTGACAAAGGGACTTTCATTCACCGTTATTTATTCACACCTCATCTCCATTTGCTTTAAATTAAAATGTCTTCTAAATGTCTTTAAATTAAAATGTTTTCTATCTGCTCTTTCTGGTTAGAAGGAATGAAAGAAGCCTTCAATGAAGAGTAATGCTGGGTGACGTATGGATGCAGGTATAAGGGAGTCTGCCTTAATGTGTGAATTTAACTTAAATCCTCCAAAGTCAACTGTTATTTTGATGATATAAAAGATGTCAGTTAAAAGCACTTAAAGCCTAAATTCTTCTTTAGCGCTGAGGCCATTACAAATCCAAAAGAAAGACTGCTTTTTGTGACTCAGGTCCCTGTCTTTGACTGATTATTCATAGACTATCACATCCACATGAGAGAGATGCACCTCTTGAGGGATAACCATAATGCTGATGGCATTTTACTATCTGTCAGGGGATCTCTGCTTTTTTTAAATTCCAAATCCTTCAGCGTTTTACCTCAGATCTGATGCCATTTCAGTACATTGTGAAAGGCAGAAGGTGTGGAAGATTTCAGTCTCTTTGAAAGAACAGAGGAATCTCTGATGTTAAAGTAATTTCTGATCATGATCACCAACTTAAAGGTTATCAGTGGTAATTTCACGGGTACATATGCAGAAATATTTAATAGTACATATTGGACATACCTGGCTTTACAGCCTACAAAGGTTGCGTATCACAATTCTTGCACTGCTCTTTGGGTGTAGAATTTGAGTCCAGCTCCAGGTGTGGGGAATTTGAATGTCTTTCCCCATGTGTGCACCCTGCAGACATGCACTGAAGAATTCAATGCAAAACCATTCCATCCCCTTCCCTACCTTGGAAACTTCTCACACACAGATATGTATATGCACAGATACAATTGTTTATGACATTTTTTTATGTATTAAATGTCAAACCAGGTAGAAAAAATTAAAATTTATTATGGGGAGAATTATTTATGTAATTTTGCTATTTAAATAAAAATTATTAAAATGTGCACATTTTTATAAAAACCCATTCAATTTAAATATTGCATTTAAATGTGCTCACATTTATTAGCATTTATTTGAATGTGCCCATATAGTATTTAAAAGTGTTTCCAATGAGCGAAGGGGACAGATTTAAATGAAATGCGGTCTTTGTTACATTTAACACCCCATATAGGATACACTTTAAGCTAATTGTAAGTTTCAAATCCCCCACCTCATACCAAACCGCATTTGCAGTGACATCTGTAGAAAGTGACAACAAGTCTATTTACAGTGTTCATATGTGACTCCAGCCTCCAGCACACTTTCTCACAGCACTGGGCTCCAGTTAGGTGTTCCTGTGTCTGAATGTGACTCAGCAGAGGGGAAAAAAGTGGGTGGTCTACATGAAGGGGGGCTTGGTTTTCACCATGACCGTGAATGGGCACAACAGAGTCATTGAGAAGGACCATGACCCTGAGCATGTTGTCCAAGGTGAGGGTCATAATTCATCAAAAGTTAAAGTCTCTTGGTTTTCAAATACACTTTGATTTTGCCATGTCCATATATTTAGTAAATACTGGCCTTTTAATTAAAGTACACTATATTCATTATATTACTGAATATTGTCACTTAAATAAACAGCTCTGTCGAGAATGACAAAGGTATTGATGGGCATAATGACATATTTTTCCAAATCCTGTTGCTGACATTTTCTTTAAAGGCAGTTGTACTGATTTCTTTTCAAATAATGTACAAGTACTTAATGTGATTTTTTTTTTTTAATTTAGCATGGAGCATTGGAGCTTTACTTAGGTGTGAGCTATAAAACTAACACACAAGGAAAGAAGTTCAACCTTTTGTTGCTGATATGTTACTGAGGCTGTAGCTATGGTAACTCAGCTCAGTCAAGACCCCAAAGGTGATGGAGGTGCCGGGGGATGTGGGTGGTGGGTGAAGCAGGGGTTGGGGCATGTTCATCACAGCAGGTGGGATTAGAAAAGCCCATCGCTGCATCAGTAACAAAGCTCCATTAACCACTGTGGCAGAAAAGAGGACCGAGGAAGTGGACAGTGGTGCGTAAGTCGTGGAGGAAGTCCTGCCCCACAGCTCAGGTAGGGAGGCGGAACATTTAGCCTCTTGGTGTAGCAAAGTGATGTTTGCTGAAGATACCTCCACCCCCCCAATGCAAGCGATGATAAGAAGTGACACTAGAAATCCATTTGGTTTACTTTGCGGTGATGAGAGTCGGTTTGCATCAGCAGTTATGACAACTGATAGAAACAGCTCTGCTTTCATATAATCGTCTGGCTGTCAGCCAAAGGGGATAACAGAAAAGGACAGCAAGCGCTAAAAAGAAGAGCCTGATTTCTTAATCGCTTGTGCACAATAGTATTGAGGAAATTAGCTGGCTGCTGTTTTTTCCAAAGCAAGCACACGTTGGCTGCATATTCTGCCTGAACTTTGTTTTGGGGGGAAAAAAACCACGATGGTACCATTGTACTCTACTGTAGCCAGAGCAAAAAACTGGAATAAAGAAGCAAAGTTGAGGAGATTTAGGACGCATCTGTGGAAATAAATGAAAAAGCAAACACCCTGTAAAGAAACATCTCACTGCATGAACTTCCCGACATTTCCTCTGAACTTCTTTTGTCGCTTTGAGTCTGACTGCTTCAAAAGTGCAGTTTGAGCAAAAGGCATCATCTGTTCACACTTTTCTTGTTACTTTGTTCTCATCCTCATTTTGTCAAGAAATACTCGTCTGTTATTTGTATTCATATTATTTAAATTAATTTGCAAATATGAAATTTGAGCTTTCAACTCACCTAACATCACTCTGTTAGATGTGCTCTTTAAAGTCTGCATTTTTGATCCAGTCATACAGATACTGCAAAAATGAGCTGTGAAGATTTCAACATATTTTGCCGTAGGACAATTTACATTTGCAATGATTTTTTTTTTTTTTAGCTCCAAGATAAAAAATGATATCTTGCTCAGAATTCAAAATGTTTCTCAAATAAAATTAAGTCACTTCAAAATGTAAATATCAGAGAATATACTTTGACTATTGCTAGGCCTTTACTGAATGTCTACATACAGCAGGTTCAATAAGATATTTAAGGAACAAAGTTGTCCAACACCCGCATCCCATATGAAAAAGTAATTCCCCCTTATACTTAATAACTGGTTATAACACCTATAGCATCAATAATTGCAACCAAACACTTCCTATAATTTAATATTAGTCTTTCACATTGTTATTGAGGACTTTTACTCCCACTCTTCCTTGCAGAATTGTTTTAATTCATCCATGCCAGTAGGTTTGTGCATGAACTGCTTATTTCATGTCCTGTTGCAGTATCGCTGTTGATTTTCAAGTCAGGACTTTGACTAGGCCACTCTAAAGCTTTACTTTTGTTTCTTCTGATGCTTTGGTGTTTTGGATCATTGTCTTGATACATGACTAAATTATCGTTCAGTTTCGTCTCTGGAGGTTGGACATTCTCCTTAAGAATTTCTGGGTACACTGTAGAATTCATGGTTCTTTCAGTAGTCATGAAAAGTCATCCAGGTCTTGAGGCAACAAAGCAACCCCACACCATCACCCTACTGTCACCATGTTTGCCTGTTGGTATGATGTTCTCAATTTGGAAAGGCTTTATTAGCTTTACACCAGACAGAGTGGGACCTGTGTTGTCCAAACAGTTCCATTTTTTACTCTTCTGTCCATCAGATATTATTCCAAAAGGCAGGTGGATCATCTTAATTTTTTTGCAAATTTGAGGAAACTACTGATGTTACTCTTGAACAGCAGTGGTTTCCACCTTGCTGTACTCCCATGAATCACATTTTTGTCTATTCTTCTTCTTATTGTTAAGTGATGAACATTGACCTTAGCTGAGGCAAGAGATTCCTGCAGGTCTTTAGATGTATTTGTGGGATTTTTTCTGATGTCCTGGTTGAATTGTCACTGCACACCTGGAGTAATTTTGACAGGCTGGTTGCTTCTGGAAAGATTTACCTCTGTGTCAAGTCTTTTCCATTTGGAGGTAATGGCTCTCACTGTGATTCAGTAAAATCCCAGATCCTTAGAATGGCTTTGTAACCCTGGAAAGGGTTATATTTGGATTGTATTTAACTGTTGTATAGCAACCTTTTTTTTCCTTCAACACTTGCACTGTGATTGGGCAATAGCATTCTTAGTACAAACTTCGTGGTGACTACTTCACTCATGGTAAGGTTCAATATATACTGAGAATTAGGGTCAACAGGGCTGGTTGTGTTCAGTCAGCTGAATCTAATTGTCAAATTTGATCAACAGGTTGGTTGAGTAACTAAGGCAGTTATATTTTCACAAGGGCGATAATTGTTGGATAATTTTGTTTCTTAAGTAATAATTTTAAAAATGTGTTATCTGTTTATTCGGGTTCCCTTTGTCTAATGTTACGCATTGTCTAAAGATCAAAAACCATTCAGTGTGGCAAATATGCACTCATAAGGGAAATCAGGAAGTGGGCAAATGCTTTTTCACAACACTGAGTAGCAGAATCCAGCAGCGAATGCAGTCCACTCGGGGTTTCATGTGTTCAAAAAAGATCAACTTAAGTAGAGGAGATTTTATGGTTCTTTTCTTGATTATTCCCACCTTTTACACTGTATTTGCCATGCCAAATTTCTTGCATGGTATTATGCAACGTGACTTTTGGTTTGAACCATTGGACTTGTGGTTAATAAAAAGCCCAATTTTCCTAGTTGTGTCTTTACTTCAACCAGACGTCTGGGTGAACTCGGGAATGCGGCAAGTAGGTACTCTTTACTGCGTAATATCTCTGACCTCAAAGTGGGGTGAAAGTACGGCCCCCATGCGCACCAGCAGACACATTAGGAAATAAGAGTTAATTTGAGGGGTTAGGAAGGATGTGTTATGATTGACAGGAGTACACGCTTAGTATGCTGTGTGCTGAGGAGGGGGTTGGGTAGGGGTGGCGAGTAGGGAATGGAGGTGAGCTGCGGGGAGCCAGCACATGGCCTGCGCATTGTTCTCTCTGCAGCTAATCCACTCTGAGGATCACTGACATCCCCCTGTCCGTCAAAGCATGACCTGGGGCCCTCTTTTAATGAGATCCATTCCACCCTGCGAGCGCTGCTTCTCATATCTCACTCAGATCGAGTCCACAATTAAGATGGTTCCTACTTATGTGTGTGGGTGTGTGCGAGTCTGTTCTGGGGGGGCATGTTCTTGTGGTGGGGATCCAGGCACCAGGCACCGCAGCGGAGGTGTCATGATCTGCGTCGGGTCATCAATCAGCAGGTCTGTAGGGAGCCGCTCCACTGTTAGCTGCTGCCCTTCATTCGCAGCTCATTTGTCTGATCGAAGATTAGTTGTCACCTGTAAGTGAGACGCCAAAGTCTTCATTAGCTTAAATGAGATTGAATGGGTACCACATCATGGGCTGCAGTTGTTCCTCCGCTGAATGGGGGGGATCCTGGTGGGTGTTTGATCGTCACATGCGTCCTGTAATCTTTGTTAAAAGGACACGTGCAAATGGGCCGTGTTCATTTAACACGGGCTAAATGGGAAGCGGACAGGTTTTCTGAGCAGTGCGCACGTTCTGACCGTCGCCACGGCGCAGGTTGGCTTGGCGATTACCGTACACCAGGAGATGCGGCGATCTCACTTCTTTGAAAACCAAGGTTCTCTTTTTATTCCTTCAGGTGTTTGTCAAGTTCTCTCTGAACACTGAAAGGTTCTTATTGCTTCTGTGATTTGAGTTCTGGAAGCTTTTACATTTGCATTGTTCCTGTAAGCTTTCGTGGTTAAGTGTGAGGCACAAGTAAATTTAGAAATGTTTTTACCTCGTGTTCTTTGTCATAGTTTGTTTGTTCCTGTTTATTGGAGAGGGGAAAAAAACTTGACAAAATGCAAAACTGCTGCTTTCTCCAGGTCAGATCCAGTTGTTTGTATCTGCTGGATTCGATTCCACTTGCAATATTGACAACTATGCATTGCAGTGTGTTCAATCAAAACAGACAGTATAAATAAATAAAATAAAGATGAGAAGCGAGCAATGTTATTGGACTAGAATGCAATAACCTTGCGGGTCTCCCATTATGGAATCATCTCTGCAATTGCACTAGTGACCTGGGAATTATTAGTCCCTAAAAACAAGCAGCTACTGAATCCTTAAACAGTGCTGAAAATTGAAAGTTATGTAAGTCTCTTTGAATGATGGTGTCTGGTAAGCAAATCCAAAATGGATAATCTAAACTGTTTTCATAGTCAAGATAAATATTTGTCGAGTACAAATGAGTAGAATACAACAGCGTATAAAATCAGATTAATAAAATGGGCAAAGATATGAGATTTCATGATAAACCGAAAAGACACGCTTACTGTTTGTCTCTGCTGAGACAAGAATTGTGGCTAGACAATATTTCATCCAGAGATTGTTTTTCCTCCAGAGAATGTCTTCTTTTCAAACAGATTTTTCTTGTTAGCATTCAGTGTCGTGTGATGCAGCGCAGCCCGCTCGCGTTTTGCTCCTCGGTAATCCTCAGCTGGAATGCAGGCTGCAACCAGTCAGGAGGAGCAGAGGCCTGCATGTGCTATGTGTATCTTTACAAACATCTCAGCCACATTACAGAAATGAAGGATCAGGGCTGATGCCTGTGCTTTCTGAGCCCTTTACTATCTGTGTAGAGACAGTGTGGCCCAGACTTGCTGCTTCCTAGATCACTCTGGCAGCCAAGGGCCCCTTAATCCAAAAATTAAATTTTGGTAAAATTGCCTTTCATCCAGAGCTCTGGTGATACTGGTCCACCGCCCCTGTTTTGCCCCTGGCAATGCAAGGTAATTCTGTTATCATTGTAATTAAAGGGGCTCTGACCACCCTTATTTAAAGAAGGGAAACAAAGTACATGAACACTGATAGTCCTCTTGCAAAAATTCACTGCCATTCTTGAGTGAGTCAAGGCTTCCCTCAGCTAAAATGCTACTGCTTTCTGTTAAGTGAGCACCAGAAACAGCAGTATTGTAAGTTTGCCCATGTGTTTAAAGGTATTGATTTAGCAATTGCGATCTTGATCTCCAGTGGGGCTGCAGATTGTGGGTTGGTGTGGGGTGACGAAAAAACGAATTTATTCTCAGATTAAACAAAACTTGCTTTTTCAGTTCACAGATTGTGTGTTGTAGATGTGTAGTAAAGCTTAGATTAAAATGAGACAAATTAATGCTTTAAACATTTGCTGGCTTTGCTAACAGAAGGGCATTTCTGAACCCCAAGCCAAGAGACTCACAAACCAAAGTAGGAAGATGAGCCTGTCCGACTGTTCTCTCTTGTTATCTACCTGTTCCCTCGCCTAGGAGACACGATGGGATTGGATTTCACGTTGCGCTGTTCACGACTCCTTATAAATATAAATGGTGCAAATGCCCTCCCGAAGCTCCACAATCTATTAATGCAGTTCACTCAAATTAAAGTGTGGGGCAGGGAGGCAGGAGGGAAGAGTGATTTGCAGTGCACTTTGTTTAGGGGAGCAGCAATGTCTGCCGGCCCATACCAAGGTGTGGAAGGACACAGTGCAGAGCCGTGCACCGTTCTGTCATTCCTGTGGAAACTGAGCACTGGGAGCTCTCAAAGGTCTGTTTGTGCTGGCTGATGAGTATTGGCCGCCGTACAAAGGAATCCATCCCTGCGTTTATTGCTAATTACCAAACTCATTCATTACAGCACTTGCTTTCCTCAGCATCCGATAAAAACAGGTCTCTGTTTTCCCTACGTGGAACATCAATCATACGAGGAATGGGAAAGACCTCCGGTCCCACGTGAAACCCCCCCGATGGCAGCGCACACCCGAGAACTTACATGCAAATCCATCACATAAATTAATTATCAGCCCTCATTCATTTTATGAATTACTCCAACTTGGACAGGGCACTGAAAGGGGCCACATTTTGTTGCTCCATTAGTTAAGCTTGACACACAAACTTAGCGATAAGTACAAAAGTGCTCCATGGGTTGGCGATTGTAAAGTTTGCATTATGCTGTTGTTTATTAGGGAATAACATGCTAAACATGTCTCAAACATGCAGTTCTGAATGTCTGGTGACAGCTGTGTGCACAAGGAAAACCTCAGTAGCTCACAGTTGCCTTTCTTCTGCCACTGGTGTGAAGACAATGGCAAGTGGAACAATGGAGTTCTTCAAGAATTTGTTTACCAGCAGCAATCTTGAGTCTTGGATGCTCATTATAAAACTTAACCTGAGCAAGTTATTGTTTGGAATAATGAATGGCTGATTTTTATAGAGAACAAAAAATGTATTTCCCTGTGCTCCAAATTATGGTCATTTATCAGTGCTGGTTTAGAGAATTCAAATCATTTAGCAGTAAAAAATGCAAAAATTCAAATTATATTGACATGCTGACTCTTGTCTAGGAAGTGCAGTCGGTGTGAAGGACATTCCCGTCCAGAGAAGAGGATCACGCGAAGGAGAGAGACTGAAGTCTGCACAAATAAAGCGAGAAGGAAGCCTGAGAGTGACCGGCCTCCACAGTGGGTACAGCAATGGTACACAGTGGCACAAAGAGGTAGTTGATACCCGAGTTGCAGGTCTCACCCATAGTGCTGTACACAGGTGGCATAAAAACATCAGTCAGTGAAATAGGCACCTATGTGTTTATCAGGTGACACAGGTGGATCAGGAAAACACAGCTTGTTGTGTTCATTATGCACATCACAGGTCATCGTCCCCTTTTAGATGCACAGTTAAGAGTCTTCCTTCTGCTTCTGCTGCAGACTCCTCAACAGAGGTAATGATAGCGGCGTGGGCGGGGGATGCATCTCATAAATAAACCTCTAAAAAAAAACATATCCCTCTTTAATGTATGGGTCTTTATTTAGAGCTGCCCTTTGTTGTTGGCTATTTTTCAGGCATTGGCAAACCGTAAAGCATCCAGTCCAATCATAACAGCTTTAACACCATGAACTCATAGTACTGGTCAGTGTGGCTGTTAAAGATGCACTCTTTTGTTAAAATTTAAATTTTCATGGTTTATATTCTTTTCGGCTTCCTCCTTTCTTCTGTTATAAACTACCTGATTGCAACATTTCTGTTTAAATTTAGAGCTCATACGAAGGCTTGCAAAAAAAAAAAAAAAAGAGCACCACGCAAAAATAATAACCATTTTTCTTTGCAATTATTTTCTGATTATTACCTGTTGACTACAGTTTCGCAAGGAAATGCAAAACCCACTATTATTATTTATATTGGCTGTTTTCTTCCATAAAATAAATTCTCTGTGTTTATTTATGAAACCTATTTTGGAAAACTTTTTCAATGCATTTTTTTAGAAACTTGGCAGAAGGTGACTTGTCTGTTTCCGTGTTTGCAGTCATTGTGTGTACAGACCATCAACGTTTGATCTACAGTCAACAGTCACTTAGTCTGTACTTGGTCAAGAATTTTTTCTTGTTTTGTCTTTTGGATTCCTACCAAATATACCAGATATTTACTACTGAGATTTTTGGAGGTTAACAAAACATTGTAATTTCAATTTCCTGAGTAAACACAGAACACACTTGATCGCCAGAATTAAATGCTTCTCTTTGGTCTGTCTTTGATTTTTGATGCTGGGAGTCCACTGGGACTTCTTTTATTTGTGTGGGCTGCACTGATGAAAACAAAAAAAATGTTTAATATTTATTCTGCCAAGCAACGAAAGCAATGTGTGTCCAGTGCACCCGTTCAAGTCGTTTTGCTCTTCGTGTGTAAACCTCTTAGATGTTCTTGCTTTATATCCTATGGTACTACAGTTAACCTCTACGTGGAGCCTAAGTCTTCACTCCTGGCCCTGGAGGGCTGTAATTGTGTCTGCAGGTTCTCTTTCTTCATTCTGAACGTTTAAGCCCACTCCTCTTGACATTCAGGCTCTTAGTGTAAGATAGTTTGAAAACAAGCACAGTCTGTAGCTTTTAAAATCCAGAAGTATGGTCCTACATGCTAGACAGACTTGAACTTTAAACCTTCCTGTTTTCTCTTAGATTTTCATACAAGGCTTTGCATGGTAGAGAGATATTACTACTAGTTAAAATTTGATAAATTGTACATACCTCTGGCTTTAAAGCATGTTTCTCAGAACTGGAAGCTGTGCTCACAGTCAGAGAGCAGCATTTTCCCACCAGGAATTGTTGGCACTTGGCCTCCTGCTCTGTCTTTTGCAATAGCACATTACTAATATAAAGTGGTACATTTTCCCATGCTGTAGTTTGCTTTCTCAATTGTAGTGAATCACAGTCGAATTTATAGAAAACAGAGCCAACTGTCAACCCCAAAGAGAGGTGTGTTAATTTTGGGGGGATCATCTAGGTCTGCAAATTGCTTTTAAAAGTGCTGAAACCACTTTGTGAAGTGTTGTTCATATGAAATGATTTTGAGTGCGGATTAGCCAGAGATCGAAAAGTTAGAATAATTATCGTCCAGCAAATCAAATGAAACTGTGATTTAAAGATGTAGGGCCATTTTAAAATTAAAAATGTATCTATCCATCCATCCATCCATCCATGCATGCATGCATCATCTTTAAGCACATGTTCTGGTCAGGGTCTCAGTAGTCCAGAGCTCATCGCAGAGTCACTTGGGTGCCAGGCTAGGAGACTATACACTGGGTGGGGTGCCAGTCCTTGTCTTCCACACAAGCACACCTTGCAGGCAATTTATAGTGACTAATTAACCTGAAATGTGTGTCTTTGGACTGTGGGAGGAAACCCAAACAAAGGAGAACATGCAAACTCCACACATTTAAACATATGCCAAACATCCCAGGTACAATGAAGCAGCAGTGCCATCCTTAAAATTGCAGCTGTTTATAAATCAAGTCAATGGTAGTGGACAAAAAAAATTTGTTTTAGCTTGCACATATATTTTTACAGGTATATGTTTTAATTGTCGAACCTGAGCATAAGGCACAAAGCACACGTGCATCCATTGTTCCTTGATCTATGTCGTATTTTCTTTTTGTGACACAAAATGTATTCATTTCACCTTTATAATCACACTGTCAATCACATGTTAACAGTGTCAATGTAAAGCAAGGGGATTCCAGTGGGTAAAGTTAAGGACGATCCCCTGTGGTGACCAAGGCTGTTTGTGCAGCTTGGACAGGAACGGCGTACTTCCTTCATTCCCACAGTGATGTATGAAGCATGTGGGAGAGGAAAAAATAATAGTTTTTTTCTGAAAATGGTTCTGGGATTGTGGTCTAAAATGGCCTCAGATTTACCGGGGGAGGGGTGAAGAGTGGGGGGGGAGCCTTATGAGGGGGTCTCGAGCTGTAACCGAGCGCTGCCAGTAACAGTGGTAAAACAATTGGAGTGACCACAGGAAATGGGAATTGGGCTTCCATAAACCAGAGACTCCAGTTACCGACAAGACAATTGTTATTGTCCGTGGCAGATTTTGTACGGTTTCTGCAACTGGATGCATTCGCTGACTGTTTTGAGAAAAGGGCATTTTCCTAAAATGGGCTTTTTCGTGGTCATGTTTGTGAAAGATGAGGGAGCACCACAATGGCAGGCGCCATGGATCCCAGTATCAGTTGTAATTACAGTCACGAGAAAAATTTACGTATAACTTGGACGATTCATTTTCCACTTTCCCGCGGCAGTCGTTTGTCTGAGTCTTAAACATGACAACCCTTGTATGAAATTATGTATGAAATTCCTGGACATGTTCTACTTTTTCACCCAAAAAAGATGTAAGTATATAACTGTATTTGGATCTGTAAAACAAAAAACCCCAGACAATCCAAACAGCACCAAGAGACAGCTGATTTACAGTTCTGTTTCTATCATTACTTCTTCAAAATAAGTTTCAGACTTTAAAGATCAATAACTAAACTTAACTGTAAAGCATAATTCATATTGCACTGTGTTTTCCCTTATGGTGTTTAGACTTTGTGAGTAAATAGTGCACTTGTTACAGGTCAGAAACAACATGTAGTAATGATAGACTAACATTGTTGTGGATGCGGAAAAGACACATGTGTGGAATAGATTTTTGTTTCAGTTGCATGGCATGAGAACAAAGGGACTGTAATAAAAGTGCATCATGTGGTTTGCATAAAATAAAATTCTTAACCTTAGGACAACTTTTGTCTGAATCATTTGCTTTAACCCCCATGGTAGTATTTTCAATGTGCTGTACATGTTTCACTTTAATGGAAGTGTCAGAGTTAAAAAGCAGGGGTAAACCCATGTGGAGCAGGTATCGTTCTGCTTTCCAGAAGAGAACACGGCCCAGCAAAACAGTCTCCTGGGTGTGGGTTCACCTGTCTGTGATTGCCACAGACAGACTGGTGGGTGGGGGGGGAGGTAATGTCACATAACAGTGGTGAAATATTCTGCCACATACACAAGGCCCCTTGGGGCCATTCAGCTCAGGGTTGCGCCTGCAGGTCTAGCCTTCTCGCCTTTTGGCTCCATCACTGCTCCAGTCTCATACATTATGCATAAAACTATAAGCCTCACATCAGGGGGTGTTTGTGTAATTTCTCCTGCCGCTTGTCTTTATGGATTCGGTATTTAAACAGCCCCAGCAAAACAATTACATTTCTTTGCATTTGCAGGTTTTCTTTTTGGAACTGATATAAGAGATAAACCCATCCTCCACAGAATGTCCACACTAATATCTTTCGTATTATTGAAAATAATTATTAACGCTTATATTAAAGGAGATGAGTTGAAAACTATAAAATAGCCCTTTAAAATAAATTATCACAATTTGTGACATATTTCACTTTTCCAGATACAATAAATTGTTTTATTGTATAAAATTTATTTTTGGGTTATGCTTCAAAGCAGTACAGCCATGCGTAACCAAGGCACAGTCTGAGGCATGAGACAAAGCTGAAGTTTTACATCTCTGGACAATTTATGTGAAAGAGGAGCATCCATCCATCCATCCATCCATTATCAATAATCACTTGTATAATTATAGGTAGAGTACACCCTACACAGGAAACCAGTCAGTTCCAAACATGCTAAATTCAATTAAAATTACAATTACTTATTGTACCACTTGAAAAAAAATAGCTGTTTACTGGTTATTTATTTTAGCACTTTGCTTTTACTTTTATTCATTTGGGTGGCATAGTGGTTCAGCAAGCAGTTCTGCTGTCTCTGAATCTGGCTCAGTCTGTGTGGAATTTACATGTTTTCCCTGTGTCTTTGTGGGTTTTCTTCCACTGTCCAAAGATATGTGTTTGCAGATTCATTGGTCACTCAAAGTGTCCACTGTTTGTGTGTGTGTGGTCACCCTGTGGTGGATTAGCATCTCCTGCAGGGGCGGTTTTATACTCTGGTGCCCATTGCTTCTGAGCTAGGCTCTGGACCACCGCATCCCTGTTCAGGATGAGAGGTTAGCGAAAACAGATACATGACTTTTATTTTTTTATTGTGAAGTGTCTTTTGTTATGTGTTGTGTGTGTCCAGCTGTTGTACAGGCAAACTTCTCATTGTCATTAGTAAAGATGTATCCTAATCTGTCCTGTTCTATAAATCATAAAAAAACAGGCCATCATGAGTTGTGCTATGCTCCATCTCTCGAATTTAATTGTTCTGACAGCTTTGAACTGATTCTTTAGTCCAGCACAGTATGAGAAAAAAGTCATAAAATGTACATTTTCTTAGCAGATGTCTAATCCAATGTGACTAATATATCTTATATTCATACTGCTTCACCCAGTGTCTGTTATGTTCTGTTCCACCGTGTAGACCAAGTGGCAGATGGCTTCCTGCTGTATTATGGAACATGTAAGTCATAAACTTAGTTAATTAAAAGCAAAAAAAAAAAAAAACAGACAGAAGGTAGACAAATGCATTTAGAGGAATGGGGTTGAGAGGAAAGAGGGAAGAAAGGGAAGCGGCACACTATAACAGGTCAGATTTGCAATGAGGACCAGCCTTCAAGAACCCGTGGCTTCCCAGAACAGTCATGTGCATCAGGCAGTGGGCAGCGCATGAGGCCAGATGTCTATAGTTGCAGATCCTGTGACACCACTGAGTCAAGATTTGAACGTTCGGGTGCCCTACAACAGCTGTTTTCTACAGTAGGTAAGATGCACTGTCCATACTCTGCTGGGTGATGTTGAGGCTCATTCCACTTTCGCAGTTTTAGTGTCAAACAAAGAAGTAGATACCCTGGATCCTTCCCATTCTGTTTTTTGTTTTTGTTTGCATAGACTTAAGTCGTTTTGAATTTCTCAAAAAAAGCAGCAGCACAAGCACTGCACCACTTTGTAACACAAAGACTATGAGCATCACTTTCTTCTTTTGTTAGTTGCGACTGTAGCAAAGATTCCCCAGCGAATTTATTTACAGTTGTTTACTGATCTTTATGTGTAAACCAGTTTCATGTACACTTAATTAACTGAATAAAGAAGATATTAACAGGTCCTGTGTGATCTGGAGAGAGAGCAGCCTCTCGAGGCCAGACGTGACATCCACAGCGCTTTGAACTACACAAACAGAAGGATGCTGTGATGTTATCGTTGCTTTATTTAACGTGCTCAGGTCCCACACAGTCATGCATGACAGTGGAAAACATAGACAGGCTACTTAGCAGAAAAACAGGAGACACAAGGATTTCAAGGTCACTGCTGTTCCATATGGAGTGCATTTCAGACTTGCAAAAAAGCACTGCTGTTATTGTCGTCTGAAAGCCCACACAGGAAATACTGCAGTTCTCTGCACGGCGGTCAGAGGCTGTATGGGTTGAACCGGCAAAGTCTTACCAAGCTTTTGAATTCTGGTGCCACTTGTTTTCTTACGATATAGCATTTATCAAAAAATTGACAGTTGTCTTACCAAAAGTTTCTGGTCAATTAGCGTCCCCATCCACGGTGTACTGTACCGTGCCCGACATCTCCTGCATCCGAGAGGGCTGCAAACCTGGTTTAGGATAGGTGGAACGTAAGTGTAATTTTATTGAAAGAAGTTGCTTTTAGAAGTTGCTCCTCTTTGTACAAGGCAGGTAGCACTATGAGGATCCTCACTGTCTTCTTCAGTTCATTCAACACCATATAGCCTGAGCTCTTTGAAGAGAAGCTACAGCCAGTGCAGATCGATAAATCTACTGTGTTTTGGTTTATGGCCTTCTTGACTGCTAGACATTAGCTTATGTAGCTGTGTGGCTGTTTGTCACATATGGTTATGAACATCACTGGGGATCTTCTAGGAATGTTTTGGCTCCCTTCCTGTTCATCCTGTTCACCTTTGGGTATAACACCAAGCCATATGATCTGTAGACGTTCTCATATGATTGTCATTGTTGGAGATCTCAGGGATGGGTGTGGGGGTGAGTACAGAGGTTTAATAAAAGTCTTTGGTACAACTAATGCAACACTGGAAAGACTAACAAGATGGTGCTGTAAGTTCCAAGCAGTGGCCGCAGATTGAGAGGAAGCGCAGGCGGTGGAGATGTACAAGTACCTAGAGGTGCACTTTGACAATTGGAGAGGACTAGCAATATTGAGGCTTTAAATAAGAAAGGCAACAGACATGTCTTTATGTTCTGAGGAGACTCAGAAGTATGCAGGTCACTGCTGCAGATGTTCTACAAATCTGCCATCGCACTTACAGTCTTCTATGCATTTGTGTAGTAGAACAGTGGAACTGCTACAGGTGATGCCAGAAGACACTATGTGTATGTCACCAACTAACCTTTGGGACATTTAGCAGTTGCAATTGTGCTTTTCCAAGTACTGTTACTTGAGGTCAACCTGGCCTGCTATTTGGTGATAAAATGGGTCCTCACACTGTTGAGCTGGTAAAGACCTGCCCTTGCCTGACTGCTATTGAGCAGTGGATGCTACATTTTACTTTCGCGATTTGATTGTCTAGCTTTGCATTATTTATTCTTATGCTATTTCAGTGTCTTCTCTCACTATCCGTGTTGAAAATAAAAAAAGTTTGTTATTCACTTGTTAATGTGTCATTCAAAGCTCTTCAAAAGCTCCAACACTGTCGCTCAAAGGGTTGCCTGAAAGAGAAGCACTTCACTTTATAAAAATTGTAAGAAACCTTTATAATGGACCGAAAGTGAATTCTTTCACGGCTGACTTGATTTCTTATTCGTTTTAATCTGGCAGGTTTACGGAATGCGCTTTTAAAAATAGAAGTGATTGTTGAGACATAACTACCGGTTCCAGCAAATGGACATCTTAGAGCATTGATAGAACTGTTTTCACTTAGGAGACATGATAGGGGGACGGTGTGTCAGCACACTAGAAGACAATGGAATCTTTCTACTTTATTAAATTCACGTTGCGTTCAAAGTGCGTAGGAGAGCCGGCTGATGATCACCGTGGATGACAGACTGATACCCTGCTTCAAGGGGACGTTGTAATGTGCAAACCCATCACTAAGGCTTCCATTGTGCTTCACTGGAGACGGACACTGGGACTGGACATATTGGCGTTACTCATGTAAAGTTAACACTGTAATGTGTGTTATTAGTGCAGCTGAAATCATTTGGCCATACTTTCCTTTGTTCTGTGAGTTGAGGTGAACTTTGAAGCAATTTTCACCTCCATTCCCTACCATTACATTATCAGTGTGCTTATTCTAGCCTGCAAGTGTGCTTATTTTAACCTTGCTGACTGCCATTATGTCCCCACTGTTGCACCCATATAGGGCTGTGGTGAGTTGCACCGTAATGGCGCAAGAGAGAAAAGGGCCAAAAATGTAAATAAACCTTCACCTTCAAAAAGTCTCGGGCTTCCACTTGGACTTTTCCTGCCAAATTTCTGACGTTCCTGCATGTTATGAGCTGTTTGGCAAACCCTTTCCCTTATATGCATAGATTCTGTTGAGACAGGAACTGTAAAAAAAAAAAAAAAAAAAAGATTTTTTAAGAAAACAAGCCAGTCAAACATTTTCAGGACCTCCTGCTTTATTCAGTGCTGCCACAGGCCGTCTGCTGCTTGGACAACTGCAGAAGGAGCGCTGCTGAGCACCTTTTACATGTTGCAGGATAGAGAGACGACTCCTCGAGCCGGTTTCTGAGAGATGCTGGATTTGTCTTCAAAGCGATGGCATCTGTGAATCCTGTGGGAGACGGGAGAAGGAGGCATCTCTCGGAGGATGCTGGGGGGTTCTGAGGAGATGCCGTCCATTTTGAGAAATTCAGCTTGAAGTCAGGTGCATTTTCTAGCCATTGTAGCACAGCATAAGCTAATGAATTTAGAGCTTGGTGTGTATATTTGTGTAAACCAGTTGCATCAGTCCAAAGTGTCTTTCTGAAATGGACTCAGAGCCCATGTGCAGGTTATATTGTTAGTCTCTGTATGGTGTCCATGTTGAGTGCGGGTGTGTGAGAACAAACCACAGAAAGGATGGCCTCAACAAAGGCGCAGCATGTACAGCGGTTACCAGTACATGGTACCAAAACAGAAAATGTTGCACATCTTGTTTGGCAGATAGTACAGTACTTCCCTCCAGATTTGTTGCTAGACCCAAAGAGGCATACATTTTAACTCAGAATCAACATAAAAAGTTCCAAAGTGTTTTTGAAATTCTACTTTATTATAAAAGGTGTTTGAAGAAAATCTTTAATAGTACTGTACTCTGTTTTCTGCATGAATGAGATGCCACGTTTTCTGTCGTCTCCAGCGCGGAAGGATATTTTTCAAAATATAAAATGTTTCACAGTAAGTTTGGCACGTTGAAATATTTATGGGTTTATGGGCACCAATTGGTGGTTACGTTTCACGCCAAGCTTGGTAAAATTAGCGGCGGTTGGTCCACATTGCGCCGTTTTGGATGATTTCTTCCTGGGAAAAGGGCCCCAAGTGTAAGGCGTTTCGCCATAAGACGCTCGTCTTACATCAGCGTCGTACAGCGGGGACCGCGTGTGTGTTGGAAGCTGGTGGGTGCGGGGCCAAGGGGAGGGGCGAGGAAAAGGTAGACACGCCCCCGCCACGAGGGGTGTGTCCAGCCCCGTGACAGCCGCTGCATCCACCTGCCAGCGCAGTTACCCAGCAGTGAGGAGCCGCGGAGCGCGAGTGGGAGAGCAACTCTTCGCGACGGAAGGAATAATTCCTCCTTCATGTGGGATTGTTGATGTGGAACAGCAGCCCAAAACACAGAAACACACCAGTTCAGGTGATTACAACTCGACAGAAGCTGTACTGGGACTGAACGCCACTTCCAAAATCTGGAAAACAAAATAAGTATGACCATTTCCTTTGCATTCTCACCTAAATGATCTTTACAAGTGGAATCCAAGAATTGCGTGCTGGACAGTAATAACCAGGTAAAAAAAAAAAATGTTTCCTATGCATGTGGGATATTTAAGTTTTGGCAAAATAATATCACCAGTGAAAATCCAAGGCTTTAATTGTGAAAGTTGGTCCGTCGGTTTTTTGTGCTTTGTTATTTTTTTATCTGACTTGCAGTCAAGCAGAGTTATTAGAAAAATACGATGTACGGACCTGCCTGGGTTTTTTTTTTTTCGAGGGTTTAAGTAATTTTATTACAGAGGATGAATACCTTTGTGTACCACAGTCGGCAGAGTGCTTTGAGCAGAAATTACAATTCATTCATTGTTTTATCGCTATGCTCAAATGTTTCAGGATTTAAAGACTTAGATGTAAATAATTTTACTTGACTGACTAAGGGAAAGTCTGGGGATTTTATTTTATAATCATAATCGGCGCACATATCTGTCGGTTCCTTAGCTCTCTTTTATACCTGCTTTTACAAAGGGTTCACTGTTGTCTGACGCCTCACTGGGCGGTCAAAACTGAAGAATCTCCAAATGCCTGCGAAGGATGTTCTGTCCTTCTGTTTCTTGTAATTTCTGTAATTTTGGTAGAAATGGTGGAAATGCCTAGTTTGGCGTTGCTGACATTTCATTGATCTTGCACATTCTCGACACTCCTCACATCGCAAGCTTACTTTATGTAACACCTATACATAAATTATTCTGTGAGCTCGAACAAAAAAAAAATAAAATAATGCGAATAAATTTATTTTTCCATTTGGGCTGCTGGAGGAGAATCGCCGCGTCTTGGCGTCGCTCTCTGGGAGAACAGCGGTGAGACTCGAGCTTTTTCGGTCTCGTCTGGTTGGAAAACTCGCATTCAGCAGGTCGAACGGTGCCCGCATTGTTCCGCTCTTTATGGAGTCCATCAGCTTTCCAGTAATATCCATTGTACTCGACTTGGACTGGAACTGACTGTAAATTATTTTTTTTATTACTTTTCGCGCTCAGCTCTTCGTTTCGGAACTCGATCCTGTGTGACCCTGTAGTCCACTGACCCGCTTTTAAAGGCGGAACAGCACCGTGCCGGGAGGATTAAATACCCCAAAACGCTTCTTAAAGAACACTTTACAGCCGGCCCAGCCGTAAATCACATATAATAACGTTTTCTCTGCAGTGCTGTGTCATAACTGTTCTATTAAAACGTCAGCTTTGGAATGTGGAGAGGAAATGAAGGCGAACTCCCTCGGACGGTCTTTGGCACTCGGAGAAGTAGTCGTTTGGCGTAAGTGGCGAAGCTCCCGAGTTACAGCTACACACGCAGCAAAAGCACACACAACTTTGTGACAGACAAAACGCCTCACTTACGTAGTTTGTTAGTTTAACGATAATAACATGAACCCAAATGTAATAGTTTAATAAAAATAAAAAATAAAAAAAACGTGTAGCCACAACAAGCATGCTGTTCTTGTGGGTTAGCTGCGGATCCAGTGAACTAGCCGAGCAGCTAGCTACACACGACGGAATTTCTCTTTAAAATTTTTTTTATTTTTTTTCCCCAACAAATTTGTTTAGGATTATTTATTTTAAAGTGTCTAAATCACCAGCGAAATGCTCATTTTAGGTTCTAGCTGAAAATAAACCGGTCGTGGAACCAAGTCGATTTCTCTTGGCGTTCTCTTGGTTTTCCCTGCTTTGTGGGTTTCAGCAAATGTATGGCCTGATTTTTATTATTGCATGCATACATTATTATTAGTTTTGCCACTAAAAATGATTTTCTTTGGGTTTTATCCATCCATCTATCATCATTAACTGCATTATCCTGGTCAAATGTGCAGCAGTCTGGAGCCTGTCCCAGATTCATAGGGTGCAGGGTTATGAACCTCAGCCTCTATGGGACACCAGTCCATGGCAGGGTGGCCACACACACACAGCTGATGTCTGATTTCAAATGATTTAGCTTATGTCTTTGCCCAAGGCCACTTACAGAGTTAGAGGAGTAATTTTTACAAAGATTTACCCTTTTTTTGTCCAGGTTAAATACCGTGATCATGGTTACTAAAGTCATGGTGGGATTCAAACCAACAACCTTCAGATTACAAGAGCAACAGCCCTCACCTCTCTGACACCCTCTCTCTCTCGACGTGTCAGCTGGGGGGGCCAAACTTAAACTGGACTCAGGATTTGGACACAGTTGATCACTGAATATTTAACAAATTGCCTGTGACTGTTTGAGGCATGAGCAGCTGGATTTGGTTTTATGACTCTTCTAAGCAGACTTGCAGCTTTTGGCCTCTTCCTCCCCTTCCCTGATGGCCTGTAGACCAGTGTGAGTTCCCACTTCGGTTGTAATATCCACAGTATGTGCTCAGCCGCGCACGGTTTACTCTGAGGGCCACGCTGTTTTGGCTGCTCCAGTTGTTTGACTTCACCATTGGAGAAAGAAAAATCAATCATCTTCCAGTGGCAATGGGGAAGGAGGGGAAGGTGTAGCGTTGATGCAGCCCATGGCTATGACCGCTGTGCCACCGCTGACCGCAGGCAGGGGCTGGGTTTCTCCCACTTCCCCCTGGGGCATCTGTTTGCAGCCCTGGCTGAGAAATGTGCCCTTTATGAACTGCTCCCTGATATCTGACATGAAGGTTTCTGTTAGCTTGTGAAAGTGAGGCTTTGACCCTCTACAAATGCAGCTTTATATTCCTTTAAATAGTAGAAGAGCAGTGGGTTAATGAAGGGTTAAAATTAAATATTTGGATAAATTGAGGAGATATGAGGGCTGGGTTTTGTGTGTGTTGGTTTTTTTTTTTTTTTTTTTTAATATTCCTACATATCAATCCCATCTCCTTGTATATCAATTTAAGATCTACCTCTTGGAATGTAAGGTATAGTCCTACAAAACATGCAAGTAAAGGCTTTCATCCAAAAAGGCATAATAAAGTTTTCTCATAAATGTCAGGGAAGAGGTTCAACTTGATCATGAACCCTCTTGTATGGAATGCATTGAATGCAGTTGCTCAGTTTGTTTAGCCTTCTTAAAAACAGCTGATACTTGTTTCACTCTGATATGGAATTTATTTACATCATTGGTAAATATATCATTTCAGTTGTTGTGCTTTATTGTTGCTTTGAGAAAAACTAAAGATTTAAGTTAAGAATTGTTATCAGACTTGTTTTTTTCATAATGCAGTACTTGTAAGTTAGTATTTGCATACTGTGTGCATTTTTTTTGTCTCAGGTTAATCTGTTGTGTGAGGTATTCGCACAGGTATGGCAGCTCTGCCTTTGAGGTGCTTTAAAAAGACAAATTACATGTTTAGACATGATATTTGGTTAACCATCAATTTCCATTCCCGATGAATCACTCCTTGACAAAAACTTTCATCGAATTTACAATTAAGGTAAGCATTTTGTGCGATGGGGGAAAAAATAAGATATTTGACAGATCTTGGCCTCTTCTTACTTTGCCACAGCTATTACTGATGAACAGGGTCATGATCTGAAGGTATGAAGTGCAAAGTTGATCTTTCTCCTCTTGTCTTTCAAGGATCTGTGACCTTGTCTTCTGTGTCTGGAGTCAGAGAGATGATGCTGTTGGATGAACTTTGGTCAGCCCAGACACTCCTGGTCCTGATGGTCTGGACCATAGGCTCCCATGGTGAACCTCTCTCTGCCCCTCGTATATTCCTCTCCTTTAAAGGTAAGGGACACCGCCAGTTCAGAAGAGTGTTGACCTGCTGCAATGCGTTTGTGTGTATGTAGATGTGTGTTTGTAAACACAGTATCTGTGTGTGTTTTTACTTTGTATTTGTATGTGTACAGGACAGTATGTGCTGGATTTTCTCTGCCTCCAGTTTCTTCCCTCTGCAGAAGGTCTAATGTTTGCTGCTATAAAACTGCTTGAACAAATCTGTTTGTGAACTGCAGGGATGCGCTGTAGATATTTCTGCTTGAATGAATTGTCTTAGGCATGATGATTAGGAAATTATTAATATACATGCTGTAATTATCACCGTTTTTTTAAACTTATTTTTAAACTCGTGGGCTAAAAGCTGCAGCGATGAAGAACAAGCAGTGTTATCATCATGACCCTTAAAGGTCTGTCTCTTGTTATAAAATGAGTAATGGTGTTATGCGGTTAACAGAATAATATTTCAGACATATACAACAGATATTATAAAACAATGAATAAATGGGTTAGCAGTCTGTGTTGTCTCAGAAGAGAAGGCAAATACACTTTTATTTTTTGTAGAATAATGCGTGCATTTGTTTAGTTAGAAGAAAACCATCTTTTTTTAATGTCATGAAAATTCAGTTTGTATTTTCAGTTAATTTGTCTGCACCAGGAACTTCACTGTTAAGTCATTTATCACATTCCAAACCCGAGAAAGAATACGTTATTCAGCTTGTCTGTGGTTGCTCCTGTGAGTTGTTCATTTTTCCCAACCTGTTGTAGTCGAAATTTACGAAGATAGATTTCACCATCTGCTAAATGTGTACTCGCAAAGCTTAATAGTTATTTTCATTTCAATTACGTTGAATTTTCCTTTATTATCCGTGTTTGGGGATCCTTCGTAAGTCTCATTTTACATGGCAACTTAAGTCTTTTGAACAGATTCGGTGCAATGCTCAGCGCACATTTGGGGGTATTTCAATTGTTCTTTCAAATTAGAGGCACAATGCTTTTACAAGCTTGCTGCCATGAGGTGATGCTTATGGAATGAAGTAGCCCGGTGGTTTTAATAGTTTCCATTAGTGAAACAGTCTCTCTTGGGATTTATGGGTTTGCTTATCATCTGTTTAGAAAAAAAGACAAAGTAATATAGATAAAAAGTAATGTACAAAGAATATTAATAAACACAAAAACTAAAATGCACATTGTTTCTCTTGCAAACTTTAATTTTAATATTAATTTTGGATTTCCACTTCATGCTGTAAATTGGTACACCAGTATATTTGAACCAGTATTGTTTCATGTTCTTTCAGTAAGTGTTGTCCCTTGCCAAATGAATCTTAGGCAAATTAGCGATCATGTCGCTCATAAGAACTTTACATGATTATTAATGAAACCCTGATGGTTGCCAGAGACTGGCGAAATCCCCTGCTAAATCAAGGCAATGTGTTGTTCAACAGTAAGGTTCAAACCTTGACCTCTTAAATGAGAAGCACTTGTGTTTGCTATTAAATCGACTTGGTGCTCGTAATAAGCTGGTCGACCCCACTTAGAGGAAATCAGGAACATCTTTATTGTTCTTTGAGCTCTGTGACTTCTTTTGGCAAATGTGTTGGGAACATTCCCATCAAATTGCATTGATCAAAGTCATGTGACTATTTCAAAAACCCCTTATTTCACTGGAACACTTGAAATTGAGCATGTGCTCCAAAAACTCTTCACCTCTAGCCGAAAACATGAAGTGTCCTTTACTGCAGCTGTTGCATCTTACAAGATGTTACAAGAGCTTTATCGTAAGCCCGGGCAAGTTATTACATTTACTGTAACTATTGTAAATTAATATGTCATAGCAGCATTTTCATAGCTAAGTGGAATCACAGAAGTGTTTCACTCCTAGGAATACCAACATGTACTGATGCTGCACACCAGTGCATTTGCATGTACAGCAGCTGCCAGGACAGGCTTGAGTCATAGCATTAGTTTTGGTCTTAAGGATGCTTCAGGTTCAGTCAGCTGATTTCTGGGTTACAGTAAGTGCTTTCGGAGCAGGCCTTTGCCAGACTTCCCTGTAGCCAGTGTGGCAGCAGTGTAGGAGGGACAGGAGGATGACCCCAATAAGGAAAGACCACAGGTGTAACTGAAACCCTGGGCTGGAGTTCCAGTACGAGGTTTGTGTAATCAATGCTCTGTGGCCCTCAAGGGCAAGGATGCCCCAGCACCGTGGCAGCAGGTAAACTGAGCCGGCATGGACAATCAATTTCCCGCACTGAAGGAACTGCACTGATTTTACTGCCATTAGCCTGACTGAATAGAGTCCAGTCCCTCAGTCAGAGGATTCACATGAAGGATTGCTGGAGAAGCTAGACTCCAGAGTTCTTCCATTCCCTATTTAAATTTTCTGTGGGCCAAAATTAATAATCAAGATTTATTTTTATGGTTTTTTTTTTTTTTTTTTTTACATTTTTTTAAAAAAATTGCAATTCCATTTTGGTGTCAAGGGGCTACATGTAGGTGCCATAATATCCATATTTTTCACTGTAGTTTGTGCTTCCTTTCACCTTTTGCCCAGCTTCATTTTAGCGTTTGTACTGTATTTCAAGATTGTTTTGACATGTATGTACAATAATACCCATCCAGTTTTTCTTCTCCCTCATAAAATCTGTCTACTCCCTCAGTGGGCTCTTATCAGTTCCAAAAGCAAAAAAAGTCTAAGATGATAGTTTACTTTCTTTCTTTTCTTTTTCTATACTAGTTAATACTGCCATTTTATTAGCAAATATCATTGATTTATTAGAGCATTTTATGTACAGTTGGATAAATGTAAAAAATATACATCACAAATGTTTGTCCTCTGATAAGAATTTATGGTACTAAAAGGACTGCATATGGCCAGAGTGATTTGCCAGTAGATTTTAATATGAATATCCCAGTGCTTGACAACCATTGTTTTTATTTTGACTCAAAGACAAAATAGCATTTTTGTGGAAGGACACAACGTGGAACAGTGCAGTGAGTGTGCTAAAGACTGTTTAAAATTTGGTAAAATGTAATATAAATATTGAGTAGAACAATCGATTGACATGGGTCTGGTCTGCACTGATTAACTCTTAGAAACACTGTGACTCATTCTTCATTGCTTCAGTGGTCTTAAGTTAGGCTATAGGATTAAGTTTCATGAAGTAAATGTACACTGCTCAGCCAAAAAAAAGTCACCACCTGGATTCAACTTAATGTTATGATCTGGGGTTGCTTCAGTTGGTCAGGTCTAGGTTCAGCAACATTATGTGCCCAAAAAATGAGCTCAGCTGACTACCTGAATATACTGAATGACCAGGTTTTTCCATCAATGGATTTTTTCTTCCAAGATGACAATGCCAGGATTCATTGGGCTCAGATTGTGAAAAAGTGCTTCAGGGAGCATGAGAGAGACATCATTTTCACACATGGATTCGCCACCAGAGTCCAGACCTTAACCCCATTGAGAATCTTTGGGATGTGCTGGAGAAGACTTTACGCAGTGCTCTGACTCTCCCATGATCATTACGAGATCTTGGAGAAAAATTAATGCAACTCTGGATGGAAATAAATGTTGTGACGTTGCATAAGCTTATTGAAACGATGTCATGGCAAATGTGGTAACCAAAGCTAAAGGTGGTCCAACAAAATATTAGTGTGTGACTTTTTTTGGCCGGGCAGTGTATGTTTGATGATATAAAATTTAGATTGTCATACAAAAGGGACAAAAACAGTTGTTTGGTAAACTGGTCCAATTTGATTTTATGAAGAATATCAACATGTCAGTATTCATTTATATTGTGATAAGTAGGAATGATGATAATCGCAATGTTTTTTAATATGCTGGGTTAAAAAATCATGACATTGGAGTAACAGCATTCTTGCAGTCACTTCCGTTTGGAGTACCCACCTTTATCAGTAGAGTTGCAAAGATCAGAGCTACAAAGAGAAGGTCTGGATGTTGGTGGTCACCACTGTGGTCCTGCACTATGTCTCAGAGTAGGACCTCACGCATTTAAGCATTAGATCTCTTGTTCTGCTCCACCTTCCCACCATTTTCTCAGGGGCCTTGCTTGCCACTCCCTGGGGGCAACAAGGACTTATTTTAGTCCACAAGCCTTAATAAAGGCTTATATGGAGGTGTTTGGGTCACAACCCCAAAACCAGAAGCCAGTCACACACAAAGGTCAACAAGACTTATGCTGGATCTTGACAGCCCATTAGGAAGTAATGGCTTTTAATACCTCTGCCCACACATCTGAAAGTGTTTAACTCTATTTACCTTTTACTGCAGATATAGGGAGCACCTGGAGGTTTCAGATGAGACAGGGAGTGTGACTCAAAAGACAGCTTTGTGCACATATTGGCCCATTTTTTCACAAGCATCTAATTGTATGTGATCTCGCCGCATGGTGGTCCCAGTTGTATTCCTTCCACCTCGGCTTGATGTTTAAATGATTATCTTGCGCACACACACACAGAGCTTTGTGCTCGATGAAGTCTCATTGTTGTCAGACTAATATATTATTGAAAGAACAATTGCCAGCTGCAGTCTCTTCTAGTATTGCTCAGATATACTTGTTCCTGGTCCCCTTTCTCTTCTGTACCGCTCTGTTAGTAACAACTTACACTGCGGGAAATTAAAAGCCTCAGGAGAAAAAAGCTGGGTTTGTTTTTTGTTGTAATGGAACTCGCTGTACAGTTAAATAAGTGGCTTGTGGGGCAATGTTTGAGGTTTAAGTTCGGCTCCAATCATTTTGAACATAACCTTGGGAGAAAGGTTTAATAGGACTTGGTCTGAGCTTTGACTTTAATGCAGGTCCAGGTCAGGGAAATCTCTCCCTTTTGTTCTCTATTGCTGGCAGGGTGCAGGCGAGCCAGTCCAAGAGAGGGCAAGAGGAAGGCAGTAGTGAGTGAAGGCCTCTTGTAAGAGATACTTTTCTCTGAAGTTTAAGCTCCTTTGTGTTGCAGTAGCTCGCAACCCCAAAGGGCTTTAGGTTATCAAATGTATGTTTATGTTTTGGGGTTATCTTTCACGCATCTCCCAAAGGGTCCTAATGGGGTTTGTTAATCAGCACCCTTGTCACAGGAGCTGCAGCTAAGTGCTTTGGCCTCAGTGAGCCAGGGACCAGAGGTAATCCACAATCAATGCAAGGCTGAAATGCAATACAAGCGATACTGGCAAAAGGCAGCCAGTCACAGCATCCCTTTAGGGGAATTTAGATTACCCAGGTGGGTCAAAGCCACAAACGCTGCTGAAAGAGTGTACTGTGCCGCAAACAAAAACTTGTGCAGTACAGACAAGGACCGTAGAGAATAGGATCAGTTAAACCAGGGTCTGGTATCAGTAACTAGATAACTTTGGATTGCCCTGGTCTGCTTGGGTCCAACAGAAATATGTGGTAGTATGGTGAGATCTCAAAAAAAAAAAAATCTTTGTTCTACCCACAGTAGAGTTTTTTTGGGTTTTTTTTTTTTTTTTTTAAATAATTGTAGATTAAGTTGCTGCTTTGTTTTCTGTAATAGAGAAATGCAGATACTGGTTGAGTCCTGCACAATAAGGGGTTGAACAACGAAGGGGTTTATGGGGAGGTAAAGGTAGCAGTTGTTGCTGTGCGTTGAAAGGACGGCTCAGACCCACACGTCGTATCCCAATGTGGCACCCGCTATTTAATCACATGAGCAGAGAGTTTGCCAGCTCAGGATCAGAGGCCCAAGTTGTGCTCAAGGTGCGGTAGGTTGTGCTGTCAGTTGCTATCTTGTCCTTTTTTCAGATGGAAGCGTTTTACTGTAAATATACATCAGTCTCGTTCTATGTAACTCTGCAAGAAACAAACCTTGCCTGAAACCAAAGAGCACTGCTTTGGCCATCGCCCAGGCTTCAGTGCCTCCTAGCTGCTATTATGTATGCAAAAGCCTGTCTCCACTGATAGGAAACTCACTGAATCACAGTTTTCAAATAAAGTGGTTTTCCAGACTGCAGGAAGAAAGTGCCAATGAGAATAATACTGCACTGAAGATTAGAATAACATTCTCTCAGCATCCAAGAGGTTGGGATTTACTCAATATTCTTTTAATTTTAACTAATGTTTCAGTTTTATTAATTATTTGTTATGCTTGTTTAACAACACTAGGGGCTTCCTTAACAAAAGCCCAGAAATGAAATACATGATTCCATTGTGGTAACAAACCCACGGTGACCCACAATGTATTTAAGAACAATTCTAGAAAATGGCCAAAAGAAGCAGGGGAAAGGAGACAAATGGTACAGTCTCTGTCTGAAGATGCTGAGGCTGAGCAGTTCACTCATCTGTGTGGTCTAGCCAGGAGCCTTTCTGTCCAAAAAAACAGTGATGAATCCCTCTATTGTGAACTTGTGGAGAACACAAAAGGGTCATATTTGTGCTCGCTGTTGACTCTGGGAAAGCTGCTTGCAGTGTTGTATAACCAAATAACCAATGTCCTCCAAATCTGCTAAATCTGCCATAACTGCAGATTCCAGGCCACTCCACATCTGTTGGCAGGACCAAAAAATTATGCATGAGCATGTGCACGCAGATTTGTGTGTTGAGCGTGACACTCATCACAAAGTCACTTCCCATTGGAGTTGATTCTCCCTCCTGGCTGTCTGCCTCCAGGCCCAGTGTAAGACCACATTGCTTTTCACTTTTACAAGCACACACACAGAGGTCGCAGTGCCACGTTTGTATGTATGCCCTCAAACTCATTTTTCTGCAAAATTATTTCTGGTCACTCACGGGGGGGTTGCAGAGGTGTGGGAACTTGCCAGGAAGAACACAAACACAAATACATCTCTGTGTTTCCTTGTGTGGTCCAACACCTCATTGTACCAGCAGGATTGTGAAAGTCGGGGCTCTCCGCAGATCCCCAGAGGCACAGCTGGATGGGACCTTCTGCCAGGGGTTTTTCGCACATCTGCTAGAATGCATTTTACACAGCTGGGTTGCAGCCACCCAGAAAGACACTTGGAAAAAATGGTCCTGTATGGAAATTCCTGCAAAGATTACCATTACACACTTCTAGTCATTGTTTACACTTTACAGAACACTTGCTGCAAAGGGGACAGCGGTTGGCCGGTTTCTGCTCTCAGTCACTTTTTGGGTTCCACTAAAATGCTGCGGCATGAAGGCTGGGAGTAATCCGCAGTCAGTCTTCCGTCACCGCAGACCAAGAGCAAGTGAACAGGACTGGCGAGAAATTAGACAAAGAATTAAAACAGAGGATGGCAGTGTAGGGTCTGAGTTTAGCTCCCCTCACTGTGCAGAGTGCTAATTTTTTGCACTTTCCCATAGAGAAATGTTTCTCTGTTGTCTTCGTTCAGTTAAGTTCAAAATGTTTGGCAGGGCAAATGCTGTTCATGCTAGTATAGCTGAGACAAAATCAAAGTCTATGATGTTCTCTATCATATATATATATATATATATATATATATATATAAAACTTTCTCTTCCTAACACTGTAAATGTACACTAATATTGCAATCTTTTGTATTTCTATATGCAGCTGATATATACCTGTAACTGACTTTCAGTATCATTCATTTATTCAATAGGATCAAGGTATCACAAAAGGCTATTTATCAGAGTTTAAACCATCTACTATGAGATTACAATTATCAGAATCCTCCTTTCAGTAATTGCTTTCCCTCACATTTCTTTTCATATCTGTATTATTCCTCCTTTTGGTGGTTAAGGTAAATAACCTGTAAGCAAGGTGTAGACCCCTCCATCGATGGAGATGTGTCATGCCTGGTTGCAAGTTCACCTGTGAATGCCATGTATTTATGCAACCATTTGTGAAACTAGCCCTCCTGTTATGGCTCTCCCGTTGCAAATTGCGTAGTAGATGCATTTTTAAGTTGTTAATACTGTGACTTTTTGTGCTAATTTGTTCAGAGAATTACTGTAAGTACATTCTTTGAGGTTACAACATCTGTTTCCCTTGTGGGATTTTTGATGGTTCTTTAACCACTGGAGCACTTGTTCTCATTGCTTCCTTGTGAGATCAGAAAATTGAGTTTCCATACTATCAGTCTCAATAGATGCAGTGATATGTTACTTCAAGAAAATGCCCACCACATGTGAGTAACATCTCAACATCTAAACCAGAACATTTGGTGGTTTCCCCCCACTCACTCTGTCACCCTGCAGTTCACGTTTGCAGCCCGGCAAAATACCAGACTCCAAAGGGAATAATTCAGTTGTAAAAATGTTGAAGCATATGTGACAGAATCCCCATTCGGCCCAGCTGTGACTGTGCATATTTAACCATAATAAAAAGTGTCAGGGTCCATAACAGAGCGACTAAATAATCAATCATGGTTTTATGACAGAGTAAAAATTTAGTCTGACATCCACCCCAGCGTGTTCACACTCTTTGTAAACGAGAACTCTGTAGTTAGATGAAACCATGTCTGATGTTTCTGAAGAAACACTGATGTGCTTAGGCATCCCTTTTGTTTTCAATCCACCTTCTCCTTGACCTTTGTCAAGTCTGATCCACATTCGCCTCTTTGCTATTGTCTACTCTCGCCCACTCTTTCTCACACCTGCTTTTTTTCTCTGAAGACCATGTCTTCTCTGCTTTTTGTTTTGTACTCCTCACTGTCGACTGTACGAGGTGAGTTTGCCCCTTTGATCCGATGCTGCAACTCTTCCTTTTTACTGCAGAGCTCTATTCTTTGGGTCCTTAACATTCATTTGTGGAATAAGGTTTTTCCCAAAATTTAGCTAAAACCATTTGACCATTGAAGTTCGCAGTGTAAATTGCTCCTCAGATACATCACCCCAGGAAGAAAGTTTTATGGAGGATTTGGAATCCCATGTGAGAAGATTGTCATAGTATTAAACCCATACCCTTCACCATCAACTCAGATGGCTTTGCTTGACAATTAAAGAGAAGATGTGCTGATTTTCAGTGGTGATGTAACAGCATGTCAGGGTATTTTACTCTGCAGAGTGATTCACTAGCTTGCTTGAATACTGAGGGAGTGCATCCACCTTTGTTGTGTTTATCACCTTCGCCCACCCGTCATGCATTTGAAGCAAACAGAATGCAGTGCTCATAACGGTGGAGTAGTCTAAAGGGAGAGGTCAGTTGTTCCTTTGAAACCTATGCATTTCTCATACATTCAATGCAGTTTTCTTGACTGTTACAGCACTTTTAGTCACCGTGGGTTTTTTTTTTTCTTTCTGCATTCATGCAGAAGAACCCTGTCTCACTCTCCAGAAGCCCTCTCTTGGTCCCCTGTATTAGGAGTTGTGGTGGGATGGCAAATTCTCTTCTGGCGTGCTGCTTTCGAACACCGTCAAGAGTGGCTCTCTTAAAAATAGTTTGCAGTGGGGTTGAAGCAAGCAGCAGGCAGTTGTTTATTCACAAGCCAGGTATTTCAAGGATGTGAAGAGTGTATTCTTAGATGTAATGCTGTTCCACTAGTGGATTAAAGTGTCTGGCAGAACGCTCCTCTGGGAGGTCAAATGTGTGAATGATGGATGATGTGCCGGTTCCTCCTCCTCCTTCTCTTTTGCTGATCTTGAATTGGCTCTTGCGTCCATGCTCGAGCGACGTCCTTAGCCGAGCTAGGGAACAGGAATCTATGATTGTGGGCATCCAGCTTGACTCCGTGTGGTTTAATCCATGAACATCTTGTCGGGGAAGATGTTTCAAATGCAGGAAAGTCTAATTTCTGTCATTTGACCCTGCAGCATTTGTTCTTGCCGCTGGTGTTTGATAACTTTAGGCTCTACGTGTTTGAACTTCAGGAATTCCTGTAGAAAAAAGCCCTTTCAGAGCCAGCATCATTAGCCACTTTTGCACTTTGAGGAGACAAGGAACTTAGGAACCCAGCTTTATTTAATCATCAGAACCCTGAGTGGTTCTTTGTTTTGTTGTTGCAGTACTGGGAGACTGTGGCTCCAGAGCATCTCAGCCTTCATTACAGAGATGCACGTGAGCATTAGGGGGAGGTGGGAGGGTGGTGGTGGTGGTGGTGGGCTGGGGGCGTTCACAGCCACAGTGGAAAGGCACAAAGATGATAATGGATATTCAGAACGTGTTTCTTTTAAGATGCAAAGTGACAGAGTAGGTGTGCTTGAATATTCAACTCTTTAGTCTCGTCTGCCTTTGACGTCTCGTTTTGTTTTCCTTATGCTCAAAAATTGCATGTCCCCTTGCATTTCGAGTGAAAGATACCAGGTGATGTAAAGAGTTCAGATTTCTCGATCGGGTGTTATGTAGTGTTTGGTTGTCATAGCAACGCGTTTTTGGTTTTAGCAGGATGTATTCATTCCAGACATTGCCCAAATGACTTCATCTCTGACACAAAGAAACAAGTAGAATGATTTAGCTTGGCAGGTACAGCTCTTTTTTTAATGAGAAGGAAGGTCAACATGAAAGCTGGAAAAAGGAAAGGATGGCGCACAAAAATAAATTTACAGATGATACAAGTATACGTACAGGGAGATGTTCACGCAAGCATCCACAGACCCACCCTCCAGATGTGTCAGTGGTGTGAAAGCTCCCAGAAAGGGTCATGACTCCAGTGTGAGATTCAGAGTGCTGAGGTCAAGGGCACCTTTCCTCTTGTTTGTGCAGCCTGCCACCATTTATTACCACATGTCTGTCATCCCAGTATCCTATTACTGGTGTCGCACTCCAGCACAGCAACTGACCCACAACTCAAGACAGGGAAGGGTTGGAGCCCTGGCCTTGCCATACTGATGGAGAAAGCAGAGTCTGTGGTAATGTTTGTTTTTAGGGTGAAGGTGTGTTTTTCTATGCAGCTTTCAGTAGGGTTACACCACAGTGAAGACCAGTTGATGGCATGTCGTCCCTTTTTGACTGTGCTTTTTCAGAAGGAGGAGATGGCAATGGGAGGATGGGCAGAAGAAGGGAGGATTTCCAGAATAAATTGTGTATGATTCTCATTGTTACTGAGTGTTAGCTGACAAAACTGCTCTTGGTTACAGCAAACCATTTCCTTATACTGTAAGCTTAAAGTAAAATACTAATGATTACCCTTCTCTGATCTGGCAGCCAAAAAATAATATGTGAGTACAGTTTTTATTTTAGACACTGACATGTTATTGAGTTTGTAACAAAGTTCATATAAATTTTGGGGGGGTTGTAAAATAGTTCAATGGTTGCTTTGTGTATAATTGACCTCTAACTTCAGCTAATACAGTATGAGCATGGAAATAGATTCAGCTGTTTTTATTTTAAAAGGGTAATTTTTTGGTATACATACTTAAAGTGCTCTTTGTAAAGCTTCAGCTGCAAAAAACAAGGGTTTGATTTTAAAATGAGGCAAAGGTACAGAACTTTTACAGCTGCTCCTCATTTTAATGATGAAAACTGTACTTCTAGAAAACTGTGCCATCTTTCAGTCTGCATGAGTGTGCTTGAATGGGAAAAGATGAGTGTGTGTGTTTTGTGTCACCCAGGTGCACGCTCCAAAAATACATAATACCTCAGTAAAAGCTCAAAAAAACATAGGGTCACTAGGGAAAAATTATAATAATCTACCAAGCGCAGCAAAACAATTGCTATAGGTGCATATGGGACCTGGACCAAAAGCTGCAGCAGTAAGGAAAAGATATTTCATTGCAGAATAAAGCTTGCATTGCAGCCAGACCACAGTCTCCTGAGAGGTTTTTGGCCTCTCTCCACGGTCGGATTAAAAGAGCATCAGCATTCTGCTTGCTACACTGTTGGGTCTTATGTGTGTCAGACCTCTCCAACTGTGGGGAACTCACCTGCCTCCCTCCCTTTTCATCAAGTGCCTGGCAGGTGTTTCTGATACCCAGTGTACCTGTGTATGGACCAAAAACATCTCTGAAAAATGTAGCCTTCTGAGCAGAGTTCAAGAGAGCATTGCTGAGATGAAATAATGTATTGGAAGCTTTTGAATGTCAAGAGAGCTGGTAACTGCTGAAAGCCCTCTTCCCTTTAAAACCTTATATGACTCAGTTTGGAAGCTGATCTCTGTTATATTACGTTTGCCATCTTATACACAGAGACTTCAGCTAGCAACTGACAATATTTGTGAATGATATCATCCAAAATGTTAAGTATTTCCTTGCTCAAACATTACATTATTCCTCAGCACATGCTTGTTCGAGCTTTAAGAATGCCTCCAGGAAAAGCTCTTCTTTAGACTAATTTTTAAACTTTTATGTTCCTAATTAAGTTTGAATTGTGTGAACAGAAAGAGTCTTGTAGCAATTGTTGAAAATGTTTAGATTGTGCATAGGAGGGGGTAAAGGGTTGCTTTTTACAAGGGTGCATCTATTTCATGACTTGATGGATTGCAAAAACTAAGTGAAGACATTGCGAGAGAGATGTTTGTTTTAGCTGCATTTGAGAAAAAGTTAAACAAGCATGATGCCTCATCAGATCATTATTTCTACATCTTTAGAATTTTTTTTTCCTTTCCTTACACTTTGAGGTTTTGTGGTCAAGCTTTCTGCTGGCCTTCTAACTGCCATGAATAGTCAAAAAATAGTCACACTTGACTTGCATTTTTATTACAGCCACGTTGAAGTGGGGATATAACATTTTAACTCGCAGTAACCTCATTCAGGTTCAATATACTGCTGACTAATTTTGTGTCATAGTTCCTGCTGTTCTGCTGCCATCAGCTTCATAAATCAAATTATTTCATTTCAAGGTCAAAGAACCAAATGTTAGAAAGGGGTTCTTCCTCGAGTAGCTTGTTTTATTATTTCCTGGCTAATGTCTCTTACAAATGTCCAAGATCTGCTGAACAGGACGTTACTGCTTTACTACTTAGCTCCAGTTTGAACTGAGCTTTCTAGTATGGACTTGTCTCCTCACAAATAAACAGAAAACAGTGGCCATCTTCTTGGAGTTATGACATGGATCAGCATTTATCTTTGCATTTGTCACATCTCTACCCTTCATCTCAGAAGGGTAACTCGGCAACACTCCAACACAATTGGCTTCCAAAGCAAAGGTATCGCATCCATATATAAAATCTGGCAGAAGTATTAAATGCAAACTACTTTTTCTCTGGCTCTGGTATTGCCTCTCCTTTCTTTGAGTGTAACTGCAAGCATTCCTATCAGACAATCCCCCTGCTGTTCTTTCCAGTGTCATATTCTTTTATTCTGCAGTATGAAACTCTCCATACTATGAAGCCAGTGTTCTTTGTAATTTTTTGCAGCTTTGCACCATAATTGCACAGAGGTGTACAATACTGTTCTTTCTCTAAACTCTTTGAAGCGCAGAACAATTAAAGATATTGTAGTATTATAGGTACAGCCCCACAATTAAATTCTCTTCTGTTTTACTGGGTAAGAAATGTGTTCCATTTAGACTCTATTCCTCCCCATATGTTTTTTTTTTTTTTGTTTTTTTTTTTTTTGAGAACCAAGATTGAAGCGTAAAACATCTTCAAGCATTTCCTTGAAGAAAGATGTGCTTATTGTCTCTATTCAAACTGTACATTAGGCAAAGTAAATTACGTATAATCTGTTTCCTTCAGGTAGGTATTGCATATGCTGAAACAGCTAGTATACATAGTCTGTTTACATCATGTAAATAAGATGTTCAGTATGAGTCCCTGCTTCTGTTGTCTTTCAGTGTTTCTTTTCACTCCACAGCCCCATCAGCTGTGTTTTTGATACTTGTTTCTTAATCTTTGTTTTATCTGGTTGTAATTTGTTCAGATTAGTTCTTTTCCTTATTGCAATTCTAAAAGTACACCTTTCTTTTTGAAGCTTATGCTCATTCAGGAATTTAAAAGTAAGTTTGCTCAAAAGAATGGGATAGGGAAGGGTTTTGAGTTTTTTTTTTTTTTTTTTTTTGTTTTTTTTTTTAAATATGCTGATGGGGCTGCAAAGACTCCCTCCACTGGGGCCAGATGACCCCAAAGTGCATGCAGATAAAGATACAAGACTATCTGGCAGCATGCATGAATTCATAATCCTGTCCTATTATTTTTGCTTTTAACCTCTTGCAGTGTGCAGTGAGATTGTTCAGCCTAAAATCAGTTGCAGACTTGGGTTTACAATCTCTATATTTTTAAAACACAGTCTCTGTCCCTTTGTCTATTTTAGTATTTTGTTTGTTCATTCATTCTTTATGCATGGCTTTGTTTTTGAAGTCACAGGTATTTTTGCATAGTCAAGTTCATTAAAGTCCTATAGGGCTATTTAGTAATTTGAAAATGTAAAATTCAGTTTCTGGCAAGGCTTGGAGAAGTGGGAGTAGTAACATCACACCGATAGTGTACATAAAGACACTGATGTATTTTCTTCCTCCCCATACACATGGCAGCAGATGCCACACACTCAACACAAACACTGACAGATTTTGTCACCAAGTCTATATATGCTGATGTACACAAAGCACACAACTATATATATATTCAAAAAGTTTGAAAGTAATGGTTTTGTGATATGTAAATTATTACTGCGTGTACATCACTACTGCTGGCATACACATTGCCATTCACATGTGTAATCAGAGGTGCTACTTGGCATTATATTTGTACAAATGAAAATTGAAAAATTGTAAGAAATTGCACCACAACCCCACACACACGTGCACGACGCTATACAAAATAGTGATGCAAGGGTAATAAAGTTTGACTATATATACTTTTTATCCCTTTCCACTTGTCTACAACCTGCACATGTATCACTCACTGTGGCGTCTGCCTGTCTGACAGCACTAACAGTACTTGTGTACTAAATTCAACCACTTTAATAATAAAACAGTTTGGTGATTATATAATGTGCCATTACTTTTTACAATTCCACCTTTTTTGACCTGGGCAGCACTGGGTAATACAGCTCGTTGTTTATAATTTGTATTTATAATATTTTCATTAACTTCATCTTACCCCTTTTTCAAGTTAATTATACCAGTTTCGCTGTCACTTGTGTTTATAGCTGTTTATCTTACATAGCTGTTTGCATTCATGTTTCAAACAGTTTGTAGCTTTTTTTTCTGTCGCTGTGTGTGGCCTTAAAGCAACAGGCCCAGGGCATGATCATAACAAGGTTTGAACAATCTCATGCTATGTACATGAACACAGAATCTTTTGCCATTTCAGGACTGTCTATTAGAACAAGGAAAACAGTAGTGCAATAAAAGACTTGAAAAAGAGAATAGTCAACGTCAAGTAAAATTCTAATGCACGTTTATAAACCCTTAAAAATTCCAACTGATTTGTTACCTGTGACTTTGTGGCTTTCATACCGTTTATTAACAGACATTTTAAAAGACAATAGAATAGCCTTATAAAGAAATTAATAGTCAAAAATACAAACTTATGTTACTCAGACACAAAAAATGCTTTGTGTCTATGTAATGTAAAGCTTCTACATTACTCTTGCTGTAGGTGCTCAGGTGCTGAAAACTGATTATTTTTCTTCTTAAAGTAGCTTTTCAATGATATAAGTAGGAATTTCTCCCACTGAGCTGGGCCTAATAGGGCTCAGTTGTATGACAAATGAGCTCGTAATGGTGCATACTCAATAGGGAAAAAATGCATAGCAAGTAAAATAAACCTTTGAGACTAGTTATAAGCAGTAAACCACCAACAGAAAATAATCATTCCTTCCTGTTTGGAATTTGAAGGCAATACTGAATAAATGTGCTTGATCGGGGCTTATTAGCAGTGGGAAGCTAATTGATGGTGTGTGTTTGCTGTTTAAATGGCACACTAGGGAAATGGGAAGTGCAGCAGTTTTAACCCATTCCACACCATTGTCTGGAATATGCTATTTTGGTGTTTCATTTCTGTTGTTTTCCAACTGAGAGTTAGTTCGAATTTTAGGGAGCCCTTAAATGAGGACAGTGTTGGGGAATAAGATGCATAATGTTTGACTTTTCTATTGAGTCTATAAAATGTATGGCTCTCCTCTGCTTTGGATTTTTAGTATTTTAATGGTGTTATAATATTACATATCAGTACTTACTGTAGGTTGACTTCACCAAACTGAAGCAACCCTACTCAGGATAAATAGTTAATGAAGATGAATAGATGGTTTTTGTATTTGGATGGAAAGACTTTTAGTAGGAAATCACAGTAACCAGGTCAGTGGGTCCCATGATGGAGTCAAATTCACTTTCTTCCTTTCCCTGGAAAAACGGTAACTGTGATTTCCAGGTCCTGAGGATTGTTAGGGTGCTAGAAGATTAACTGTCTCTTTATGACTCAGGGTAATACAGCTTTTGTCAGGCAGCGAGTCCATAGGGTCACTGAGGGTTTTTTTTTTATCTACAACTCAGTCTCCACAGACATTTTCTTATCCCCTTTTCAATTTTCCTGTATGTAATGTGCATCCCCAGGCCACTTGTGCACTTTTCTCTGCTTCCAATGACTTTCAAATTCATTTTCAGGAGCTCTTTCAATTATTTCTTTGTACTGAAGTTACCAGTAAACATGGTAGTACTGGCGTCAGAAAAAGTCATTATTTGTTAACTTTTTAATGCATGTTAAAATATATGCACAAACAGCTGAAGTTTCTACTAAACGAAATGGGTTCCTTCTGTCCCTAATGTATAAAAAAGATAGCTTTCAGGGTTTTTTTTTCTTTTTTCCCCCCTCTATTTTTTTTGCATATATGACTTGAAACACCTAATCATGAATCGATTTAACATGTGTCCTCAACTCCCAGTCATGTTTCACGAGTTCTGGGGAATAACTGGGAAGGACACCACAAGGACCAAGCTCTAATCACACTGTTACGGTAAAATCCCAGTGTTAGTAAATGCTGGGAGCATTTCAGACAACAAAATGCTTTGTTGCATAATTCTTAGAGTAAGACGGAATCGTGTGTAATAATTTAGACTCATAGAAACTCACTGTTTATACTTTTCTGCAAAACCTTAAACCCATGGATAAGCCTAGTGGCGCCTGGAGATTGTTTGTTACTGTACCTGTGTTAAAGAAAGAAGTGGGAATGAAAAGGTGACCGAGGATCAACTTATGTGCATTTTCTTTTGTCAGAATGCATATGATTAATGCACCAGAAGTCCCTGCACTCTCTACTTTCAATAAAGAATCCAAATAATTTTTGTCCAGACCGCTTAAATTAATGCTGAGCCCACTATCCATTTGCAGTTATTGACTAAGCCCCCTTTGTTGCCCCTTTCTTCAGGTTTGTATTGTTACCCATCATGAACGTGCAGTAGATGACTAATACTATTCAGAACAGAGAGGCATTGATTTAATCTGTAAACATTTGAAATTCAAACAATTGGCTTGCTGTTTCATTTTATTCTGATTCTCCCCTGGAATGTCCAGCTGAATTATGCTGTAAAAGTATTTTGTCACTTTCCCTGCCTAAGATGCAGAACCCTGCATTGCAGAATTTGTGTCTGAAGCATACAGTGATTTTAGTTGTACCTTGTCAGACGTTCGTCTCATATTACCTTAGCTTGGATGACGGACAAGGGAGTTGTTTCATGTAAGCACTTTGGTGGGAAAGAATCGTTCATGTCTGGAATGCTTTCGGGGGGGGGGAGGAAATCAACCAAGAAAGTCTGAGAAAGTGGCTAAATTAAACACTGCGCAGTGATTGTAAATGGCAGTACAGTTGTGAAGGAATTCTGGGTGTCAGCACATGTTCCTCACAGTACTAAGTAGACAACATCAAAAGAGCGTGCCGGAAAAGCTAAAGGGTGGAAAGAACATCTGGCTGGCAAAAAACAAAACAAAAATGCATTTTATGTTTGTTTGCTTTCTGAGTGAGATTATTAGAATAGATCTTAGAGGTTGAAGCAAGTAAAAATATGCTCTTTAATGATGATATGAATGCAGAAATAACTGAGATGGGTACATAAAAAATATATGTCGGGGGTTCTTTGTTTTAGGGACCTCTATGCATGACTGGTGTGTTAATCGGAAAGCAGTCATTTCCTGATGAGACAATGGTGTCTACACTCTTCCAAGAGCTGGGCTGAGGTGGAAATATTCTTCTAACCCCTGAAATTTGCTTGGAAGAACAACCGTCAAACATCTGTCAAGCCCTTGTGACAGCCTCCATCTCTCGCACAGCTCGACTTCAAACAAACACCGCTGTCTTTCCACTAACCCACTGTTCACTAGAGATCACCGTAAATTTGCTGATGCTCTGCTCCATTCCTTGTCTCGGTAAAACAAGCCCTGTTTGATCCCACAAGACCATGCGCCGGTCTTGAGTCATTAACGCTATGTCCTGCAGTTTTATTAATGCGAAGGACAAAGGTAGCATGGCTGTGGGGCACATATGATAATGGGGCAGCCACCAACTACAGCGGGGTTCCAAGCCATCTCCCATCCTGTTCAGGTAAATAGTCGCATAGTGGCAAGAATGTGTTGCTGTAGGCTCCATCTTGCAAAGTCCAAATTATTTCTGAAGGATTGCATGAGTTCCCAATTATCTTCTACTTGTAAATTTCTCATAAATTTTTTTTCTCAGTTCCCATGGCACCTGTGAACACCAGAGAAACAATGAGCTGTTTTCCATTGTTTAGCCAGTTAATTCCAAAGTCATGAAGCCTGCATGTTTCATTTGGATGAAGCTATGAGAAGAGGGCCCTAGCTGATATTAAAATTGACAGTCTGCTCAAGTTAATGTAGGGAAAGAATATTCAATTTTCTTGATTGTCAGCAAAGAAGTATAGATCCACCTGGCTGAGGTAGCTACTAATGTATGCCCTTTGGTACCAGACACAAGGGAAAAACGAAGACTGTTCATGTGCCAAATATAAGAAAGTAGTTTGATTTAAGAAAAGAGTTATGTTGGCCAGAGCAAATATGGAATATAATCAGCTGAGCTCTGTGTTCACCTCATCTGGAGACAAGGATCTATGGAGATGACATGGACAGTCTTAGGATCATGACATTCTGTCTTTCAGGAGCCAGTGTGACTCAGACATCTCAGGAATCAAGAACTGTTTATTGTTGTACACCCTTAGACAGGAGCTATACAGATCTGTGTATAGATCTCTTATGGTTATTATAGGACCTGACTGCCTCCAAAGGTCAATGAATGTACAATGTTCCGATTAATGTGAAGAGACGTCGGGTTGTTCTAGTGGGCTCAACAGTTGTTCCTGCTGACAGAGCAAGAAGCTTCCCCTGTAAAAAGATTAAAGTTCTGCATGTTTGTATATTCTTTGTGTTTACTTTTGTGCTGTGTATCCTGTGTGCTTGCAGGTAGCATGTGTAGCCTTAACATATGTCTGGTTATAGAAGCATATTTGAATGTAGCATTCCCACGTTTTGGAGAGGCTGTGAACAGAGGCTGACATCCTGACTTTCAGACCCTCTGCAATTTGCTCTCCAGGGACAAACTTCTTCCCTTTCAAGGGCGCAGCACTCTGGACAGCAGCATGATGGAGTAGAAGCAGCGATGATGGCTTTGCCAGGTTTCCCCTCGAGGCCCCTGCTGCTCTGACTGAGAGGCACAGAGCAGAATTTTTTTTACCTCAGAGTCCTAGAGAGAGAGTGTGAGTGTGTGTGTGCGTGCGTGTGCCATGTATATATGTGTTTGCAAGTCTGAGCAATCTTTAGGGCAGGACATAATTCAGTTTCAAAGTAACTCAACTTTTGAATGGTCATTGATGATTGATTTTGATCCTACATCTTTGTGAGACAGTGAAAAGATAGCCACTGTGTGTTTACCTGACTGGTAATGATTCTAATAGGTGCTGCTGATTGGGGGGGGGGGGGGTTAAATTCATCACATAGATGCACATGGCTATACACTATATTTTCTTATTTACTTAATGTATACAGCATAAGTTATATGATGTGGTCAACCTGAACCAATGAGGTATTCCCATCTTCTTTCTTGGTGAAACTGTATATAGTACATGTGACTTTTGCTGTGGGCTGAGTAAATATTACTATAAATAAATATTATATTTGTGTAAGAAACTTAGTAAAGTGTAAAATTGAGCGATATGGTTGTTGCATACAAGGGTTTTACATTACAAAACCTTTTTTAGCACTTTTCCACTTTCCTCAGCTGTTCTCAAGTGTTCTGCTTCCTTTATGCTTGGCTTTGCTTTTTGTCATTTCTCTGTCTCTGTTAAATTTCAGTCTGTTTAAAAATAAAGTAACGGAGAAGGAAAAGAGAGGCGAATACGAAAACTTTTCAGTTTGTTCAAGACTGAGATGTGCTGGTAATATGCTTAGGGGTTGGACTGTGTGACATTACTGTTACTGATCAGAAGCAGTTTATATCCCTCTATTTGCTAAGGTATCAGCAGCTGTTCGGAGGTCCACCTTTGACTGGTAGAACCCCAGCTACAAAAACAACAACTGTAACTTGGGAGTTGTGAGATACAGAACACCGCCAACTATCTTTGGGTTGTTCTGGGTCAGTAGAAGGTTCTTCTCTTGGCATTCAACTGGGCACTCCCAATCATGTAGTCTTAAATTATTCTTAGGTCATGCTTGGGTCTCTAACAATAGTACAGAATGGGGAAAGTTGACAAGTTGATGTCGTAAATAAGACTGCACAAGACTGAACTTAAACCCAATCCCCTAGATCCACTGTGTTTGGTCCCAGATCATATTTTGAATTTTCCAAATGTTTCCATTTTTGTTTACTAAGGCAACATGAGACTACAAAACATGATAGAATGGATTATATTTGCATCTGTTTCTACCTCAAATTAAATCCTTTTTCATATGGTCAGGTGGCACCCTACTAAGGCTTTATATTATGTGAAAGGAAAAGCTCCTGTCTACTACCATCTCTTTAGTACAGGGGTGTGAAATCTGGCAAGATAATGCCAAGTGATCACCAACCTCATCTCAAATCCAAAAGGCTGATAAGTTTAAAAAAAAAAAAAAAAAAAAGTGAAGCTATAACTGTCAGTTCATGGTTAATGCTTCTTTACCTCCATGTTATCTTTGGTCACTGAGCCATAGAAAAGAAGCATGAACCAGCAATGTATTGGGTCAGTCATCATGCTGTTTCTGCCTCTTTGAAGTCAGTCTATACTGGCTGATGGCCTGTTACTCCTTGCTGTTTCAAACTCAGTGCTGGGCATTACTTCTGTATGCCTATACCCATGGGTGTGGGGGAGGAATCTTTTTGGGTCACACCAGAGGCTGTTGCACATGCAGGTGGGATTCTGCTGTCACGATAGGCAGGTGCAAACATGTGATTGCAATGATAAAAGACCAAGGTGGCACTGGAATGCTTATAGAGAGTGTAACCAAACGGGGGTTTGTCCTCTTATTGGAGCCATACAGAAAGAATAAGCCTTGCTTCACTCCACAAAACGATGGTGGTGAGCTGGACGTGCCCTTTGTCTGACCATAACTTCTGAAATATTTTCAAGGCCTCCTATTAGTGCAGATAAGGTCTGAAAAACTGAGCCTTCCAGGTAAAATGATTCATTAATGAGAGGTTTTCAGGGATGGGCAGAGTGACCGTGTTGGTTAAGCTCAGTGAGCAATCTTTCAGTTCTGAAGTTTCCTAAAACCATGTTGTGCAACCAAAAAGCCATGACTGTCAAGAAGATAGAGAAACCAGGCTCTATGCAAAGAAAGGCTTTTATACAGCATTGATGCCTTTAGACCAAAGAAGCAAAAATTTCACTAACCTCAGGTTATTTTAAGGGTAGATAAGCTTCCTAGTGTGAATAAAAATCGCAAGAAGCAGACTAATGTTCCTGTCTATTCGCAACAATCTTCACAGCACTTACATGTGTGAAATCCTCAGACTGCTTAGGTTCTTTCAGGTTGTAGTGGAAGGTGTTAAAAAACCCACATTCTTCCCTGCAATGACATTTTTTTTTAAATCAAATCTCAACTCCAAGCTTACAGTCATTGTAGTGGAGTCTGGGCCAGTGTGAACATAATACAAACCTTCTATATTTTAAAAGCTAAAATCATATTGGTTTTTTCCCCATTTCTTTCCTTATTTTGACTGCATAACACCTCATCTGATTATTATTAATTTATTTTTCAACATTGTTCATTTCAAATTCACATTACTAGCTGCCCTTTTTTTTAATGATTTTATTTATTATTTGAATTTTGATGGTTTAGTAGTAACTTCCCACCTTGAATTTGAATGTATAGCACTTGTCAGCACAGCCTTAGTCACTTTTCCCTGAAATGCATTTTGATAGTCCCTGTCTATGCGCACTCATGCATGAGTGTGCCCTGTTGACAGCTCTTCCCCATGGAGCCATTTCTCTCTCTTATCACCTGAGGCCTGCCATTGTCATGAGTGTGACTCTTTGAAGGGTGGAAAAATGAGGAACAAAAAATTGTGCACCCAATAGTAAGGCAGTCATTTTCTTCCCTTTTTTTGTTGTTTTGTCCTTGTATTGTATTGCCTTAACATGGGAGACCAAGATATATGTTTGTTCATACCTGGTTTCTCTGGCCACCTACTTTATTCTTATTGACAGGAGGTCAGCAGGCCACTGCCCCTGATTGGCATTCCTGGAGTTCCCACTCGAATTTGATCTTCAGGAACTTGTTGTTTGATAACCCCCTGCCCCCTGTATAGCTGAACAACTGCTGCACAGTTATTGGCAGGAGGGTCAGCTCTCATTCTGTGTGACCCCCTCCAAAGGAGAGCCATGCACTTAATATGTGTTTTTTTCTCTCTCTCTTTCTTTTTGTAAAACAGGATCAAAAACCAGTTTCTGAAAATTAACCCTTTTCACACTACTTGGCTTTTAGTAGCAGTGGGTTTGACTTTTCAGTCATTCTTAAAGATGTCTTGAAAAGGCACCCTGAAAGTTTTGACTCCAGAAAATGGCTCTGTTCAGTTTTTACACATGATTGGTAATAGGAGGGCACCTCTCCCCTTTTCTAAAGACACAGCAATGTTTTTGTAATACTATCAAGATGAAGTATGTCCTGCAATCAAAGAGGATCAAGGTCTCGTAGTTCAGCTTCATCAATCCATTTTCCCACATAGTACTTGTGGATTGTGAGAAAAAAAGAGAGGAATTGCCCCCTACTAGCAAGCGTGTGAAATAGCTTGGTTATCTTTTTGAACTGCCATGAAGACCAGGGCCCATGTCGAGCAGTGAGAAGCTGGCAGGATTAGACAAGGCAGCAGGGAGTGTCAGGGTAGCGGGATGACTCGGGCTGAGTGTTAATGGCAGTGAGGGAGAGGAGAGGGGGCTTCTAAAGAATTCCCATGTTGGTGAAAAGGGGCAGGAGATAAAACAACAATCCAGGAAAATGCTCAGCCTGCCAAACACAGCAGAGTGGGGGGAAAAAAATACATTTCTTATGGATATGTCTTTGGGTAACAAACACTTGGCACAAAAAGGAAACAATCTGATTAAATAAAATAGGAGGTGAGGGGCTGTTTATCATGATGATTTGAAATGATCTGAGGAAAACAGTGCAACGATATCATTTGGTTGTGTTTAAAATGAGTACGGAGTATATTAGATGCAGCATTTGGCACTATGAATGTTCTTGTGCAGATTAGCACTTTGTAACTTTGAGCAGGACGTCTTTAGCTGTCTTCTGCACTTTTAGGGGCACACACACACTTGAACATTGTTCTGAGGTCAAGGAGTATGGCCTTGACCAGTGCTTGAGATGATGTTTTTATGCAGACTCTTCTTAATTATTTCTTCAGTCTTGTCGGTGGAAGCCCCATATTGTTCATATGCGCACTGTAGAGCTGTCATATTTTAGCAACTGGATGTAAAATTGTTGCATTTTTAATGTTTGGGTATGTATGCACTTTCACTATGTCTCCTTAATTAGTTCCAAAATATGTTGACTTGAGCAAAAAGGACTCAACCACACCTCAACATGTACAGGGACTCCCAAGTATTGTGGAGTTGCTGTGGCTCTGGATCCCTACTGTTATTAAAATATCCTACAGACACCCCATCCTTGTCCAAGCCCACACTTTTGACAACCAAGCCAAACCAAACACTGTTTATTGCACCTCGGGGGACTGATTTGCTCTTTCACACACTTTTTTGTTCTCCGGTAGGCCAACCCAAGCTTTTACATTTTTTTTTCTTTTCTTTTCAGATTTCTTTTTCCGTTTTTCCCTTTCTTTCACATTGCTGGCCTTTTTCCTTAGTTACCTGCCAGTGGTTTCTTTGTAGTGGTGAACATTGCAAATGTGTATGTTTTCTTTGTGCAGTGCTCTATATTTTATGCCATTAAAGGTCATGTGAGCATAGCAGACTGGAACTCATTAGATTTTTCAGGGTAAAAGACGGGGAAGAGCAGTTACGTTCACATTCGTCGCGAGCAGTTGCCCGAGTTTTCTGTAGTTTGTCTAAATTACACACAGTGCATTGCCAATTACATATTTGGTTTGTTAAGATGTACAGGGCTATGTATTTGCAAAATAATTTTTCCAGATTTTCAGCAATGCAGACATATAAAGAGTGAAGATGACTATAATTAGACCTCAAATGTGTTACATAGCTACCTTTTTCACTCTAATGTATACTTTAGATCCCTCTTCTATTCAAAAGTATAATTAAATCCCTCACATGATGATCATCTATATTAGTTGCGGTGGAATGAGGCTGCCTCTTGGATATGTTTGGTCCTGCTAAGTATGAACAAGGAGGAGGGTAAAGGCTCATTGGTGATTTTATCAAGGCAGTAAAGTTACCCTACTGGGAAGTTCTCCAGTTCATTCAGTCCAGCCCAATCTGTTTCCACATCTGACAAAGGGAAAGATACAGATGGATGCAGTGAAAGCCCCAGAACAGCATGAATATACATCCCACCCTGGAGGGATAAGTGATTCACTCTGATAAACTGGTGACAGACCGGACAGTGTTTGTTCAGGTTTTTATTTTTAAAACATTTTTTGTGCATTAAATTTAGATAAAAATGCAGGAATTTGAGAGAAGCATTAGGCAATTATAATTGATTTGCTTTCCAATCCTTTTGACTGTGATCTTGCAATCTCTTACATTATTTCAGGGACAGCTGGCATTCAGCTAGTGACTTTGAGGTACGTTGGGTAGCACTGTTTTGTTTGAGTCTCTAGCTCTGTGTGTCCGGAGATTCGTGGTCTCCATGTTCACATCAGCTTCCTCGCTTATTTTAAGTACGTGCAGTTCACTGAGCGTGTGTGTTTTGGATTGACCTGCCACCCCCCCCCCCCCCCCCGGTGCTTACTGGGACTGGGTTCAGGTTCCTGCATTACAAACTGGCAAAGTGTTTCTTGAAAATGAGTGAATGGTCCCGATTTCAGTATTATGCATCTCTGTTGCCCACATTCTAAGTATGTGGATGCTGGATTGTGTATAAACACTGTACTTCGCCCCAGATCTTTTCTTAAAGTTTGTATGTTGCATAGTTTTCATTGAAGTTGCCATATTTTGATTTATCTGTGTCTAAAGAACAGAAAAAATAGTTGATTGTTCCATGAGTAGCGATGAATGAGAAGAAAAGATTTGGCCAACATTTTCAGTGTTGCATCAATACCCTCATCCCCTGCCATTCTTTTTATCAGTAATAAAATGTATGCTTTGCAGCACTTTTTCTCCTGCAGTAATCTGATAAAGAGGGGGGAAAAAAACTTGTATGAAGCTGATTCCTGTTTTCTTTAAGAAATAGTTCAGGTGAAATAAAAACTCTTCCCTCTGGTTTGTTTTGCTAGGCATTGCTTAAGTTTTCAAATTCAACCATTAAAATGTATTCAGGTTAGCATTCTTTCCGATTGAAATATATTGCTTATAAAAATGTCTGCCTTTTTATGGTTTATGTTTCTTTATTGTAACATTTATTTGTCGGTTGGGATGGAAAGGAATTTCTCAGTTTCTTATCTGAAAACTGAGTTCTGTTGAATTGTGAACAGAAAGTTATGAAGAGGCAGTGACTTTATTCATCAGATGAATAACAGTTTCAGAACTTTTCTCCATGTAGCTATATCTACATGGCTGCATCCTAGGTGCCCATGTGATTGTCCTGCTGAAGGCATTCAGGTGTAAGACTACACCCTTCCTCTGGAATTTAATAATTTCAATAATTGTATCTAGGAGGTACAAGAAGAAGTCACTCATTATAAAGCTATGTGCTCCAGCTGCTGTAAAAGCCACAGAAATCATCTGCAGGTAAAATATGTGCCCGCTTCTTCTGATGAGAGCACAGTGGAATGTGGTGGACTGAAGTAAAAGGAACTGGATGTAAAATAAGATAGCTGGGAAATAGTTTACAATATTGTGCACAATGGAAAGCCATGACTGGGTTAATTGGGGTCCATCTCTCACATGAAGACTCCTAGCAGTGTGCTGTCCTCCAGCTGTCTATCTGCCTACCCAGTACTTGATGGGATGAAACATTCACCTGTTTTTGGGAGCCACTGATAAAAATGGAAAAGAGCTACAGAATGCCTTTCTCCTCACGTGGAACGGCAAACAGATGTGGGCCATAGAGCACATCTTCACATAACACACCCTTAGGGACCACTCTCCTGCCCTTGGTTACCCACCAGCACCATTCTTCCAATTTGTTCATCAAGAAGACAAATAGCCCTGAGAAGGGTGTCCTTCGCTCCAGGAGCTCCTTCTAAGTGGCACACAGAAGCAATCAGACACGTCTGTCTTCCTCCAAGGACCCTAAGTAAACACACATTTAATGGCTGCTTTAAATAAACCATTGAATTGCCTCTAATGTGCCTGGCAATTTCCATTGCCCAGCTACCTGAACTTGTGTGCACAGGATCAGTATATGTGGGCCTTGAAGTGACACATCATACAGAGGTCATTCAGGGAACCAATGGCCCTTACAACCAGGACAAAGTTGGGGGTCATTAACTGTAACATTGTGTATGACACCATTTAACCCTGTGTTCTGCTTTAATATTTCTCTGTCTGGACACCCCCTATTCTCCTCATGTTGACCCCTGTGACCTTTGTGTTCAGCAGTCTGGAGTCACTATTCTGCCTTGCTGCAATTTAAAACCATAGTTGTAACAATAAACAGAGCTTTGTCATCAATTAAAGGCCCTATGGACCAGCCTTGGCCCTCTTCCCATATCTAACTCCCATGTGCCACTGCGGTCCATACGTCGAGGCTAACAAGATATAAACAATGGGAAAATGAGGTCTCGCTGAATCAGCAGGTTAAGGTCCAGTAGCCCCGTCTCCTGTGAAATGTGTCTTTGGCCCATGTAATGTTACAGCTTGCACTAGAGAATGGCTATGATATTGGAAGGCCTCTGCCTCTCTACTGCATATACGGGTGAGAACCCAGTTCTGTAGTCCTGCTTAATTACCATGGAAGTCTTCAGCAGCCTTTTCTTTTCATATCTGACAGACAGTATTACTCTTAAATATAGCATTAAAATATTGCTGACCCTGGGATAATTTAAATGGACTTTAAATACAAGCCCTATTGTTGGAAAGAGAATGAAAGACTTATGTCAGAATTACTACTTAAAGTCTAAAGGAATTAAGATGAATATACACAGAAAACTGTGTGAACAAATTCTTGTTTATTGATTCTTTTACAGTTGGGCTTACATGAGAGCAGTGAATGTCAACGAGGGTCACTGAAGAAACCTAAAGGCTTGGGGTGATCTCTTTCAGGTCTTTGACCTCTTTGGTCAGTAACTCTTCTACTGTGAAGCACAGAGGCACAAAAAGGCCTTAATATTCAATTTTAGAATAAAATAAAGATAGTATTTTGCAGACTATCCTGCTATTTCTCTGCTCTGTAAAGCTCTGCAAATTGAGACTACAGGTATAATTACACTTAGAGCAATTAGCATACAAGGATAAGTATGAGAATCATGTAACTAAAACACTTCATACACTGGAACGTGAAAAAGAATCTCAAGTATTGCTTCCAATCTGAAAGAATAAATAGTAGTCATAAAATAATAAGAATTTGGGATTAAATTTCAGAGTCCCTGTAGCTCCAGGGCCCCGAGTTGCAGCCCAGCTTACCCAAATTATAAATTTGGCCCTGGTTACAAGGTGCAAAGTACTATGGTTTTTGGGAAATTGTCAGATCATCTCTGTAGATGAGACAAGTCAGTGTCCCTTTGCTTTACCTGTGTGTGTGTGTGTGTGTGTGTGTGTGTGTGTGAGAGAGAGAGATCCTAAATCTAAGACATCTAACCACATGAGACGACTTCCCACAGAGCAGCAACTATGCATTAATGCATCATTTTGACTATCCGGGGTGATGAGACAGGAGCACTAGCTGATAGAAATAACCTTAAAAAACATGTTAAGAAATGGAGAGGTTTCTCTTCTTGCCCCATTCTTCACTGCAATTCTAAGGGCTCCACTCAATATCTCATATTTCAATATCTGACTGATGAGGCAAGTTTTTGTTCCGGTGTAGTGCATGGCTTCATGGTGTAATGACGGATATGATAAACACCAGACCATGATATATTGCTGTTTGCGTAGTGATTACAAATGAAGAAAAATGCTTTTCATAGTTGGTTTCTGCCATTATCTGCCAGTTCAGCAAGCACACAGATCTTTATTTTATGTCATCTTACTTCCAAGGTGATATTTTCCTGAAAGGCCAAACACAATCATGAGAAAGAAAAATTTATTAGAAGTCACTTTATCGAAACTTCCACAGGTTGTCTCATGCCTTAACAAACCCTACAATACAAAAACAAGTAAACTGAAAACAGAGAATAGTGTATAACTTTTAATACATCAAAATGGATAAGTTATAATTCCTTCTCCAACCTAGTAATTTTCATGAGAAAAACAAACCTTTGACTTCTCAGGGCCAGCTATGTTTAGTATTATAAAGAAGATGCCAAGGATACTTATACCTCCAGCATGAGAGCTGAAGGAGGACAGCTCTTGACCCATGCAGAACAAGAGATGGGGAAGAGCACTGGTAAGGTGTTAGGAGAGGGAATTTAAAGAACATGCAAAGGATGTCCAGGCAAGTATATGTTCCTATCTTTTTTGTAAACTTTCTTAAAACTTTGTTTACACATAATGTCACATACAACCACAGTCTTCAACATCGAAACACAAGTACATATCTGTTCAGTGTCTTGAGGAGATGAGGTAGATGTTGCTTTTTGGTAGAGGTACCAAGTAAGATGGCTTTACTCTGTTCAGCTGCTCAAATTGTCTTATTCCCAACAAGCAACTGAGATACATCCTTTAAGAACACTCCCGAAAGCAAAAAGACACAAAAATAATTCAGAATCCATCAGGACACTGGCTCCTCTCCCCCATACCTACAGAACGGGATTACTTACTACATCCAAACCAAACTATTACACTACTCCAACTGTGACCACGTGGTGGTCTCACTTAGAAGGGGTCCTAACTGAAGAGTCTGAAAGTTCTCAAGCCTATCCCCCCCCGATGTGTATGAACGAGTCCCCTCTCTTCAGAACTGCTGAATCACTTCACTATTTAAGAAGGGTCGCAAATCATCTGTTTTCAGACCCACTTCTCTCCTGATTCCCTAACAGCTACATACATTTGTATTAATTTGCCTCACACCATCTGTCATGATCATCTTTTTATTTCCTTTATGACTCAGTTCTATTGGCAGCTACTTGTGCAATGTGGGCCAGCAGACCCTGTAGTATCAAACAACGTGTTTCCATTATTGTGGGTCTTTATTTTGTATGTAAAACTTTTTGCTCTGAAATGCATTTTACTGTGTTGTATGTAACTTTGGAAGAAAAGGTCAGCCATGTTGAGCCACACTCAAGATTACTAGAAGCATAAGTTTGCTAGACTAAATAAATTAATAAATGAGGGTTTGTTTGTGGTTTATGTTACTGATTCATATCTATAGTCAGACCTGCATGTGGTTTAGCTTATTGGCTTGCAGGCTCATTGTGCACATGGACAATGGTGTTGTCATTGTCAATTAAAAAAGGAATGTTCAGTGGCTATTGAGTTTTTTTTTTTTTCTCTCCCTCTGATGTGAACAGAGCTTGACATCATTGAACGGACCTTAGAAAGTGAAGGCAGGACTGGTGCTTTCATCTGTAATCGTGGCATTCCAAAACAGTTGGGTTATCATGTGAAACAAGAATGAGATTTAACAAAAATTTTGTTGTAACAGCTGTTGTAAGATGAGGTTGCTGTGAAGTATGAGCTGTGTTTATCTGTGCTCTCAGTGCTTTGTGATGGAAAGCATTAGACAAGTTCATCCTGGCACTGAATTTGCATCTTCTAACTAAAGTCTTGACTTTTTGAGAGGACCCCACCTTGGCTTATCTGTTGGATAAACTTGAAGAAGCGGTTCCATTTTTCTCATCTCCAACCTAAAGGAAGTTCACACAGGAGTATAAAGTCAGTCAGTAACATGGAAAGTCAATCTGGAACCTTCTGACCTCTAAATTCTCCCTTCAGACACGGTTACGGTTTTGTTTCTGACCATATGGTTCATGTTCTCTAGAGCTCAGTCTAAAGGATACTGGATGGAATGATCGGCCTACTGGACTGCAGTACTACAGAGGATAAACCCAACTGTAGGAGATGGTTTCCATAGTTTGTCTGTTCTCAGAGTCATCATCACTGCGTTAGCTTGGTCATGTAGGTACTGTTGGGCTTTTGACAACTGTAGAATTTCAATATGTTCAAAAGAAATTTACACTGATCGTATTCCTTATTATGATTCAGTAACATAACAATGCAAGTCACTTGCTAACTTCACTATGAGTATTCAGATGGCAGGGACGTTGCTTGCTTGGTTGCAAAAACATTTTTTTTAGTACACTGCATACATTGAGTGAATTATTTTTGTTGAACAATGAGGGATCCTCATTTTAATAAAGTTATAAATATAATACTAATGTTCTAGTTTTGCAAATGAGATGTTTTATATATTTACAAAAGGTTACTTGAACATAGCCTATGTTTTTGTTTGCTTAAATATATGACTTTATCTTACCCATTAAAGATATTTCTCAATTATAGGAAGTGCTCAGCTAATGGTTTCAGTTTAAAGTGGTTTAAGTTGTGTAATTTGCTCAATGAACCACTTGTTAATTACAAGCATTTGAAAAAAGCCATCATGTACAGTGGTCCCAGCTCACACAGATCTGGAAAAATGCAAGACAGAAAGTAATTCATTATGAATTTATGAAAAACTGATTAATATTCCTACTTTTTATACCCATATTTTGTTACTGTTAAAAGTAATTAACAGAAATCTGTTCACCAGTTAGGGATGTTATATTATGTGTCCAATTGTATACCTGCCCAGATTTATAGCGTGACACAGGCCCAGATAATGACACGAGGCCTTCACAAAACTGAGATCCAGGTGGTGGAAAAACTTTCCTGCTAGATGAGAGGCACGAAGACTTCCATGTTAAACTCTATGAGAGAGAGAGAGAGAGAGAGAGAGTTATATTCTTTCATACAAATTATGCTTTGTTTGTTAAAAATTGCATTGTCTTAATTTTCTTGTGGAGTGTGATTAAGAAACAGAAGATATGAGGAAACCTCCATAGATAGCATTGGCTTGTGAAGTTCTTACCTTTCTAATAAGCTTCACCTGTCACTTTTGAAAAATCCTTGTTGAGGGCCAAAAAGGACCACCCAAAGTGCTCCAAAAAAGACATGGAAAGCGTGATTCCAAGGTCCTTTAATGGAACTGCAGTCATCTGTTCAAAATAACAGCTACAAAGGTGAATCACATATTGTTACACCCTGTGAAAGAGAAAGAAGTGGCTCAGTATGTCACCTTCTTCTGTTTTTGTCTCCATAATTATTCCCATTTCCTCACAACCATTTTATAGCTGATGTCTCTGGAAATGAGGTCCAATTAAATCAACTTTGCAACTTGCTTCACGGTGGTTTTAGTTTTGTTCAGCAATGACTCAGCTGGGAAGATTCTGTTTGCAGAGCTGCTTGCCTTGAGAATGAATTTACTATACATGTCATTCAGTGCTTTGTTTATTATGCTTCAATATTGTTATGCAAATTTCAGAATAGTTCCTGTGGCAATGCAGTAGCTCCACAGGCAAAGAAAAGTCCTGTCACCATGCATGTTCATCAGACAAAGCATGTATAAAAACTCATAACTATACTCAGTTATAGATAACTTATTGTGATATGTAAAACATACCATTACTCAACTTGCATCTATAACATCTGTAAACTAAAACGTTCTCTAACTGTTGCTTGTACTCCTGCAAGGTCTCTCTCATGTCATGTAGGAACATGTTTTAAGCTATATTTGATGTAGGAAGGCCTTTTAGCTTGAGACCACTGAACTAGTCACCATGTGATCGAAAGTTCAGGCCCGTGCAGAGTGATAAGCAGAGCTCTTGGCTAATACGGACTTGTTTTAATGTGAAACATAGCTGGAAATAGTTATATTATCTGAGAGAATCCTAAACTCACAAGGGGGGGATAGAAAATGTGGGCAAGATGTTTTAAGATGACTGCAAGATACAGTGATCTTACTGAAGCTCAAGTACTGTACCAAATTATCTGTCTTAAGAAACTGCAAAACACATGGGGTCTTTTAAGTAAATGTATACTCTTCTTAAAGGTTCAGTTTCTATGCTGTGATGTCATATATCTGTTTTAAAGCAAGTTTTTTTTTTTTTTTGTACTAAGTACATTTCTCAAATGTGATTGCCTGGGGCAATGGACAATTGAACTTGGCAGACAGGAAGACCTTTTGGCAACATTGTGATGCAGTTCTGCCAAAGAATAGACTTTCCTTTAGGATTACAGTATGCACATGAACTCTGATGCCCATGGCATCTGCTTTCCATGTGAGACTTGGTGTACAGTGCTTAGCGTTTTGAAGCGCTACACTAATGTGGATCACTGTGTCACCCCCCATAATATTTAGCCTTTGAGATCCCAGTACTTTAAATGTAGCCTGTGCATATATAAGAAAGTGCCAAATCCAGCCTGTTTGTTGCAGACCACCAGATGGATGTTAAGGGGTCTTAAGCCTACTGGACTGCACTCCTCAGCGTGAGTCATTCCATATCATCTTCACAAATCAGTGACCTGAGGTATACAGCCAAATAAAGCAGGAACAAAAAGAAGGGACAATGCTGGAGACTTGAATTGGAAAAATTAAGCATTGTGCTATCTGTTAAAGCTTGTTCTCTGTTTCTCTATAAGAGTGAGTCTGATTCCTGCAGCTCCCCAACATGTATAAAAGGAGACACTGAAAAAATGTGATGGGATAAAGAGAGAGCTGGAAACGTACACCAAAGAAGTTGGCTGGTATGAATGATCTCTTTCTGGACAGGCAACGTCTAATTACGTCTGTAGCATATAGTGTGACGTCTGTCAGATACCCACCTGTCCCCTTCCCTACTTCGACCTTCTTAGTTCGATGTGACACCAACTCCTGGGGTGTTCTTGGCCCAAGTATGGTAGTTGCCATCAGAGACATGTTGTGCTAGTCGAAGACTTACAGGACCAAGTTGATACAGGACAGCAGTAGAAGTAATCATTTCAGACTCGGACTATGGTCCACAGAGAGCAGCCATGTGCAGTCCGCCTGGAACAAGCTTCCTGTCCTCTTGACGGTGGTGATTTAAGGGCTGTGGCTCTGGGACTGTTTGCGGCATGGAAGCCTCACAGAGGGAGTCATTTTACTGTCAAGATTGGCGTGGATTAAAGTATCTGATGCGGAAGGCTGCTCCTTGCCCTGATGTCAACACCTGCACCTGTGCCCTTGATCAAGTTTCTAGGGCACAGTGGCCACTGTCACACAGCAGGTGAATAAGAGATGACACACTCTGACACAGGGATGATCTGAATGTGATAACAGCAAGGGTACAGTCAACACAGCAAAGCCAGGCGGTGAGAAGGATCGGGCCGCTTGGCTGGAATCTGACCTTTAATACTATACTGTTTTTCTAATGTAGATATGGCAAATGTGACTGCAGTCGGGTCCCCTACAGATCTTCACTACTTGATTTGGCTGCTTTTATTGTCCAGCTGCAAGACAGCAGGACACCGTATGTACCAGGATCAGAGTGCTGTAATGTAAGCACCGGAAGAGACCAGAATAAGCAGAATATCACAGGATTAGTGAGACATGAATACACAGGCCACCCCGATATCAATATCACACCTTAGGGTATGCCATATTACAATTCAAATGTATTTTTCATGTTGAATATTTTTGCAACAGTGTTCATACATGATTGCTGAAAGAGACCATTCTTTACATTAATAACTGAGAGTTTGCCCATTGCTTATTTTATTAGCTCCAGTATCACTGGAATAATCCACACATTTTCGTATCTGGGTCAGGGTTATGGTGTTCCAGAAGTCATAAATTCTACAGTATGAAACTACACCCTGAATGGGATGCCAGCCCATCATGCAGTAGTGCCCAACACTCACACACGTTATAGATCATTTAGAGTGACCAGTTAACCTGAAACATGTCTTTGGACTGTGGGAGGAAACCCATGCAGACAAAAGAGCATGCACAGACCTGGGTTTAAACCTATGCCTAAACACCCCAGATACTACACCACCCACCTCACTGCTTCATGATAGCTGTGTTTCTGTCTTGCCTAACAGGTGTTTGATTTAAAAGAAGGGAGTGGGTACAGGTTGAGTATGCCTCAAACCTGGATCCATGCGGCAGGGCCCACTGTCTCTTATTAACCCAGGACAGAAAATCTGAGAACTGCCATGTCAGATCCTTCTGAGACATTAATGACTGGGTACTTCCCTCTTTATATAGCCTACTTCCAGTCTTCACAGGAAAATAGATCAGATTCATCCTCTTCATATCTATTCTCTACCATTAAGTTTTTTGCTGTAATGTATTTGTCTCAGAATTAATGGTTTGTGTGTGTGTGTGTGTGTGTGTGTGTGTGTGTGTGTGTCATGGAGAAGCACAAGTCATCAAAACCTCCCACCCTTTTCTTTGCTCTCACAGTGCAAGACAGGCATCCCAGCCCAGGGTAATGTCCTTTAATGGATTATCATCATTCATCTTGTCAGCCTCACTTTTATTAGTACAAGTGGAAGAAGAATGCTTTTTGAGTGTACATGATGCATGGACACAGTGGCTCCTCCCTTTGGAGCTCTGTGCTTTGTAAAATAAAAAGGAAAACAACAGGAGAGGAAAAGGTCCAACCATTTCTACATGTGTAGCCATCATTGAGGTTAGTGCTTGAAGGATCTTTCCAGACTGTTTCCTGCACTGAGGTCTGTCGATGAACCATGTTGTGGAGTGTGTTTTCAGACTTTTTATCCCCACTAAAGATGGCATGTGAAATTGTCTCCAGGGTCAGCGGGATACACCACTCTTGTCCACCCCCTTCTAAGCTGATCCACCGGTTTGTGCATTAAGGTTTCGACTATACGGTGGCCTTGCTTGTTTCTACAGGTGGCCAGTACATAGGGTGAGCATAATGTTCCACAGCTACCGTTACAAATGCCAGACTGACACTTGGTGCAAAAGAGCAGGGCCAAGATAATATAATGAAATAGGCTCGGTCCAAGTCTTCTTTCATTATTCCCTCTTCATTTTTCTGGAATAAACACAAGTGCGTTCCTCTTCTCCAATATCATGCTCCTGTGACCATTTATTTGAAATGCTTCTCCTGTCAAACGAGCATTTCTGAAGCTGTCAGCCAATGCACGAGAATGGTAAAATTCTTTTGCTTAATAATAGATCACATGCTATCTGCCCAGTAGTGTTTCCCTTAGAAGGAGACAGTGTGGCGGCTCTCTATTCTCCACAGATATGTTTCTGGCCCTCCTGAGGGTCAGATGCAGAGTCCACCAGATGGCCACCTTTAATGTGTGCCTCTCTTACCAAACTGAGAGCCCCTGGGGTTGGTGGGGGGTTGTTGTTTCTTCGTCTGAATGTATTTCTCGGATGGCATGTGTGCATGCTGTTGATTGTATTGGTCTTTCTGTGGTCACCTGTGATGAACCATCTGCAGACCATGAACAAGGAGGGGTATTTGACCTGGCCCTGTGAATAGAAGATTGCTGAGATCATTTCCTGAAGAGGAGTCGCAGCCGTTATTTTTCCACCACCGAAAAATTGTCGAGTTAAGATGTGATGCAGGACTTTACGATAGCTATCAGTCCAAAGCATGACCTGTAAAGTGATGCCAGATTATGTACTTTTACATTTCACAAATACACTGATTATCAGATATTTTTAAGCCTTGGATTTATTTCAGCACTAATGTGGAACTTTGTAACCATAATATTTAGTGTCCTTTCAGTCGCAGGGCATCTTTCATTTGTTTCAAAGATTCAGATTGTTGTGTCTTGATATCTTTCTGCACCTAGATGATGCATTCCACAGGCCTACAGCCCATCTCCCCTTGGATGGAAGGTTGACTCAAAATGAATACCATTTTTCTGTGTCCAAAAAAACTTGGGTCTTACGACTATTTAACGTTCATAAAAGAAAAGCTGGGATTCAGGATTTCTTTTTAAAAAATAGTATAAATTTCAGTATGAATTGAATATTAATGGCAGCCCACCCTCATTATATTAACAGTGCCTGTAATAATATATGCTGCCTAATGTTAGGTTGAAAAATAATATGTTATGCAGCTTTATTAAGTTCTCAGTGAACCAAATGTCTACACTGAACTCTGGAGTGGATGTCAACATTGCTGCCTGTAACCTGCACCATCTGTATCGTCATGAGCATAGAAGAGGGGGTTGAATGTTAGGACTTTAAAGTGTCAGTTACCCTGTAATAAATGATCTTATCTGCTCAGTGAGAGGAAAACCAAAAGCATGCAGTCATACCCATTAATAACTGAGAATTTGGATTCAAATGCCATGAAAAATATAATATTTGCCAGCAAGATGGAACCGATTGAGATATGTTACCTCAGCTGCCTGTGAGCTGGGATGGGGAGTTCAGGGTGTGGATTTGCAGCATGGCTCAGAATCCCACTTAATTTGTTTTGGAGTTGCTCATGTTGAAAACTCTGCCGCCATTTTAGTTTCCCAGCTTGCTTCTTTCAGTATTTGTTTGGGATTAACGTGAGAGAAACATAATGTATACAACTTTTTTTTTTTTTTTTTTTTACATGCTTTGGAACGGCAGAAATGTGAGAAACTCCTGGGCCTAAATTCATTTTATCTACTATGACCTTTGACTATGGAGGAACATACACGTTCATATCGAGTTAATTCCAGGGTGGGAGCTGCATGTGCTCTGTGTGAGCCCGTGCATTAGTGACCATAAACCGAGTTCCTCTCAACAGTTCATCAAACTGTTTGCTCTGTTTGCCTTCTTCAGAGCTAAAGGCCACTGGGACGGCCCACCACTTTTCCTTTTTGCTCAACACAACGGACTACCGCATTCTGCGCATGGACGAAGACCACGACCGCATGTACGTTGGCAGCAAGGACTACATCCTCTCCCTGGACCTGCATGACATCAACAAGGAGCCGCTCATAGTAAGAGACCCCCCTCTTTGATTTTCCTTTGTTCCTCACACAATGGTGTGAAACTGGCCATGGGTTTGAGCCGGCAGCATACTGTCTGTTGCCTGCCATCTTGTCTAAGTGATCTCCCATGCAATTCCCCATTCACTTTTCCCTAAGCAAGTAGTGATGAGTGGTAGAAAAGCTTCTTGGACCTGATGCATCCCCCAGGACCAATTAGACACTGGATGGGTAATGGTGAAGCTAATCTGAGATACATAAAACAAATTCATATGGGCCGGAGTGCAGGATTGTTACTGCCTCTCTGCTAATGCTCCAAAATTGGCTTGTTTTCGCCACAGATCCACTGGCCTGTACCTTCGCAAAGGAAGACGGAGTGCGTTTTATCCGGAAAGGACACCAACGTGAGTTTGCTGAATTGCCTGTTTTGCACGTATAATAATGGCAATTTATCTTGTTGTATCAGTTTACAGTAACTCACATAACACCTTAATTTGAAATGATTTTACTGGAGAAATGAATGCAGTTAAATCCTCTTTGTTTCACTGGAGAAAAGATGGATACAGGGAAAATTTGAGATTTTATTATTATTATTTTTTTTTATATGTAACATGGTACAAGAAAACTGCAGCGAAATGTGGAAAAGGCCCTTGGTTCATCTACCTAGAGCCAAGCTGGCGACAGTCCACATCTGGCAAGGCTGTGCACCGCTGTAAATGCTACCCGAGACAGAGGGGAGTTTTTTAATGACCAAACTCCCCTGCTGACACTGGGACACTGGGCCTCTATTTATACTCTTGGAATTTTAATTGAATTCCAACAGCTTTCTCTGCTGCATAGCCTGCAGTTTCTTCAGCATGAGGTGATCCTTATTTCTTCAGTTATTTTAAATAAATAAGCAAAATTTACATTATGTGTTGTAAAAGTAAATGTCAAATGTATTTCCTTTTCTGGACACAACGGAATCCGGTGACTCTAAAAAATTATATGGGGTCAATGGCTAAGGGTCCTAACTTAGAATTTCTGCAGACTGAATATTTCCAGTATGCAAGAACTGTATAGTATGGTCCAAGACCTTTTTCAGAATGGTTAAATAATTCATTAAATAATTAAATATTGATTAAATAGTAACTCATTAATCCTAGTCATATGGAAGTTGAGTAGCAGGACCCAGACAAACACAAATCAGAATGATATATAAGATAGTGATGAATACAACGCCAACTTCAACAGTGACACATATTCCAATAAAAGATTTGTGGTAAGTTAGCGATCTGATTTATTGACCTTCTGACTTTTAAAAAATGTTAAAAAGCATCAATTGCTTGAAATGTACCCTGTGAGTGTAATGATGTCCTGTCCAAGGAATATGGTCCAGTAATGTTACAGCAGTCTAATGGTACAGTATTATGTTGTATAATGTAGTATTAGTAATAAGTTTTGTATAGTATAACTTTAGCATTTTTGAAAATTTGTTTATTCCAGAATGTCTTATTTATACTCAGTATTAACAGAGTAGAAATTTACATTTTTTCTTTACGCAGGGAGAATGCGGCAACTTCATCCGTCTGATTGAGTCATGGAATCGCACCCACTTGTACGTGTGCGGAACTGGGGCTTACAATCCTGTCTGTACCTACGTAAACCGAGGACGTAAAGCTCAGGTATCCACCTTGATAGCGCTGAAAGCAAGTTATACCGAGTTATATGAATGGGTTCTTCGTGAAGACACGTCAACAAACGCTGAACTGCAGGATCTAGAACGTGCAGTAGCCAGACTGCCACAGCCATCTGGAAGGCGTCTCTGCAGCAGAACCCCAGTGTTTATGACAAGGACATTTAACATGTAGAACGCTTTGAAAACAGGTTTACCAAACAGTTTACACAATCAGGAAGTGCATTTTTAAGCCTTGCAGATGCAGCTTTCTACAGTACCTTTGCTAATGAAACGTGTCGGCTGAGAAAAGTCAGCATTTTCCTCCCTGTTATAAACAGGATTGTGCCTGAAGTGAATTTTTAATTCATTGTGACAATACCACACATTGAAACAAAAAAGTGCAAAATGTGAAAGATGGATAAAAGTCATCTTGAAGCAATACATTCTTTACATGCAAGAAATGTGTTTTCACTTGTATATCTACAGTATCTCTTGAGCAGCAGTTGCGAACATAAATCATGTGATGTGAAAGACACAAGCAGACATGCTCAGGTCTGGTGTTCCTACATCCTGCCGTTCTCTGTGCCGCAGCACACTTTCCGGCTGTAGTTCTGTCTCACGCTTTACAGTGTGGTGTGTGTCTTAGTTCATGTGTCTACGTGTGAGGGTTCCTTCGTTGCTCATCTGTAGCTCCATGTTGGTCAGGAGGTTAACTAAACTACAGACCTTCATTTCAGCTGGTCTACTCTCTCTTTCCATTTGCTGCTTCTTCTCCTTCAGCTTCTTTCCTGTGTGTACACCAGTGTCATGTGTGACAAATGCCGAATAAACAAATATTCTCCCCTTTCCCTCAACTCTTCCTTTCCTTGCGCCCCTCTTCTCCTCTTTGAGGTGCAGCAAATCTCCTTCATCTGTCCTTTCTCTCCGGCCTGCTTAAAACCTGTTTTACTCCACTGTCTGCTTATGAGGTCTTCATTTTCATTTGTGTTTTCTCTTTTGTTCTTTTTCATTCCTTTTTCCTTTGTCTCTTTGATAGGTACCGTATATAAAATTAATGAATGCAAGGAAGTTCATTTGTTAGTCCTTATGTTGCTGATTTGCAAAGCATCTAATGTAAAAATTCCAGAGGTTTAAACTGCATATCCTCTTTTCTTTGTTTTTACTTATTTTATTATGATTTTGCTGCAGTTGGAGTCAAATAATTTTTTTTTCATATTAATCTAGTATCATTGCTGCATATCCACTTGTTCCTAACACCTGTTAATTGTATTAATAGAACCATCTACTGCTAATAGTCCAGTTCTTTGTTTAAGATCATTTTCTGCCACTACTCCACCTCAAACAAGTTAAAGTAGATTAACTGAATGGTTTCAGCTTTCCAAAATTACCTGTGGACATCTGGTTCTTATAGATATATTCCATCTGTCTTCATAATAGACATATTTCCTCATTTTTTGACTCTACTTGTCAAATAAAAATTCTGACAGCAAAGTGAAATGTAAACCTATTTCAAAGCAGGAAGCCAGGTCTGCTATCTGAAGCAATGGCAAGACTTAAAAGTGATTTCTGGCCAGAAGGCCACAAGTTTCTTCACAGACCAGCTTCCTGCTCATAGAGTGTTTTCTTATGTGGGGAAAACCACTCATACCGACACAGAAGGTTGTTCTGACTTTTTTGTGGATATTGCACGTCTGTGGCCAAGTCTGACAGAAATCGTTCATTTACAGAGAAACACAATGTCTATGTTTCCTCTTGAATTTACTGCCTTTTGTTTCTGAGTCAAGTAGAAGTCATAATGATTGATAGTGACGTTCGTTGAGGTACAATGCCTTGGTCAAAAGGACAGCGGTGTCCTTCCAAAATGACCTCTGTTCTGTGGCCATCTTGTGTCAGAGAAAGGTGGTAATTACCTACATATCATTTCCTCTATTTTAGGCTGCTCTTCATCTGCAGATGCCACAGTCTGGAGGGAGGGCAAGTCGTGCAGCAGAATTCACCACAACGGCTGAACCAATGGGACCAGAGGTGGGATGTGGGTTCGTAGCAGGTGGCCATCCTGGGCAAGCAACCTGGCCCTGAACCCTTATTCTGAAGGGAATAGGGTCTGCACTCCAGACCCCGGTCACCTGAAGCTGAGACCTTTTCTCTGACTCTTCTGTCATCTTCTTTCCATTTCTCACATCTGCTTTAACAAACATTCATTGGCCCCTGTACCCTGAATCAGAAGTAGTGACTTTCTTCTCTCATCTCTTCAAATCGCCCATCTCACTTGATCTATTTTTCCTGTTTGGAAACGATTTTCCTTTCACAACGTGTCATTCTTTCCATTGCCTCTTTCTGGGTTTCCATCTTCTTCATCCTTTATTTTGCGCGGCCCGATGTGCTTATCATGCAGAACGTGCAGATCATAACCTTTAAGGGTAATTTGGTTATCTGAAGGAAATCCCATGTTAATGAGATGTTCAAATCCCACCATTTCTTAGGTAATAAAAATGTATCCCTGTTGAAGTAGCAGATGTTGATTCAGCTATTACCACACACAGCCGTTAAGACACCTCTGCTCTGTGACAGACGGCAGTCTGCATTACAGTTTAATCGGTGAAAGTGTCATCTGCAGGCACTGTGGTTAGATATTCAGTGAAGCATGTAGAAGAATAACAGCATCTGCAACTTGAAAAGTAGACGGATGCCACAAGGTCATTATAATTATACTTAAATTGAATCCAAATAAAGAACAAGAGACCCATATTCAAGAAGTCTCTGGCAAATAGCTTTCACTTCTCAAGAATGTGAGGGGATGATCATGCTTGTCTTTCCTGGATCAAAGAGTAGTTGATTATTTTCAAGCTGGGATGCATGTCATTGCACACTCATTCCCTATATCAAAATACCGTACTCGCTTTATTGTGGACCCCTTAAGGCTCCCCAGCTCACATATATCGGTCATCCATGTGATTTCTATTACTACAATGTATTTAATTAACAGATTTCAGGTTCCAACAGAACACCGAAAAACCTGTGAGGAGGAGGAGCATTTATAGTGAATTCAGAAAGTATTCAGACCCTTTCACTCTCTGCACACTTTGTGTTGTATTTAGTTTTAACAAACTGAAAACCTGTTTTCAGAAAGGTTTACACATTTTTTAAAAACCAAAAACTGATATCACTCATTTATATATGCAGACCCATAATTCAGTACTTTGTAGAAGCCCCTTTGGCAGCAGTTAGAACTTTGTGTCTTCTTGGCTGTTTCTACAAGCTTCGCACACCTGGATTTGGGCAGTTTATCTCATTCTTTCTGGCAGATCTTCTCAAGCTCCATCACATTGGATGGGAAGCATCTATAAACTGCCATTTTCAGGTCTCCAGGGATGTTCTACGGAGTTTAAGTCTGGGCTTTGGCTGGGCCATTGTTCAGTGTTGTCTTGGCTGAAGGGGTCTGAATACTTTCTGAATCCACTGTATCTGGCTTTTGCATGTTTCTTCTTCCTCAAGTACATCTGTAGGGTTCAGGGATGGTACCTAACCATAACCCTAACTCTAAACATAATAATGGTGTTCATAATGGTCTAATATCCATGTCACTGATCATTGTCTCACTCCCCCATTTCCCTGCATATTCTCTCCACCCAAGGTTTAGCGATATTATAAGGTTTCACAGAAAAGTTATTATTGTTATGCTATCACTTGCAAAATGATTGACAGGAGATTCTTTGTGCTCTCTTTTTCCAGGAATACATTTTCCGACTAGAACCAGAAACGCTGGATTCTGGAAAGGGGAAGTGTCCCTATGACCCCAAGCTCAACAGTGTATCTGCACTGATCAGTGAGTACAGGTGGTCTTGGGTCGTGCGCACCTCCGGGGGGGCTCAGACGGCTATGCGGAGAGATTGTTGTGCTGGATGAGCCCTCCGCTTTATGTTTCCCCTGAGCTCTGTCCCAAATGAGCACCTTGAGATATTCATAAAATCTCATCCCTGAAAGCAGTGAGCTCATGTATGGTGCACTGACAAAATCCAGTCCAACAAGGTGTGGTAGAACAGTGAAACAAAAATGAGTGGAAGAAATTAGCTACTTTTCCACTGATCAGTTGTTTATTTGTGGGACAACCAGCGAGCACACCACATAGGTCCATCTTCTAAAGCAGGACATGGCACAGGAATACATGTTACATTACATGGACCCAAAAAAACTGTTGCATGGCCTTTGACAGCAGCAGAGAAGGTCTGCAAATAAGTGTCTACTCGAGTTCAGAATATGGAATAATAATTTGTGTTATTCTCAATCTTTCCAACTGCTCCTCTCACTTTCAGTCATCAGTACGTTTTTGCCTCTTAAGCTCTGATATGCCTGTGTTTTCCAGCCGTCTGTTAGCCGCAGCTTCACTGCACAGATCTTGCCTGGTTGCTTCCATTACTGTCAGTGGCAGGCTGTCCCTGTCTGTGTCACTCTGTTCCTGTCCCTTAGTGCGCACCACAAGTGTGTGTGAGACAGAAATCCCAGTGATGACACCCTGAAAGAATGTAGCTGCATGTAGGGATTTATGCCAAGGGTGTGAGCGCTTGGATATCAAAGGGACAGAGAAGCTGGCTCCAGTGTCGTGAAGATGATTTGTTCCTTCTGATCATTGAGTCTCTCTCTCTCGCGCGCAGATGGTGAGCTGTACGCTGGAGTTTACATTGATTTCATGGGAACGGACTCAGCCATTTTCCGAACTCTGGGCAAGCAAACTGCCATGCGGACTGACCAGTACAACTCCAGATGGTTAAATGGTACAACTTTGCTCCAGTCACTTTTTCTTCTGTTTTTAGGTTTTTAGCTCCATGGTATTTCTCACTTTTTAGGTGCTCTTATGGACATGATAACTGTGCACATGAGTAAAAAACCTGTCATGATGGATAGTGTATCTGAAAACGCTTAACAAGTGCAAGCGCTAATCCCATGTGCACCTGGATCGGTTCAGCTGGAAACTGCAGAAATGAAATGGCTGTGAATGGGATTAAACTTTCATTCACAATAATAAAGTAGGTACAAGGAGGCTGTGCAAGTTATTTTAAGATCAAATAAATACTGATCATTTTAATTATGGCTTGCGGTTCTAAGATTGGCTCTTGTCTGGGCCTTTAGCGGTTAACTGTCGCTATGGTGACGTCAGTATTTATCACCTCCATTGTCCCTGAGCTGACTCAAGGACTGGCCTCTTGAGCATTCACGGTGATATTATACCACAGTGATACATAAGCTTCCATGCTAATGCTTCTAAATAGCAACACGGATGAGGGCTATACATAGCATACGGTGGACTGTGGACACCCTGCCGATGGCTTTCTTAGCTAATAAAGGATGAGTGGGTAACCTTCTGTTAGGGGAGCATGAAACTGTCGACGTAGTCAGAGTAGCTCTCAGCCCTGGCCCATTTCTCTCCTGCTGCCCCTATGTGACTTCTTGCTATCTGCTGTACTCTTAAGCCCCTTCCAGAAGTTATTCAAGGACATTACGTTTGACTTCCATTTCAGTCTTGAAATTTATTTTTGAACCGTTCCGCAACTGGGACAACCCTACCGGTTTGTCTACCCTGTCAGTATCCCAAACTAGGAATAACTTGAGCAGCAACAGAACTTTATAGCTCTGTTGAAATGATGAAGGTGAAAGGTATTATGGCCAGTTTCCCAAAAGCATTGTGTTATTAAAATGATCACTGTCAGCTGGAAAGTCAGTAATCCCAGGGCAGCAGCCAGCATAGTGGTTAGAGCTGCTGCCTTTGCATTTCGAGGTTAAAAGTTTGATGTTCGCCCCTTATTGTAGCACCCTGGACCAGGGTATGTACCTTAAATTGGTCCTGTTGGGGAAAAAAATTACTCAGTTCTGTAAATGCACAAAAAACTATAGGCAACTAAAAGCTGTAAGCCCCATTAATGATAAGTGTCAGTTAAATAAATAAATATAAACTTAAGAAAACTGTTACAGAACAGAGGAACAGAAGTCCCAGGACAAAATATTTTTATTTTCTGTTTGTCCTATTTTAAGTTTCTGTAACATGGATTGTAGATTATTTTGCTTTTGCACTCTGTTCCTGACCCTTATTCTGCAGCTCCGTTTCATCGCATGCTCTCCTTCTTCCAGATCCTTCATTTGTCCATGCACACCTCATCCCTGACAGCGCTGAGAAGAACGATGACAAGCTCTACTTTTTTTTCCGAGAAAAGGCCTCGGAGATGGGCCAGAGCCCTGTCACCCAGTCTCGGATTGGACGGATCTGTTTGGTAAGTTCTGGGATTTGGTAGCTCAAACTCAACCTCCACCTCATTCCTTTTCCCTGAATTAAATATACAAGACCTTTACTATCAATGTATACTAAATGGCCAAAAGTGTGTGGACCCCCCCCTTCTAATAACTTAGCTGAGCTGTTCAGCCGCATCTACACAGCATACAAACACATTCTAGTCAATTCTGTGCTTTCAGTTTTGTGGCCACAGTTTGGGGAAGAAGCTCCTTTCCTGCTCTAGTATGACTGTTCCCGTGTATACAAATTGCACTCCATAAACACAGGGTTTGCCCAGCTTGGTGTGGAACAACTTGAGGGGCTGCAGAGAGCCCTGATCTCAGCTTCACTGAACTCCTTTGGGATGAACTTGAACGCTGACTTCTCGCCCAACATTGTTTCCTGACCTCACTGATGCTCTTGTAGTTGAATGGGCACAAATTCTTACAGCTGTGCTCCAAAATCTGTTGGACAGCCTACCCAGAAGAGTAGGGGCTGTTATAGCAGCAAAGGGGGGAACCACTCCATATTAATGCTCATGGTTTCGGAATGAGATATTCACCAAGCACATGTAGGGGTGATGCTCAGGTGTCCACAAACTTTTTGACCATATAGTTTATGTCTTGGTCGAATAACACGCAGTGTTTCGTGCTATATTTAAATTCTTGTGTACAAGCACCAGATAAACTCTTTCATTCATTCTTTGGTAAGTCACACATGGAAAATGCATGAAAATTTAATGCCTCATGTTTAAAAGCATAGTAAATAATACATTCAGTCCTTGGTGCAATATTGTATTTATTACTGTGTTTGAAAAGGACATGATAAAATCTGTGTACTGTTTAAAAGTTCTCTGTAGTAAAGCTTTTCACCATGCAAAGAAGAGGTAAGGCCTCCCACCCACCTTGAACTTTTGACCCCAGTGCCCTTTGTTGGTTGAAGGGGAATAGGTCTGAACTCCCAGGGAACTGGTGAGGTAGGGACGGTGAGCGTGGTACAAACATAGTGCCATCTGACCTTTCCTTGGATGCACTAACTCATTACCATATCTAATTGAAAAAAAACAGCCCCCCCACCACCTCTCCGCTCCCAAAGTGACAAATGAGTGTCTAGGGAGAACAAGGTGAAGGGAAAAGCTTTGTGCGGTTATATCAGCCAGGAGTGTGTGGCTGCCCCATGTCACAAAGAGGCCTGTACAGACCCACACAGAGCTCAGCATTTATTCAGTGATACGTTTAATTTCTCAAAGCTGACAGCCAAACAAAAGAATAATATTCATCCCTTTGCATATAGGATTGAATCTCAGCATTTCTCTGTTACTCAGTTCTTTGGTCACTGGCTTTTCATCTTGAATAGTGGCTTTTAAAGCTCTTTGGCCTTTGTGGAATCATTAACATTAAAAATTACTACTGTATTCTGTTCACCTTCATGTAATATATTGTACATTCATGAATTGGTCCTATTAACTAAAATACAAGAAAAAATTTCTGCTGCTTTTTTTTCCCCCTCACTGTAACAGTTTGATGCCCACTAGTTTCAGAAGAATCAGAATGATATAATGGTCTCCTCTTGACATAGAACAGTTTGAGGATGGCTCCTCCTGTGTTGCTTTTGGCATTGACTTAATGTCTGCACGTCCACATCTCCTCCCTGCAGAACGATGATGGCGGCCACTGCTGCCTGGTCAACAAGTGGAGCACCTTTCTGAAGGCCCGGCTCATCTGTTCCGTACCGGGTGCAGATGGTGTCGAGACCCACTTCGACGAGCTGCGTGAGTTCTCCACCTTTGCCGGTTGTCAGTACAGGGGCCTTCAGAGCACAGCTGCCCTCTGTAACTTCAAACTGGTTGTGCTCTGCTGCTATTTGTTTCTTGACAGCATTCCTTTTTCCAAGCTTTACCATTAACAATTCATTGGGCAAGTGGGGAAAATCCACATAAAACTTTTGTGTTTTTTTTGGGTGGGTGCATACTCTTTTCCTGTGGGAAACCAATGTTCCAGTATCATCCCATTGTGGTTGTCACAACTCACAGGAAATTAATGCAGCATTTCCACACTCGGAAAGGAGCTGCCTGCTTCCTCCTTCCCAAAATGGCTACATCATGGCATACCGGTGCAAAGCCGGTGTGTGTAATGGAAAAAGCGCTGTGCTCCTGTACAGCCCAGTTCTACACTTGGCTTTCTGCTTTCTAACAACTTTGACTGCTCCTGTTGGCAGAACATTACAGCTTGCACACTTCGCAGGAAGTGATGCCATGGAGCGCCTGGAATTAAAGTGGCAGGTCTGAAAGAGCTTGATTTACCTGGGCACGTTGCCAAAAGGTGGATCAACGGAGGGGTAACCAAAATATAGGGGGAAGGTGGCCAGAGAGCTCAGGAGCGCATGTCTCAACCCCCACCAGCCCCCCCCAATTGAGTTGCGATGGCCCATCGTAGCCCTGCAGGGTTCGTACAGACATGTTCCTCTGCCCGTTGTCTGTCATCTTATCCCTGCGATAGCCTGAAGCTAAAGCTGAACTCCACAAAAGGACTACTGACACAACAGTGATGAGTTGTCTGTCAAAAATAGTTGATACACCAGTATCTGACCCTTAGCCCATGTTCACAGTTTATCTGCTTTTCCATAGGCTCGCACCAACTCTCCAGAAGTTTGCTTATAAAACCAGTGTTATCATCAGCGGTTGGGCTTGCAGCAGTGGGACTGTCCACTTTGCACCTGACAAGGCTAAATGGGTTGATGGGTATTGTTAAGTTGGGTTGTTTGTAAATACATTAAGGTGAAGTGTAAACCTAAACCAAACTGCCTAAAGCAAGACAGTTAAAGTGTGGGAGGATTTACCCACCCGTGAAAAGGCTGGGCGACGCACAACCGTTTATCGAGATAGTTGGCAACCACTGAGGGGTTAACACTCAACGAGACATCTCCTGCCAGGAAGGACCACAAAAGATGAAGAAAAATGAGTCAGCAGGGGGCCAGGGTGAGGGAGGGGCAGATTGAGGCAGCCAGACAGACTGTGTCGGGGCAGCCATGGCAGGGAATGGGAGTCAAAACCAGCCCCATCCTGAAAAGTGCCCGGGGAGTGAGGAGGGAGAGAACAAGTGGGCTTCCTTCCAAAAGAAATAAATTCTTTCATTATTTTTTTATTTCTTTAATGTAGACTGGAGGGGTATCTGCAGTTCTCAGTTGGAGATTTTACATAGACCAGTAAACCAACTATGAATTTTGTTTAGTGTTTCAAATGATTTATTCATTCATTCTCAAAATTGTATCAATTTTAGTGAAAGAGTGAGAAAGAGCCCTCTCTTTGCCTTTCAGCATCTGTAAGAGTTCCACCCCAAATGTCTCTCCAACTAAGGCCTCGGGTTTACCCTCTTGTCGGGGCTACCTGATTTGCGAGGGTTAAAATGAGACGGGAAGTTTGAATGTAAGCTCACGATGCCGTTGACTGAAGCTGGTTAAATGATGTCCAGCGTAACTAAGCGATACTGCAGTGTTAACATTGTGGTTAGCAAGTAGAATGATTAATTGGTAATTAGCAGGTTAGTTACACTAAAGGAAAAAATGAGTGTGCATTGACGTCTGTTGGTGGATCAGACAGGAAGCACAAATATCAAGTGTAGGTGAATATGGACTCAGTATAACTGTCAGTATGACAAAATGAAATTAGATTATCTTCCCTGATTTGGCAGCAATGTGTAATTGGCATATTACTCATAAACATGAACATTTACGTTCTTAAGCTTTACTCTACCATTATATGTTCACTCACGCAAGTAAACTGTTGTAAGTTCACTAGCTACTGTAAGTAAACTAAAATATTAATCAGTGATAATTATTAACATTGGTCATATTAATTATGAATAGATGACTTTTTATATGTCCACAGGAGAACTCATGAGTTACAGTAATACTCAAGTCTATTAGGTTTAATAGGAGAACTTTAAAACGTTAAATGTGGATTAGAATAAAAGTTTTTTTTTTTTTTTCTTTTTTCTCCCCCCCCTTTGTAAATATACTTTAGCAAAAGTAAACAGTATCGATGTAAAACATTATTGTGGAAAGTACAAGTTCTCCAAAAATGTACTCAACTACAGGCTATTGAATAGAAGTTAGCAAATACTAACCCCTCAGCTGTGTGGCCATTTTGACAGCGTTCCCTTCCTCACAAAGAGTGTCCTGCAGTAATGCTCAGGTGGACGTCCATGTTCCTGTCTCACTGCATCTCATACAGACAAAACACCACTGATCAGTGCTACAGCTCCCCTTTCCACCTTTGTATTGGTCTTTACATAAGAACTCAGCTCATGTTTGACCTCATCCACACAGCACCGCAGCAGCAATGTTGTTTTTAAATAACATCGGGGCTACATTTTGCGAAAATTACCTGTTATGGAACACTGTGCTAAGTAAGGTCTAAAACGGGTGATGTAACACATTCCTCTTAGCCTTTATTTCTTCTTTCTTCCTTTCTGCAGCCTATAGCCAGAAGGCCTGTCAGGCTGGCGTCAGTTCATTATGGATTTCTCTCCCGTTTTGCCACAAGTTAATTCTTCTTCATCTCGGTGCCTTTCACCTGCCGTTATTGTATTCTGCATATAAACACATCCCCTGATCAACAATGGCATTCTTAGCAGATTATCCAGTAGTATTCTTGCTGTCAAAGGAAGAACCAGCAACATGAAACATGACATTTTTAATAGCAGTGGTTGGGTTGGAGTCTTAACTTTAGCCAAAGTAGTCTTTTTAGTTTAAACTTTTGTATTCTGTTCATACATGCACATTATTACTGTACAGGCAACAAAGTATCAAAGTAATACGAGGTTTATCTAACCAAAAATATTAATTTTCTACATGAAGTGTATTGTTTTGTGGTTTGTATGTGAAGCAGCTTGGAAGATCCTGAGTTTTGTTGTTCTGTTTCACATGGGTCACTCATTTACATGCACTTCATACATTTTAATGTTTTGTTTTTCTCATCTATTTTAAGTTTTGCTTTTGCCTTTTTTTTGGCCTGAAGTTCTCTCTTCCGAGATATTTTCTCCCCCATGTAACCACTTCCAATGGCAGTAGGGACAGTTCATACTCAGTTAATCTGTCCCCTAGAATCATGGGAAACATGTGGCTCCTATTAAGTGCTGGTTACACCAGCACTCTACTTTGTACTCCCTTTTGAGACTTGGGAGCTGTGCTGAAAGGTACGAACTGGGACCCTTTGTGGTTGGAGACCCAAAGCTGCTGCAGTCAAAAGGATTTTTCCTCCTCCTCCAACAGGAAGGAGAAAGTGTCTTGCCGTCATGCTTTAATTCAACTGTGGCTGGAGACCTCCCAGGTGCCCTGATGGTAAAGCAGGGGTGAAAGATCAGGGCGGCATCCCTGCACATACTGATCTACATGCAATAAAAGAGTAACTTTTGAACCTTTTAAAGAAAATGTTGCTCCATGGAGATTTTTGCCCCTGGAAATACTTAGTATGTGCAGCAGTTATTCATTTGGATCTTGGTACTTAGTGTTCAGTGTTCTTGCTGATGCATTTCTGTTCAGCTCAGAGTCTGGAACATTTGCATGAGGAAGGGACCTCCCTTCACCATTTGCTCTTTTAACTTTGGTGTGCTGCTGTAGGTCATCTCATGTCCTCATGAGAGAAATCTCCTCTGACCTACAGTGGTCCCAAAGCAGGAGTTTAAGGAAATAAAGCTATGGAAGAGGACACGTCTAAGTGGCTTCTGATGCCATTGTTGCTACAAAAAAGCACCGTTTCTGCCCATGCACTTTACACAGAGCAGCCTGGGAATTAATAGGGAATGCAAAGTGATGGTGACAGATGGAGCAGTTAGGAGATCAGGAGAGAAGTGCGTCTCAAAGATGCATTTTGAGACCGTTCTTCAGTTTCAGTTTGGAAGTTTGATCCATGTTTAAATTCCATAAAAATGTTCTAGGTAATAGAGGATTAGCAGATAAAAATAAAAACGTGTTTCTTTTTCTTTCAGGAGACGTCTTTATACAGCAGACACAGGACACAAGGAATCCTGTCATCTATGGGGTCTTCTCAGTGTCAGGGTGAGTGATCCATGCATCTCTCCAGACCTCCATTGACCGCTTGCCCCCATCCTGGGTTCACATACAGGAAGCAATCGATACCCAGGAGTTGCTTAATGTCATGTGTCTGGGTTTTCCTTCTTTTAACATCACAATCCATGAATGCAAGAAGGGCAGCCTGCCTAGCTGAGGAACATTACTGCTCTCTCCTGCTGAAATACTTTTTCAAGAGCAGCACACCACAATATTTCAGATGGATGGAGCATCACTTAGTCTTTTGCAGCAGGAGATGCGGAATTTGCTCCAAGCCCAGATGGAATTGTGCTTCCTGTAAAGTAGCCTATGAACCTTTTTCTCTCTTGATGGATTTTGATAACCGGACATCTGTCAAGAGCTGCAACAACCCTCAAAACCCCATACAATCGAGAAAAACTTGCAGCTGCCACTTAAGTGGCAGAAACGGAACCCTGGGAATAGATAGGAATTAGCTCTCTTGATAACCTTGTGGGTCCAGCTGCAGTTCCCTGTGTACATTTCTGTCTGTCAGCAGTGTTTCACTCCTGTTCCTCAAGGCAGAGTAAATCATAGCAATGGCTGCACTTCTAATTCACAATTTGAAGACAGGTACTGACAACATATTTCCTACTGAAAATGAAGAGTTAGTTCTGGTATGAGGACATTATTGAAAATCATCAGCTGCAGCGTGGCTTTTAGACATGAGTGACAGAGGTTGTTCATTTCTGGATGGGTTTGTGTACACTGAAAAGTAAAAACAAAATGTAAAAAAAATTGAGAAAAAGAATGCATTGTATTTCCATTTTTTTTTTTTTTTTTTTTGGACTCAGCACTTACCTTTCTAATAGTCTGACCCATCCCTTCTCCTGTTCGTCTTCAGCTCTGTGTTCAAGGGTTCAGCAGTGTGCGTCTACTCCATGGCTGACATCCGTATGGTCTTCAACGGGCCCTTCGCTCACAAGGAGGGACCCAACTACCAGTGGGTGGCCTACACTGGGAAAATCCCATACCCAAGACCTGGAACGGTGCGTGGTACCTCCACACTTCTCTTCCTCTCGCACAGAGCCGTCATTTTACCCCAACCCACACGTTAGATCACAGCCTATTTTTGCTCTGATTTCAGTCTGTATAATTCCTGAGCCTACCTAACCTTGGATATTAAGTGTCCTTTTATTTAAATCTGACCGACGTTGGACAATGCAGTGTCTGTAGATTGGTGCGTTGCTCTCAGATGTATGGAAAAAGGTGAAGTACTAGCTGCGTATTTCACACTGCCTGGTGTTCACACGTTAAAGCACCCTGTTTCTAAAATGTCCCCAAAATGTGGGAAGTTTTATAGTCTGTTTTTCTTTCCCCTTCTGTCATGAGTCATTGTTAGAATGCAAACTGCAGTATTGTCCTCAATACATTGGTCTGAGTTCCACAGTCCACGCCCATCATTAGCAGAGGGTGGTGATCTGTCAAATGCATCTCAACAGTTAGCAACGCTGCGTGAAGCGTAATGATTGCAGAGGATTACAATCGTGGGCACAGATTTGGAAATTTGTACGCATTAGGACAGATTTGCCAAGATATCCTGTTTCCTTGACTGAAGGCCTGTTCTTCCGATCCACAGTGTCCCGGAGGGACCTTCACACCAAATATGAAGTCCACCAAGGATTACCCAGACGAAGTCATCAATTTCATGCGCAACCACCCCACTATGTATAACGCGGTGTACCCGGTGCACAAGCGCCCCCTGGTGGTCAGGACCAATGTCGACTACGAGTTCACCACCATCGCGGTGGACCACGTGGCCGCTGCAGACGGGAGCTACGAGGTGCTCTTCCTGGGGACAGGTGAGCATCTCCTCTGAAGCACACATTCCTGCATCCCCCACCTTTTTGTTTCAGCTGCTTTGTGCAGAACAAATCAAAGCAAAACACAGGAAGGAAAATTCATGGTTATGAAATTCCTAAAAGGAAAATATTATGTAACTATACGGAGTAGCAGACGTGTCATATTTTTGACAGGGCTCTGTGTAGGTAATAAAACATCAGTGGGTCCTCTACTGGGTCCTAGTTCTTTAAATATAGCGACTTCATAATAAAACCTAGCTGCTGACATTTCCAAATTTTTAGAAGAGGTTTGTCCCTCATCTTTCCCCATAGCCACAAAAAACAACTTGGGTGAATTTTTTAATGTACCTATGTTTAGCTGACATCTAAGGAGCTAAAGTGTGCGATAACATCAAAGGCTGCATAATCTCAACGACCTGGGCCGTGAGAAGAGATTCCTCCCCTGTATTTACTTAAGGCACAAATTAATTGTCCATTGGTATCTAACAAACCCCCAGGAACCTCTGGAGTCAAAAACATATCCGAGTCTATTCGCTTATACCACAACTTGACAAATCCTGTCTCCTAAAATGGCAAAACTGGAAAACTGCAATTGGGTCGGTGGGAGGAATAGGGGTTAAACCACCCCGTGTGACTCTTGCAGCGCATCGAGGAGGTCCTGGAATGCCACCCAAGTGTGACTCAGCCAAGATAAAACTTTTTTTGAGGAGGAAATAAGTTCCATGTGTTTGATTATTGCATCCATGCTTAACCAGAACTGCTTTCACTTATACCGCTTATTAAAAGTAAGAGCTTCAGGCCATGAGGGAATAGACACAGATAAATATTTTCTCTTGTCTCCTCTTTGAACCTTTAAACAGCAACTTCAATGTTCTTAAATACATCTTTTCAGACTGCATTCACCAGGCTTCACCAGGTTTTCAGGCTTTTAAGCAGAACACGTATTTTGGAAAGATGGCCACAATTAAAACCCAAATGTGCTTAAAGTAGGTATTATAGTGTTCTCCTGAGTGCTCCTCAGTGAAGAGAACTCGTAAGGACAATGAAGAATGAAAGGAGTAAAAGATCTTAATATTGACCCTGCTTTGCAGACCGAGGAACTGTTCAGAAGGTGATCGTGCTGCCTAGAGATGACCTCCGTACTGAGGAGCTGGTCCTTGAAGAAGTAGAGGTGTTTAAGGTAAGAATGGGCTCTTTTTTCCTTTTATTTCTCCACTTCTGTTTTCCTGTTGTTCAAATAATACAATTCCTTGTTTGAGAATACTCGATTTTGAATTGTGTAGCTTTATTATGGTGCCTTAACTAGAAAAAAAATGTATTTCTTTGTCAAACCAAAGTATGGCAGCATATGTCTTCAAAGTAGGTCAACATTACATACAGTTTAAAATGAAATTTATTTGAGCAGTGAACAACATGTAATAAGTACTCAATGACATAAACCTATGTCAGAAAATCCAATTTTTTTTTTTATAAAGAGAGAAAAATAATTTTTTATTTCCTCTCCAGCTGTAGGTTCCTGTAACTTTTAATGTCTTTTTCTTTTTTTTTTGTTCCTAAGTAAAATTAATGTCCCTAACCAAAAAATATAAGTTACAGCTCCAAGTCACTGATTTCTTTCTTACACATGCTAGGTTCCAACTCCAATAACAACGATGAAGATCTCATCCAAAAGGGTATGTTCTTCATATTTGCATGTCTAATGTTACACAGCTCACTATATGAAGAAATATTGTAGCCATTTCACTCAGCATAGCCTACATTTTCTTTAAAACACCCAACTGTAAATGATGCTCTTTGGCTGCAGTCCATAACTAAGTTACAACCTAGACATATTTCTTGCCATAATTCAAATCATGCATCATTCAACAAGACACTGGAAAAAGCATTAAACACAGTCATCCAAGATATAATAAACTAAATATGTCTTCCTAAGTTTTGTTCGCTAAAAAGAGAGCAAGTCACACTGTTGCATCAGGAGTAAAAAGCAAAAGGAAGTGCTTATGGTCTCATCCCATTTATATATATATAAAATGTTGTTTTTTATATATATATAAAAAAAAAAAAGGATAAAACCACCTCAACCGTGTAGTGCCTGGATAATCCCTGACAGGACACTCCATGACTGTTGCGCTTTCCAATTGACAGTCAGGCTCTGCATCTCCGGGCTCATGTCTGGTTGTCTGGTCTTTAGCAACAGCTCTACGTGGGCTCAGTGACTGGTGTCACGCACCTGGCTCTCCACCGCTGTGATGTGTATGGCAAGGCCTGTGCTGACTGCTGCCTGGCTCGGGACCCCTACTGTGCCTGGGATGGGAAGTCCTGCTCACGCTACTCTGCATCTCAGAAGAGGTGAGGTGTGTCCTTCTGGCTCAGGGAAGCAGGTGATAAAGTGCAGTGGTAACTAATAGGTGGCTCAGTTGCTCCCCTCAGTGATGATTCTGTAAATTTAGGCAATATGTAAAGTTGTGTGCTGTGAACGTTCACAAGGGTAATGGCTAAGCAATTGCATCAGCCAAAGACTGAGCTCTACACCACATAAGCACCGGTCTGCATATTTTTAAACATTTATTGTGATAAAAATACTTGTGGGTAATAGTTATCAAATGCCTGTAGACGCAGTCGACGGCAGGACGTGAAGTATGGCAATCCAATCCGACAATGCAGAGGGTACAATTCCAACGGTAAGACCCGGACCCTTATCTACTGAGCAGTCACCTACTGGGGGCTGCCTTTTTCTGTTCTTTGCAAAGAGCCTTTGTCGGTTTCATTTTTTCCATCTCAGTTGTGCATTAAATTTATGCTGATATAATGGCAAGTTCTTTCATCATTTCCATTTGGGCACTATGACAATGAAAGGTATTGGCAGAGGCTGCGTGTGAGAGAAGGGTGTCCATTTCACTTATCATATCCATGGTTTTATGTCTGCTTCAGCCAATAAGAACATGGTAGAGGCAGTGCAGTACGGTGTGGAAGGAAGCAGTGCCTTCCTGGAATGCCAGGCTCGGTCACCCCACGTGTCCATCAAGTGGCACCTACAGAAGGAGAACAGTGACAGGAAGAAAGAGGTGAGTGTCCCATTGATGTGGCAAACTGGTCATACTGTGCTGCTAAACTCCAGCCACTGCCCATCCCCTCACATTCATGCAAAAGAGTAACATGACCTTACTTTCCCATAGCAAAGGACCAAATGCTTTCAATGTATGCAGTATCAGTAAGAATTTGTGTTGACTTGTTGGAAATTATTCTTCTAGAGGTAGTTGACAAGGTTGATCAGGAAATCAGCAATGATTCAATTTCACTCCTCTGTGCAAGTTGGTTTATACAATTACTGCTAGGTTACCCACATGTACTCACACTTTTAACAGGTATTGTAAGCATCTTCCTCCAGTTCTATTTCACATAGCAGAAACTCATTCAAAGCAGCTAAACCAGAACATCTCTCACAGTAGTAAAAGAAAAAGTGCAGTACAAGGAAGCTTCCTTGTAGATTCCTCAATTTCCATCATATACTATGAAAGCCACTACAGTGTAACAAAACATGGGGTTGGTGTTCCTTAGCAAATGACTAGGACAGAAACCAAATGAGGTGAGATTTAATATAATGTCTCAAAACCACTGAGCAAACTCTTTAGTCTGACATAATTGTTTGAAATGCTGTAGTTCCCCTAAGACTATCCACACTAGAATGGAGAGGGAAGGATGGAAAAGACCTGTTCCATGCCCACCAGGAAACATAATCTCAGATCTTCCCTTCCGCTTCCAGTGGGGTACATGTTCACTCAGCTTTTGTCAAGATCACAATACTGAAAGTGAAGGACTGGCAGTTTGACCTAACTGATGAGCATGAGGCCAATCACCCCTTATTGGGTTTTTATTTTTTTTTTTTTAAAAAAATAAAAAAAAATTTAAAAAAAAGAAAGATTAAGATGCCACTTAGCAACTTTCAACTGCCTTCTATTATAGGCAAATAAAGATCATAGAAATTAGTTTTTTTTTTTGTAGATGCACTTGTATAGTAGTCGCATCCAATGGAATCACAGGTGGAAACTGTGCTTGGTGGTGTAAGCTATTTAAAATCTCACCACAGGACATAAAATCCCCCTTTTCACATAACTTTCTGTTGCTGGATGGAAAAGTACACTGGGATGGCAGAACCTCCTGGTAGAGCTCTCTGCAATACTAATCAGCTACTGTTTTTTTTTTATGTTCTAACAAAGGTAAGATGTAAAACCATACAATTTCAACTCAACAGATAACATCCTCACTGAAAGGTTTAGTGTGTTTCTAGGCTTCTACAAAGCATCAAGAAACCAAGGTATCATAGTCATAAGAGCTGAAATAGATCTATGATGTCCTTAGATCTAAGTCTCCCTCTAGTCTGAAATACATCCTTAACCACAGAGTGGTCTCTATGTTCTACACAGATGCGGTCAGATGGAAGGGTGCTGAAAACAGACCAGGGCCTGCTGCTGCGCTCACTTCAACTGTCTGATGCGGGAGTGTACCAATGCACCTCCACTGAGAAGAACTTCAAGCACACTCTTGTGAAGCTGCAGCTAGTGGTGCTGTCTAGTCGGGCTGTCAACAGTGTGTTGGTGGAGACCGGCTGGCCAGCCCTGCCTCCCCTACCTTCAAGCCCATGGACGCCCAGTGCAGGCCAGTACAAGGACCTCCTGACCATCCTGAGCCAGCCTGAGATGGGCCTTATCAATCAGTACTGCCTGGACTACTGGCAGCTGGGCAACGTCAACCCCATGGAGCCCATTATAAGCAGCATCAAAGGGAAGGACCTGAAAGAGTTGAGTGAGCAGAAGAAATCACGCAACCGCCGGAATCATGGGGGCCACACCTGGGCACAGGAAACATGAACACACAGAAAACATGCCAAAACCTGCCAAAATCACCTTCCATGGCAAAGACTCATACAGGAAAAACTCAGTCCTTCAAAAAGACAAGGAAGAGAAACCAATATAGAACAACCTAAATCAGACATGCAGAAGTTGTTTTCAGCATCAAGAAAATGTTAAGATACACAGTATTTATTGTAGGTTGTACATAGTATGATTCTGTGGATTTCTTTGTTCTAAAATAGAAAAAGGATTTGTGTATAGGTACCTTTTGGGCAAATTATTAATATTATTATTACACAGAAATAAACTTTTGCAGCCATGTTACTTTGAAACAGTCACTGCAATATAAAGAATTGAAATAATTTTTTTTGCAGTGTGAAGCCACATTAAGTCAAGTTTAGGCTGCAGGTGGTATATTTAGTTGTGATTTGTTACCTCACCTATGGCTTTCTCTACCATTCCCCTGTTGTTCTCCTGAAATATGGAGGCAAGCAGGGATCACTTAAAAAATCTGTAATGAAAATAGAAATGCAGGGGCTGAGGGACCGGTTGTCATCCTAACGCTGTCATTTTGGGTTTTCTATGAGAGCAAACAGCAGCAACCACATAAACTGAGTCTCTGGGGAAGGCAGTACTGTCACTTTTCATCGTTTCCACACGTGTCCAATCACATAACTTACAGAATAAAACCCCCATGATTCTTCCATATTGATAGGGGGTATGTCTGTTTTGTGTTCTCTACTGAATATGTTGTCTTATCTACTTTTAGTGTCCACTGTTTGACATATTTGTGAGCCTAATTGCTTCCCATTCAGCTCCTATCTGATGGTTTAGCTTTGGAATCCTAAGGAAACAGGCAAATCTGCATTGGATAGAGCAAAAAAATTGGGTATACAAGCCAAAAAAGCAGAAACCAGCTTGTTCCCATTACATGCCAACGTACCTTTCCCAAAGTCATACAGGGTAATGTTTTGGTCAGTCCAACAGTTCCTTTGGCTGAACACAATCTCTTGTAGCTAAACACTAACAACCAAACACCATAATCCACGTCTGGAAACATGCATATGGGTGTCGGTTGACCCACAAAAGCTACGGGACTGTGAATAACTACAATGAATAGCACATCTCACAAATCTCAGCAGCCTGGCTCATCTTCCAGAACTGCAGTCAAGGGAGAGGTTCACAAGTGGGTGAAGAAGTTTTCTTCCACTCTAGCAGCCAGAGAAACCCATGGTTGGTAAAAGAGTTTCTCATCCCGCTGTACAAAAAGATTTTTAAAAAGCACAAACCAACCAACTTGGATCGAGCAACACTGCATTGGTCTGAAAAGACACTTTGTTTCCACATGCAAACAGATGTACATGTATATACACATCTAGGATGTTTAAACTAAGTAACACATACCAAAACCTTGGGAAGCTGGCTTTTCATTGTGTGCATGAAATGTACCTGTACTGTATATACAAGTGAAACAAAAAGCTATATTGCGTCTTTTGTTGTTGCTGTTTATGTTTTTTTTTCTTTAAAGAACAGAAAAGAGTGAATGTCTGCTATTTTTGTGAATAATGTTAAAAATAAGGCCCAAAGGACTGGCTAAAGTTGATCCAATATTCTGTAGTGAGGACAAAATGGGCCATGTTCTGTTTTTCAGTGTTTGGTACCTTTGGATTCTGACTCAACAGACTGTTCCTGTTTAATATCTCATGTTATAACAAGAGTTACAGCCCATATGGATTTTACAGTATGTCTGTATGGGGTTTTTGCTATTTGTTATTGGATTCTTAAGAGGGAGTTTGACTGTTCCATTACACAAATGCACAGGTGTTATTGTAATGATTCATGTAAATGACTTTTTCCCCTTTCATTGTTGATGTTGCTAATGAATTAAAGCTCTATATTTTATAAGAACAGACAGTTTTCCCCTTTCTTCTAATCTCCTACAACTGTAACAATTAGAACAGAACAGGCATTTGTAACCTTGAAACAGTACCAGAATACTAAGAAATTCTAACACATACAGAAGCATAAATGCAAAGAAGGGTTATAGTATTTGTCAGGATTGGCCATATATAGCAAGCTGCAAAAATGGTGATTAAATCTAATTTTGTTCAAATTAATCTGTTATATTTCTAGTGGAATAAAGTTAAAAATGCATGTGATAACCACATGTTTGTGAAGGAAGTTTCTGGTGTGGGACACAGTAGGACAGTCAACCTTTTTGTTGACTTGGAATAGTTGACTTGAGTACCATTTCAATAAACTTTTACCCTTCCACATTCACAGAACAAATGCATCAATGGACCCAAAACTGATTTACATTAAAAACAGCTCAGACGTTGCTAAAAACGTCCTAGAAAAGATGCATTTGTCGAGAAGATAAATTCCATAAATGAAATTGAAGTAAAAAAAGATCATTAAAATGGTGCCATCTCCATTATTAAAACTAAAATAAACGAGACCAATCCATTCCCGTTAAGTTGTAAATCCTCATTTTCTTTCGGTAATCCAAAGGCATTTTAACTTTTTTAGGTAATTCTATGAATTACATGCTTAATTACATTTGATGCCCCTCATAATTTTAAATAGAAAATCTGATTTCATAATTTCATCATGAAATAACGGTGCAACGATTTATTTGATCCATTACAATTAGAAAATAATGCAAAAAGAAACAAGGAATGCAATGAAACAGTGCGAAATAAAATTGAGATAAATCACGCTGTGTTTCTGGATTTGATGTAAAAGACCACAATTTCTGAAACGCAACTTTTATCTTTAATAAATGAGACTTAAACGTATGCTACACCGTGCAGCACGGCCTACGACTGAACTCTCGAATCTTCTCTCAGTCGACACCAACACGCATGCGTAAACAATAAATTTGCATAAATACAATTCAAGACTCAATTTTCACGCATTCGTGCCTCTTTGAAAGAAAAAACTCAATAAAATTTTACCAAATACAAATATTAATTATTAGTATATTTTAACATTAACTTGGTTAACGAAATCAAAATGTCCATCTACAAACTACATACTATACACAAAATCTTGACGCCTCATCGTCTTTTTCACACTTAAAAACTTGTACCGCTCATATGTTTCTTTTAGGTGTGGAAAACGCCTCAAACTTCTTAACAGACATAATTTCAAGTAGTCCTTCTCCCCAACCACAAAGCTGTTAAAAACCTCAAGAGCTTCTTCTCCAACTTTGTGAAGAAACAACGAAGCTTTTTCCTGCCTTACGATCCACATAAATCGCTGATAAACAGCTTCAAACAATGTTTAAACCGTCTCCAGTTTGGGGCCACATCAACGGTGAAACAAAGTTTAGAGCTTGGCTGCCCTTCATGTTCTTCGCACTGCTTTAAATCAAAATTTGCGTTAGCAGGACGCTAAAGCAGGTGCAGTACCGGCGTTCCAAAACCTATTGGTTTTCGACATACCTTCACGACTCGGACCGTCCCCGTCCAGAGGTCCGAACTGAAAAATGTCACCTTTTGTTTCTAGGTTTGATGTAAATGACTGCACTCTTCGAACCTGGACTTTCATCTTTAATAAAGGAGACTTCAATGTCGACTTTACACCGCGCTGCCCGTTCTACTAAAGAATTCTCGAACGTTCTCTATTCAGCATCAACGCGCATGCGTCTACACTGTATCTGCATGAATAAAGTTTTTATAAACAAACTGCATTTTTGTGAAGACCACACGAGAGTTACATAATGAATAAACAACTAAAAAAGAAAAAGCTAAGAAAAATATTCACTGATTCATATCATGCAATATTATCTGATAGTATGTCTTTATATGGGCGCATTGTTTTGCTTGTCTGTTTCTTGCTGTGCCGTCACTCTGTCCTAACCACGTTTAGCAAAAGGGAAAAACCACACATTAAGCTCCCTCTCCGCTTTGGGACTGAGGTCAAAAGGATTTGTCAAGCGAAACTGTAAAGCGATTTAATGTTCATTCTATGCAGCAGAAGACATGCGTTCTAGAAGAGCTGGAAAACACCTGCCATGAGTCACACCTCCAAAACCAATACCATTCCACTGCCCAAAACCAGCCTGTAGAGGTTGACACCATGTCTGCAGCAGAGGGAAAGTTCTGGGGAATTTGCAAGGGCTACAAACATTTGGCTATAACCACTATAGTGACCTTATATATATGGACAGTGGTCAAAGTGATAGTAAACATCCTGGTACAAGTTTGGTGCTCCAGCCTGAAGAGCAGTGGCTCCTTCTAACAAAGTTCTGATGGTACTGCTGCCTGCCTGGGCATACAGTTAAACAACTTTATAAATGACAGCTGCAACAAAATGTAACATCCCAAAGCCTTTCTGATTTGAACATTCCGCCTACAAATCCAAAATTTAAGGATGGAATTCTGCTGCTTTTTGGGAACTGTTAAATTTTCACCTTAGAAGAGCACAAAATTTATTTATTTTAACAGCACAAAAGCCGCAACATGCAAGACTGCTAAGGTCACTACAGTCGCTTTTCTAGGCCCGCTAGACACAAACCGGACTCCTCACACTCATGCCTATCTGAGCACCTAAGGCCGGCAGAGAGATAAGCACTTGATCCGTATTACCATCTCTGCACTGCGCACCTTCCGCTGAGCACAGCAAAATCTGCCTAAATCTCAGGTTAAGTCACAAGTGCTTCTCTATCCAGCCCTACACCCTTTCAGCCTTTTCTCCTGCCCTACAACCTCCTGCCCTTGTTCCACATTGGCCACTCAAAGTCAGGTGGCATCAGGGGTACCCAAAATCTCCCCTTCAATGTGAAGGACACAACACAACAAGGCAAGCAATAAGCAGTTGACATACGGGCTACGTCGCTGACGCTGTTGAGGACCCTCAGATTGTCGCGCAACCATCCAGGACTCAAGCTCTTCATCTTGTTGTAAAGAAGGTGACCAAACTTAGGAAGGAAGGATGGGAGCTGGAGCCAGTGCTGAGGAGAAACACTCTAGGGAGCTGGAGAAAAAACTGAAGGAGGATGCTGACAAGGATGCCAGGACCGTCAAGCTTCTGCTGCTGGGTAAAGTCCACTGTTCCCAGGAAGAGAGTGTTTTCTCAGACAGGGGTAGGGGGGGGGGGCAGTGGAAAGATGTAGGAGCATGGTTAGCAGAGGCTCTTCTACAGAGCTTCGTTGTCACAAAGCAGACATACATTTTTTTCAGTTCTGCATGCTGACAGGAGAATGCCTTGAGATGTGTGTCCCATACAGAATGTTGATCTTGAAGCAGTGGTCTTTATGACGAACCTAGACTGCATCCCTTGCGTTACCTAGGCTCAGTCTGAGATTAGTTTAGGCTTGGTTAATACTTAAGCATAAAAACAAAACAATGAATTTTAAAAAGGATAGGGTTGCATGATCAGGCTGAATTAGCAGCATGATTTTACAGGGGGCATCTTGAATTTCAGCACTTCAGTTGCCCCAGAGAAGGAGTAGAATATGTTGTTGTGTTTCTTAGCCCTTGCAGCTGATTGGTCTCACAGCTTGACACAAAAAACAAACAGGAATTCTCCACTATGCTGACCCTAAACCTGAACCAAAAACTAAAAATGGTGCGCAGCCAAATGGAACACTGCTCTGTTATTTTGCATAATAGCTTTTAGGTTCTCCCTTGATTAAATCATGAGCGTGTAAAGACAGGGCTTAGCAGGAGTGCTGTAACCATAATTCGGGCTTGGTGAAAGCAGCAGGTGTAGGTTTGTACTCAGTCACATTATCTGTGTGTAAGGATTCTTTACACGGATGTACAGGATCCAAAAATGGAGGGCCCTCTAAACAGGATTATGATCATCCCATATCTGAATCGATCTGGTAAGAATGGCTTTGTCATTGTTCCATCAGTAACCCTGACCTACAAAAGGACGAGTGAAATAAGTTAATCTGATAATAATCAGTGCTAATAGAGAGTTAAGAGACCCGTCAGATACTTGAGAGCTGATGAAAAGAGACAGCCATGACCTATTGATTAAGATGCACTTTGCTGATGCAGAGGACAAGAGGAGAGCAGCCATCCTTAGATTCCACTTAGCGCGTAGCGTGTGTGTCTGCCGAAAGATCCAGCAAGGACGGGAAAAAAAAATACTTGAGTTAAAGGAATTTTAAAAGAATAAGATTGAAAAACCAGGGTCAAGATATACAACTCCACCACTCATCTTTTGTACACTGAGCTTCTCAATTAAAAAAAAAATACCACAATCAAAGCAAGGGAAAAAAGTTGCTGAAAATGAGAAAATGGTTGGAGAATAATTCCTGTATCGGAAAACTGTTACCAATATGTTTACAGAAGTTACCCAGGTAGCACAAACAACGGTGCTTTGAGAAAAACTTTGCTAGTTAGTGGAACTGTGGGCTCCATCGCTGGGTGATTCACTTTCTCCAGAGCCAATGTGGGTCGTTGAGCATTAAGACCATCAGCTCTCTGCTGTTCACCTCCCAGGGGCTTAGGACACAAATAATTAGCTTGGTGCACCTTAGAAGGCTCAGAATAAAGGAGCGAGAAGTGTTTACACTAACATTACAGGGTAAAGTTAAATGGTACCGCAGTAGGAAAAGCATTAGAACTTCTGTTTTACCATTTGTGAACTTGAAATGCATTAATTTCAGATGTATTCTACAGTTTAGAAGGACGATGCCTGTTATATCACTTAATTCTACCCAGATTTGTCTCTCTTTTGGAGTGCTGGCCCATTAGTAGTGTGGCTCATAACTGTGGTTTGAGCCAAGCGATTCTGCAAACAGAGCTTTGAGTGACTGTGTGCATTGTCAATAAGGCATCATGGGGGGGCTGAAACCTCAACAGAAGGTTCTCTGACCCCCTCCCCGACGTATCTAGTCCTTTTTATTATTTACACGTATATGGTAGATGGATATGCAGTCAACAATGTCAAATAGCAGACGGGCTCCAATGAAAAGCGGGCATTGAGCAACCCTGCGAAAAGCTGGAGGACAAAGAGAGAACTTTAGCACCACCCAGTGGGAATTTAATGTATTACAGTGGAAGTTTTCTTCGGCGATAACTGTTAGCATGAAGTTACTTATTGTGATTCAAAGACTGGTCGGCAACAGAATATTTACAAAATGCTTCGTTTTACAATAAGAAACAATGCATGCTTTTTATTATTAAATTTACTTTTTTTAATGATCTACCCTTTGGTTTCTACAATGTTGAAAAGAAAAAGATTATTTTTTCTATATACAAAAAGTAAATTTCAACATTGTAGAAACCAAAGGGTAAATCATTAAAAAAAAGTCATTGCTCTGGTCAATAATGAATTAATAATGAATTTGGTCTTTCCAGAGTGTTTGGAGCCATTTGTCTCAATGTTTATAGCTGAATAAAATTATTTGATACAACTTTTCCCAACCTTACCTGCAGTTAAGTCTTGAAATGGTGTGCTCCAAACCTTTTTCCCCTGAATGTTTTCAGCAAAGCTGTTCCAGTAGCAGTTTATATAAGGAATAGTAGCAATATCTCTTTGAAAGTGGAAATGAATTCTTTTATTGTCGCAAGGTGATGAGACAAAAAACATTCTTTCCTGCCAAAGTTTGTTTGATTGATCCCTGTCCAATTGCATCCAGGGCAAAAGCAAATTATCTGGAAGTAATGGAAAAGTTATCTGTAGATCAAACTTTGTGTGCCTAAAAGGGAATCCATTAAAGAACTGAGTAATTAGCAAACTATTATTAAAATGTAAAAAGAAATGGAAATTTATTACTGTATAATCACCATTATTCCAGATAAAGTACCACAGAATACATAGTGGCTTTGGGTCTTTGGTGAAATAACTTATTCATCACATAAACGTTTGACAATTTGTGGTTCAAACAACATAACCAACCTCTATGTACTCAGTGCTAAGTTGCTGTAAAAGTCTGTTATTGCAATAGTACATGAAAAATATGCTGACTGAAGCTGCCAACTCCTCTCCCACCACAGGTTCTACTCATTTTTTGTGCATTTTGCTGCTCCTGATGGCTGAAATGAGAAACAGAGGCTATTTTGTAATGCAATAAAGACATTTTAAAAAATAGAACAGTGAAGAAAATGCAATTCTTAAAAAAGTTGGAATATGTTTGTGCTTTTGAAAATTAGTAAAATGTTTGTTACATAAAGTATGAATGATTTCATTATATGGCTTTATCAATTTGTACCTTTTGCATTTTAATACAATTTTACTGTCTACCCTTCAAATAATTACCTTTGTTTAAATCATTTTTACATTTACCTTGCAAGCACAAGACAACTGCTTACTCCTTCTTGTTTTTAACCTATTCCAGGTGCTGGTGAATCTGGTAAAAGCACAATTGTCAAGCAGATGAAGTGAGTATCTGAGTGGAAAATGGTGCAGTCAACAAAACTTCAACCTGTAATATTTTAAAGGCTTTATTTGTGTCAGTATCCTGTTAGCGAGTAATACCCTTGTGTTCTGACAGAATTATCCACAAAGATGGTTACTCACTTGAAGAGTGCTTGGAGTTCATTACCATCATCTACAGCAACACTTTGCAATCCATCATGGCTATTGTGAAGGCCATGTCCACCCTGAACATCAGTTATGGAGATGCTGCCCAGCAGGTACAGTGACCTGCTGATAGGTCCATCATGCTGGGCTGAAATGAGAAAGAGGATGCACAGACCAAAGGGGAAAACTCACCTTTTAGGATGAAAAATTAATTTTCAGTTATATCCTTTATTTACATAGCACATTTTTCCAGTCACAGTTTGATGAGGCATATGGTTTAAGCAGGGTAAGCAGAAATGTTTAGACTAACTGGACTAACTGACTAACTGGTGTGAAAAAAGTTATGCAGCTTTGTGAAAATCATAAAGTAATATATTTCAGATTACTTTGTGCCAATACTAACTTCTATCTGGGTACACCAGTGTTTTCTACCAGTAAAGTTATTGATGTTCCACACTAGTGTGTGTTAACTGTTTCTTTACGCTTAGGATGATGCCAGGAAGCTGATGCACTTGGCAGATACCATCGAGGAGGGCACCATGCCCAAGGAGCTTTATGAGATCATCTTACGTCTCTGGAAAGACCCTGGGATCCAGGCGTGTTTTGATAGGGCTTCTGAGTACCAGCTCAACGACTCTGCTGGATAGTAAGTCTCTTCTTCTTCTTTTGGCTGCTCCCGTTAGGGGTCGCCACAGCGGATCAGTTGTTTCCACTTCTTCCTGTCCTCTGCATCTTTCGCTGAATAGTAAGTCTGGCGACCATAAAAAGGCTCAGAGTCACACTTTATTCTAGGTACCATCGTCATTTCTGTGAGAGCGACAGCAGCCTTTAGGGGTAACACAAAAACAAATAATCTGAAAATTCTGCAAAGTCAATATTTATTATACACAAGTGATAGTGTATGTAATATCAAGAAAGTTTTTTTTAATCTTGGCTGTGATGGAGTTCAGACACAGGCCATCATTCACTATAATCCTTGTTTTAAAGCTTCCCATTGCTGCACCACAGCTGTAGTTTTTGCCCTGCACATCCTGAATCCTATGAAGGACTGCACTGGGCATCTTTGAGCCCCGCCTCCTGCTGGTCTAACCCTGCATGTGTTCCTCCACTGTGACTTCAAGCTATCTAAATGACTTAGAGAGACTGGTCCAGCCTGGCTATGTGCCCACTGAGCAAGATGTCCTGCGATCAAGAGTGAAGACCACTGGTATCATTGAGACCCAGTTCTCTTTCAAGGACCTCAACTTCAGGTAGTCAAAACTGCTGGCAAAACAGGCCTCGGTCAAAAATTGCAAACCTAAGAGATGATTTTATCAAGGGCAGCACAACACTATGCTGTTACTTTTACTCTCTCAGCTACACATGGCTGAGCAGGAGCTGTTTTACGAGACCCCTTATTAAAAGGTGAAGGGGCTTTATTCTATGTGCATGCAGGTAGAGAGCACCCCTGCTATTTCCAAGTCTGTCCTCTTTCACCCCACAGGATGTTTGATGTTGGTGGCCAGCGCTCTGAGAGAAAGAAGTGGATCCATTGCTTTGAAGGTGTCACATGCATCATCTTCATTGCTGCCCTTAGCGCCTACGATATGGTCCTGGTGGAGGACGATGAAGTGGTAAGAAGTCCCCCGAGTGCAAACTTGGTTTTGGAAATAGTTAAAAAAAACTGTTTGGCTGTAGTACCGGTGTCAAAAGTGTCGGTATGACGATAGTATGGCAATGTAGCGCATCAGCCAAAGGCAGTAGAATGGGTTTAGTAATAGTAAAATATTCATTTTTTGATAAATTTGGGACCCTGGGATACAGGCCAAGTTAGCCCAGTTATAAACTGTTATACACTGACATCTAATCTTTTCCCACCCTTTCTCCTCTATGCTTTGAGAACCGAATGCACGAGAGCCTCCATCTCTTCAACAGCATCTGTAACCACCGCTACTTTGCCACCACCTCCATTGTACTCTTCCTCAACAAGAAAGATGTCTTCCTGGAGAAGATCAAGAAGGCCCATCTCAGCATGTGCTTCCCTGACTATGATGGTGAGACAAACAAACAAAACCCCGTTGTTGTGCTACAACAAAAGGACTGCATGCCCATAGCATACCACATTCAAGTCCAAATATGTTCCCATAAACTGCTGTCATTTTGTGGCATTGTCCAGTGTAAGTGAGAGCTACAGAATACAGTTATGTAGAGCCTTTACTTAAGCAGAGTTGTGTTTTACATGCTAGAAACTACGAGCTAAAACAAATGAACAATGCCTATACATGCAGTCATATGAAGGTATAAAGTATTTCATCATTACAGTATTGTATTAATGTACATACTGTATATTAGTACTCAAAAGTGTTATGCTCACTGTTTTGTCAATATTATGCAGCATTGCACAGTATTTTTACATTCACTCTGCATACAAGAACTTAGAAACCTTCACAGGAGATGCAGCCACTGGCTTCTATAAACCAATGCAGGACATCCACTGCTTGTGGTGCGATCGCCAGCAAAGGGTGACGGGCAGTCTGTGGGCTCACCATTGGCTATGACCCCTGGAATGACAATGAAGTCATAAAGGAAGACATTAACTAACTTTTTAAATAAAGTGTTTTATTATAACAGTATTTTGTTAGTAAATCTTGTGAGAGGAAACATTTTAACACAAAAATATCATGTATAGTATGCAACAAGCTCTCTCATCAGACCACAGTTCATAGCCACTTTGGAGTCAGTGGTTCATGTGGTACAGTTTGTATTCATTGTTCCTGCTGCTCGGGGTTACGGTTTTTGCAGCTGCTGCCGAAACAGCGAGTGATGCGGCCACCATAATCCTCTCACAGTCCCGTACAATTTACAATAGCCAAAGGAACAAATAGTGTGTATTCACTTAACCGATGTCATTAACATAACACTGTGGACTGAAAAATTTAATTCACTAAAGCAAATTATCCACCTGTCTGCACTTTTGAAGTGAACAAGACCAAAATGGTACGATGGAGATAAGTTCACTAAAGTGGATACTATCTACTTAAGAAGGCATAACTGGGTTCTTACTTTCACATTTGTGGCCTTTTCATGTACCTTTGGTTTAGTACATTAACACTTTCCCCTTCAGGGCCAAATACCTATGAGGATGCAGGAAACTACATCAAGGTACAGTTCCTGGACCTAAACATGCGACGAGATGTCAAGGAAATCTACTCCCACATGACCTGCGCCACAGACACAGAAAACGTCAAGTTTGTATTTGATGCTGTAACAGACATCATCATCAAAGAAAACCTGAAGGATTGTGGTCTCTTCTAAGAGCCACACCTACAACAGGTGAAATAAGCCATTTTGGCATACATCTGTAGTTCCTTTGTGTTTGCAAAGGATGAATCCAAATACCCATGAACTGCAGCCATTGTGTTTTCAAGACCAATTATTGAATTAGTAACCAACTGCTGTCTGTGCCTTTTCCCCAGGTGTGAACACCTTTGACCTCATATCCATCCACCTCACTAGTGACCACACGACTTCCTCCAGAGGACAGCTCCCAAACCCCAGTCCTCATCCTTCTGATTTCATAACAACCAACAACCTGAAAGCAATGCTTACAAAGTTTAATGTCTCCTACATTTGTGCTGCTGCCACTGTGAGACACAACCAGACACGCTTGTACATTTATGGACATTGGCAGGCAGCAGCTCTGTGGTTTCCAGCAAACAGTTTATTCACTGTAGCAACCAAGCCATTAGGAAGCTAAGAAGTTTCAATGCCCTTCATTTTTGACTGCAGACATTAAGACATTTAACATGCACTGTTGCAGATTTCTTAATATAAACCAGAGTAGAAGTTTTCAACTGCACTTTCATGTAAGATTTAGGGCATGAAGCTTCAGGGCTGAGTATTACTGGTGTTCTGTAAACAGAGTTGCAAGTACAGTACAAGAACAAACAGAAGCAGCCAATTTGCTTGTTGCACTACTTTACAGCATCAAAACCTGTAATATAGTTCACTGAAATCTGTACTTAAGCATCACCTGCATATGCACTTCAAATGGAATTAAGCGTAGGACATGAAATCTGTACCTGAGCCAGCAAAGTACAATTTATAAGGCTGAAGCGCATCTTTATCAGGCATTACATGCCAAGATAATACAAAAGGAAAAATCACATAAAAAAAAAATAAAAAATACAAGTCAGTGAGTTGGGTTGCCACTCTAAAATGTTTAAGATTGAGGTCAATAGTCATATTTAGATCCCAGACCTGCTTAATCGGTGCATCCTCAACCCTGTTTTGGAAAATCTCAAATATGCGATCAATTAAAGCTTAAAAGTAGCAAATATTTCCTCTGCTGCCATCTCCTTTGTTTCTTCTGGCAAAAATGGAAAAAGCTAAGCTTTTATTACAGCACAAAACACAAATGAAGTAATGGCTGAAAGGTCTTGACATTAAAAGCAGCATATATGATACACATAGTATATAGAATTTTTCATTTTTTTTATTGCTGAAAACAATGTGAGGAAACTGACAGTCTCAGACTTAAAAATGACTTACATCAAAGCACTTGTTAAATTAAAAACATTCCTTTTGTAATGCTTCTGAGGAAATGGCACATTTTGGTGAATAAATGCCATCTATAGTCCAGATTTATTGAATATTTTCATAAAAAGAAAATATATATATTAATGCACCATACCAGAAGCAATTTGTGTGCATAGTCAAGGTGTATGGTTGGATTCAGAGCTTCCAGAACGTGAAACAGGTTGCCCAGCATCTGCTCACCTGCTGCCCAGAAAGATGGGTGCTGCATGACCCCACTCCAACTACCCTCCTTGTCCTTATCCCACTGCATGGAAGCATCAGGCTTGCTGGAGTTGAGCTACTAACAGCTGATACACAGTAAGCTGCAGTATCACTTCTCTAGCACAGATGCAACTAGCATGGGAGCTAAAACATGGACTATAGAAGACATTAAAAACATTTTACTTCCTGTTTGCTTACATATAACTCATTCTGGTTAACAGACCTTAATCTCAGGGTCATTAACTCTGCAGAAAACACACCTGAACAACATGCAGTTAAAAAAAAAAAAAAAAAAAAAAAAAAAAGCACTTAACAGGAGGAATGGAACCATATATTAACCGCGAAGTGTGTCTGATAGTGGACAGGAATTGTTTTAATAATAATCTGAATGTTTTTGAATTTGTAAGATAACGTTTGAACTCAAAAGGTAGCTGAGAATATTTTAAATATAGCAATAACAATGCTTTAATACCTTTTTTCTTTTTGAAAGCAACATGTTGACACCTTTAATCCCTGAGATTCCTGTCCCTGTTATTCAACAATTTTCCAGTCATTGCTGGGGAAAAACACTGCTAAAACAAGATGCCATGCAGCACCTGGAAGTTTTTTGGACATTTTCTTGCATGCAACTTTGAAGAAGTAATACAGACATTAACTTAATAGTAATAACAAAATTATGAAAACTAAATATTGCCTCACATGTTCAACTTGCAGATGGTCCTCAGAAGGAGTCTTGAGAGTCCTGAACCATTATTCACATTTTTCTGGGGAGCATCATTTCATCTCAACATGGTTGCAAATCAAATATTATACAAATATACCTTAAAAAGATTATGGCTTTGTTCAGTTACTTCTGGTACATACCGGTCACTATACATAAAGTAACGGATGTCTCAAAACATATATGCACATTGAGGAATTATGTCCAGTCCATATTGCAACACACCAATAGAAATGCTAACTAAAACAGTCAATAAATTACAATTCATTGAGAAAAGAAAAAAACAAAAAAAAACAAAAAACATTAAGGCATTTATCTTAAGCCAACACCACTTTTAAAAAGTAATTTCAGCAAAACAATACATTTCAGAAAGTTAATGTCTAATATTTACAGGACCACATTTTAGCCCATGTTTTAATTCATGGAAAAGTATGAGAAGTAGGTTTTAATATACATAAACTGCTAGCTTGGAGAGCCTTGAACTTGGAACTTAGATTTGGGCACAAAGTAGATGAAAAGTGTGAAAATAAAACTGCAGTCTGTTAAGATTACAGGTATACTGTGGGAGGAGCCTTGCTATGCACCATGAAGCTTGTTCATTCCACAATAATAAAAACTTCTTTTTCACTGAAGTCTCATGCTAGACCATTTCAGACCAAGAGTCTCTCCAGGCTCAAACTAACCCAAAAGCATGATGCACAGTCCATCATTCTAAAGATGGAATGATGTCTTGAAACATGACTGATGAACACTAAGACACTTCCACTTTGTGATGTTGGCACCCCACTGTTACAGCTTACAATAATAATATATAGAAAACAGAAGGTCTACAGCATAGTGTATCACTTGTTTAACCATAGATCTCTGATATTCTTGCAGCTAATAAACTAATACACATGACATAACACCTGTACAGAAATGAGAGTAGGATTACACTGCTTTGTGGTAGGGGGGGGGGATCCAAGGCACAATTGAAGATTCTGGATATCAGCATTTCACCATGCATCATTTGAATAGCACCTTGGAAGTCCTTGTTTTACTTCAGGCCTCACTATACTCTTGTTTTGAACTAAAAAAAGTTACCTGGGGACATTTTAAAACCGCAACCTATCCATTCAGCTACTACAAGTTAAATCTCTATACAAAGTGACAGATTGTAATTCTTATTTTAAACCAAAGTCAGTGTATAATGCATGACACTTCAGACATCTCTGTAGGAAGCACCAATAACAATGTATTAAATGCACTTCTGAGTAAACGATCACTTTTCCAGAACAATGTTCACATGAAGGTACATGTCCAACTATTACCTAGCCGAACATACACTGGGCATTTGAACAGCCAGCGCTGTACGGTAACAGCTCAAATATTGCAGCTTTTTTGATAAATCATTCATTACTGAGCCATTTCCTTATTATATTTGTTGCATGGGTGGCATAGAAGGACATATCAAACAACAAACTACATTTTCAAAGCATCTTCACAGCCAGAACTACTAGGAAGTAGCAAACCATGGCCTATATATTGAGAATGTAGCAGTGCCAGATTCCTTAAAAAGGAAGACGACGACGACGACTATAACTTTAATATGGCAAGAGGGAGAGGGCAGGGGGATAGAAAGGGGAGGGGAAAAAAAAAAGATTTGTGTCCACAAATTTTGCCTAAATAACAGGAAAACAGATCTAGAACTTTAAAAAATTCTCCAGTTGAAAAATATAACAATATCTAGAAAAGCCCATTCTGGAGAAAGAAAAAAGGAGGAAACCCGTATACACGAATACCTCCCCAGGAGATGAAGGCCAGTCAGCTGTGGTCTATCCTACTGTTCCCAGTCCAAGCCAGACACCCCAGTGGTGTACACATCCTCACAGCAGTCCCACCATATGATCTATCTGCCTCATGTAAATGCTCTTCAAAGGCAGTGCATACCGTCGCTCATCAGGAATTCTGTCACACTGGAAGCACATGACAAAGGGGAGGAAAAAAAAAGAAAAAAAAAAAAAAACAACCTCTGTTACCATCACCAGTCATGTCAACCTGTACTCTTTGGTTTTGTCAGGTTAACAACTGCTGACAAACTAATGGCTGCATGTTGCTCTTCCTTCCACACTTCAGTTTCCTTACTCCCCACACCATTACAAACTGTCATTTGAAATAGAGTTGGTTCCTTAATCCAGCAACATACTGCTTTGAAATCAAGTTAAATCATTTGCCTTTAGGCCATCAAATGTACAACAACATAAAATACATGCCAGTGGTACCAACGAACACACAACCTGTTCTGTTTGTTGCCGTTTCTCATCCACACAGCAGTCTCCACCCAGTGACTGTGGTCTGAGGTTGCTGGTGTTGGTGGGAGGCACATCGGTCGCATCCTGATCAGACAGATCTCCATTCTTCCACTTCTCCCGGAAACGCTTGTCTATAGGCACCACATGACCTTCTGTAGTGAAGATGTACTTGTTCTCAGACTTGTGCAAGGGGTTGTCCTCATCAAACAGCTGTGGAACACACCCTGGGTTAACACTGAGAAAGGAGCCCCAGCTGAAGGTTAACGAAACAAGGAATAAGCACATCAAATCTAACAAATAATGAACGGCTCATGCAATGCAAGAGGGACCTTTAGGGAAGAGAAAAAGTACCAAAGCCACACACACAAACTGGATCAACAACTGCACATGACAAAACCACTATAAACAGGGAAAACCAACACTGTCACACCTGTTCACAAGTAAGTGACTTTTGGATTCTAATGTTCAGAAAAAAAATGTCAAAAACAAAATTCATTCAGAACTCAGGTGGTAGGAGAAGAGGAATACCAGAACACTTACCAGGTACAGATATTTACAGGTTTCACTGAGGAAGAAACTCTCCATGCGATCCTCTTTAGATTTTTCCACTACGTGATGGAGAGTAGCATAGCCACACCTGGCAAGATCAGAGGGATGGAACAGGGGGGCCATAAGATGCCTGTTGTCACACCACACATGGCCATTTGATGACATATTTTTCCTCCATTAATAATAAAGGCTCCCAGACTAAGAGGAGCCTTAAAAAAACTCATTTGTTTTTTGCAGTCTGACAGCATCTGGGGGCTTTTCAGCCCATCCATACAGTACACATCAGTGGAGTAAGAGGAGGCCCTGAAGACATTCCACACAATGCATCCCATATACTCTTTTAGATGACTTACCCAGAGCATGGCGTATGTTTCATGCAGTTTAAAAGCAAATTTTCACAAGATTATTTTTCAACTAAACTCTTACCTGACTTTGGCATATTTCTCAATGCTCTGAAGAATATCCATCCCTACATGCAAGTAAAATGGGTTCTTGGTAGCCTGGAGAATTTAAAAATACTGTTAAAACCTTTAAATCTCTTTTTAAAAAAGTTAATAAAAAATATATAATTTAGTCCACATTGTAGGCCAATTCATGTACAAACTTCTTCATCTTTTGGCCCCTTTCAGTTTTACTTATTCATATCATCTCCACAGTAGCAGCACAAATTTCTTCCTGGTGCTGTTGGAATCAAAATTCCTTAGAAAGGCCAGAGTAGAGATGTACACACTGATGATATAAACCGAAATAAAGCAGTTACACCCCATAATCTGTTTCAGTGCAAGTTACTGACATCTTCTGGCTCAGCAGTTAAACAGCTTCCATTCACCATATTACAAAACAGGAATTTTATAAAATGTGCTTTTTTTATTTTTGCAAAAACTGCCATTTATCCCAAGGAGTCAGTGTAATAAAAGTGAGAATAGGTACATCATACAAAGTCATTGTCCAAAAACTACTGCTTCATCTACTGGACCCAGGTGTCCAATGTCTTGTGTGTACCTGGTAGAGCAGATATGTGGATTCCACCAGCTCAGGTCTCAGGGGATAGAAAAGGACATCTGGAGCCTGCAGTTGCCAGTTGTACCTCTCTGGAAGGGCACCAAAACGCTTCCATATTGCGTAGTAAAAAGCATGCAGGCAAATGGCATTCTCCACATCTCCATTCAGTACCTAAGAAACAGTGATCAATGAAATACTATTGTCTCCAGTCATGTACTTGTTATCACAGACAATTATCACTCATATCACTGAGTCTCCTGCCTTTGAAACTCTTCTACTAAAAATTGAATCATTACTTATTACCCCCTTTCTCACCATATGTTTTATCATCATCCTTTAGGTAGCTGACACCTTTTCCAAGAAAGCTTACAGTGTTGTCAGTACAACAACCTTCCATTATGTACCCATTTACAGAGAGGGGTCTTTTTTTACTCTAACAATTTGGGTTAAGACAAACCAAGGGAACTTCAACAGAAGCAGGACTGGAACCAAGGACCTTTCACTTTGTGTAAGCAGTTTGGGGTTATGTATTAAGTGTAGTATTTAACCCATTTGGGTAGCTAAGTGTTTGTTGTACTGTGCTCTAGTGGTTCCGATATGGCAGCTAAAAGGACTACCTGAAGCCCAGGGAAGAAGGCCTGTAAGGAGTCGATCCAGGTGTTCATAATCTGCCCGTTGAACATGTTCACATTGACATAGAGTGGAGGGTCACCCTCCCCTTCGTTACATGCTTCTCGCCTACAAACAGACAAACAAGGCACACTTCAAGTACAAAGCACAGAACTCTGCATCCTAACATGCACAGAAAGTGGCAAAACTTAAGCCACTGAAATGGACTCTTATGTAAATAAACGAGCACTTTTAACTCACCCTCTTCTGAGGTGGTTCTGGATGCTCTGATAGGCAGCTTTGAACATTCTGTAGTCTTCCTTTTCCCCAAAGAGAATGTAGGACTTCAGCAGGTACTCATAGAAAGAGTCCATTCCTGCACCTAGGCCACTCTGCTTTCCCACCCACTGGCCTGTCTGAATGTTAACCACGTTTCCTGAATCATGACAAAGACACAGATGATTAAACAAAGCAGACAGACTAAGCTTTTACCTTCTCAGCTGCAGAACATAAGCATCCACTCATTATCTAAATAAAGGCACATTTTGCCCATAGGTGTGTGGAAAACCTGGAACACAAAACAAAACACTCAGTTTCAGATCACATCTGGGGCTTGGTGGTGCACAGCCTGTCCCATAACCACAGCACACTATACTAAGAGGATATGCCCTAGACTGGAAGCCATTCCATCTCAGGGGTGCTCAAACACACATGGGGACTCAGTCAATTCTACGTCAGTCTTCATTACATAAAAGCAAACGTGCCGTTTGTGAATGTGAAGAAATAAAGCTGAGGATTTTTTTATGCAGGTTGTCTCAACAGATCACCACATAAGGAGATCCTGCAGATACCACCTCTCGTACACAGCAGCAGGTGACCTGCAGTGCAGTGTGCATGGAAAGCAACCAGCTTGGGCGTGAGTGTACTAGAAGAGTGTTGGGTATAAGGTTTGACATTAAATTCAAAGGATTTTATATGGAGGTGAAGTATGCAATTTTGGTAGATTCTGAGGCAGAGATTTTTTTTAAATACTTGAACCGTACGAGTTCCAAGAGAAGTGCAAGGCAAACATTTAACATTTAGTACCCACCTAGCAGCCCTGTCTCATTGCTCCTCAGGTTCCAGAGCGCTTTGACAGCTCTTCGGGCCACCCACTCAAATGTGGAGTCTCCAATGAGGCGGCTCAGAATCCCAAACTCCACCAAAAGGGACCCAGCACCTGCGGTGCAGGTTTCATTGATGGTATCTGGAGGAACACCATTCTTGAGGTTTACCTGGATAGTGAAACAAAACAGCATCAGATCTGTAGGTCTACAGTACCACAGAACAAATACTTCAACTGCTTCCTTAGCATCAGTAATCCTTAAACAAAAGATTATGCCATTTATATTCAAAAGATAACATTTATAAATTATGAAGTGCAGTCCATCTTAGCTACTGTTTCACTTCACCGTTAAGTATTTTAAATGAAGACAGAAAACTTCTATCATGCATTGGCCCTATTGTAATTGTTGAAATGGTTCTATCAAAATGCTATAAATATTACTTGCTTATAAGAAATGAGGGAATGTTTACAGAAACTGCTTTCTACGCAGATAATTAAGTCAGAACTTTATTTCCAGACTATTAACTTCAGCAATTAAAGCTGAGGAACAAAAGTGACCTTCTGGGAGATTTACCCTGGGGTAGGGGATGCCTGTGCTCGTGTTCTCGAAAGCAGGCAGGAGCCGGACAGCCAGGTCATGTGCCAAGTGCAACAGCTCATTGTCATAGTTTTCCAAGCCCACATTGCCGAAGGGCTGCCTGGAGTCTGTCAGTAGGATGTGAGCTGAGATCAAGCTTCCGAGGATCCTAGAGCAGAGACGTGAGCATAATGAACTTGACATAATAAACAGAGTTGGTCAATTTCTAGATCAAGCTAAATTTTACTGCATACCTGATGAGACTGGTTCTGAAACTCAGACTTTACCACAAAAAAAAAAAAAAAAAAAAAAACTTTTCTGAATAATACAATTTGTAAAATGGAATAATATTGAATGTGGTTTCAGCATTATTTCACCCCTTTATTCTATGGGAAGCATTAAACATCTACAGGTACAAATGTGTAACTATCACAGAAACAATGCTGCTTACACATTACAAAAAGTCTATAAAGATTTGCAAAGAACAATTCATACCTAATGTTAGCCTCAAAAACCTGAACAGTTGAGTCCTTATCAAAGGACACAGTATCAATGACCAGCTTCACAGCCCTGTGAAACTCGGACACGTTCCCCAGTACCTACAGCATGGAAAAGTCAACATAGCGCGTTCAGAATTCTGCACTGCAGCGTACACTTAGCAAGCACACATCTGCCTTCATTTAATAGGAAATTCTTAAATTTAATGAATACTAATGGAGACATTCTTGCTTAATAACCAAGACAAGAAAATTTTAAAAAAAGCCAAATTATTACATGCTTAGCTGCACAAGTCAAAAATAACTTCAGCTTTTATTAAATCTACTCCATATCTAAACATGTGTTCATCATCCATGCATCATTAACCTCTCAATTCTTGTTACAGATTAAGAAGACATTCAATGCTTTCAAAATTCCTTTGTAGTCATTCCCTAACATGCATTCATTCCAGTTATTAGAGATTCAAAAAGGAGTTTCATTTAATACCCCAATTTCAAGGTATTTAAAAGAACCAAACTTGAATTTCAGGTGCCTACTAATAGCTGAACTTTGTGAGTACAATGAGTAATGTAACTGCTAAGAAAAATCTGCTGAGCATTGAAGTGTGGAGCGTGACAGCTATGAAAGAGCTGAACAACCACAAGCAGACAGCTGTACACTTAAGAGTACTGACAGGAAACTGTTATAACAACTAATGTAAATTACTTAAGTCCATTTGAATGGGATTTGGTGATGCTTTAGCATAAATGTCAGTTTTGGACTCAGGAAGACCAAAAAAAAAAAAAAAAAAAAAATCCATCAATATTCCAGTAATTAAATCTGGACATTGAGAATTTGCCTCATAAAGGGTTTTTCAGGAATGCATCAGCTTCATAAGGAGGCAGAAGACCATGCACATCACTCAATAACAATCTAGTATGAAAAATACCTCTGTGACTAAAGAATTAAACAGCTTTCTTCACAAAAATGGAAATGAAAGAGCTAAATTCAACTAAAATGTCTATAGGCAAGAGCAGCAATTATGCTCTCCGAGCCTCATAACTGCACAACCAGCGTGGGGAGACGTTTGCCCGCATTCAGCATCTCCTCTTTCCACATGAAGGGATATGTACGCCTACTGTACTTGTTGCATAATTTTCAGAGCAGGTGCACAGTGAGGTAAACCACTTTCTGCAGGTCACATGATGTCAAGAAAGAGAGAGCACACCTGTCATGTGCACAATGCCTCTGCTACTGTGTGATATGTCAGAATACTCCACTGCGTGAAATGACAGTGGCAGAAAAAGTGGAAGGTTAATGCATTGCCAAAATACCCCAAGAACAGTCCAGGCACTGTGTGCTCCATGCTGCCGAAACAGAAAAAGGCAGATGTGATCCTGAGAAATGGAGGAAAGAAAAGCGCATTTGCTAATGGTTTGAGAGCTTACCAACAGTGTATCGAGCGTGTCGATGAGGGTTAGCGAATAGTTCCCCAACACGTCGTTGATGTTAATGTTAGACCTGAAACAGTAAGATCGGGTCAGACCACAAAATTTCGGAAACAAGTGGCATGCACATGGCAGCACATCAGATGAACCACTCTAGCAGTCCAACAGGTACAACATGCTAGACCCCTGGATACGGTCACACATAACACCCGAAATCTTGGTCTAGACTCAGGTAGCTGCTGTTGAATTGGTTTAATAAAAAAAAAAAAAAAGACCAAATAAACCTTAAAGCAGTAACTACAATGTTAAAAGGTTACAGCGTCCGCCCGTCCCAAATTAATCTTTAACCTGATAATCTGTAAAACAACAAAGCACAGCCAGATGAAGAGCTTTGAAAGCACAAAAGTTGTTTTGTCAAGTTATACATATTTTTGCATATAAACTATTTTGACATAAAGTGGTTCCCTATTTTAAGTTCTTAATTCGATGACCACCAAGGGAGAACAATTTGCAGTTTGTCTATACAAACATTAAAGTATTTCCATGCCCTATATTAATATATATATTGCCCTATATAAAGTATTTCCATGCCATACTAACTTATGTCTGTATGTTAGTAAGTCAACTAGATGTGCAAACGTGTGAATCAAATCATGTTTTACATGTTAAAAGTACATAAAGGGATTCTTGGGAAACATGAACAAAAGCAAACGAAAACACTTATCTGACAGTTAACAGCAACACTGAGAACTGCTGAGGATTAATGACAGTTCGTGATATTAATAACACGATTAGGACCAAGTACTCATAACTCCATTAAGCATTACTGAGAAATTTTTTTTTTTTTTTTTTTTAAATAAATCATTACAAGCAGAGAACCGCTCAAGAACTACCTGGGGCTGAGAATTATTGAGAAGCACTAACTTGCGTTCCTGGAAGTTACTAACAACTTTAAAGAGAACTGTCGGCTATTGGAATTTAGACGTCAGACCCAGTATTGAGAACTTTAAGCTGCTGAGATTTAGAGAATTTTGCGGATCGTCACTGAGCAGCACCGGGCCGTACCGCCAGGTGTCGGGGAACAGTGAAAATAAGCGGCCGCGACAACGAGGGTAACAGACTGGGCTCGGCGCACACGCACGGATTGAGCACGTCCGGTCCTCGGCCCTGGCAGTCGATGGGGTTCAGCTCGTCCTCGGGAAACGCGTGTTTCATGTAGTTCTCGTAGCCGAAGTAGAACATTTCCTTGGCCATGCCGCGCATCTGCGCCTTCAGCTTCTCCGGGAAGAAGCTGTACTTCTTGACGTACTCGTCTCCATCGTCCTCGAAGAAGCGCAGGTACGGCTTCCTGAACTCCGGCTCGCCGGGCTGGGAGCAGGTCCGTCCTTGCCCGTACTCGTGTCCATGTCCCTGGAAGTGGCTGAGCCACGCACCGGTCCTGGCGTCGGCGCCCACCTTCTCCCTGAAAAGCTCCAATTTGTGCAAATTGAAATTGAAGTTAATGGGGAAGTTGAACCCCCAGCTCGGTCCCAGCCCGACGGCAAGCCACAGGACAAAACTGAAAGCCAGCCTCAACAAGAGGAGACCAACTACTATTGACCTCCATTGCATGTTTGCCTCGGCGCAGCCTTAAAAACCATAATTCACGAATTGTTTTGGCGAGGCAGACGTGAACAGGCGCCTGGCCGCTCCCCGAGCCCCTGCGCGCACCGCTTTCCAGCTCTCCTGTGCGGCGCCCCCGCCCTTCCCTACTTCCCCAACCTGATTGGTGACTCAGCTCTTTCGTCATCCAGGAAGTGGCGGCGCATCGCCGAACTCGATTGGCTGTTCCTCGCGTCGATCTCGCGAGGCGTGCCTGACTGCTGTGTCGTGGCAACTCGCTCGTCGGGTCGAGAGCAGCAACTTTCAGCCAATAAGACTCATACAAGTGTGGCCTCTATTTACTTAACAAATACCGCCGCTTTGTGTGCAAATAACTCCTCACGTCAAGTCAGACTTGTGCTATTTTAACCGCCGAACAGTTCACCGACAGAAAGAGGAATAATCCGGAGTACCCGAAATGTTAACAATCACACGTTCACATTTTCTTGCCCTGCTTTTGTGCTTAGCGAGCAGATTGGCTTTGTGGGCAAACCCCAGTGACACTTGCAATCTGGCCAATATGTACAGATTTGTAACTAAATGTCAGGTGAAACATTAAGGTTTATTGTCCATGCATTTACATAACAGTCTGCGAGACCATGGTTACAGCAGAACAACTTCGTTATCCATGGAGCAGCCGTTTTATTGCTGAATGGTAGTATTTATTTTCTATATATGCAGTGCTTTTCTTCACAGTGACTTACAATATTGGGTTTCGTAGAAACCTTCTTGCAGTACCGTGATTTACCCATTTATATAGCTGGATAATTTAAGGGGTAAATTCCTTGCACAACAGTATTACAGCAGGAGATGGGATTTGAACCCAGGTCATTCAATTGGAAAGTAATAACTGTAACCACTACACCACCTGCTGCCCTTTATCAATAACTCAGTCGAGATTTATAAATTGGACTCAATCTGCGATTGGGTAAGAAACAAAGAGTCTAATTTCCCTCTTATGTAGGCGCTTAAGTGTTCAGTATGAAGGGCTAATAAGGAAGACATCAGCTGTGAGTTTCCTTCCTTGACAGTTAAAAGGGGGCTCTACTAGTCTGTGTCCAGGATACAGAGCCATTTGTACCTGCCTTCCTCTAATGATCCCACGCTTGCTTTATCTAAAGCGACTGCCTTTCCAAAATAAGCGCTCACTGACTGCTTATTCTTCTGTGTAGGGTCACAGGGGTCCAGGCCCTATTCCAAACCAGTAGTCCACTGGTGTGCCAGAGAGGCCACACATGCATAGAATCACACACACTATAGGCAATGTCATTACCAATTAACCTGAAACACATCTTTGGACTGTGGGAAGAAGCACAGGGAGAGCATACAAAGGCTACAGTGGATTCAAACCTGCAACCATATAGCCCAGGTACTCATAGGCAGCACCACTACCTGTTGCACCACCTTGCTGCTAGTGAAAGTGAGTAAACTGAACTTTTTTGATGCACGATTTAACAGCAATGACATACTTTTTTTAAGTTTGACAAATTCCAAACTTAGTGACCAATACTGCCTTTTCAATCAAATGGTATCTCTATAGACACACTGGTCAAACACATATATAAATTCCATGGATTGCAAAGCCAAGTGGTTAATGATATCAAAGGCAAATATGGACACACGGTTACTCTGCCACTTTTCTCCCACACAAGAAAGTACTTATAATAATTATAAATACCAGCAAAGTTGTGACCCCTGCATGCAGAGTGGAACAATGCAGTAAGAAATATACCCTCAAAAAAGTCCATTTATTGATAGACCACAGGGAGAACAAGTACAAGTACACAGATGACAGCGATCACCTGAATAAAAATTATAGCCTACATCTTGTTCAGAATGTCTGCAAATGAACATTTCAATGTACACGTGCAGTGTAACACAGGGAAAAGTGAGGAAGACCCCTCCGTTGCAGAAGTGTCCAAAACTCTTAGTGACACCGAGGGCAGTAAGGAGAGCAACACAACATAAATATCCCCATTGTCCCATGTTTAAGTGACTGGGTCCCTACATTAATACTTTAAGTGTGTGTATGAACATGCACCTTATCTGGTCAGGCACAGTGAGAAAGTAAGATACTCCCCTCCCCAGCTGAACATAGATACAGCAGTCTGAGGAGAGTGGAAAGAAAACACGTTATCTCGGAAAGTGTTAAAAAACCATCAGCCAGTTTGCATGGACATAAACTTAGAAATGTGTCACAATAAGGTGGCAGTGACAACTGGTGTACATTGCTCTGAGGGGATCCTGCAGCCTGAAACCCATGTTCTGGCCTTAAGACACTGCTGCTTCCCTGCAGGAACAGTTCACGAGCTGGTTTCAACATGGCTCAGTTCGCTCAGTTTGCTGCTGTCCAATAAATACAGTAATTCTATTATTTCATGTGCTGTTGAAGTCGTGCAGCTAAATGCTACGAGACTGAAAGATGAAGAGAAACCGAGCTGATTACAGCAAAGGTTTGTAGGGGGCGCTTGTAGAACAGGAGACAGAACGGGAGACAGAACAGCCAGAGCTAGACTGCTGCTGACATGTATGCATGATTTATGGTCTAAATAAATACATAAAGCTTAGCACTTGTGTGTAAAAAAAGAAGCATTTCTTTATGTTTCTACACATTCATCTGGAAGCTGCTGTATGTCTGTTTTTTGTTTTTTTTTCCAGAAAAAAGTAAAAAAAATTAAAGTTCTTTCTACTATCTGGTATACTGACATTATTTGAAACCTATATTAATCCACCAATTTACAATTTGAATTGCATATTATAGTACTTATTGTTACATCATGTGTTCATCATAAACACCCAATCTTAGAATAAAATAATTAATAAAAAATATAGCATCACAATGTTAATATGTGACTATTAATTGTACCCCAACTGAATTTTGTTTTAATATTTTGATTGATGGCAAAACATACCAGAGACCAGGGGGCATCCAAAATTGCTTTCAATAATTTGTACAAATTATTTTACATTGTAATACTGGCATCCGGCGTAAAAACTCTGCCAAGTCTGCTATGCGGAGTTCAGTTGCGCCGCTGTGGCGACCCCTCACGGGAGCAGCCCAATGGTGAAGAAGAAGTTTACACCGTAACACTAAAATTCAAACATATTCTACATGCTAAATAGTGTTAACTTGAAAATGCAGGGTAAGCAGCAATAGGATTTCCCTTTTTAAAAACATCAATCTGCATTCAAGGCATTTTCATGACTCATGGAAGAAAATGTTACTTCTGAGACCTGGACTCTAACAACCTTCAGAAAATGATAAACACTCTTAATAGTGTAGCATAAAAAAAACAGGTTTCCTAATTTTGTAGCTGACTGCAGTGTAAAAAAGAAGTACCTTTGGGACATTTAATTTTTCATTTATAATGAGTACTGGGGACAGCCATGTTATCTGTGTAAGGCATTTTTGGAGACATTCGAGTCTCAAGAACACACACTGCACAATATTTAGCATTCAGCTATGTGTGACATTTTATAGTGCCCGTCAGCATCAGTGCATTAACAAGGGAAAACAATAAAAAAGTAAAACAAGGACTCACGTTAAAACTCACGCGCGCACGACACAATGCTGTGGCAGAACTTTCCTAATATGTGCTTGACTAAATGAAAAAGAGGTCTGATCCGAAGAAAATTACCTCACTGACATGGCATGCTTAGTTATATACATATACACATATACAGGTGTGTGTGTGTATATAAATCACAGTCACACCAATAACTGAAGAAAAAATGCTGCTTTCTATGTTTATACATAAACCATTGTGTGTTACCTTTAACCTGTGCTTTTGCATATCTACAAAAGTGTGTCTGACATTGACATCATATTGTATTTGAGAACTAAAAAGACAACGTATTTCTAGAAGTGTCCTGTGAGTGATAATGTAATCTAAAAGCGTGCCTTTTTAATGTTTGAGCTGTATATGCATTTGTGTATGTGCACGTAGAAGAGCATATAAATAAATGTGAGTGTTGGTGTTCCGGGTGACATGCTTTGTCTGATCTAGAAGGCAGGGTTCAGGCAGAAGGCACTACTATCTCTGCTATCTTCTCTGGTCAACTAATCGGACTACAAATTTCATCAGACTGAGACAAACTGCAGATGCACCCAGCTTACCCGAGACCACATTCCTCACTGCAGCCTACACTGACATTTACATTCACACTATCGCATGTAAGGAGTACGTATGCATGTAAACATGTAAGGTACATAGCTGTGTATGTTTACGAATAAAGAATGATTACATACATGCTCAAAATCAGTACAGACTGTCAAACTTGATATTTTTTGTACACACTGGGTCAATGATTCATCTTTCTCTGTACATTTTAGGGAATATGATATTAAGTACCTTTTGTAAAGCGGTACAAATACAGAATGTAGATACTAAACATAAAACACAGGGAAACAGTTGGCAGGATCCACACCAGTAGGGTCATAGAGTCCAAAAGGACTGTATGGAAAAGTATTTGGGGTGATCTGAAGTATATGAGATATCAGTGAGAGGTCGCAAAAGAGAAAGAAGAGAAACAAGGAAACTGGCTGCAGGGATGAGACTTAAGGGTACAAAAAAAGAAAAATTAGATACATAAAAAGATGGACCTTCATTTTGGCATTAGAAAGGCAGAGGTCTTGCTGGGACAAAGCACTTCTCTGCATTAAACAGGAGCTTTTTGGTTTTCTCCACCAACAGTGTCATGGTGACTGTAGGACACTCTCAGCTGTGGGCTTGACACTGAATGCTACCACGTTTAGCTGTGCGCAGGGCAGACCACTGAGGACACATGAAACAGGGATGTGGCGGTGGGGAGGGGGGGGGGGCTGCAGTAAGATCAGCGCGGTGGGCAACATTGCTGTGAAGAAGCCAGGCCGCGGCAGACCCTCGCGGCGTGAGCGGGACAACGAGTGGGACTGATACAGCAGACGGAACCAGAAGAGGGAATCTGGACTTTCAGCTCCTCCGAGACTTTGAGTGCTGTATGAGCCACTGCAGTGTGATATCTGTGGAGCGAGACACATACACCAGTTAGACAGGGAGAAATGGGTTTTGGTTTATGTGGCTGTGGGGGAATTGTTCACTGTCTCCTTCAATTAGTTGCATCTCTTCAACTGAGAGCCTTATAGACATCATTAAAATAGTGTTAAAAATAGGAAACTGCACTGTAAGGCAAAGGATAACTTTCCACAGATCACTGGTTTTATGATATTTTAAACTTATAGTGTAACATAAAATAAGTCCTCTACTGTAACAGTATATGTATATTAGTAGAATATTAAGTTTAAGCCACACAAGGACATTGATGTAGATGTCAGTCTTCATGTCATAAAAGTAAAACAATGTAAATCAAAACATGCCACAACTCTTCCTGTTCTGTGGGTGTTAATAAATAAAACAGTAATACCTGGAAACATTAACACATTATCCTGATCATTTCTTTAAACTGACACCTTTGTCCAAGGTGACTTACAATAATAATATGAGTAAAATTTACTTTGTATAATGTTTTAATGTTTGCATTATTTGTAAATCTAATGCTCCATTTTTACCAAGAAGTCACAATCGTTAAATCTATATAATACACATGTCCCTCCATTTATTCAGGGATTAAGGTATGTAAAAACCTCAGACTAAGCTATAAAAATACTCTCATAAAAATGCACTTCTATCCATTATCAATAACAACTTGTCCAATACAGTGGGGTTGTGGTGGTTCAGACCCTATTGTGGAAACATACAGCATACGTATTCTCTTCAGCCTTCTGTTCGATCCAGATTACTGACAGATTCATCACAAACATGCAATATTGCACTGCTTCTAGATCCTTACATATGCAATATATATGATGACTAACAATACTTTGTAAATAATTTATATTTTTAAAACTTCAGGCTATATTAAAACTATGGAAAATAAAAACATATTTCCACAAACTCCTTTTTAGTGCTGGCTGTTGACCTGTTTGACCCACAAACATTTCTCCTCTTGTATCTGATCAACTACATTCAGGAAGAGTAGAAACAGCGGAACTGAGTTGAATCATGGCAATATTGTCTGATTACATCTAGTTGCGTTTTACCTACATCCAATGGCTAGAAATGGAAATGTGGGTTACTTGCACTCCACAAGACAAATTTTAGAAAACAAGAATGGTAAAGAAAATGCATCTATCTATCCATTTTTGCTAACCACTTGTGCTGTGGTGGTCCGGAGTTGATCTCGGAAGCAGAGAGTATTAGGCTATGAAACTGTTCCTGAAAGGGATGCCAGTCCATAGCAAGGTGGCCATACATTTGTTCACTACGGGAAATGTATAGTGACCAATTAACCTGAAACACATGTCTTTAGCCAGTGGGAGAAAAGCCACACAGACACAGGGAGAATGTGCAAACTCCACATAGACTGAGTGGGATTTGAACTCATCCCCAACCAGCCTAGGTGCTGTGAAGCAGCAGTGTCTCTTGCTGAGGTGCCATGCTGCCCATGAAGAAAATATAATTAAAACTAAATGACCAAACCAGAAAATATATGGATATCTGAAAATTCACACTGCAAAAATTTGTAACACCAGGAGTGGGTGCATTTTTGTATTGCTATGTTGCTATGGCTTGGTCTTGCTATACTTTCATATAAGCAGAATTATGCATCCCAGTGCCCACAGACTTGCCTATGTTGTCCTTCTCCTTGCAGGAAATGGAATAGCAGCAAATTTCCCTGTCCTGAATAGCTGACAAATTCCTGCAAAAAATAAACATTATCAAGAAAAAAATACAAAACAAAACTTCCATTACAACATAATAGAAATAATTAATTTAAAAGAAAGCAATAGTGATATCTTTGTGAAGGACCAGCAGTCTACTGCTCCCTACATTGTGTGACACATGCAAGCACGGTTGTAAATCCTACTTCCTGATGTTGGAATTGCTTCAACTTCAAGAAATAACACCTTGGATGCTGTCCTAACAGACTGCTATGATATTCAAGAGATTTTATATCCCAGTCACTGGGTGGTGGCAATAAATTTCTATTCCATTAGAGCAGTATAGGCCTCCTATGAGAAGTGGGCCTTTCCAGGACTTGAATGTAAATGACTAAAATCCTTATTTGGGCAAAAGTATCCTCATATTGGTGTTTCCATTGAAAAATAAGTGCCTCATTTAAAGATGACCATTAAATGTACAATGAGACAATGTACTGTCACTCTCATGGACCTGGACACTCCTGATATACAAAACCAGAGAACATTATACTGTTATTATACTGCACATATACAGCTGAACAAAGAGAAAAACACATTCAAAATGCGGTTCAAATACTAAGACCACAAAACACAAAACTAAACCTTCCATTTCACATCTTTCCAGAGACACAGGGAATCATTTCTGTCAGACAAAGTGGCTTTATTCACTGCATTTCACCCAATGGACAGCAAAAAAAAAAAAAAAAATGCAGGTACAGGTACCAATATCAGCCACACACACACTATCAACCCAAGCAACTCCTAAACCTGCAGCAAAGGAAGCTGATCCACTGATCACAAAACCAGGCAGCACTCACATTTTTTCAATAAGCTCCTTTTCATCCAAAGCATTGGGAAGATCTCGCTTGTTGCCAAGCACAAGCACCTGAAAAAGAAAAAGCAAAAACTAACAAATGCTGTCTGCTTTCAATCCTATAATTCTTAGGGAAGCTGCACAGCAGAAAAAAACTGGATAAATACAAGTGAAAAGTTAAATTTTCACTAGATTTATTATTTCTGAGAACAAGGTCACTATGATTGTATTTTTATAACAGTGTCTGGTTGTCCACAGCACAGGGACATTTTATATTTTAGCTGTACCATCAAAATTTGCACCTGTCCAATTTTGGAGCATACTGGATAGACAAAAACAATTAAATATCTATGTTTAAAATACACTTTACAGGGCAGCAACTCAGCACAAATATTTAATGTTCAGAAGTTTACCAGTTACAACATGTGATGTAGCCTTTGAACAAACTTCTGCATATGTCATTTCATGCCACTTTCACCGTAGTCCACACCAGAAAATGATTGTTTCCATGAAGATATTAAATGTTCTTCAGCATTTTAATTTGGCATAATTTCCCTTTTATAACTTCACACGTTTTGTCACAGGTTGACCACATGAAATAAATACATACTTCAATAAAGTCACTAACTGAATGCTGTTTCTTTGCTTTATCAAAAATAACTGCGAAGTTTTGGATTCATAGTTCTAAAAACACTACCTTAGCAGTAAGCACTCAAAACTGCAAGCTGTTGATTCATTAATAAACTTTTTTCTGATGAGAAAACAATTTCGACAAGGAAACGCAGATGACACCATTAGTGATGGCAACAGGAATGTTGCAGCTATCCAGTTTAATAATTAACTGCAATTAAAAACATAATGGTTTCCAAACTGTACAAATTTTAAAGACTACAATAAAATTCTATTTTAGAAGCCTTGTGTTCCATATGTCCTAAAAACTTCCTGTATGCGAGATGTGCCTGGATCAGCTTGGCTCGGATGATCCTGCACAAAGCAGATGTGCTGTAAAAATGAGCAATACAATATCTCAGCTTTATAGCCACCAAAAAGCTCCTTAAATGGGGGAGCATTTTGGATGTCTAAAAAAAATTATGACAGTGTAGTAGAAGAATATGGAAATCCAGTTTGCAAAGCATGACGAAAAACAGTGGCTGACCAAGTTCAAATATCTGTAACCTGGTTCAGGACCTCTGTGATCACCATCCACGATTCTATGAAGGTACAAAGATTAAAAAATAAATAATAATGAAGAAAAAATTAACACTACATTACTTATCTTACATTAGGATGGAGCGGTTCACAGCGGAGTAGTTTTAATATTATTTTCATTTTTATGCAAGTTGATTTTGTAGATACCCTCTATCATTTATAAACAATTTTTGCCTACAAATGAGGAGAGAAATGGGCTGAGACCCTGACCTCTGAATATTTCCATTTACCTTCTATAAATAATTTATAAGTAGCTATAAAACTTACTAGGTATTTGATGACAACATTTTGGTTCATTTGATGCACTGGAAATATTCTGTAATCATTAAATTTTCTGTACACTTTCTGACATGGATTAAACTAAGTATCTTGTTGATTCACTTTTAGCCTAAAATTCCCCCAGGACCTGCAAATAGAAGCCATCCAACAGTTCACTATTTTACTCAACAGATAAGATACTGTGTTTCTGTTTCTAAAGGCAGATATTGCAAATTCTTAAATGTGGCTATGCCATATTTATGTTTTTAATAGAACACAGACACATGATTTATTTGCCAAATCAAAAGAATGTTAGAAAGAAAATAAAATATTTAATTACACCATGTTTGTGCATTTTCTGTCCAGAGGGTCTCATTACCTTAAAAAAAATTAAGTTACTTGGGGGGACCGTAAAACTGGTTGACTGTGATATTTCCCTAAACAATAATAATGCCATCAAAATCTCACATCAAAACATCCCTAAATGGCACATTTTTTTATTACAATGGTAGTTGCTGTTCTACAAATTGATTTTGCAATGTTTTACCTTAATTTGTTATCCACCCATCCACCAGTCAGTCATCTGAACAATTATGTTTGACTATGAAAATGCCAGCAAACTCCCTGTCCCAGACAGTACTCACTGGGATTCCTTGTAACTGTGGCTTGTCTAGGAGATTGTGTAGCTCATTTCTGGAAGGCTCCACCTTCTCACGGTCAGCTGCATCCACCATGTAACTGTGGAAAAACACACAAGGACCAAAATTTCAAACACGAACAGACAGCGTGCAACAACTGGGCTACTTAATAAAGAGAAAATGACCACCACTTAAATCCGTTCACTAAAACACTTTCAATACCAGATTTCTTACCATTCAATGCTGTTATACATCACTACAACTTTGCTTGTAAATCACAGCTATATTTTAAAGCAGAACAGAGCCTCTGTACAATACTTACACTATGGCATTGACACCTCGACAGTACCGCTCCCACATGCTCCGGAACCTCGGCTGCCCTCCAATATCCCAAATCTGCAAACACAGAGAACAGAGCACAGCTCATCTACAGAGATCTCAATCTCGCAAGTAAAACACGCGTGTTGCTCCCCTATTTAAAAACAAATAACAGCTGCTATTCGAGGTGCATTAAAGTGTGCCATGCGGTCTCATAAAGGAGATTTCTAGCACATTCCCACTAAAACAAAAACTTCAGTCCACCTCCAAAAGGGGAATCTCTCTGGGGGGGTATGACTCTGCAAACCACCTACAGAGATCTCATTTTAATGCTCGCCACTTAATGGTGAGCAGTTTGAGTGAGTAGGAGTTCATTTGGGGGCTTGAAAACAAAGTCATTCCACTGGCACTGTCTGGAAACTTTAAAAGTGCTCATAAAGGAAAGACTGGAGTGCAGATGGACAGCACCATGTAATTATCACCCTGCTGTTCGTCAGCAGCACCTCTTAACTACTCTAACTATCATCTCTAACTGAAATAACCATGTTGCCCAATGTAAATTCTCTGTCAAGCTCAGTGGACCCCTGACCGAGACGGATGAACAAAGATGGGGGGGGGGGCTAGAAGGACAAATAGACAGAATCACCTTAATTGTAACGTTGCCCTTAGTGACCTTTCTCATGTTGAAACCGACTGTTGGGATCATGTCCTCGCTGAACTGGCCAGACTGAAACAAGAACAGAGAAGTAATAATTATTAGCCCAGACAGTTCAATGCAACTGATATGAATTGCAATTCTGTAATAATAATTACAAAAAAAGCAATTTACAGAGCTTATTCTCATGGTACAAAAGAAGCTGAATTTGAGTGACTACAGTGGTGCTGTTCCCCCACTGGACCTCTGCAGCCCAGTGCAGGAAAAATGGTCCATAGTTTACTGTGGCAGTTGCCCACATGCTCACACAATCACATGACCAAGCGTAAGTGGAAGTGGACGCACAAGTCTTGTGATGGCTGCTGCCGCGTGTGCACCGCTGGACCCTATGCGGATCTTGCACTTCCTGCTCTGCTGCCCAGCTCTTCAGAGCCAATATAGACACAAATGTGTGGTTAACACACCTCAATCGCATCAGCAGTTTGGCATATATTAAAGTTCTCGTTCCACTGAGAAAGGATAAAACTTGCAAATTCAGCCTTTTTGTACCTCTTCTGCAAACTAAATGGATTGGGTACATTAAACCACACTTCTGTGGATCTCAATAAGTTTGAAAGGACATGTTAGGAAGGTAAAAATACTCTGCTGTTGACTGCTTGGTGGTCATGCTTACAGCAGGTCCTAAACAGAAGGTCCACAAGTTCTCAATTTTGGCTCTGATTTAGTGAAAGTAATTTAACTCCCTCTCTCCTTTAGGGCTGCTGAAATGCTCCTAGCTTCAAAGAAGAGCCTTCAGACTCACCTATTTTGTACCCAATCTATTCCTGATCTCCTAAAAACTACATGACTTTGCATCGCACCATCTGTTACAATCACCTTAGTATTTCCCGTCAGACTCAGTTCACAGCGCATCCAACAACCTAATCGTACTTTGATGATCATATATCTGTATCTGAAGCTCCTTACCTGATGTTTAATGCACTTCTGAGTGACATGCTGCTTCCTCAGTGATATAGCACATCTGCTAAATGAATAAATGTAAATGATGGGAGATATAACAGTAACGTATTTACTTCAGGGGTGTCACGTACAAGAAGGCCAAGAAACTACATATGTGATCAAAACCATATAAATCCCAAAAAAAAAAAAACAACTGACTGTCTGACAAAACACTGACATGTACTGAATAATACAAATCTTTAAAACTATAGGCATCAAAAAGTAGTTTCACAAAAAAAATAAATGCTTGCTTAGAAAATAAGCAAACACTCATCACACCTGAAAAAGCTTTGGGAACACAGCAGTGATTTTAGTGTCAGAGAAGGATGGGTAGAAAAGAGGAAACCTATTGAATCTTGGATCCGTTTCCACAGCTCTCAGTAACAGCCATCAAGAAAGAGACCTACAGTTCCTAGAGAACAAATGTGTTGCAATACTGGATCAGAGTATTTGGAAAATATAGCTGCTGTGTGAGTTTAAGCTGGGACTCAAAAATTCCAACCATAAATCATATTAATGAATTAAGGTCTCCAAATACACTACATGATTAAAGACACTGAAAAAGCAATAAAATAAACATCAGTATTTGAGGAACTATCAACCTAAACATATATTTTCAACTATCGAGATGGTCAGCAGCTCCAGACATCACTCCAGAAAGATTGAAAGAATTTTGGTTAATATGTGCCTTGGAGTGCAAAAAAACTGGATACAATATGATAACCCCTCATCCACTTTCCGACGATAAGTGTCAGTACTTTAAAGCCAAAAAACAAACACCAAAGCAGCATGAAAAACAACTTCTTTACCAAAATAGAGCTGAGCTACGCTTCACTTTAAGATGACTTCAAGTTGTGCTGGCATTATATTGCCAGGTCCACAGCCAATGCTGAGCTTCAACACAGGTTTCACATCTCCTTTAATTTTAATAAATAAATGATTCTGAGGAAATCCACTGAGACGGAGACAATCCCGGGAGTTCCACAGATTACTTGATCGGCAGAGAAACAATGAAAAGAACTGCTGAAATTATACAATTTTTCAAAATTACTCACAGCACATCAGTTATTTTCAGTTATTTCATTATATTCCACTACTCATAATTCAATACCAGAGAAGAAAGAATTCTGGATTTCTGGAGAAAAAAAAATGTGACAAATATGAGAAAAGAGGCATCACACAAAAAAGAACAATAGCAAGTGTGGAAAAACCCAAAGTTCCAAGCTCACACACTGGGCAGCTTTGTGGTAAATCACTGCTTCTCCTTATGGTCCATGAGAAGGACCAGCTGCACACCCTCACCGTGGCACCAGAGTATGTGTCATTCCTGTGCGTTACATGACATCCTGCAGCCATTTTCTTTGGCACGGGGACTTGAACAAAACCCAAAGGGTCTAAAGGGACAGTCCAAGGATGAGCTCATCATCATCAATATCACCTGATTTTATTGAAAACAGAAAGCTCCTATTGGAGAAATTACAGTGTGGGTATAATAAATGTCTGAAAGGGGCTGTTCTGAGGCACTAAGCCCGGTCCCCGACAGCGCCCTCCCCGCTCACAAACGCAATGTGATTGTGAGTGTGTAAGCGTGACAAACACTCGGCGCTTCTGCATTCTTATCCAATCTTGGAGCACTCGGGCCTTCCGAGCCTGCACGATGACGTCACGAACCGCTCTCGGCTCGAGGTGGTCTTTCTACAATTGACACTCGGAGAGGACAAACCCCACCTAAGCCCCCCCCTCCCTCCCTCCCTCATACGGACACCCCCGTTGTTCATACTGCTCCGCAACAACTACAATAATAATAATAATAATAATAATAATAATAATAATAATAATGACAGCGGTGGCTATGCGTCAGAGCTTACGCTGGCCGCCCTTCCCGAAACACGGCACAGAAAGCTGTGTGCGAGAGAGTGAAGCTGACAGGCCGTGTTCAGGCGAGTCGGGCAGCAGGGAGATGGAGGCCTGCAGATGATGAGCCGCAGCCGCGTCCACTACCGCACCTGTCCTTCGCCTTGCTGCGCTACTCCGTCATTTTGTGCCGTGACCGAATCACTGGCTGTTAACCGGGCGCCATATGGCAATGTGACTGCGTGTGTCTGCGCGCCGCGGACACCTCCCCGGCCAGTAAGTGGCCGTCGTGCGAGCGAGTGCGCGCACGCCGCACTCTTATTTACTGCAACATCGCTGCATCCTCAGCGGGGCGCCGCCGCCACTGCACTCACGGCTATGACGTTGACGAACGTGGTCTTGCCCGAGTACTGCAGCCCCACCAGGGTGAGCTCCATCTCCTCCTTCCAGAAGAGCGACCTGAACCAGTCCAGCAGCCGGTTGATGAGCGCCAGCATGGTGCGGTGCGACGGCAGCGGGAACGAGACGGTGTCTGCGCTTCTCTGTGTTTTCTGTATCCCTGCGTGCGAGTGTGTGCGCGCCCGATCCGCGGCTCCACGCAGCTCTGGACAGCAGGGCTTCAGGAAGTGCGCGCTGTCATATGACTGTGGAGCTGGGAAGAAAGACACAACCTCCAGCGGGAGGAAACACGGGCCGCAACGCGTCTCGCCAGCGCACAGCGCAACCTTTGAAGCGGCCTCTGCTGGCAAGTAGCTGTAAATGCACGAAAGGCATTTATATATTTATTTGCGTTTATTATTATTATTATTATTATTATTAGTGGTAGTAGTAGTAGTAGAGGTAGTAATGAGGGTGGGGGCAGTCAGTCAGGCAGTAGTGTCATAGGTAAAGCTGTTTCTGTGCAGTCAGAAGGCTTTGGGTTTCAATCCCCATTTGCTCTAGCACTGATCCAAGTTTTTGCCTCAAGTTGCTCCGCTAAGAGTCCCTGCAGTGTAAATGGGTGACCCATTTTAAATCTGTTCGTATTGGTATTGGAAATTATCCTGGACAAATTTGTCAGCTCAATAAAGCAAAATAGTAACAGAAGTAGGAAATGCTTAATTTTTAAATTTGAAGTTGGATGTTTAGAAAGCACTGTTAGAAAATTTGCAAGAGACAGTTTTATAGATTTACTATGTTTATCCATTTTCTTTGTCAAATGTTGAGAAAGGGTTGTGCAGCCTCTGTTTTAACTGCTAATCAAAATGATTTCTCATTTTGTCAACTTGGATGGTAGAGTGTACTCAAGTGGTATTACCATGGAAACAACTTAGCTTACTAAACTAGTCATATGGGCTATAGGAGGCACTGGTGTCATCAAGTACGAATATTTTCTTATTCTGAACTGTTCTATTTTGGATATTTTGATCCCATTCTGAAAGATGATTAATTACATCAAATTAATATATTGTCATAGGTACACTGAGTATGTATGTTTTTCATCCAAATATAGTTGTACAAAATTATGCATTCCTTTTAAAAGTCTGACTTTTGTACCATTGTACCACTTAAAATGAACATGGATAAACAATGATCTCGAAGCAACAGCCTGCGTGTTTGTGAAATGTTAAATACTTGTTGATATGCAGTAGACTCACAACTGTTGGAACACAAATATGAAATATGAACCAAAAATAAATAAATTAACCAAATAAGTGAAACTGACCAAAAACAGGGTCAACAGTTTAATTCTGTGATATTTTTTATATAATAATCTTGTATGTATATTGTGCTTATTTGATGTTTTATCTCGAACAAGCAGACCATCCACACCATTAAAAACATATGATAAAAATTAATCTCCAATACCCTAAACCTGTTGTGATTAATTTTGTATAAATAAAAGATACATTTGAAGAAACCTAACCAAGCTCAAGTCCACAAGTGTTTAATTGAACCAAAATGTTTAAAATTAAATGGCAAAGATAAAACGTATAAGTCTTCACACTAGGTTACATGTACAGTTTTCAGTGTTACACACTCAACACCAAGTGAGCCAAATGCACTTTACCTTCCACATTGGAAGACTCTACTCCTACTATTCCAGGTATCTTCCAGCTTTAGCTATGGTTTAAAAAAGGGAAAAGGGTATTATTTTAATAAAAATGCATCATTTCACTCACAATAGTTATTAATTTTATAGTATACATATACAGTCTGTACAATCCACCGTTTGCAAAATCTGTCCAGCAGATGGCAGGAGCTCTACAGCGAATGCCAATTTTCAGCACACTTCAGTTTTTAAATTGTATATTTTTCAGTCACGCACATTTTTGCCTTTTCGGAGAAAATGCGTAGCCTTTCATGTATTAATTGCACGAAACACACAACTGCACAAGATTTAAAGAATGCACATATAAAAAAGCCACGATTCTTAATAGGTGTCCTCGTCGCGCCGTCTCCACGTTTGTTAACTTTGTCGACTTTAGCATGACAATTGACAGGGATTTGTCCTTGTTAGAATTCAAGATGGGCTCCACATTTATTAAAATAGCCGTCAGAGCCCAGTGACTCAGGAAAATTCATGCCACAAATTTGCTCTAATTAATTTCAGGATAAATGCATTATTTGTAATATAATCGAGCAATATATTCATGTGGAGCATAAGGGACTTGCCTTGTGTTACGGAAAAAGCGCTTTAAGGCGAACCGAGCGTCGTTAACCACAACGAAAAGGCGGATTTAAACACTGGACCGCAGCGGCCTTGACCGGGATCCCCAGCGCGAGGCGCCAAACCTCCTCTGCGCCTCTGAGCGCCGCTCCGCCCGCCGGGAACGGCGCGCGCCGCTCGGGTAACTTGAGGACAGCAGAGCGCGGCGCGCTCGCGCTCGCGCCCCGGGCCGCCAGAACCGCGAACCAATGGCAGCACGCAAAGCGCACGCAAACCCACCAATCAGCGCGCCGCTGCCGTGAGGCAAACCGTGTGGCCGCACACGTGATGAGCTGCTGCCCCCCAGTGGGGCGGACGGTTGGCACAGCCCGCGCTCGGGAAGCTTCTCGAGAGGCGTGTGTGTGTGGAGGGGGGGGCGCGTACGTCCGGCCTCGCAATCTAGTCTGCAGCAAGATACAGAATTTAAGGAAAGTTATTCCGCGTTTTATGCTGAAAATTACAGTTTGTTCTGCTTGGGCACATGGCAATGTCTGGACAGAATACTGCAATTCAATAATAATAATAATAATGCCTTTGTTATTATTGTTGTTCTTTCTATATCATGCTAACGGGAACTGCACATATTCTGTGCAAAGTGGTCAGTATTTTGGTCTCTTGTTGAAATCTGAATTCATCTACCGAGTTGAAACATCTGACTGAGAGAATGTAATAGTATATCAAATTGTGCTAGCTTGTGTATGAAATTTATTAATTTATCAGCTAACAATGCAACACCTGCTATAATTTAACAATTGAAACACAGACTTGGATCTGTCATAAACTGTTGGGAGTGAAATGAAGCACCTGAAAAAAAACTAAAAGGGGAAAAACTATTTGCATGTTTTGCTGGAGGTGCAACTTGGCTGCCTGAGTTGGGTGTGATGCCCATGTGACTGGAGCTCTTGGACAAGGTCATGTTTTCTTGGCTCTGTCGCCTTCTCACTCTCCAGCTCAGGGTGTGTGTGCACGCCGGAGGCACCACCTGCAGCACTGTATGTACTCGAGCTTCATGACGGATTCTCACACACACTCACACACACACGGAGACAATGGGTTTCCCTGCTGCAATGTCAGCATGCTTCTTAACTGCAGTGTAAATTGATAAACCTGTGTTCCTTTTGCAGACTTTTCCTACTGTTCACACCTGTCCATCAAGCAACATGGCACAGCCACCACCGTGTGTGACTGGGCAGAAGGCCAGCGAATTACATAAATGTTCTTACTGCCTGCCTTGTTTTTGTGGTGCCACAGAACAGTTCACCAGTATCAACATCTCACCTCACCGTGCTCTCCTCCACACCATGGGACAAGCAAACTGCACAAAAAATACTTTATTAATATGCTTATATAATGCATATTGGTATTTATAGACAAAATATGTACATCAAACAACCTTCTTGTAGGTCCCAAAATATATAATCTCAAGTACCTCTTCCTATACAAAACTATTCTTCAGTTTAAAACATTACATTCACTTTTCTCTCTAGACTTTATACTCCAGTATTCACACAAATACATTTAATAAAGTTCCGATGTTAACTTATCAGCTTTCACAAGTCAAGGCAACAGCATCAACAAAATAACAGGCTCGACCTGACCAGAAATTTATTCAGAGAATTATGCAGCTAACATTTAGCAGAAAGCTATGTACATGTATTCTTTTTTTTTTTTTTTTTTGCACATAGAATGGCAGTCTAAACTTGCGGTCAGAATGATAATGCAGAATCTTAATTATGTATCAAAAATAGAGATATACATAAAGTATTAAAGTAATTACAAGCCCCTTTACGATATCATAAGAGGTGGCGGTCGAATTGTAGCCTATGTGAGTTAATGGATCCTGAACCCAAAGTTGCAACGCTCTCACCCTTTGCGAAAATGGCACGGACTGGGTTTGTAGAATGATTCCCCCTTTAAAGCCGTCCTTAAGAGAGACTAAGGAAATGGTGTTTGGGGTGGGGTCAAACAGTTTTATAATGAAGCCTCTGGTCAGTTTTATCAGGTATCCAATGCAAATGTCTGTTGTGAAAGTCAAAAGCTCCAACCATTTCCCTTTCAGCAACTACAGAGCCAAAGGGGGCTGATCTACAGCGTTTGGACACGTCAAAAGCAGCATCTACAGGATTTTCTTTTTACATTCAACCATGGTGTTTAAATGTGTGCAAACAACATGTCCTGATCATTCTGGGCGATATACCATCACATTCAGGACTTACCATGAACATTCAACACTTTTAAGAGCAGAGTACATTTCCCTGTTCACAAATGAAGTTCTTTTTTGGCCTTTCAATTTTTTCAAGCCCCTCTCTCAGACCCTCTTCACAGTGTCTCAGGGGTGCTACTCAGCAGCACCCGCAAAGTCTCCGTGAGCAGCTGCTTCTGCCCTTCCAACTACTTCCTCAGGGTCCTGCCTTGTTCTGCTAGGGCCGGGAGAAGAGGGCTGTGATCCGTGGACTGAGGGGAGAGGCCATGCATTTGGGGTGGGAAGGTGAGAATCTTGGGGGGAGGGTTTCCTGCTACTCAGAAACGACGTGGCCTCGGTCCTGCTTCCATCCTCAGTAGTCTTGCAGCATGCAGACAAAGAGCTCTACAACATCCTTAGTCTTTGGTTTCCACGTTCAAGGGGGGTACCTGCTTCAGTGCCTGAAGCAAGGCCGGAGAATCCACGGGGGTTGGAGGGGCCCCTGGCGAGCCCACCTTAGGGGACATCACAAACGATTTGTCTGGGGGCAGACTCACCCCTGACCCAGAGAGGCCAGGGTAAAGGACTGGCATGGCCCCTGGGTACCAGCACTTCTCCAGCATGGGCAGATAGGCTGCAGCTGAAGAGGGGATGAGGTAGAAGGGCATGCAAAGTGGGGGCTGATGTGGAGACAAGCCCATGTAGTTGCCGTGGATGCCAGTCGCTTCTCCGTCCGAAAGGGACTTGTCCTCGGAAGACTCAGCCCTCAGCCGCTTAGCCTGCGGTTCGTCCGTCTCCTGCTTGATGGGACCAACCATTCGCTCAGCCAGCGCGTAGCGCAGCTGGCACTCCTTGTCATAGTAGCCCGCCCACTCCATTTTACAGTCCGTTTTTTCCAGCTCGCCGCCATAGCCGCTGTCGGTGTCTGTGTCGCTGCCGCTCTGCTCACCCCCGCTGGTGCCGCCCTGCGGGTAAGTCCTCTGGATGACGGGCACGCAGTTCCTCCCGTGGCCCTCTGAGCCCTTGGGCTGTGGCCGAGCAGACTTCTCCCTGTGTTCCGGGCCCTTGTGGGCAGGCTCCTCTGTGTGGGGGGCGGGGACGCCCTGCAGCACCTCTGATGCAACTTTTTGCAGGTGACTGATCACATGGGAGGGTGTCACCTCCCTGCTGCCCTCCTGCTCAGACAAAAACTGAAGGACCTCCTTGGCACACAAGTGGAAGCCGGCACGGAACATCTCCTCGCTGCCCTCCGAGCTCAGACTGGGCTGCTCACCTATGGGAAAAGTCACGCAGCCGCTTAAAGGCAGTCGCTTTAAAAATATTTTTTTAACCAGGTCACTTAAAGATGCATTTCTGTTAAGGATGGTATTAATTACTGCACAAAAATGGACAAAAGGGTTTATTTTCCTAAGGATAAAAAAGCGATAAGAAAATAAACGTCCTCGCAAAAGTGATAAGCACAACTGGGGGAAAATGTTGTCTCACCGATTTGCAGGCCATTCTGCAAAGCAATAATCTTCTGCTGCTGCTGTTCCAGAAGACTCGTCAGGGCTTTCACGTGCTTCAGCGTGAGCTCCAGAACCACGGCTTTCTCCAAGTGTCCCAGGGTCTACAAACACCAAGAAGAGAACCTCTATACAGTGTCCACACCCACTTCAGATTCGCTTGCAGTTACACACTTTTTAGGTTATTGTACTAAAGCCACAATGTGGCCTTACTGAAACTCTAAAGAGAAGTGTGACGTTCCAATAAGTGCTTAATAAAAAATTATAGAACAAGTAAGCCAATGTTAAATTAAGATCAATATTTTTAAGATGCACTTATGTGTATTTACTATTTATGCACTCTTACTTCTCGCCTGAACTCAGCGCTGATTTCCAGAGCGAACAAACCATACGCGATCTCCCCATCGACCACCAGGTGGCGCACGGGACAATTCCCCCTTAAGACCATATTTGACTTTAATCCACACGCGGACTTACTGTAAGTTTTAGGTGTTCCGGCAGTAGATCCTTCAGCTGGGCGATGCACTCATTAATCCGGTCACGCCTCTTCTTCTCTATAAGTCGGTGGGGCAGCTTACAGGGAAAACAAAACAACATGTCGATTATATAAGCCTTTTAACTATTGAGCCGCTGTGACAGAACTCGGTGAGAAACGCAATACAGGGGCAAAACAATCGCAAGAAAAGCGACGGAAACGTCGCTGCACGACTTTGACGCCCCCCCCCCCTCCCCACCCCGTGTTCAAGGCGACGTGACGTGGCGAAGTACCTTGCTGTCCTCGCTGCGCTTCATTCCCCTCCGGGATTTGTACATGTACAGGGGGAAATCCATCCTGCGATCACAACAGACACACACGGGGAAAAAATAAATAAATAAATGCAAAAAAAAAAATTTAAACAAACAAAAAACAAACGACAAGGACAGCTGCGTGTGGTCGTGCGCGCTGTCTGGGAGGGCGCACTCACCGCTGCACGTCCGACATCTCCATACAAGGAGGCGGCTGCGCGCTTGTGATCCTCTCCATGCCGGGCCGTGGAACAAGCGTCGCTCGGGCCTTCACTCGCAACTCATGCGGCGGAAAGAGTCCCGCTGTTGACGCGGCAAACGGCCCTCCCGCTTCGAGAAAATCGACTTTATGGAAGCGCGGATGCCAGGCGTGAGCTCCGCTGTCCACTTTGCACCATGATATTTCGTACGCCGCTCTGCTCCTGAGGTGACTCCGTCGTCGTGCAGCCAGGCGCAGTGAGCGGGCGCCTCGGCTCTGCGCGCGCTGTTAAATGCCGCCGTGTGGGTGGATTGGCTACGTGTTGGACACGCCGCGCGACATCCCCCCCTCCGCCCTCTCCGCTCGGTCACATGAGCCTCACGTGTGGGACGGCGCTGTCGCGGCCGAGGGGGGGAGGAGCGCGCGCTTGCGCGTCACCCGGGCGGGGCTCTAAGTCTCGTGTAGCAGCACGCTCCGCCTCGCGCCGGTGGCCCGCGACAAGGGGAACGTGCGCGAGACCATGTTTAGAACAGGGGGGGGGGCCGGAGCCCAGCACTGTACTCAGCGGGCCAAACACTCCGGTGTGTGACTGCGCGTGTTTAATGATCAACTTAAATGTCACTTGGGATCCTTGCGCTTAATGTAACGGTTTATAACGTCAAAAACAAAACAAAAAAAATTAAAACGTCTACCATTTTGTTACAACGCATAGCATCGATCTTACAAAAGGCACGGGGTTTCGCTTAAAGTACAGCCTTGCGGTCACGTTTGTTGTCCCCCCCCCCCCTTTTTTTTCCACAGAATGGCAGCAGCTCCACAATAAGCGCCCCTGTGTCGGTTTCCTTTGATCGTTTTGAGTAGCCCATAAGCTTGAAGGATTTTTTCACAAACGTTTTTAAGACAAAGTCTGAGATACTTACGTCATGGCGCGTCCATTATACATTATATCTCAAGGTACTGCACGTCTACATTTTATACTGCATATATCCATGAAGAAGAGATTCACATACTGTATATCTGTAATACATAATTAAACAGGAAAAACAGAAATACTGCCAAAGGGACTAAAGGAAGCGCATTTACAGATTTCCAGGAACACGACAGGTTTACGTCAACATTAGGACACCTGAGTGTTTTTGTGACATTAAACCTATGGGCGCCTCCGTGCGCAAAACGGGCCTTTTGTTGAATATCCACACAAGCAGAGCTTCCTGTCCATTTAGCCGTGTTCAGCAGCGTTTCTGGCGAACATTGCATAATTTCCTTTTCTCCAGAGTCGCGCACGACAGAAAACTGCACCGAGGGGCGTAACTCGGCTTCGCTTTTCCGCTTAAACGTAGCGTCCAATAGGCAGGGCTGACATTACCGCTGCGACGGAGACCCCGTGCGCCCCCCTCACCGAACGAATCGAAACCGTCTTTGCACACACGGTGGCAGACAGGTGATAAACAGGTCACCCCCCCAACACACGCACACACACCTCTGCAGCTACTAGATGTCGCGGTCCCATCTGTTCTCCCACGTGCAACCGTTAGGCGATGCGTGCGCGCCCGGCGCCGCTGCTCACGTGGATCTTCTCATGGTTTCCACATGGTGTCCTCATGGTATCCCCGAGGGCGGTGGAACCCCGGTGGCTGCTTCCGCAGCTGCTCCTTAGTAAGAAGAGAGCCCTGCTTTTTCTCGCTTCAATCCGCCCGCTTCTCCGTGGCTGCAAAATGCGTCTGACTGCTGTTTCTCTCCTTCCAACTGTGCGCCAATGCGGAGTTTCACCCAGCCTCCGGGTTCAGGGTTTCTATACGGGCGCTGCTCTTGATGTGAAACCGCCGCGACTGTGTTGTTAAATCCAAGCGCACGATTCACACTGATGCGATAGGAAAGGAAATGTAATTATTAGGCTACTTCGGCGCGTCGCGCACGAAACGAGTTATTCGGAAAATCTGCAGCCTAAAAACCACCTAACGGCCGTAAGCGAGTTGTCAAAATGCATCACACAGTCTCACTTGGGCCACTGTTTTACATCGAACACGAAAGGTCCTGGAACGGCCGTTATTTTCCCAAAAGTGCCAACGTGCTTATTATTCAACCAAAAACATTCGGTAGCTAAAAACTGATCAAGTCACAATGCACTGTGTTATTACCTTTGTTTTTATTAAAGTTCCTTTTCCAGCTAAGGCTCAATTTTTAGGACACTGCGCTCTTGTAAACCGTAACTTATTCTAAAGTTAAGTGTATCTCTATGGCCAATTACAATACTAAGCAAATATAACAAAACGTCGGATCTGACATCACGTGTTCATCACAAATATGGCACATTTTGACATGTTGGCTCGTTGCTAGAATTAACAGCGTTGGATTACAGCACCCAGAAGTCCAAAAGTTTGCTGAGGAACGCAAAGCATAGGACTGACCAAAGTCAGAGAGTCCTCTTTTAATTCCTAAAAATTTGTATTTTGGATGCCATTCAGCTGGGGTGACTTTTTATCCTCCCCAGCTTTGGATGCAGTTCATTTTTTGCATACATTAACAATCCCTGTAGCAGTGGAGGCCGGGGGTGGTTGTCACTTTTCACTCTCACGAGGATTTTTCAGCTTCAGTTCATCACAGAGACTCATTCCAAAATTAGAGGAACGTTTTAAATCTTGGGGAAGAACTCACTCTTTTATCCCATAATACATCGATGTTAACTGTGAAGGACACTGACAGCCAACTCCAGTGTGGTCACGGGTACAGAGGTGGTTGTTACTGTATTTTTAAAGGTTTTTCAGTTAAAAAAAGTGGATTTTTAGAAACCCTTGTACCTTTTTTGTTTATTAAGGTAGAAACAGCTGGCAAAGTTTTAAAATGGACAGAATGACCACCTCTCCCATTTGTATGAATACATTTTGGTCCCATTTCTAGTTATTGAAAAGTATAATGGAGAACAAAGCTTTAGAACCATTATTGCTTTTATTCAACCTGAACAATAAAGAACAAAGCCTACAGAAAACGAAATGTGGCAACTAACTTATCTTCATAGGAAGATGTGTGACAATCAGCCGCATTTGATCTCTCAGGTAACCTTCATTGCAATTTCTGGTTTGCTTCACCATGAATTGTAAGAATAAACTTAAAAAGAGGATTTTGACTTCTTTTTTCTTAACAGTGCTTTGTGTGTGTATCAGTTTGTATAGACTTGTTTTCACTTTGACATTTAAGCATCTGTTTCTGGTGATCAGTGTCAAAAAGCAGAACTAAATCCAGTGTGATTCAATGTTGTAAAAATGATGAAAAAGTCCAGTGGGGGTAAATACTTTTCATAGGCACTGTATGTACATGATAACCTATTATTACAAAAATAAAAGATGGTAAAGATTACATTGACCTATGAAGAACACAAATTTTACACGTACTTCAGTACGTTTCGTCTTCCTGACGTTGCTCGACAAGCACGGTCAAAAGCAAGACAAGAAGGTGCAACTGATATGAAAATTATTACAGAACATATTATTTTAACATTAGATATTAATATCTTTCAGTTTCGTGTCTCATGTTCGCTTTGTTATGACACATTTGTGCAATACCTCCATTTTAATCTCATAGATGAAGTTTAATCCTGCAAAATGGGGCCAGAAGGGTTGATAAACTTGTCAAACAATTAAAAAAGAAGCTGAAAAACATGTAGAACATGGAGTCCCTAGTCCTTCTCCATCTCCCTCCAGTGAGCGGAGGGGTTGGTGCGCTGTGGTTGTGCTTCGATCTTGGTGCGGTGCTGCATGGCGCAGTGTCACGTGTGTGTAAAATTGGCGGGTGTGCACGTGTACCCCCCACATGCTACAAGCTGTTTCACAGCATTTTACTGATTCTGGGGGAAAATTGCATTGGGGTTTTCAAATGGGCTGAGAAAAAAAAAATTTTCTTTCCTTTTTCATTTTAAAATAGCGGGAAGTAGGCTTTCAGTAAACAATTTCTGTATACATACCATTTACAGGAATGGATTAATTCTCTACATGGAAGGATTGCTATAATCAGCAGAGTCAGCCAACCCATGTGACTATCATCCCCCGTCTCTCCTACAGACTTGCTGGATACTTTTGTAAATTGCATTTGAGGGACAAAATCACACTGAATAATAATCTGTGTAATATTTAACGTATGTATTGTGTATGTTTAAATATGTATATTTTTCAATTATTTTCTGGCATAGGTATATACTGCATATTTAAGTGGCCTTAAACATATGACCAAAGTCTAAAAGATTAGGAAATCAGAAGGAAGCACCCAACTTACGCGTGCAAGATCTGATGAATTAGCTGACAGAAAAGAGAGGATTCCACAATGAGTGGTTTTGAAATTAAGGTGTAATTTAACATTTTAAATTCTTACATTGTTAGTTGGTAAATGTGAAGAGTAAAATGGTAACTGCATAGCAACAAAAGTACTTTGCAGGCAAGCAGCGGAGAGTTAAACTAAGGACTCTGGGTCGGAAAGCCCCTGAATGTTTTTTTCAATAAAGTAAAAAAAAAAGTCCAAGCCATCTGCAAAGTGCAGGGTGGAGGCTGAGGGCTGAGTAATACACCAGACAGTGGCCTCCTAAACGGGGGTGTGAGGTCTGAGATGACTGGTGTGTCTCTGCCTCCCTCTGAGTTTAAAGCTGTGCGCAGTGTCTCAGAAAGAGCATCACTGTGCTATTTATTACAAAAACAACCCGAGCAACAGTTCCCTTACTGCACCTTACCTGCCATGTTGGGGCTATATTTCATGTGTTGGAGAGTCTGGCGACAGGGTTCTTGTTCCATGTTGGACTGACCTTCACACAGCTTCTACAGGTATCCTAACCACATCCCAAAGGTGGTCTGCAGGTTTAAGAGGTGGAGAATTTTCAGGTCACTGGGGTAAAGAAAAGGTGCTGCCATGTGAATGGAATCATCATGAGATGCTGTGTGTTTAGTGACACGGCACACCATCCTGCTAGAAGTATGAGAGATATCACAGATTTATATGCTTGGATGATGCACTTGCTTAGCATCAGTAGTATTTCCGTACTCTGTGGTATTCAAATGATGCTCTGATGTTAGTAATAAAAAAAAAGTTCAACAAATCATTTCCCTCCCTATTACAGCACCACCACCAGCCGGTACCAGCCAGGTGTAACTAATAAGGTGGCATTTGAATGTGTGGGTAAGGTGTACCTGTAAAAAGCAGTGGTGCTCTTGACAAAACTACGTATAGAATGTAAATACAGGTATGCACCGCATAACAACATGCCAGTCAACGACGAACTGCATATACGACAGTGGTCCCAGAAGATTATATACAGTACATAATACTTGATAATATTAATAAACAACTATGTTACTGGTTTATGCCTTTACTATACTGTACTCTTTCTACTTATAAGAAAAAAGTTTACTGTAAAATAGTATGCCGTGTTACACCAGCAACAGCCTCATACATGTCGTGTTTACCACATCTGCTATAACAAGCTGTACAGGTTTGTAGTCTAGGGGCAATAGGCTATACTATATGTACTACTACTACTAATAATAATACTAATAATAACACTAATAATAATAATAATAAAAATAATAAAATCAAAAGGACATAATGTGGCGCATGTACACATTATGATGTTTGTGCAACAGTGAAATCGCCTACTGAAGCATTCTCGAAACGTATCCCTGTTGTTAAGTGGCCCATAACTGTAATAAAATATAGCAGAACTTGTACAACATGGTAAATGTGAGTGGCATTTCCAGGATGTAGCTGTAGGTTCCAGTGTACAGAGTGACCCAACACTTCACAGGGAAAACGTCACACTGTGCTGAATACTGGAGGGAAAAGGGCCGCAGATGGACGTGACAAGCGTTACGTATCACAGCTGTGGAAAGCCGGCCAGTTAATGTGTCACTTTCGGATGTAGAACACAAGTAAAGCCTAGCTTGACTCACATCTCGACTTGCACTGCCTTCGAGAACAACTCGCGGAAACAAATTTTCATGTGACAAAGATCTAATAGGTGCTATAACTGTGCTTATACATGACAGCAGTTTGTGAAGGCACATTTATTGACAAATGCAACGGATAAATGGAAAGGAAAATTAAAATAGTTTCTCAGCAAATGTGAAATTGGAGGGAAGCTGCTGTTTTGGTTTTTGGAACTAAAGCAACATGTAAGAACAAAAAAGAATCTATGAGAACGGTACACAATTCTCGTTTATTAGCAGAACATAATTTTCCCTCAGAAATTTTTTCACATTGCCTTTATCTGTTCACAAATCATTTTTAAAGTTGTGGTCAGTATAGATTGGAAAACAGATTTTCGTGGCTTTCATTCTTGCCATCATCTGGAATGCGATCAAACCAGACTGTTCACGCTAGTCATAAAAGAATGAAGGGAAAAAAAATCCCAACTTAAGATATTGCACTTATTCAAACTAAATTTGGAAGAAAGCTTAAAAAAACTGTAAAAAGTACCATTAGTCCATAATGATGGAAATGTAGTGATGCTACTAATGAACTAAGTCAGAACTTATGTACAGCTTAAACTCTCGGATCACCTTTGGAAGGTAAGGAATTGTATAGAAGTGCAGTTACGAGAAGAACAGCTAAGGGTAGAGCTGTCGGTCAGATGCACCGCTGCAGTCATTTCTCATCTGCAGGGTCTCCAGGATCGTAGCCGTTGCACAGTGAATCTGCATTGCAATACATATGAGCGCATTCCTCTTACAAGTACAAGGTAACTGCACGTTTTCTTGAATTATATATCCCTTCCTGAGCAGCTGCAGAATCTGTAGTCTCTACGCCCCCAGGAGTCACACTTCCCTGCCACGCAGCTGCTTCGTGGTGCACAAAGAGACAGGGAGGTTTCGTTCCAGCGTCATCACAAGGTGGAGGTGATTTTCGGAGAAGCAGCGGAGTTACACCACCACCTGTTTGGCCTGCACATGCCGGTACTGCCCTGACGTTTGAAGGCAGCTGCGCTCAGAGCTGAATTAGTGCTGGGAAATGGTCACTTGACATCAGGTGTTTGGCGCAGCAGTACGTGTGGGTCATCAAATGCTTTCTTTTAATGGAAGTGAGACTAAGACGATTTAAGATGTTTTGGAATGAATGCTTACCATTAGCCACAGAGAACACATACATATAAAAAGTAAATTAAAGGTGAGAGCTGGGAGGAAGTGACGATACTGCGGTGATTCTAGAAATAAAGGTAAGGTCCCCAGCGTAGTCACTACAATATAAACATCCAGAGTGAGGGCGAGTGGGAGAACTTCTGTGGATTTAACAGACAAACATATTCTTCACTATTCCCTTGTTTTGACTTTTCTCCTCTTCTGCAATAACTGTACCTCTGTCCTCCTAAATAGTGCCCTATATTTGCATTATTCTATGACAGATCAACAGTTTTCCTCAAGTTTTCTAAGTTGTTACTGCTTTAAACTTGAAATGACTGCGCTCTGCACAAGATCACAAGAGAAGAAATGGCCTCTGCCCTGCACTAACCTGTGGGTGCGGTCCTGTTCAAGTGCACCCAACTCATGCAAGCGTTTCTCTACGCAACAGTGACCTGCAGCTGGGATCATAGCTTGGAAACCAGCTCTCCAGAGATACTCTGCAAGAGAAACATGCAAAGCAGCATTAACTGGGATACACCAAGATCAATAACATTTTTATTTTTAATTTGTGAAAGCGTATGCAAGGCTTTCTCCAAATGGCCGTTTCCTCACCCAGGCGTGGACGCTTAATAAAATGGATCACTATTGTTTGTCATTTCAACACATTTCCCCCTTATTCTATAACATTCAGTGTCAAAATGTACACATTTTAGTACATCAGTTAAAGGTTAAAGGTCATTTTACATCATTTACAGTTTTTACATGGGAAAATGCAGTCATTTATATATCAGCCGTTCCAGAGGCTGAACACACACCCCGCCTTCGAAAGTCCGGCTGCCAAGAGAGAAACAAGGCACTAGAACATGTTGTGGTGAAAAACAAACATTTTATTAAATTTATTTTATTATACGAATATACAGTACTGACAGTGCACCAGTTCTTTATATTAGAAAATCTTCAGTCAGTAACACTACTTTTTAATGGCACAACTGTCCACTTCATACCAAGGCCAGGAGGCAAAATAATATACAAAAGGAAAACTTCATATATCTAAGTCCTCCTAGGCACACAATGAAAAGACAAATTGCTTCAACTGCAAAAAAAAACAAAAAAAAAAAAACAAACTTGGCTATTACTGACAGTGTATCAGTGCTCACCTATAAATCAACATGTATAAACAACAGTTAACAATGACTGGGACTAACTTCCTCCACAGATGCTGATAATATGTGAATTATGTGATAGCTGCAACTAAACAAATGTTAACCCTTACAGCATAATGAGAAAATGGTATTAGGCAAAGATAGTGCTACTGTCTTCAAACCCTCCATCGCCCACTCCATATATGAATGTCGTAAAATACATTTTAAATAAATACAAAGAATAACAAAAATAGAAGACCCATTATATTGCTCAGACAATATACAATTGATTAAAGCACTTAAGTGAACATTTAGTGATCATTCAAAATGTACTCCAGGTTATTCTGAAGTTGTTTAAAATAAATAAAACAGTAAACTCCATCCATGCAATGCCAGTGGGCTAATGGCTGTCCTGAAGGGAATCAGCAAGAAGACTTTACACACTGTAAGTGGGAAAACTTTATTCAGAATATTACAGCAAAAAGAAAACCAAAAAGAATCACTTTGAAAAGTGACAATATCCCTTTAAGACAACATGTCATAAACCTTGGTGTCTGCATAATAAAAATAGTAATATTGCACATGATACAAAAATAAAACATTAAATACTGCTCTCCCCCTCTGGTTGTAGACACAAAAAAGGCATTTCATCAGTATGCCAATTCAGGTTCAGTGTCTCACCATGCTGGTCTCTCAGAGCCCAGTACAGCTCTGCTGAATTTCAAGTTCACCAGTAAAGGCCACACAATTGCAATCACTTGGCACTTAATCGCATTGGTAACTGTACATGTGCACTGAAGTGGCCAATGACCCTCGCAGGTGCTAGAAAACAGCAGGAGGAAAGAAAGGACAGGGTTGTGCGCAGAGAGGTTCTTTTGGTGGCCTTCACAGAACCTAGGAGGTTGTGCACACACTCATGTATGCTGCACATCCAAATGAACTTGCAGCTGAAAGGTGTGACCTCTTCATGACATGTAGTTCTCCAAATGAAGACGGATGAACACCCTTCAAGCCGGCTGCTGGGGGTTTACGTTCAAGTGCGGAGGATGTCCTAAGAGCCCAATTCGCTGCTTCTGCTTCCTCTGCTCAGTCATCTGAAAAAAATAAATAACAAAAAAACCAACAGGACACAGGTTGCTTGTGTATACTTTTCAGACAGATGATGGCAATTTCCTGTGTGATGGCGCCTGCTCAACACCTCTGTCAAATCCTGCCTCAACTGTCGTAAGCTTTCTTTCCACCCTAGCAGTGTGACTTCAGCTGAGTGTTGCTGCTTCTCCCAAAACTCTGTTTCTACTTCTGAGAAATTCAAGTAAGCCCAACAGAAGAGAAGAAAAACACAGCAGAAGAAAGATGAGGCTGAAAACCACATGCAATGATGTCGCCACTCTGACTTGAAAGAAAGCACATGCTCCCTGACGACATTTCACAATATTCTATGTGGTTTCAAGTGTTCAATGCATTTACTACAGTCACACGTTACCTGTTCATTTTTACTTCTTGAAAAATAACAGTGATCATTTATGTTAAACTGATTTTTTGCACTCTACTGACCAATAGCATTAAAAAAGGATGGAGAAAATGAAAGAAATATGAACGGGAACAAGTATGTTGGGGGGGGGAGTGGACGGAAGGGCAAATGTAGGGCTTGTTATCACAACTACTGCAAAACTGATTTAAGAAATTAGGTCTGGGATGATGTAACAGATGGAGGCCTTGTTTGTTGGAGTTGTCAACGAAAGGATTTGCCTGATTGTGTTCCACTTTCAGGGTCTGTGGCATCTGGCCAAGACAGGCTATGTGCCTGACAGACAGAAAAAAGGAATCACTTTTAAAAATCATTACAATGCAAAGTAATCAGTGTACTTATTTATTTTTTTTAAATGTATTTTCATGTACTAATTTGACAAAATTCCCAATGATGACTGGCATTAAAATAGTTTATAAAGCACTGCTGTATTGTAGGCTAATCTTTGTACTTCTGAAAAAGAATCTAGGCATATTGTGTCAAGATTTCTTGTAACTGGAGCAAAGGGCTGTTAAGATCCTTTAAAGTTTGTGGTTTTTTCCCTTGAATTTCCAAACTTAATACAGAAACTCACCTTTTCCCATTTTTCAAGAATTTTTACCTACACTTTTGTTAAAATTTTACCGAATACTTTCTTCCCATACCTTCTTCCATGGTAAAAAGACAGGGGTCTTACAGGGGAATTTAACTGTGTGCACTGTATGAAGGTATAACTAACCCAATAAGGAAAGGTTTGAAAATGCAGGAGCTCACCGAACATAAAAAACCCCACCCTGACAAGGTTCTTGGTTTCCCAATTTTGTTAAAATTGTACTAAACTAACGTGGGTTATCTTCCCTGAACAATTTTAGTTCAACTTGGATGTAAAGTCTCAGGTGCAATCATCTGGGTGACTCACCTGCTCCTTGAGCTCCATCAGCTGGCTGGACAGGTTGGACACAAGCTTCATCGTGGACTCGAGCTTCTCCTGCAGACTGCGGATCTCATTTTGCTCACCCTCAGCGTCACTGCTCACCAGAGACATGGCTCTCATCCGAGGAAACCAGTCCAGGTTATGCTCCTGGAATTGCCGCACAGGAAAGAGGTCTTAATAGTGATTATAATAACTGCAACAATTTTTAAAGCACAATGAGAAATGTTATTGTAGTTACAGCAACAATTTCATAGACGCTTGTCCTTGAAACAGAATATTTAGAAGACTGGTTGCCACAGACACACTCAAAGACCTGGTCAAGACAGGGCTGCAGAAATTCCATTGCATCACACAAGCAGAAACTGTAAAATTTTGACTCACAGATGAAGCAGAATAAAGAGCAAAACTAACAATATTACAACTAACACAATTGGTAAAATTATGATGGAGTGCTTGGGGAGGAGAAGAAAAACACACACACACAAAATATTTGTTTTTTTTTCCCCCCATGCCAACTGTTCCTGTATGAACACAAAATTATTCCCCAAACCGAGTATGAGCTACTCCATCTTTTTATGTGAACCGTATGTTGAAATTTGAAACACTGCACACCCTTTTGTTGAGGTCTGAGAAAGAGTGAAGTTCAATTTTTAACATTTACTTATACAGCAAGTGCATTACTATGCTTCATAATGTTATTTGCTACACATCTGCTCAGCTAGTAGTAGTTTTTTGGTGTTGGTGTACGGCAAGTTGAAATTAGTGGAAACATTTAATAGGAACATACACTCACGAGAAAAAGGTATGAATGGGGTCAGTGAGTGAAAATGGTGACATGGGAGATTGTTCCTGGATTCCAGGGGGTTAGGGTCACAGGGGGCACCTGGTTTCTCCATCAGCACTAAAGTACCACATACCTCTGTCACCGCAAGCAATAGCAGCTCTGCCTCCCACAGCCATGACTGGGGGGAAGGGGGGGTGTCAGGGCTGGGTGGGTATCACCACATTTCCCATCAGAACATAAATGCAGATAGGCAGCCAAGTATAGGCGTGAGACACACAGTGCTGTCCTACTCACTCACTCGCATGCAGAACACAGCAGAAATACAGGTGCAAAACTACTAACAGAAAATTGATATGTGATGGCACGCACGCGCACACACGCACACACACACACACACACACACACACACACACACACACACACACACACACACACACACACATTCCGCAGGGCATCTGCATAAACCACAGGAGCGGAAGCGGTGGCGGCCGCACACGAGCCCTCGGCACCAACGCAGGGGACTGCGCTGGAAAAGTCCCGCCAACGCACAGCTGTAATGTCAGACTGGCGGAAAGCAGTGCCTGAGCAGAACCACATCCAGGCTGTGAGTCACAGACTCAGGGGAAGCACACAGACTCATGCTCATTCTGAGAAGCGCAACCAAAGGAATTGCGTGAGCCACACCTCCTCAGACTGCAGAGATGATGAGCCTGTATTTATCTCACTCATCATGACCGCACATCACACAGGCCAGCTGTCACCCCACAATGAACCTGTCGCCAACTCCTCTACAGCAACCATGCCACTCCTGCAGTGTACAACCCCTCCACACCCAGCACAACTCATCTACACCCCATACAGCTGCATGCTGCTTACTACCCACTGTCATTGGTAATTATTGCATTTTATAAAACTAACACACCCGTTGACTAAAGGTTATGTCAGCTGCACTAATGCAAACTCGAAAGCAGAGCATGTAAACATGGGTTGGAAACAAAGCAGATTTCCTATGTAGGGTCACGAACAGCCCATTTAAACTTTTGAAATTCTATAGGACATCTTTGAATTCTTTCCTTTCCCCAACATTCAACATTTATTACAAGCTGAAAGAAGAGTTTTGTCTTTGATATGTGTTTATAACTGAGAGCACTGCCAGTAAGTGTTGGACCACCCTCCCAGCCTCAATTTGTTTCAACTTTGCACCAGTTAAAGAGAAATGACGGATGTTTTTTTTTTTCTTCCATTTCTAAAACCACAAGGCTCAACCCTGGATGCAGTGAGGTTTTTGCAGACATAAAATGAGATGCAGACAATTCAGGTTTCTGGCTATCGGAAGAAGATTTATTTAGCAAACCAATACACCCACGAGAAAAATGAACCTACTATCTGGCAAATGGAGGTAATTTTATCTCAGCGGTGTCAATAAAGAGTTTTAATTCGTGTGACCCCAGTGTAGCATCTTTCAAACAGACTTTGGCGAGATTTTGTTCCATCCTCTCCAACCACATCTGAACAACCAAGTTTGCCTGAACAGACTGGCTCACAGCTGTCTGATTACACCTCAGGTCATTTCCCAAAAAGAACATCTTTGTCTCAAAGATCTACAAATAAAAAAAGTTAGGATGAGAAAACAATGGCATGAATGGAGAGGATTAGGGCAGACCACCAAAGATTACGTAAACCCTGCCACTAACACATACTAGGAGACATCAGCCTATGAGACTGACAGACAAAAATCACCAACTTCTCCCACTGCCAACTGTTCACAGTTCTGCCACTTTCCCTCAGCTGACTTGGCCTGAAGCAGTGGATCTCAAAAACAACCAGACCGAGGAAACAATAGCAGAATCAAAACTCTTTTTCTTGAGTCAACCAATAATGCCACCATAACAACAACAAACCATCCCGATACACAATTTGTAATACTGATGAGTCCACTTTAGCGAGTAGCCAAGAATGTGGATTTCTCTTGAGTAACATTTCTAGATGAGTTGTAACAGGAAAGTTGACCACCTAGTCACACCATGTCAGATGTTCAGTGACAAAAGTCATTCCCACCTTAATCATCTCAGCGACGTAGCTCTCAGGTCCTGTGTACTCAGTGGAGTCCTTCACCTTCACTAGCACAATGAAGTACAAGTAGTGCCACATGTTGTGCTCTTCTTTAATGTGCTCCTCGAAGGTCACGGTCTTATTATCAAACTTGTCCCTCTCCAGGCCTGCAGAGGAAAATCAACATGAAGGATGATCATAACTGCCAAGTTCTGTTCATTACCACAACTGCTTTTTTTTTTTTAAACTAGGATTACTAACGGTTATTGTTACAGTTCTGCAACATGGTTGACCATTCCTCTCAGGTACGCAACTAATAAGGAATATTTTCGAGGGAGGGAGGAATCAGTACCTGGAAAACACTTAGAGGTTCACTGGAAATAAGGAATTTAGCCAACTAATTTTCAGTGCTGCAACTGTTGCCTCCCACTTAACAACTAGTCATTTAAAGGTGTTCATCTTCAAGCACTTCAAAAAAACCCACGCAAAGCTATCAAGGGACACATGACACCTCTGGAAAGTGCAAAGTCTGAAGCAAGCAGTGTACAGTTAAAGAGACTGGACTAGTGGGACAAAATTTTGCAGGTTCTCTTTCCATAATACACACTTCTGTACAATCCTTGATTTGTCCACAATATCCATCTGTACAAAAGAAACAAGCACCAAATGAAACATTAAACAATTTAAAATTGGCTGGGAAATAAAATAATGTCCTGGCAGAGGCTTGCTTACACTACATTCTACTCCCAAAACGGATTTTTGATTTTTATGCTTTTATGGGAAGCTCTGGCTCCTAAAGCCCAATATTGTGACTTTGAGGTTAAGTGAAATTTGTTCCTGCATCATTTGGGGTATTCCTCTATCTTCACTGCTTTTCAAACTCTAATCAGAACTCACGTCTTTACTGGATTTTTTTTCCAGTTCATACTGAGGGATCTTTCAGGGTTGGGAAAGTTTCACGGCAGGAAACTGAGTAAAATTAATTTAAAAAAGAAACAAACACAGGAACAGAGTACTGTGTAGTTATGGGTTAAAGTTTGAAAAGAAAGGTGTGTCTATGATAAATCTACAGAAAAGGTCAAAGCAGAGGTGGAGAGCACAATACATGTGGGGCTGACTGCAAGCTCAGTCACTACTTGCTCAACTTTCTGAACATGCTTGGTACTCAGAGAGTATCGCCTTCATGTTGAGAAAACGCCCTTACTGTTTTAAACAATTTCCTCACCGCAGATGAAGCAGGTGGTTTTGAGGACCTCTTCCTTCTTCTGCTTCTCACTCCTGAGGTCAGCAAACGTGTCGATGATAACCCCGAAGATCAAATTGAGGACAATGATGATGACCATGAAGAAAAACAGGAGATCATAGATCACCCTGGCAGCAAACAGGGGCTCCTGTCATGACAGAACTTATGCATTAGACATACACACTTCACAACATTTCAACCTCTTTAATATAACATACAACTCAAGCTAAGTACTATACGGTTTAAAGAAGGGTGTGCAAATTGTGGCCAGATATTCCATTTTCACTGTCCAGCATCTTTTTAAGGGTCATCTGAAGCATTTCATTCCTACTTAGAGAGTAGATAAAGAAGTTGAGGCAGATTTTAAATGGACTTCCACTGCTGGATTCATAAACTCTCACTATGCAATGGTACCTGAAATGGCTTCTACATTTCCAAAACTGTCCAAAGGGCTAAACCTAAAACCATAGCTCAAGTAACAGTGTGCTGCAAATAACTTCATGCCTAGAACAGATGTCATCTAGATGCAATGGACACTTTGTGTTTTCCTTGTTCTTAAAAATGAGAAAAAACTGAGTTGGGTACATTTAGCTTAAAAACTACTGATTGCATTACACTAAGGCCCAATTTCTATAAATGGAAATGAAATATGATCTCTATGGGCTACCTAATTGTCTGCTTTTTCAAATTAAGCAATAAAGATTTAAATTTCCATACAAGTTAAGTGTGTCTTCTAAAGTAACACCTTGGAAAGAGACCTGAACCTAAGGACATCACTAACTGGCTCAAACAGAACCCTTTTCAGGCCCCAAATCACCTCCTTTGAAGGTCTGCGCAGAACATCGCCGACCCCTCCCCCACTTCTCAGGCCATGGCTCAGCACGGTGACAATGCACATGAGTAAGGAGTCACATGTGTGCTCCTTGTCCTCAATAACATCCTCAGAAGACTCTGTGTGGGAAAAAGTCACCTTTATACTCCAGCAGTCAAAATCTCTACATCTATAAAACTCACTTTCTTTGTCTGTGACTTGAAAAACAAAGCTGTGCATAAAGAACCAACAAACAGACTCAGATTTGGCATACAGGTACTTATCTTAAGCAAGGTTTTTAATCAAGGTTAAGGAGTGAGCAGTGAGGTTAATAAAGGTCATATTTATTAAACTTCATATGTACCATTTGTGTGCTTGACCACAGGAGCCAGTGGTTGTTGTATGTGAGCAAATGAAGATATAAAAATGAATTTTAAAAAATTATACACGGCACATATATGGCGCTACACACATTAGTGAAGTTAGAGTAATAAAGGTTGGCAATATACATTTTATTCTTTTTCCTTTCCACTTAGCTACAACTGGCACATGTGTCACTCTCTGGTTTCCATCTGTGTGACACCACTAACAATACTTATGTATTAAATGAAACCACTTTAAGGAAAAACATGTTTGGTGATTATATAATGTTACTTATAATTACTATCTTTTGACTGTATTTCTTTCAAGATAAATGGATAAGAAGGTTGATGTATCTAATGAGATGCAGTTCCTCTCATTATTCTACAGAATTTGTGTTGCTCCAGCCCTCCGCTGACACCATGATTATCTTGTGCAACAAATGCACAGAAAGCATTAATGGCCTCCATGATGGGTTGGAAGGAAAACTTTACCTTCTATGGTAGTCTCCAAAGAGCAGTTCCCTCCATTGTCTGTATGACACACTCCTGCAGAGAGGAACTCTTCAGCCATACTTGTGCTGCTCTCTGTCAGTTTGGAATGCGAGACAGATTACGTAAAGAAAAACCTCTACAAGTTTTCACAAAAAGAGGAAAAAAAAATACATGCAATCTGTAAACTGAGAAATCTTGACTTCACTGTTAATCAACAGTGGTCAAAGAAATGTACAAACACTATAATTTTTCTGGCAGGTGAGATATGGGCACATTTCCAGTTGCCATTGTTCAATCCTGGAGATCAATGCAGACAGTTTCAGTAACAGAAGAAAAAAACTGCTAGCTATGGGAGATGTAGAGTTCAGAAGTTCTGGAGAACAATTTGGTGAGACCACCCTTACCTACAGTCACATTTGGTATCTTGTCAACCTCCAAGATAAAGTCATCCTTGAAAAATATGTATCCAACGATGGAGAAGAGGTATACCAAGATAAGGGCCAACACTGCAGTGAGTACTATGGAGCGACCATTACGTGTCACGCTTTTAATGACATTCAGCAGGGTTTCTTCTCTGTAGACAAGGTCAAATAGCTGGGGAAAGAAGAAAAAAAAAAAAGTACTAAACCACAGTGTTAATAATGTTATAAAAGAGGAACAAGTCTAATAGCTGTACGCCTCTCTATTAATTAGCTTGGACACAGAGCTCTGTGAACAGCCAGTCTCTTTAGCAATCTTTTGGACAACTGTCAAGTCAGCAGTCTTCCCCATGATTGTGTAGCCTACAGAACTAGACTGAGAGACCATTTAAAGGCTTTTGCAGGTGTTTTGAGTTAATAGCTGATTAGAGTGTGGCACCAGGAGTCTTCAATATTGAACCTTTTCACAATATTCTAATTTTCCGAGATACTGAATTTTGGACTTTCATTAGTTGTCAGTTATAATCATCAAAATTAAAAGAAATAAACATTTGAAATAGATCAGTCTGTGTGTAATGAATGAATCTAATATACAAGTTTCACTTTTTGAATGGAATTACTGAAATAAATCAACTTTGTCATGATATTCTAATTTTATGACCAGCACCTGTAACAGGTGAAATAATAAAAAAGCAAATTAAGGCAGACAAAGCTGTTTATTAAACAGTAACATTAAACATGTACTCTTAAATGAAGAATTACATCTCACATTCACATCTGACTACTCAAATGCAATTAGAGGAATGTACCTAGCATTAAATAGAATGAATAAAATAAAAAAAAAATAAAAAAAAAAAGCAGTTTAGAGATTTGGTAAACTGATGTAGCATTACAAAACAACAAAAGGGCCATATACACCAAAGATAAATGTAAAGCCCTTAGAGTACTAAGAAAATAATGTAATACAAATGCATCCCAAAAGGGACTTAAGCCTATTATTTAAAATAAAAAAGCAAGGACCAGTTCAAATAAAGTGTTCATAATTCAGTTTCAACCTTATAAAATATATGTATGGTTAATGGATGTAGCAGATTAAAAATGAGCAAATATAAAAAACAACAATCTTCTTAAAATGTATGTGGTTCAAAAGAGGGGTAACGCACAGGATCTTTAGGGAACTTACCAGTAGGCTGTAGAAGAAGACATGAACAAAGACACCAAGGCTGCAGATGATCAGGTAGAGCAGGTGGTACAGGAACTCCATGTCAAGAATCATGGCCTTGTAGCCTCTGGTAAATGTACCACGGTTCCCAACAAAGCTCATCAGGAAGATGATTTTATTGCACACCTGTAGAAGGGATCATGGGAGAGAAAAAGGCTCAGTTTCTAAACCCAGAGGGGTCCTGTGAGCCTTATTTTGACTGAGATAAATAATATTTATCAGTGTTTACCTAAATAAAGCATAAAAGTCCAGAGTTATGTACTGTATATTCAGTGGCCCCATACACATATGTTGGTGTCTATTAAGTTTACAAAGGACCAGTGCTAGCATGCAAAATGTCATATTAACTGTGAAATTTAAACAGATAATACGTACTGGCTCCATGTTCAGTACTAGTTAATAAATAAGAGACTCATAAAAATGTTATAAAGACTGCCAGCAGGGGTTCCATTTTTCTCATCTGTCCTCACCCACTTATTACCACATACTTGTAACAAGATTAGCTAGTAGCGGTCTCTAGCCTTAGCTGTCAGATAACCATATAGAGTTATTTTTCCAACACAGGCTTTAGTTTAAGAAAGTTTAAAACAGACAAATGTCAGCAGGATACCATTTAGAAATTAACTTTGAGTGTAAGTGTTCTTGTGTGGATCTGCCTTGCATTGTCAAATTGAGATGACATGGATAGCATCCCACGGTGAATTAACACTAGGGATATTAAGGACCTAATCAGAACAATATGAATTTCAAATGGCCTATTATAAACAAGAACAAGGAGTATGGCTTCACCAGTGCTATCACCAAGACTTTAAGACTAAGAGGACAAATGTCAGAATGGGAGGGGAGAAAGTGCTGCAAATCTTTGCCTGTTTAATATCACCGATGGGAATTTTGTGATATTTATACATCAGTACAAATATAATACTCAGAATCAGATTTATTGGTCAAGTATGCCCACACATACACAAATTGGCTTTGGTTTTCAATGGCTAACAGTGTACTTCAAGACAACATGGGGTACATGCATGCATGTTTACATACATACAAACATGTGTAAACAATGCACGACAGTGCATGGTTTATGTGTGCACAGTACATATAATCCTGCAAGATTAATGAAATATATACAGATAAGTCCCGGCATGTGCGAAATGGCCATCATGCAGCTAATCTTTTAATATCAGCTCCTGGTTTGCATAACCAATGCTCTACTATAACAAAACAACAAAATACTGCTCAATGAATCAGCCTGTAAGGGACATACTTTGTTAATATTCTTACAGGTTCATGTCTCAGGACTGCTCGGTTTCTATACATTTTTGTGCAGTGTTTGCATTTAATCTAATAAATGAAGAGTAATCCAGTAAAATGGGACCAAAAAAAACACATGGAAAAAAAAAAGTTTGTGAAAAATTGTTTGTGCTGCCCTATGTAATGAGATGCCCTTTGTGTGTGTATACTATGAAATGCTATGTGCACTACAAGGTCATTTACAGACTTTTACTGACATTTGGGAAAGTAAGTTTGGGGGTTTTCGGAACAGCTGGAAACATCTCGATATGGGCAACAGTTTTAGGAACAATTTAAGTGGCTAAAACAAGGTTTACCTGAACAGTACCAATAATAAGTCAGAGGAAACTTGGAAAATACATATAAGGGACAAATTAGACAAGAGTGAAAGCAAATGAAACCAAACCACAAGTGTCCAACATCTCTGGGAACTGCTACAGAAGAGCTGGTAAGATACACTGCCCGGCCAAAAAAAAAAAAAAGTCACACTAATATTTCGTTGGACCACCTTTCATTTTGATTATGACACGCATTCGCCATGGCATAAGCTTAATAAACTTATGCAATGTCACATTATCTATTTACGTCCAGAGTTACATACATTTTTTGCCAAGATCTTGTATTGATGATGGGAGAGTCGGACTGCTGCGTAAAGTCTTCTTCAGCACATCCCAAAGATTCTCAATGGGGTTAAGGTCTGGACTCTGTGGTGGCCAATCCATGTGTGAAAATGATGTCTCATGCTCCATGAACCACTCTTTCACAATTTGAGCCCGGTGAATCCTGGCATTGTCATCTTGGAAGAAAAAATCCATTGATGGAAAAACCTGGTCATTCAGTATATTCAGGTAGTCAGCCAACCTCAGTTTTTGGGCCCATAACGCTGCTGAACCTAAACCTGACCAACTGAAGCAACCCCACATCATAACACTAAGTTAAATCCAGGTGCTGACTTTTTTTTTTGGCCTGGCAGTGTATGTTGTCTCCTCATCTATCTTGCCAACTGGGGAAAAAGCCCAATTTACAGCAATACATAGTCAAACTCTGAACTGGTAAATGGATTAAAGATAATTTTCATAGTATAGCAGCAGTGGCTATCCAACCCAGAACACAAAACCAGATATAATGTGTTGCATGCATATAAAAGCCTGTTGACTTGGCCCTTCTAAGGAAAGGGGAGATGTACTTGTATTGGGGAAATGCTAGAAAAGCCCAAGCTGGCCAAGCAGAAGAACACACTTCCAATCAGGCCTGGACTGCAGTTATGTGGATGATGCAGTAGCAGCATTAGGAACAGTACAGCTGGTCTCTGATGACGCATTTTGCACCTAGGCTCTATGCTTGACTTGAGGCAAAGGAAGAAATGTAGCAGCAACAGGGGAGGCCAGAGGTGGAGCTGGTCAGGGTGGTTCTCGGTTCTATTAACAGCTAGTGGGCTGAGGGCTGTGGTGTGAGATTCCAAGAGGAGTTAGAATCAGACAGGTTTCCGGGAATCAGACAGGGATGCAGTTGCAGCTGCAGGCATACAGAAACTCACATTGAAAGCCCCGAGCAGGAAAAGTGTAGGCTCCAGACCCACAGAGAAGATGAGGCGGAGGATGGTAGAGGCGATGAGAGCCCGGATACCATGGGGTTGGGGCAAGGCAATCACAATAGCCAGTGAGACGAACATGCCTGTCCAAAGCAGGGCAGACAAATGTGGCTCCAAGTTACCTGAAAGGGAGTGCAAGGTTATTTAACGGCAAATGAACTTGTAGGCAGCAGCCTTAACCTGTACTGTAAATTGTACATATGGAGCTATTTTAAATGACAAACCACAATGAAAACTAATAAATTCAGTATACTGTTAATGTCTGTTCCAAAGGATAACAAATACTATTTGCATGAACTCAGCTGCATAAAAGCAGTTATGCAAGGTACAGCAGGGTAACTTGTATGCAGTCAAGCAGTCAGTGGTAACAGCAAAAGGCAGTTACTGACATGTCTACTGTACTACAGGGTCCCACAAGGGTTCACTACATTTTACCAATGTAACTTGATCCAGTGTACTCGATCTGGATGGAGGGGATTGAGAGCTTTGAACTAAAAACCAAAGGGTTACATAACACAGAAAATGTGACACATTTGACTATGTTGTACCTCTGTGAGGCTTTATGGTGAGCCTACCTGCCGTTCCCCAAATCCACATATAATTCCCGGATTAATGTCACAGGCTCAAATTTCACGAGTTTCCAGAAAACCTTTATATCAGGTTCATAGGCAAAAAAAAAAAAAGAAAAAAGGGGGCAACAGGTGTTGTAACAGCTTTTTCTGGGTTTGTGTGTATAACCTCCAAAATGAGGTATAGCAGGTTGCTGGCACTGGCCTACAGAAGGAGGCCACTTGGATACAGGCAGAGGGAGGCTGAGCCGACTGACAGCATGGGAGCTTTCCCTGCCTGACAACCCCCTCCTTCTGCTTTCCTCTCACTGTGGAGATCACATGACAGGTGCCAATTACATAACATCCGCTAAAAATACCCATGCTCCTAAAAGATTAATGGAAAACAGTCTGTGAGAGATCCCAGCTTCCTCAAGCAGAGCTGGGCAGGGTAGCTAGCTAATGTGGATCCTGGTCCTGGAAGGCAACAGTCAAATGAGGGGTACATAGGTCTCTCACTCCACATTTAACCTCAAGGGTTCACCAAATTGGGGGAAGGTGACATGAGTCATTATTCTATTGTCTTTATTTAGGTCAAATATTTAAAAAAACAATTAAAATATTTGCAGTGACAGTGTTGTTAGCAGAGGAATGAAGGTGGGGTGTGGGAGGGGAATATCATATGAGTTTCTCCCAGCTTTACGTGCTGAGGTGGAGGCTGCTGTGTAATCCATGCCAAACGTGTGGCACTGCCCAGCATTCCACAAGGCCAAGCAGAACACACTGACCCAGTTTCAGGTCTCTTATTTAATTCCAGCTCCTTTACTATAGCCCTGGGAATGAAGGACCAGGGGCCCCAGGCTACAAACTGGGTGGCTGAACCAAGGCTGACCTGTGTAGCCCTCATGTGACTGCAGGCAGCTTTGCTGTGAGTTGGAAGGTTCTCTACTAAGGATTTATAGTGCTTTACTGCCAATTTGCCCAACATTCTATAGTGAATAACCCACTGAATTTACTGAATAAGCCACTGATAAAATTTTCACGCATCCTTTTGGTTCCCTTAAATGCTGCAGTACAGAACACAACAAATTCCTGATTATTGACAATTTAAGATGCATTACATAATTCATGCTGGTAACAGCTAATATTTCATTCATTTTACTGTTTTGTCCAAAGTACAATAGTTAACAGTTCTATTTGTTAGTTGGTTTCAGTTTCACACTGTGAAGCTGCTCAGTGCACATTGATGTGTGTTCATTAACTCCATGACACTCAGGTGACCCAATAAGTATTTTATGGTGAAAAAAAATGTACAGTTGGCAGCTAAGAGGATATTTTGCACAAATTTTGTCTAATACAAGTCTATTCCTAGCGTGAGACCAAATTTTACATTTTTAAAATAGTACGCAGCCTTTTGGGAGGTTAATCAACTTTAAGCAAAAACCTCGCTTAGGGTCAGAAGTACCTGCGTGCCAAATTTCAAGTCTATGGTTTCAAAAACAAAGCTGTGTATAAAAGACAAATTAAAAGGAAAAACAGAGACTGAGCTTTATAGATATAATAACTTTCATAAGTTGGCTGTCTAAGTACTAAAATACACTGACATCCAGGTAGATTTGATATTTATAGTATTATTAATGCACGTACAAGACCTCATATTTTCTTCATAGTTTCATCTTTTCAAGGTAGGACAGATGTTGGCTTAACTTAAAAAAAAAAAACAAATCTAATTCACAATACTGTTATATACAACTTTTATGACTAGTGTCTTACAGAGACTCCAGACAGAAAGGCAAGCAGATTGAATGACAAAGTCATGTATGATGTATAGAGTCCATTTCTGACTCACCTCTATGAACCCCTTCAAGTGGGTAGAAGAAGGCAACCAGTAGGTTCATGAGCACTGCCAGGTTGAAAGAAATGTTGCTCCAGAAAGACATATTTCGGGAGCACCAATAAAGGACAGGCTGGGCTGAAATACAAGGGATCAGAGGGGAAAATCAAGATCATTTACAATGAAGTACTCATTTCATACATATAGAGCACTACAATTTCCATTAATATATCTAAACATACTATGGATACCCCATCAGAAAATGTAACCTCTGCATCCATTTCACAAATTTTAACAATGGCTTGCCCACACAAACTGATATACATTACATACCAATTTGTACTATACAATCTGACTAAACTGCGAAAGAACCTTCATATCATAGTCCACCAAACCCCCCCATCACTGAGAACACAGAAAATGCTTTACAACATTAAAAATAAGTAATTACATAATTCAAACTAATCCTCAGTATTAAATTGTTTTGCATTCGACACTTTACTGACATGTTCCATACTGCAGGCCTTAGAGGTGTCAATTGTTTATTGGCAACTGCATAATGCATTTTTTACATATTGATAACATATTGCTGCAAACTCCCAAAATTGTCTTCTACCCATGAGAAAGACATTGAATGTCACTTTGCAAAAATTGCCATCAACTGTTACAGCAGCAACTTTGTTTTTATGAATGTTTCAAAAGCCAAATTCAAGCACAAAATATAGTCACCTAGCAAAAAAAAAAAAAAAAAAAAAAACCCATCACAGTACATGTACCATTTTTCTGACATCGTACCTGAGTTAAGAAATATAATTATAAAAATGTAAAACTGTATAAATACAATTAACTTCAGTACATTTAACACACTGCTGATGCCTTTATGTTTAGCGTTTACATGCTTTCAAGCTGCTTACGTCTTTTCACCAACTGATGCTAAACCACTTTAACCAAAAAAGGAGGCAAAGTTTGCATTTGTTGTCACCATGAGTGTAAGGATTTAGCAACCATTTCCATGTATCATAGCATTATTTTGACCTCTTTGATGTGAAAGAGCTCTAGGTACGCAGAGTTATAGATGAAGGAATTGTGACGTCCAACTCAGAAAGCCCCCCCAAAAAGGCACTAAATCTAGGTTGGGGTTTATTTCAATGGCTGCTATTTTGGAAACAGGTTTCAGTTTGGCTTTATTGGAAAAAAGGAAATATATGAGGGGACTTTTCTGGTTCTTAAATAAAACAGAAGGTGTTCTTCTCGCGTATTACGACAGCAGCAAAGGAGGACGTAACTGCAACTCTCAGTTATGATTCATTTAGAACCTTGAACTGTGCAGATCTGGAAACTCCCTCCCACTGACTGACAGTGGTAAAATTCTCATTGAGAAAAGAAACAAAGTTTAACAAAAAAAAAAAAAAAAAAAAAACAAGAAAACAAGACCAGGTGATTTAGGAGGAGGTTGACAGCTGAGATAAAAACAACTGCTTGAAAAAGCTGACCTTCATCTGGCAGTAACTGATGTAAAGTTTGAGAATTTAAAAAAAAAAAAAAAAAAAAAGTGATCATGCAAACTTTATTCATAGGAAAGTTCAAAATGTTTAAAGTATACTGACACTGCTAAGGGAGCCTGAAATGCAGCAACCAAAATGAACTTCATATACTGGTTTACAGTGGCAAGAACCAAGCTTGATGAGCTAGAAATATACTTTTAGCACTTTTACAAGTAGTGAAGTGTGACTTTAATGATTGGCCTTATGTCCAAAGTATTGCAAAAATTTTAAGTGTATGATACCATTGATGGTTGGGAGGAGAGTCTACCAAGTAAATTTGTTCTGGCCTTATAAAAACTCATTTTGAAAACTAGCATTTTTCATGCAGAGATACAGCCATCTTGTATTTGAGAGACAACATATCTAGGTGTTTTACTCTCTGTAAATACTGTTATGGACACAAATATTTTTTCATCCATGGTCTCTAAAACATTATTCCTTGGTCGTTCTCTTGCACTGTTCTATCCAAGCTTCCATGAGAACCTACATGTATGCATCAAGTTCACTATGTGTTCTAAGTGATCATTAAGAGAATGCCCTCAGTCAAAAACATGTTCAACTTCATTTGCCTGAACAAAACAGCAGCGTTATAGTGCTACCAAAGCTGTATGAGCTAGCACAGACTGTCTTGTATAAGAGCAATTTTGTACCAGAGCAGGGGCTGCAGTATGTGGTAACAGCAAGACATTAGTGGTTTTTAGTGCCTGCTGTGATCTACAGTACTAGTTCTGCAATGGGGTCATTTGTTTTGGGGTTTGAGCCATCTCATTCACATGGCTCCCACATGCTGGGGGGGGGGGACTCCTCTTAACTGCTTGGCCTGGCTTAGATGTATGCTCTCTGTGTTGTGAAGGTGGAAAATGCTACTTAGCTTCTCATAATACTACGGGTGCAAAATCAACCTGCTTTTCATATTGCATTTGCGGACCATTTAATTTCCCGCAACAGAGAATACCGTCTGGAGGGAAATGTGTCTGTGCACACGCGTTAAGAGTCCAGTACCTCGCAGCTTCTTTTGCCAGTTCATCTCATTGAAGAGATCTTCTGCCCGCAGGAAAAAGTCATTGATTTTGCTGCCCTGCTCATCCCGCTCTGTGGTGTAGTACACCCTCAGCTTGGATTCACTGGTCAGGAACTCACAGATGTTTGGCACAGGAAAGACAATCTCCTCCATGGTGCGATCCTGTCGTACAATCTGAACACAAGCACTGATCCTTCAGAAGAACATACCAGGCTCTGGAGAGAGATGCTCCACCAACCTCAGCCCAGGTTAAAGAAGCCACCTCAAATAGTCTTGACAGAGGTATAATGGTGGATGCTGTCACTGACCTCGATCTGTGCTGTATGCTTGGCATAAAACTCCAATGCCTCATCTCCCTCGCCATTAGGGCCCCCAGGCTTCAGCATGGCCTGCAGTTCCCTGTTGTGACGTGCTAGCTAGGAGTGGGGGTGTGTAGGGTCAAAGAGCACAAGAGGTACAGATTTGCAACAACACACATTTTTGAGTCGTTATACAGCTGTGCCTTGGGCATTTAACTCACTCACACAGCAGCGGCTATAAAAATGCAGCCACTGTGTCCACAGTGGCAGTTGTGTTGGTAAATGGTGCAATGGCATACAGTTGACTGCTCTATAGCCTTATTAAAAATTAATGTAAAACCTGGTAGATGCAGCCTGCCATATGGTGTATTATAAACCCTCCATGCTCATGTTTCTAAAATGGCAGGTCGTCATCATCGATATGTTTAACAAAAAAAAAAAAAAAAAAAAAAAAAAACCCTTGCTTTTACTGTTATTTAAGTTTGGGAAAACACAAAACATTTTTTATTTAGGCTACAGAGAGCATTTGGAGTCTGATAAGTAATATATCAGTAGAAGAAGTATACAAGGATTGCCACACAAAGAATGTTAGAAAAAATACATTTATGCTAAATTAAGCAAACCATAATAATTTAATACAAAATAATATGTTGTACATTTGTCCATGCATTTTTTTATTTTTTATTTTTTAAATTTTTTTTAGAAACAGTTGTTTTCTGTATATGACTTTTCAACTTTCGGCACCATAAAATCATGAAGAATCCCTTACTGGGCTATCTACTGTGCTTGTGTGTCTGCTTGCACATGCAAGTTTGTGTGTATGTAAGCTTTCCCCACCCACTGCAGAAGGTACTTTCCTCCAACCACAATTCATGGACTTATGCCAGTTAGATTTTGCATTTCATCCTCTGAAGCAGTCTCAGTTCAACATTTAGGTTAAAAAACAGACTATATAAATAGGATCAGAGACAAACAGCAGAAGCCCATATAACAATGAACTTCAGTAGCTCATTTTTTTGCTTACTATAATTGAATTGTGCTCTTGTAATTAATGTTCACTCCCTAATATGTAGTATTTGCATTTGGGCTGTTTCTGTGTCTATGGATTCAACATAGAGGTGTAAAGTACGCTGTGAGGTGTGTGTGTGTGTACCTGATGGGCAAGGATGTAAATATTATGTCCCACATTCCGCGGTGAAGCTGCATGGTCTTCTCCATTCTCTTCCTCCTCCTCAGGGTCCTCAAATTCCACCTCACCTTGCAGATAAGCCTTCTTGATTACCTCCACCTGGAAATTGCCCAAGAAGTCCTAGGCATTACTCACAAGAATTCTTCTCTCATGCTAATACTAGGCCCAACTGGACATTTTAACTGAAGCAGTTCAGTCTTTAATAGGAGAAACCATTATATATAAAGTATACATTACACACACACACCTCAAAAAGAATAATTATTTATAATAAAATAAAAAAAAAAAAAAAAAAAAAAAAAAAAATCAGCCTTAATTGTTGGTGACCATCATATGGAAAACCAGGAGACACATTGTGGATATCCCTGATTATCATGTTAGCTAAGAAGGAAATGCCATGCCTGGAATCAGCCCACTACCATGTCCGAGACACAAACTACGTCCCTGGGCTTACCAGCTCTTTTGGCCTCATGTTGTAGAGAATTCTCTCAGCATTCTCACTGTCATGTCGACTTTCCATTATGGCCAGCAGCAGTTTTGAGGCATTATTCTGGAAGAGGCAAGACCAAAAAACAGAGGCACACATAAAAAATGCAAAATTTTATTTTAGTTATAATATCTTAAAACACAAATTTAAATGCATTTCATTCTGCTGTTTTCTTTTCCACTTCAGATGAAATGCGGGGAATCCCCAAGGTCTCAACTAGCCTACAATTGTTTATAGTTGGCAGCGGAGGACACAGAGAAAGAATATGTTCAACTACAGCAATAGATTTCCTTCATTTTATTCTCAGACATTCATTGCTATGTATTTGCCCTGTAATGTTCTGCCTTGTGTTTATGCTCACTTTTTACTGTTTTGCTTTGCATTTATCTGTGACTTTGAAAATAATGCCACTGATGACCCTACAAATTTCTGAAAAGTTTAGGTATGTGCTTACTCTGTAGATAGTTACATTGCATTAGATCAAATATCATCAATTCTATCATGGGAAGAGTTAAAAACAAACAATCTATAACAATTTCACAAGAAACTCACCTTGAGCTCCAGCACTAGGTCCATTCTCTTTTTACCAAGGGGGTTAATATCATTGAGAATCAAGGCAATGATGATATCAATTCCATTGGATTCATGAGTGGCAATACAATTCTGCAATGAAACAGCACCCACAGCACATGTGAGCCCCTCACAAAATATGACCAAAAAAAAAAAAAAACAAAAAAACAAAAACACAGCAATTCTACACCAAGTGCACTAACAAGAAAAGCCAAGAATTACTGGAAACATGAAAGTTGTACAGTTCAGACCACTTTATACAGTATGCAGTGGTCAAGAGAGAAACAATGTAGAGGGACAATGAGGGGACATGAGTCTTAAACACTGAGTGAGAATGTTTATACATAAACTTCAATGTTTTTTGAAATTTCAACTCTGATGAAGTGATGTGACAGGACACTAGAAGGAGGACAAAGTGTCCTTCAGGTAGCCCACCTGATTCTCATGGCAGGGGCCCTGACAGTACTCAGTCAGACTCTCCAAGGTCTGGTTAATGAGAGCCACATTCTTTTCGTTAATGTAAAGGCCCAACAGACCCAAACCACCGGTGGTGCTGCCACAGATGCAGTCGAGGAATTGCAAAGTTTCACACACCAGGTTGTAGTTGTTTTTGTTGTTCTGGCAGCGCAGAAAGTTCTATGGGGAAACAGGACATACGTAAAGCAATGAGATGAGATATAACCAATCCAATACTCAGAACATGGTTCATACAAGTAGAAAGAGACTCAATCGAATTCTGACAGAAAGTTAAAGACATACTCACAAAAGGTTTGTACTCAGGGTGCCATCTTAAGATAAACAAAATTAATTTATACCCTTTATGTTTTATAGCAAGTTACGTTACTCTTAAGTCCAGCTTGATACAGTGATTCTGCGATTTTAAGGAATTTATACATATTCTAAGAATGAGTGAGGAAATCCAAATACGAGTATTCAAGCACTTTTTGAACACAAGTCACAAGATATGAGAATCTGAAAGTCTGGTTAAGGATGTCAACCCCATTAAGTTTAAGAACAAGAACAAAAAAAAAAAAAAAAAAAAAAAAAAAACATGAACCCCCCCCCCCCGAAAAAAAAGTGCCAAACATTTCATCCAAAGTGAAAAAATGGTTTTGAAACTTCCTTCTGATTCACAAAGAGACTGTGGAATGCATTATAAAACAAGATAAAATCTGCAATACAGTAACAAAAAAAAAAAAAAAAAAACCTGAAGGCAAAAATAAATATTAAAAAAAAAAAATCACAAAGCGCTATAGACAGTGTTGACAGTCCGTCTCTCAGATGACATCAGATAAAGGCAGGATGAAGCTGTGACAGAAACAGACGTGCTGGCATTTAAATAACCTCAACAGGATAACAGCACTTGCAGGCGCGTTGGGTCAGGCATGGATCACTATGCGTAGAGAATAACACCCTTGCCAGCAATGGTTAGACAAACAAGATTTTACTGTTCATTCAAGTGGAACTCATCCTAAACTACAGAACTATAAAACAACATGAATCTCCACTCTCTAAACCCGACAAACTCTGTGATATTCTCAGCTACAAGACATCTGATTAAAACATGGACAGCATGTATTATGCATGTTATACACTTAAGCAGGTGGCACTGTAAAAAAGGAAGGTAATATGATATTCATTTTCAATTTTATGTCTCAGGAACAGCACTGGTCTTTTCAAAATCGGAACTACTTAACCCTTTATTAGACAAATGACCATATTTAGTAACTTCAACGGACATCCAAAATGCCCTCCTAATGCCTCTCTGCGAAGGGTTGAAATTTTGAATATCCAAGTATTTCAGTTAGTACCCTATAAAGGGTTAACCAGAATTGATAATTTAGTTTCCAAACTATACAAGTTACCCAAGCAAAGGTCTACTAAATAAACAAATATATAATGTTGAGAATTTTATATCTTTATCTCTGGAGAATTCTTCAAGTAGTAGAGCAGCCTTGGGGGCTGGCTGACCTGGAGATCTCGATTGTGGTTTTCACAAAGCAGTTGCAGGAAGCGCAAGATTGGCTGCATAATGGAGATGATGACGCTCATCTCCCCATCATCCTGACTCTTGTCGCCCACACTGGGGTGGCCATCAGAAGAAGCAAAGTGCTCCTCTGGGTCAGCCTCACGCCGATAAGAATTGAAGGCCTTTTTGGTGGCAGAAGAGGCCTCCAACAGCTGTTCTCGCACTTCATCTGTCATCACCACTGCAGCATCTTTAGCTGTTGGTGGAGGAAAGCAACCAGTAAGCTGAGCAAGGATTTCACCAGCAAGACAATTGACCCCATAAACAGAAAATATTTACCAAAGCAATTCAAGACAAGTGTCTTTGACTAGGTTCCAATAATTGTGCTTGAATTTGGAATAGCTTTTGCATCTAAATTCTTACTCTGATTGCTGAAATTTAAGTATCTGCATTTAAACATTTGATGACAAATGGGAGCAGATTCTATGATACTTCAACCTGCATAAGTGCAACACAGGTCAGTGATACAGTTGTCTGGGCTCCCAAAGATTTCTCAGGTTGGAAACGGACCTTTCTTGCGGACAGGTGCCTCTCGGTCCAGGGAATCGTCCTTCTTCTTCTTGTTGCCCAAGTCACTGGTGTTCACAGTCACAGTTGCTTTGATCTCCTGCTGGGCCAGTTTCATCCGGTCATAGAAAACCTTGAAAAACTTCTCTGACTTCTTGTCCTCAGTGAGTCGGCAGTAGAATGAACGCTACACAAAGTAAATATACAAATAATAAAAGTGATGACCAGTGTTAAAAACACATCAACATACAAAGAAAAAATATTTCAAATAGTCTATTCATGCTCGTTTATTCTAGTTATAATTAAATAATGAGAATTTTAAGTCTACCATAACATTTTGAAGCATGGTACCTATTTACTTAGTTTAAATACTAAACCTTAATGAAATTTAGATATTATAATATTACTCCTATAGCATTTTACATCAGTGTTGAAAAAGCTGGATATTTCCATGTTCTCCTTATTAAAGCAGTACACTATCAAAGACTGCTCCATTTATAGTCCAAGTGTATTTCAGAAGTGGATCAGCCCCAAATACTATATTTGAAATTAAAACAAATGCAAAAACAAACATGTTTGTATGAAAATCTAAAAAGCAACATCCTGACAAGCACGTGTTTTGGGTTTTGCCAGTCAACTATGCCAGTGTGGTGTTTTTACAGCCCATATATTCTGGCCCATTTTCACTAAACACAGCTGTTTTTAACAATCCTTCTAGGTAATCTGCAATCTGCTCTGTAATTACTGTAAGCATTGTGTAGTGCAGTGACCACGATGGAGCAGTACTATATGAGGAGTAAGAGAAAAGAGGGACAATCCTGCCCTACATAACCAAGTTGAAATTGGTACACACTGTAGGAAACCTGCCGGGGGGTGGGTGAGAGGGACAAGCAGTATCAGCTGGTATCTAGGCCAGTTTTGAAAGTCTGTTACATAACCAGCCTGGTTTGCAGGGAGTTTGAAGTCCACCTCTGCCCAACCAGGGGCTGAGCCAGGCACAGGAGCACTGTTAGTTGTTTAATCACAATAGACACAATAACTGGTCTTTATGCTAACCAACAAGTATTTATAATAAAATAAAATTAAAAAAAAAAAAAAAAAAAAAAGAATAAAAAGTAAACCACTGAGTTTAGACATGCAGCATTTGGAAATCATACAAACTTATTGTTTCCAAATATGCATGAACTATTCTTAAACATTACAGTCTTGATGGGCTTGATAATGTGCTACTTGTTAGCATTACTGATGTTTATACAATCACATCTTTACCCAAATCTAATTTCTACAGATTTAGTACTTTTGATGGTCCAACCAGCTCTTGCACTTACAATACGACATTTTTTCAGTTTAATATCAAACTATAAATAATCTACTTAATTATTTTACTCTGACTAGTGTTCAACTCCCAAGAGTCCTCTGGATAGACCATCTCATGATCTATTAAGCTTTTGAACCAATGTCACTTGTTAACCTTAACTGGACTATAGCAAAACAAATAAAATAAATAAAAATCACATTGTACAAATTACCTTTTTATGCCAGAATAAATTGTTTTTGTACTTCACAGAATGAGCACACCAAAATTTCAGTTTGGTCAAGGCATTATACAAGCAGCACTTCAGCAGATGCCATTGAAGCAGATTTTGAAAAGCATGTCTCCTGATTTGGGTAATGCAATAAATTTGAAGCATTACAGACAAACTGATATTCTTCTGACTTATAGGGTGAAAGCAGAAAGGGTTAAGCAAATGGATGAAACATTATGAAGATATGGTCTGGTATCGTCAATGGAAATAACAAAACCCATGACTAGCTATGAACCAAGGACCATGTGGCACAAAACAGTAACAATGGTGATGGGGGGAGTTTTTAAAAAAAAAAAAAATTAATTAATTGATTGATTTTTTTAAACTACTGACACCCACCTAGTTATCCCCCTGGCAAATTCTTGCTTCTATATACTGCTCTTAAACTGCTCACATAGCACCAGTTTAGAATGGAAAAATTGCACACCTGCTGGGCAGGACAAAAAGTTTCCAGATGCTTCTGTTAAGGTAGAGGGGGTGGCACAAGCAAAGGGCCAAGAGCTGTTAACAATCAGATTAAAATGAGCCGCACTGTATTTTTCTTTGAAATTATGGAGGTCTGAGAGACTTGCATAAGATGTGCATGGACTCTCACCCTCTCTCTCTCTCTCACACTCACACACCTTGGTATTTTACCAAGAGATTCAGGTCAGCTGTCTGTGTCAGGCAATGGCCTCCTGTGTAGACTAGGGAATATGTGCAAACTCTAGTTCACTTGCACAGATGCATACCAACTGACTCAAACAGGTTTCCAGTCTCTCCCAGCTCCGAACTATGTAAGCCATTGTAAAGACAATGACATTTCATTTAGCCAGAAAAGAGTCCATGTCTAGCAAACATTTGGCAATATTAAAGAAATACATAGCAAGTTAGCTACATAACTTTTCTATCCATTATTCTGCAGGGCTACTGTCAGATTTGCTGGTGCTAGGGTAAGAAGAAGAGGTGAAGATGAAGTCATTTTATCAGTGACTCAGAAGAGAACCTGATGAAGAAAGTGAAGGACATGTCTGTCCTCAGGCTGCTGCTCTTTCCAGTCTGCTGAAAAGAGAAAGACTGTCTGCCTTTTTAGAGATGATCCCTCGGTGGAATAAGTACTTCATGCAGGCGAGCTGGAGGCGGTCTGTTCTGAAAAACAAGGCCACGCCATGCTCCCCTGTCCCAGCACTTGGCATCAACAAAGGGATGTTATGTAAGGTCTATTTATAACTGTGCCGCTCTTTCTCCTCCCGGGTGGCTCTGCATGCAGAGGAACGGGGGCTGGAACGGCAGAGGACCTGTGCAGTTCGCTCTGATGTCATTAGCCAGCTCTTCATTAAAGAAGCCGGCAGGAAAGAGGATGCTGGAAGCTGTAGGTGGATGGCCATTGTGGGAGGGCACAAAGAAGTAGATGTCATTCCCAGTGTTTCAGTTCCAGTATGCCTTTCTCCACCAGCAGGAGCAAACAAGTACATGCATGTATGCACACACACACACACACACACACACACACACACACACACACACACACACACACACAAAAAACATTCCCTGCCTCCCCTCAGGAAGTGGCTTTGGATGCTTCCTCCAGATTATCTCTCAGTGTCGCCCACACTCTTTCCCACAGTGTACAATTTTGACTGTCAGACAAATCCCTTCCTGTTAGTGGGACCTTGCATCTTTACACTACTAGATAGGTTTTAATCATAATTTCCAACCTATGAGAGCAAGGTTTTAATCATTTTAGGACAGTTAATCACTAGGAAGTGGTTTAATAAAGCTCCAAAACAAAGCCCACCACCTAGATGTCAGATGCCATTATGACTGGAGTCATAACCTTGACTATATCAGCTAAAGTACATTTCTTCTCATTTCCAACCTGCTCATGGCACTGCAGATATTGCAGTTTAATGTTACTAATCCTTCCAGACCTTCGTGCTCTATTTAATATAGAATATCATATCCTACTCTTGCCAAAGTAATATTCAGGGCTGTCTGGAACTGTAAGTGGTTTGCCTCTTATCTATATATTTTGTCCCAGTATAAGCACACTTCTGATAACCTGGCCCTATTATCAGTGTCTCTAGTTAAAATTCCACAGGGTTCAGTCTTAGGGCCAGGGCTGTTACAATGTTATTTCGCCCCTCATCATCTCTACAACCTTGTATCCTGCTACGCCAACCTCAGCATGCATGGAATATACCATCGCCCATTAAGTTGCGTATGCAATTCTGCCCCGTTATGCCACGACTGACAGCTAATGATCATCAACTGGTCAGACAGACATGTGCACTTGATATGATGTAGACTGCTGACAGGTCAGCTAACCTTCCTCCCTCCTTAGCATCCTGCCTCTGATGCCACATTAACGGTGTGATGAAGGCCTCTTCCTGTAAGCCTACCTCCACCTGCTCTGGCTGTGATCAATGCAGTTTTAAAAATGTATCATCTTGTTTCTTACTTTGCAGTAAAGTTTCAAGCAAATGAAAAGTGTTTTTTTTGTCTGAGTGCTGGACAGAAAATGGAGATCTGAGTAAGGAGACAGCAGTAACTACTGAAAAACAGCAAGAAATCACACAATTGTCTAGTATGGACTTTAGCCAGACTGTTAGCAGTTGAGCCATACTGATTTACCCCCAAGACGTTGCTGATTATGTCCTTTGCCGAAAATTTATGTTGAATGCATGCGGGTAACAATGAGTTAATACTGTGCGCTCGCACACACACCAAATTAGGACCAAATTATACCCATGCGCACGGCACCCAACAAACTCAACTAATCTATCGCAGATTCACACTCACTCATACACTGCAGCAGTTGCTGACATGAACTTTGAAAATTCACCTTTGCTTGGCTTCTTACTCATAAAAATGAAAAATCATCCTCATATCTTCTCATAACTTAGTAAAGAGCATTTAAATATTTCACTGTACACAAAAACTCATAAGTCAAACACTCCCATCTCAGAGATATCTGTATCATTTTCACTAGAGCTCACCACACACATTCCAACTAAATTTCAGAACAAACTTTAAAAATGTAACACCTTAAATGCAAGGCTCTGAAAATGTTAACTTATTTATCATAACTCATTTGTATGTACAAGTCATAAAACAATATAGCTTCACCGAGTAAAAGCTTCCTAATACCAATTAGAAAGAAAGCAATTGTTTATTGCTACATTTTTTGGTACAGGTCTTCCAAACTGGACAACACTACCTGATAACATTTGGGATGTCCTTTTTGAAAATGAATTTAAAACCAGACTATCAGCCCCTTGCCTTTCTTCAGCATGCTCCAAAATAAGCTCTAAAAGCTGCTGTCAGTGTTACCATTATTATTAATGATTTATTTAGGCAATGCCTTTTGTCTAAGTACAGTTTTAGGTTATACTAAGTTTTACACCTAGTACAAAAGGTATTTCAAGGGCAAGTTGACAATTCTAAACTAGACACCAGACCTTAAGCAGCTGTTGTCTTTCAAACGCTAACTGTTTAGATTGCTCTCTGAATAGTCATGTTGGGCAACTATCTTTACTGTAACTGTTTTTCCCTGTGACTCTGGTCAGCCTTAGTGTTGGCCATGCCCGGTGCAAGGACACTAGTTGGCACCTTTCCCTTCCCTAAGTACAATAGAGCAATAATTTTCTAATGAGAAAAAGATAAAGGCTAAGTAAAGTTGACTGTTATAAGTGGTCATTTTAGATCTAAATGCATTACTACAAACAACCTATAACCCACAACTGCAAACTAATAATTCTTGGTAATAAGTGCTTTAAAAAAAAAAAAAAAAAAAAAAAAAAAAAAAAAAAACTCAGTTTGGGGTCCTCCAGGTCAGCACTCAAGCAGTCCTGCTCCCAGGTGCCAGCATACCTGGGGTGAACTTAAAGTCATCATAGGGAAACCTTTGCTATTAAGTATGCCTGATCTTGTGAAGGAACAACATAATGTTTCCCCTGTACCAGGAGTTTCAAAGTCAAATGCATAGTGCAATCTCCTCACACAGGTACTCAGGTCTTCTAAGTGCTGCAGATTTCAGTCTGTTCTAGGTCTCTGGGACACATGACAAGAGAGCCATAGGACAGCACCTGTTATCCAGGGGCTGGCTCATAACAAATGACAGCATAAAGAAACACCTGTTTATACAGGGTTCAAGTTGCTGCTGAGCTTAGTGAAGTTACAGGCCACTGACTGAATCCAGGTCATTCCCATTTCCAGCACAGCTGGCCCATGCAGTACAACTAAGAGGAAAACAAAGATCTGCAGGGCAAGCTAAAATGCAGAGCTTTATGCAAGCCAGTACATTCTTACAGCGAGTGCATTTAGCTGGTATAGCATTTGGCTGCCACACCAGTAATGGCTGGAAAAATGTGGGAGCAAATACCTTCCATACTGTAAAATTACATGCAATTACAAAAGAGCGGTTGAAGAATGTTAAGGAAAAAGAAATTGGAACCAGAAAGGAACTATGCTATGTGTATGTCCTATCCATGAAATCAGGAGTAAGAAGCAGGATAAATCTGCAATTCCTTAAATCAAAAAGATTCACAGATGCCCTTTGAATGCCTTTCCAATGCAGTACTGTTATAGAGCTGAATATCTAGGGGTCAGATTCACCTCTAAGCAGGGACTTGTTGAGAGCTAATTTTTCCTCTTTGTCCAGCAGAGATGGTTCACCTTGCTTGCATGTGCAGGTGTGGTAATAGCCACTATGACTGAGACCGTGTGGGGGCCAATGTGTGATATTTCTGTTGCGTATGTAGGTCATAAGTTTATGGTTAACTGCAGTACGTGAGAGAAGAGTACCAAAGACATTGACTCAGAGCAGGTGCAAAAACTTGGGGCTGTTAGCACTGCAATGAGAAGCAATAAGTCCTCACAAACACGTTCATGCTCCTTTATAGTTGATAACATCTCAGGCCTTCTTTAGACTCATAAATATTGATATAGACCCACAACACAACCATATGTACCAAAGTGACTCTCTTACCAATTTGACCTGATGGAACTATTATAAATGCTTTTAAAAGCTATACACAAGATAAAGGAAAACAGTTTGACTCAAAGTCATGGAAACCAAACACTCTTACCTGAAGTAGACTGTAAATGATAAACCCATTGCCTCAGCTAAGCAAGTAATCACCAGTGTCTATACATAAATTCTAAACATCCAGGATGCTTAGTATCCTGCACACCCAAAAATGTACAGTCTGACCAAAGGAGATCTGTGAATACACAGGCAAAGGCAGAGTATCCTGGTAACTAGTCTCCCAGCAAAGTACCCCTTTGCACACTTCTATATCTGATTAATATTCATTCACCGCTAAAATCAAAGACAAAGGGTTGGCAGGGTGGTGGAACCGTATTATGAACTTCAGCACAATCAATCTGTCTGCAAGAGAAGAGCTCATTCTGCTGACCTCAGAAAAATATCTGTCAAACTTCACCCTTCTATTTTCATGGTGCCATGAAGCAGTGTTACCCATGTTGTAAACAGCTTACAGAACTATGATAAGGAAAGGGACTTTTTGTATTACTTCATACTATTGTTGCAGACCAAAAGATTTTATGGAAAATATTTTTTTATGCTATATGAAGAAAAGTATGTGGAATCCCCCTTCTAATGACCGAAATAAGCCGTTTCAGCTACACCCACACAGCATACAAGCACATTCTGGACAACTGTGTGCTTCCAATTTTGTGGTCACAGTTTGGGGTAGCTCCTTTTCTGCTCCAGCATGCCCATGGGTTGTGAATAGTAGATTCACAAGCACATCTGGGTGTGATGTTCAGGTGTCTACATACTTCTGGCCATATAGTCTATGTTGTTAGGGCACAAAAAAAAAAAAAAAAAAAAAAAAAAAAAATGATAGAATCAACTGAATTGCACTACAATCAATGGATGCTGGGAGGAGTGTACAAGCTCTTATTGGCATGCACACTAGAAATCACCTTTTCAAAGAAAAGAGATGCAAAAGAGAGTTCAGAACGGCAATCAAAGCGAGCTGTGCCATGCAATATGAATCTGTAACAAAGCCTACAAATACCTGTTTTAAGTGTGTGTATGTCTGTGTGTGTGTGTGTGTGTGTGTGTGTGTGTGTGTGTGTGTGTGTGTGTGTGTGTGTGTGTGTGTGGGGGGGGGGGGGGTGCATTACCCTGCAGAAGCAAACTCAGTTACTGGATCACTCTGCAGCAGTATTCCAAGATGGAATTCAGGACTCAAAAATAAAAAGGTACACACTGCAGTATATGACTTTTCCACAAGACTTGTCCTGTTATATATTATCCATCCTAAAACTGAAGTAACACTCCTGCACTTGGAAGCATCTTCTGTAAAGTAAAATGGTCTGACTGGGCAGCATCCATAGCACCTGCAGTCAAGAAATGTGGTGCTGTATGCATGTCCAGTTACTTCAAGATTATAATATTCCTGTGCAGCATGCAGTGCAAATATCCACTGTCACAAATGAAGGACATCTCTGCTTCTCTTGCCAGCTAGGTAGACTTGGCACAAGCATATTTGCAAAAGAAAATGTAATTTTAACAGTACCTTGCAATAAATACACACAAGAGCTTTCTCTGTTATAATAGGCTAAGTTTGGCAGGGCTTCTTCCCCAGCCATATGGCTGAGAGCCATGGATGAACCACTAAAGGGTACTCCTGGCATTTGGTGGTATTTGGATGACAGGTAGGGAAGACAATAGTCACCTGGTAATTCTGGAAGCTGTCCTTACCTGGCTGGCACAGTTTGGACTGAGAGCAAACAAGAGTAAAATTCAGTTCTTTAAAGACTCTATTGAGTACTATGGACACAATCGATAAGGAGAGCCTTCATAAATGCCAGAACAAGACTGCTTTGATTAATATTTACATGAGAAACATTTCACATTGACTGCATTTCATGCAAAGTGTCCCTACCATGCTCTACACACACAGATGTACTTTTTACACTTTCTCACTCAAACACACAAACTGGAAGGTAGTAAATTCCAGTGATAATTTATCATTGCTGTGTACACATCAGCTTGCACACACCCACTACATGTTCTACATGCACGCATGTTGATACACGTTCTCTCACACGCACACACATTCTTACGTACTAAATTCAAAAGCTGAAAGGTAATAAAAGTTGGTGATATATAATTTGTTTATTATTAAAATTAAGACTGGTGCATGCATTTTTATTACCATCCATGTGTTCGACCATCTAAATCAATAGTTATTGTATGTGAGGAAATGAAAATGCAAACTGAATGATTAATTTTACATGCCAAACACAAAATACTGCACAAATTACTGATGTTAGGTTCCCATCCCCTTTCCCCTTGACTTCCATGTCACTCTGTGGTGTCTACCTGTTCAACAGCACTAACAATGCTTATGTACTAAATGCAACCACTTTAAGAGTAAAACAGGTTGATTATATAATATGTTATTATTTTTAACTTTTCACTGGTATACTTCTTGCTCCAGGCAGTGCCAGGTAACAGACAGTAATAACAAAAGGAACTATTTGTGCTACTGCAGGTTGTAAAGTTGTAGAAATAAAACCACAATGGAGACCCACTGAAAAAGGAAAGGGGGAAAAAAAAACAAAACAAAAAAAAAAAAAAAAAAACAAGAGGGAAAACATGTCAAATGTCATTTCTCCCCAGAAAAGAAGCTTACTGAGATAGGAACAAACAAGGTGTGGTCATAATGAAAACAGCATGTCTGACAGTAAGGAAACTCAAGGAAGTTTAAGGTGTGGTTTTGCTGCAAAGGGAGGTGCTGGGATGATGCCAATCAAAAATGGTGCAACAATGGGTGTCCACTGATGAATCCAAAACCATGCTATTACACTCATTCATAGACTCACCCATGACCCTGGACAGGCTCCACCACCCCTTATTCCCTATGAACAGACTGCCTCACCATATCACACTAATTCATTTTGATCAATGTAATATGAAATTCTTCCAACTTTGGGGGAAGAAAAAAAAAAAAAAAAAAAAAAAAAAAAAAACTCAAATAAGACAGTGATCTGAGGATGCAATTAAAACTTTGCTCTCCTGATAAATATGCTCAAGTATCATGGCATTAACAGTAGGGCTTTGTGCACAGTCTCTTACTGTAGTAGCATCTCTATTTAGAATGGCTGCAGAACACCAAAACTATTTATATTTAAAAAAATAAATAAATAAAAAAGAAAGAAAAAAAAGATTCTGTGGCATGGAAACAACGGTAATCTCCAAGAGCATGCGTGCTGGCCGGAAAGGCCACAGCAATCTGGGGTTGTGACCTGGCCCATTTCTGTCTGTGCTCAGTAATACAGTTTCCTTCTTCTTTGCCCAGCTTGGAATGTCAGCATTTCTTGCTGCTTGGCTTGTTCTTCACCCTCTCCTTTTGAACTGTGGAATGGATGCCGGCTGCCTGACTGCAATGCTGGACTATCTGAAAACAAACAAACCACTGGGTAAAAAAGCCTTGGATCCTACAGACAGCTCTGCTTCTCATTAAAAACAAAAGCGCCTCTGTCCAAACATAAGGAAAACAACTTAGGGTTACATAAGAGAGAAAGATGTGACAGGTCTGCTGATGCAGTTTGGACCTGTTTGTGTGGCCTTACACTATCCAACAGAAATCAGCATTTATTTCTGCTAACAGAGGCCAAGAATTATGAAACAGGAAAGCTATTTAATGCTGCACAACAGGCATGAAATAGCCCAGGATATACAGATACCATGAGGACCTGAAATGACTACTGGGGGGATTATATTGAGGAAGTTTCCAGTGTCCCAAGTGTTCCTTTAAGTTCTCCAGTTAGAAAGATACTGGTGATTCCAAAGTCTGATTTCACCCCCACCAAGCAGCAGAGGAAAATGCAGTGAGACAGTCATTATCCAGATCCCAGACACTGCAGGAATAAGCAAATTTGTCCACAAAACAAATAAGAAAAAGAAATGAGAACATTGGAATGGAAAATTGTGATGTTGCCTGAAAGTTATAGGAATATGGCTGCTGCAGAGTACACCAAAGTACTGTGGAACTGAAACTTGTTCCAGCCCCATAAGAAGCAAAGGACCAGCCTGCTATCCTGCATGTGCGATGAATGCAAAGGGGACCAACCTGTGAACCAATTAATCAATAAAGAGTTGTTTCAACCACAAGCCCAGAAGGACCACACATTTCATTGTTTTATGCAACAGAGCTCAGTGATAACGCAAAGTGGGGACATCACAAAAAAAGACCAGAATATATGGAGACTTGCTGTGAGAAAGAGAATGAGAAAAAAGAAAGAGTGGCATGCTCATAGGAATTTTGTATTAAACAGAATGTCGTTATAATATGTATTAAATTTAAAAAAAAAAAAAAAAGTTCTGCATGCATGGAAATCCATTTTGAAACAAGCATGTCCAAACCTGCTTGGGAATAAGGATCCCCATTTGTGTATGGGGTAGTGGCAAGGTTCCCTTGCTGCCCTACTTCCAAGCTATATGGTCTGACCTAATTCGAACAAGAAAGAGCAATGTCTTCCATCCCAGGGCGTTCTTCTTTTTTCATGCCAAGAGCCTTTACATAACTGTGTCACATGACTCTGAGCAAGGCTGCACACAGCAGGAGCTCCATCAGGTACACTGGCTATGTCAATATAATCTGATTATGCAAGCCACCTGCTTGCGCAAGCACACACGCACGTATAAGTAACCAGCAGAACCAGGGACAGAGGAGACTGCCATAAAATCAACCCACATTGGTTGCCTGCAATGTTCTCCTGCTTTGCAGACAGGCTCACGAACAGCTGCGTTGCCAAAGCAACTACTGGTGGGAGGGGGTTGAGGAAGAGACATCAGCTCATGCTGAGCTTAGACAACACACAGACAATGAATTAAAGATCTGACCCACTTTCAGCTCACTAAGACACACTTTCTAGTCATATTCATCCATCTTTTGGACAGCAGTTTAAGACTGAGAGGTTGAGTACCGTTTGCTAGCAAAATTACTAAACACTGAATTTTACAAAAAAGTATACACTGAAGGAAAAGGAAAAAAAAAAAAAAAAAAAACCCCAAAGGCACAAGTTATTCAGCTTAAGGCAGAAAGATCAGCACATGAACCATACCTAATTCACCAAACAATATCAGAACACTCAAAAATGACTAACAAAGAGAGGGAGGGAGTCCATCATAGCTTGCATACACTGACTAGAGGATCTGACTGTGATTCTACCCCTGAATGTCCAAACCAAAATCAGAGAAACCATCCCCACCCCAGGCTGCATCGCCACCATTCCCCTTCCTCCAGGTTCTATCATGCCAGCACCCTAATGTTGACTACATCTACACCATAACCCCAGTACTGCATTAGAAAAGAGAAACATACAAACATTGAACAGAACAACAATACACCCTTGTCTACTTCCTTCTAATACTGTGCTACCGGTCTGTTGGCACAGGTTTTCCATCTAGTGGTGTTTGGGACCAGCAGACATGTGACTCATGCCACACATTTGTTTTGTAAACCATATACAATCCAGCATGGATCACAGAAATTTTACATCCACTGAGGAGAAAGGATAACTCCACATTTCCTCAAAAGTTTGGGGGGGGGGGGGAAGAAAGAAAAAAAAGAGCTCATTTTTTCATTCAACTGAAAAATTATACATTTTTCAAAAAACTGTTACAAATTAATTTTGTTAAAATATGTTCCCTTTCTTTTATTATTACAGAAACTAAAACAAAACCCAGAATGAATGATTAATATGATCACTCTACAATAAACTTTGTGCCAAGTAATGTTAAACAGTACCAAAACATGAAAGAGTTCTTAAAAAACACATTTGATTTAGCATGGCTTAAATCATATAATGTATGCGTTAAAAATGCCAACCATACCAGAGTAATTAAGACCTCACACAGGACAAAAACAGGTGCAGCTCAAGGTTCGCAATGCATAGCAGTGAAGATTACTGTGGTTTTCATTGAAACCTTCCTCCAGCACAGACTGGCGTCATTACACGCATGCAAAGTATTGCTTTATAGTTCCTACGAAATACAGGAGTTTAGCCACACACCACCAAGTAAAAGAAATGGAGAACTATCAACTGCATAAATGAAAGCTTTGCTGAAGTAACAACATTGGGGTTGAGCACTGGAAAAAAACAAAACCTGAACAGTTGCTCAACCAAATAGTTTACTGTAGAAATGATAACCGGAACACACACCAAATGACACCTGTATTCACTTTTGTCAGTACTATATATCCTGTTTTTGTATGTTGTACCATACTTTAGAATTTAGACTTTTGCTCCAACTGTATAATGAAGGCAAAGGTGAACTGAACTGAATGTTCATTAGGGAACTAAAGTTCCCAGATTGTTCATTTGTTCAGTATCTTACTGTGCTTCACTTTTCAGTCATGAGGTCTTAATGCCAAACTACCACTTCTAAAGTCTGAGTGCGCATAATTTATAAATTTACATTTAATCATTTAACCGATACTTTTCTTCAGAGACTTCAGAGAATTTTAAGCTACTGACAAAGACTTCCCTATTTATAAGACTGGGTTTTTTTTATTTTATTTTTTTTTTTATTTTTTAAACTGATGCAATTTGGAGTAAAAATCATTGTCAAGAGCACTACCGCAGGAGGTGCAATTCACAGCCACAACCTTTGAGTCCAGAGGCAGCAACTTTAAGCACTATGCTATACTGTGGCAGATGAAATGACAACAATAATGAAGACTTCAGATGCAAACCTAGCATCACTAGAGTTGTCACTCACCTGGATGGTGGTGTTCCCACCTTCCAGCAGGGCTATTGCCAATAATATGCTCTCTTGGAATACACGGTCACTGGTGGCATTCATAATTAGGTCGATGACTAGGTCAGATGCACCCTCCTTGTCCAGGTGACACTGCACTTCTGCCAAGCTCATTTCCCCACGATTCACGGATCCAGAAGCCGCCCCTCCACCTAAAAAAAAGGTGAGACAAACCTATTAAAACCTTATTACTACTTTTCAAAAATCATCTCTTTTTGTATGTTATCAATGGTAAATATCTTATAGATTACTTTGCCTTCCCAGGAATATTTGGTAACTCATAAGGAAACTGTGGTAACTCTTCTTTGTTAACTTAAGCGCATAAGATCTATGGTCACAGCAAGAACAGCAAGTCAATGCCCTGGGTAAAGTATGCAGACAGACTCCCTTTTGTGTGAAATACTTCCAAAAAGTCAAAAAGATACAGGAAGGGGAATAGTATCAGGGAGAACTTTATTTGGCTATGCACTTACAGACCCGTAGTTATGCTTTTAATATGTTAACTCAAGTCATCATCCAAGAGTTTACAACATCTTTATGAAACTGACATCGGTTTATAATGGTCACTTCATTTGTACGATCAGGGCATGCACGTGTGTGGGCCAAGGGGTACTTTACCAGTGTAGATTGCAGGGTTCATCTAGGTGTCAGACAATCAAACGTTATCATTTACTTCCCTTTTAGTTTCAAAACAGGGAAAGAACCACAGCTGAACTTTTACATCGAGAGAGACACACAGTAAACACTGACAGCTGTGCGGTTTTTCACAAGCTGCTGTTCTTGTTAACATTAACAAACTTTGTTCCTCTATAAATTGTAGAAGGAAGTATGTTTCTACACAAATTAGGGACTAAGGAACACTAGCTTTACGTCTCCTGAAGCCACCAGCTTTGGTTCTGTTTTGCATTGCTTTTGACTCACCTGCTTGGGCTTTACTTGACCCTCCTGGGCCCAGTGGCCCATTGCTGAAACTTGCCAAACTGTCCCTCCTCCCACCCACGCGAAAGTTTCCATAGTAACGGTTCACCAAAATCTGCCTCAGCGCTTCACCCTTCAGGGGGACAAAGGAAACAGAAATGAGGGATTGATTTGATGGTGTTATGATGCTTGCTGATCCTATGTCTGCTACACTCTAATAATGCAGAGGACTCTAGTACTACAGAAACATTTTTCTAAGAAAGTAGGATATGGGTACACAAAGTAAAATCTCACCATATTTTCACATCTGAACTATGCATTGCAAATGTTTATGGAAAAAAGCAAAAACAATCAAAACACTTTATGATGTGTTAAGTAAACAAAAAGCACTTTTTTTAATGAGAATAATTACTCAGACAGGGAACTGACATGGCTGCTGTGTGTGTGTGTGTGTGTGCACGCACACACATGTATATACACAAGGAAGTGGTACACATGGGAACACGTGCATAAAAAGCACTGGTTATATGCTTACAATTTTTTAAAATAGATACGACTGCAAATACGTAAACTAGTTTAATCTTAGCAAGAAAACATCAAAAGAAGGCACATCAATGTTACAGATCAATCACCAAGATGCTTAAGTACAACTCGATGTAGAACAGGAAGTTGTACAAAATACAAAAGAAAAGCACTCATCAGCTGAGTAAACATTCCACTAAGAGAAGTAAAAATAAGGGAAAAGTCTACATTAAGCACCCTATAAGAACCAACCGTAAGAAACATGCTTGCAGCTGATGAATGGGGACATGTGTGACTGTAAACTCACAATATCACTACTGGGTCAACATACCCTCTTTTGGTCCTCCAGTTGCTTCTGGGGTTGGTTTTGATCAAGATCCTGAGTGTGATATAGTGTGGTAGCAAGAAAGCAGCAAAACCAAACAATTTTCAAATGAACAAGATGAAACAAAGTTAGTATCATGCAAAGCTGTTATTTTCCTGACATGCAACATCACTATTAGAAAAAATATGTGATGCAGTTGATTAATACGCACAAGCATTAGTTTAGTGAGGGGTAAGGAATTAAATTTTTAAGGTTATAATTGAGACTGTTTCTTATGCTTTTTTTGTACATTGGGTTTTTAAAATGCAACATTTCAGACTGCTACTAAATATTTAATGATGGTAACTAAAGACCTATGAACTACATTGAGCTGCAACAGTTAAGCACGTAAGATCACACTCAAATGAAACCATGTTACCTACGGAAGAACACAGCACAGCTGTCAGGAAAGGAAACATGAGACTCAAAAGAAAATGGGGTTTCATCCAGGTTACATAACGGTGCAGAAAATAAAAATCAGGCCACAGCACTACTGACACAGTACTGTCCAATGTTCCCATCTGCTACAAGTATGAAAAAAACATGTTCCTAACTAAACAGTCCACATACTGTACATGAATTTTGGCTAAATCCTCACAATGAAACTGATAAAGACCTGCTTTGCATAGAGGCAATACAGTTCATATCTGGTCATGTCTGAGCATCCAAGATCAATGAATGGAGCAGTTGAATGACATGCTTATGGTATACAGGATGAGGACATCTGTAAACTTCATCTGCCCGTATCTGTGTGTTCAGAGCAAACATGAGGGCTGAGCACACCTTTTCAGGAGTCTCCGGTTGGAAGTCCTGGCTGTTTAGTTACATACATCCTGAACTGGGACAAACAGGTCTCTCAACAGTGCTTACCTACCCCTACCACACAGTAGACACCATACAGGGGATCCTCCCTGTGCAAACCTGAAAGTCACCTGCTCCACAGGTTTGGAACACAGACCTCTTAATGTGTAATGGCAACCAAAGTATTTTCCCTTGGTCAACAAAAAGGAGGTAACAACGGGCAATCAGGACACAAAAACTGTGGTCTGATTTTATTGTATGTTCAAAATTCTGATAAACATTGAATTTAACTGCTTGTAGGCCATGAAGCAGAGAAGCCTGGCAGAATCCCACAGAAACAAAGAAAGAGCTGGGGTGTGATTTAAACACGTCGTTTTAGAGCTGTGAGAAGTAACGTTACTCATGTCACCCTTGTGATATTAAATAACAATGAGCAACAAATGGCACGAAAAATACAAGAAATTAGATTACATGCAAGAAAACATAGCTTGTAATATGCAATACACTTATGATACAAACCAGCCAAGTCACCCATAAAGAACACAGTGGCATCCTTAGATAACTAAAAACATTCGGCAAAGTCAAAGAATATTTCAAGCATGCCAGCTACTCGTACAGTAATGCTTGCATCACACACAGCAGAACTCAGAAGCTGCTGCAGTTTTACAAAGTGCTGGCAGAGTCACAGAACTAGAATGTCCCAGTCTGCTATGGAAGCTGGTGGCTGATCCCTGGCAAACAAGTTCCATCCCTGCAGCACCATCACGCTGGTGCTTTTGTTCACAGCCCTGGGCCACAGACAGAGCTGTGCATGCGTTGCAAAAACCCAGAGACAAACACGACATTTTATAAGATCAAAACATTTCTGAAAGTGGAGGTTGGGCTAAAACTTCCACCAGCATTTTTGAAGCTGGGGGGGGGGGGGGGGGGCAAAAGAGCTACATCAAGCAAGGGGCTCTGGGATCATGCTGTTATCTGGAAAGAAAGAAAAGGGCTCTTTGTGACTGATGGAGGTAGACAAAATAAGTCCGCCTTCTTTGGTGTCTTGAGTTGACATCTGAGGTTGATAATCCTTTTAAAGGTTATCACCATAGTTTGTCATGCACTTCACAGCCTTAGGAAGTCACACAATTATATTAAATTTACAAAAATCATTCACCATAAGATTACCAAAATTCTACATTTTCATATGGAATTTCCTGGAGTGAACCATGAACAAGGAGGCCATTTAAAAAAAAAAGAAAAAAAAAAAAGCATAGTTTGTCAGCCATTTCTACCTTGTTCTTATGTAAAAGCCATCAAAAGCTTAATGTAGTTTGTTCTACAAATTTCATACTGGATCACATATGTGCCATACTTATAAGTCAAGAAAGTCATCCATAACTGGGATGCTAAAAATGGGTATTTAACACACCAGTCCCAACCAGACATTGGCGAACATAATGTGTCACTTGACAGGAGTCTGAGACAACTGTACTTCTTGGACTCATAGGACTCTGTATGTCCCAATAGTTCCTGTGGACTTAGCTGGATATTAATGTTTCTGCTGGAAAGAAAATGAGTACAGTGATGCGCTAACATATTTCCATTTATGCAAAAGATGGCATCACTAAGTCCTCACTAAAACACCACCACTTTCTTTGAGTAATTATGGCCCAAAAACAGACTCAGATTAAGTTGTGCACAGATTAAGATGAGAACTCAAAACTGATTTGGAAAAAAGGAGGTTCTACAATCAGAATTTTCAGCCTGAAGGCATACTGTTACAATTGAATTTGCACCTCACATATTCCTTTCCCATTTGTCTCTTCTATACAACACAAGTGTTAATCAGAACCACTGACTGCCCTCACATCCAGACAACTTCCAATTCACCACTTCTGGGAAAAGCGGCAAAACTCCAGTGGCTAAACCTACGGAGCAAAGTCTGCACACAGACCAAATCCAATGGTGAGAGATGAACCTTTTCAGAAGTCAACAGATACAGAGCTACTGTTCACTTGAGCATTTCTGGGAGCAAAAGTTTTTCCAGTGCAGTGGGCCACTGAATGCTAAATCCTGCAGAATGGGTTCACTAAATCCCATTTTTCTTAACCTTAAAAAAACCATAAATGAACAAAGATGCATTCTGCTTAAGAGTGCATACAGACTATTTAATTATTTGGTTTGAGCTGTTAGCTTTCCAGTTAACAGACAAGAAAAAGAAATCTATATTTTGCTAAGGAGGTAATTTCTATAATACAAATCCAATGTTCTTACACCAATGTCAAGAATATTTAAATTAATTTTATTTTTTAGTTGACACTGCTATCCAAGGCAATTTATAATGCAAGGCCTTTATCACACCAAGTTACATAAGATTATTTATCCTTTTATAAAGAAGAGCAATTCTCACCAGACCCGTTGCCTTGATCAAGAGTAATGCACAGAAAAGGGCGTTTTGAACCCAGGAGCTTCAGTTGTTTTAGCCAGATTAAACAATTTCAGGAATATTAAAAAAACCTAGATAAAAACGTACCCAAAATGTAGATAATTCAATTCAACCACAAATTACTGAATTCCTCTTCAGGGGTTAATGAAGTATCCGAGTGTCTGTCGCATGTTTGTATGCCTGATCTGATGTTAATGCCCTTATGTATGCAAAAATGCTTATGTTTCATCCCTTACTACAGTCTGAAATGTACATATCAAATGTATTATGTACTGCTGTGTCCTTAAAATGAAAGAGTCTTCCATTCTATGTTGAATGTCACCTGAGGTCCTTTCTTTTCCAGACTTCATAGTTATTTGTCATATTTATTTAAATCAAAACTGTGGAAAATGCAAACTTAAAGATATAGAAAAAAGGAAAAAAAAAAATTATTTGAAGATGGTTCCTCCAGACAGATGTATTCCATAGTGGACCCAGGCTAGCAGAGGTAAATGAGTGCAACTGCTGCCTTTCCACAGAGGTGGGCCAATCATTCGCTATCCACATCCCTACAGGATTCCAGCTTCCAGTCTCAGGCCTACAGGTCAGGAATGGTTACTAGGTTATGGCTGCCAGTCCTTAAGATTTTTAGGTGTTGCCTGTAGCTGTACCCCATCTGCAGTGCCTTATTTGTGCACTGTGAAAAGAGCCACTGCTCTTCGCCACCAGCATGCTGCAGTGCTGCCAGTGTCTTGCAGTAAACAGCTCTGGCGCACTTTTATTGGCAATTACTGCTGAAGGTCACACATCAGTGGAGAGCTTGAATTCCAGGAAAAAAAGCGTCAGTTCTTATGTAACTACTGCCTGAGAGCTGGCAGCAGCCCAAGAATCGTGCTGCTAAAGGACTGGTAAAACTAGGACGCTTCCGTGCCACTGACAGACACGCTCACAGCGCCCCCTACAGAAAAAGACCGTGCCCAGCAGCTGCTGAGAACTGAAGAGGGGTAAGAAGCAAGAGGGAAGATGCGTGTCAGAAAATCCCAAGCTGAAAAAGTAGAATAAAAACACCGAAAGAAGGGAGAGGCACACAAAGTGGACACAGAGAATGAAATCATAATGGATGAGCACAGAGTAATGAAAATTTCCAAGGTGAAGGAGTGAGAGCAGGAAAGGGAGGCGGACACATTGGCACTTTCATTTGCTGTTATTGCCAGGGAATTAGGAGCGGGTTCCGCTCAGCTGGCTGTGACACGGTGAAGGAGAAACACATGCAGCAGGCAGACAAAGACAGCCTCCGCTGTGCATTCAAATGATCTCCATTACGTAACAGCTGCCCTGCACGTACAGAACATTTCCTTGAAACGTTCCTCTATCAACACATCACCCTGGGCAAAACAACTCATTTCTCTGCCTTGTGTTCCAAAATGCTGTGTGCATAGTGGCAACAGAAAAGGTCATCTGCGGTGAGGTAAAACGCAAGGGCTCTCCTGCTCCTTGCTGTGTATCGGCTATGAGCTGGGAAGCTGTGCCATGTGTGGTGGAGGTGTGTATTCTTGTTATGCAATGGCTTCACGGGAAAGTGGGGAGTCAGCAGACAGAACTCTATTCTCTCCACTGTAGGGGGTGTATGGTGCCTAGTCTAACCGGTAGGTCTGTTAGGAGACTGACAAAAAGAATGCAAATGAAGGCAGAATGACATTCTTGCACCCAGCGTCTCCTTCCGCTTGTCCTATCAGTGTTCCCATTGCTTGCTAACAGTAAAGGAAATGCATCTCCGCTTTCCCACCACCTACCCACTGATTCTTGTCGGAATCCATTTTGTCCTTGCACGTATGAAATGTTTTTCTGTTAGTAACAACTTAGTCTGCTTCTTGAGTATGGTGCTGAGTTGACAGCTACTGTAAATAGCTTCATTTCAGCAGTTTTCCCCAACCCCTAGTTCCCTACCATGGATCACTGACTCCCATCTTCACTCGAGGCCATTTGAGACAGAACCCATATAGACCCATGTTAGTTGGCACAAACTTATCACTACCGTTTCAATTTCTACCAGGTTTACAGCAATGACTCAAGCTAGGAAATTGTATACAGGTGGTAGTGGTGATGGGTGGTTGTGTGAGTATAAAGCTATGTAACATCTGGCTCAACATCATGTCCATTTTTATGCACTTTCTTACACTGTACTCCAGTTCTCATTTCATAACAAATGCACAACTGTTAGTTCAGAAACATTAAGATAAAACTTAAATAAGTAGGCATAAAATAATTCCTAACAGACAAAACAAATCAACATACTGTTATCTTGCTGGAGTACTGCGAAACTAGGGTTCTAGGTCTGTCAGAATGGTCCTGTAAAACATTAATAACAAAAGCAGTTTGTGCCATTGGCTCAAGCCTTTTTCCACCCTTTAATAAACAACAAACATTAGGTCTAAAGTTCAGAACAAACAGAGGAAGTGTATAGACACGAGCACAAATGTTGGCAAGGCTTGTACAGGCAGGTGACTGCAAGCTTTGGGGAACCAGACTACACCAACCATTATCACAGTCACATGACAAATAGGAAGTGGCAGGTCTACTTACTGACCTCAATTTGTACCAGGAAGAGGTGCAAGATGGATGGATGACAAGTCAGCACAATTTCAAAAGGGTAAAGAAACCAAAAAAAAAAAAACCTACATCACACAGAACTATGGAATAAATACAAAAGGAGTAAAGAAGGAAAAAATTGTTAACCTCTGTTACATCCATTTCATCATCAAAGGCAAACAGCTGGAAGAGAAGAGTATAGACCAAGCATTAGTCTGTCACAAAGAATGCAACTATCAATGCATGGAAGAGTTTGGTGAAAATGAACTTTGTTATAATGTTAGGCATTTAAAAAAAAAAAAACCAAGTTGACAGAAAGAGTAGAGAATTAGCCACATGCAGTCCAGTTTTATGCGCATTTGTGTGGAGAATGAAGATTGCAGCAGTTGGTTACTTGCACCCTCTACCAAAGAGACTCATAAATCAGGCTATAGTGTTGTAGAATGGAGTCTCCAGGTTAAAAGCAGGGGCTACTGACATACTGGCCACCTGTTTTGACCAGATATCACCCTACCAAGCCCATGATGCATAATTTTCACTAAATGCACAGGTTTTCTTTGGGAAAACAGTTGTACGACAATGTGGAAACACCCCTATTATACCACTTTGACTAATGAGAGATGGCCTATGCATTGGTATGAAATATTCATAAATAAAGCTAAATCTTTGGCAACTTCACCAATTAAAACCAGATGCGATGCACCACTAGTTTGTGTGTGCTCTCAACATTGTTCAAATATCCTTGAATAAACTACCGAAAAACAGGATGCAGATTGTGGATTCGAGAGAGACTTGGTGGCTCCTGCAGTACCTTTTCTCCATAGCCCCTGTCTTTGGTCATCATCTCACGCAGTGTCTGCAGCACCTTAATGCACAGGCGCTCCTCATTCTCCTCCAAAAGCTGCTTTGTGTGTTTGATCAGCCTAGCGAGGGAAAACACAAAGGAAAGAGCCATAAACACAGCATCTGAGGTCACATATAAGCACCAATGGAAAATGCATACACATAAATATATAAAATACACTATGCTTTTCAAAAAATATCTATACCATATGAAACATTAAATGACAGGTTGGCAATAACTGAAAGAGACATTCATCAAAAACTTTGCATTCCATAATTACTTAGCTGATCCCTTCAAACAGCCACGAAGCCCAGCGGTTTTGCTATCATTGTTGTTGCATGGCCACATGACTATGCAGACAAAGCAACCAACACTTCAGGAATAAAGTAATTTTGGAAAATTACCTCTCTGAAAATACTGTCCGTAAGCAAAAATAAAAACTTTTAACCATGTGCTTCATTGTACTTCTTCCATCGAGACATGAAGAGTATAAAATAATTTTGCTATTAAAGCTTTAGAAGATAGCAATAATTTTTGCCTTCAGGTGAAAGTAAGTAGTGAGATCTGAACCTCTGTCCTTCTGGCTGCAAACCGTATCCTAGGCATATCAGGTGCACTACAAAATTATTATTTAAAATACCCCTAAATTGGATTTAATGGGCCCAGACATATGTCTTACAACTGAAAAAGAAAAGGTTATTCTTTGAAAGAGTTTAGCGAGATTGCAGGGTGTCACATGTTAAGCCATGCAGCAATCCATGATACACTTGAATAATCCCTGTCTGAAACAATCTTCAATCCAGTAAGACACACAGACTGTAATCCTTGTCAACACAGAGGTGTGCGTAAACACAGTAACATATTCAGGGTGGAGCTCCAGCACATCACAAAGGAACATGTGTAAATACACATACAGACTACTGCATGCTTACATCTGTGAAGTGTTCCAGAATACTCAGTTGTCTGCAATATCAGCTATATAGTATACTCTTTGCTAATGATCCAAGATGCAAGAGTCAAGAATTTTTTTGTTAATATAATGGGGAAAAAGGTCTATCTTGCAGGGTTGTCCTAGCAAAACATTTTTCCTTATTTATGCAAATTAACAGAAGTTATTATTGGATCCTTTCCCCCAGGAACATTTTTTTTTCCCCAGTAGAAATTTTTAAATTATTGCCCTGCATACTTAAAATCAACACTAAAGTACCATGCATCAAAAAAGCACACCTTCACCAAGCCTGAAGTGCAGTACATCAGTAAGACATGCCAGGCTGCATTCATCTTACTTGCAAATGAAGCCTCCACTCTCACACTTCTTGCGGGAGTCTGTGTTTTCTGGGAATAGCAGCTCTGGCCTGTGCAACACATCTACCAGCACAGAGAGCTCAGCCTGGACCAGTGGGCGAAGCCGGTCCTCCAGGGCTGACACAATGTCCTGCAGGAGAATCCAGGTGGTACATCATCCATCAGCATTTACATATAGGCACATGAACCTTATGATTCTGCAGCAATCATCCACATACTTACCCTGCAACAGGCTAATCAAACAGTGTCTATCATTGGACATTGGATATTATTCTACAAGATGGTCAATTTGTCCACGTTATATATATATATATTTTTTTGTTTGAAATTTCCTGCAATGTTTACTTGGGCAATAATGGTAAAGTTCAGAGAGATGACCTTAACAGCCTTCTCCTCATGGGTAGAGTTAATGGGCTTAACAGAGTGTGCCAGTTGCTTTACTGTGCCAGGTCCATTTCTTTCTGCTGTTACCACGGCAGTGCCCTCATGGCACTTCTTGCCATGTGACGCACAGATGTAGACTGACTTTTTGCTGCTTTGGCTGTTATCAGTTTTCATCATTCCCAGTTCTGCAGAAATTAGTCATGGTTATGTTATTCTCAGTAAACCGGATATGACTGGATTTGGCCTCCTTCCAAATAAGAAAGTAATTTATTCTCTTAGATTTCCTATTTTAGGGGGCTTCTGAGTCTTCTACAGGTCATTACAATTTGTTTTATGTGGAGGCAGGAGAGCATAGTTCTCTCAGTGGGTATAATAAAGCAAGTGGTTACAACACACAGAGAATGTAATGACCAATCCTACAAAATTTACCTGAGCACTATTTTATGACACTTCACTTTTCAGTAGCATTGCTCAGCAAAACTGTCCCCCCCCCCCCCAAGAAATGGATAAAATACTTTTCTCAGTTTTACTATAAAATGACAAGTAAGCACAAAGGAATGTTAAAGTAAAATTACATACTACAGGCTTAACTAGCAGCTCTTGTTGTAGTCCTTACCACCCACTAGCTTTTCAGGGGATGCTCTCACAACAGACTCCTGAACGAAGAAACTATTTGATGTACGGCTCGTCTAGGTTCATCCTGGGTACTTTTGGCCTATATGATAACCTACACGCTTAACCCCTAGTACTTCGGCATGCTTTACTGCTGTCCACTGTCAGTATTCACCTATAAAACACAAGAACCACATGACCACTGATGTAAACCTCTCACCTGTAGCCTCTCAATGATGTTCCTGTAGTCACGTGAGGTGGTCAGAATGGAGTCACGTCTAGCCGCATTGCGAGCCGATAGGCGCCAACTCATAGCTGTCTTCTGCACAATATTATTGGACTTGACAAAGAGATTATTCACCTGACTGTCCAAGTCCACTGGTATAGCAATTGCACGACTTTTGGCTGGAAAGAAAAAGAGTGTAGTCAATGCACAGATAAATGTATAGTTTCCTGTTTTTCTTCAAGCCCCTGAGCAACATATTGTAACTGTTAAAATACTGAGCCAAGAGAAGTATGGATAAGGGTAAAGACTTTGTGGTACACCTGTAAATATTAAAATAACTGCTATCTGAGCAATATTATTCATTCTGAAGTACTTAAAGAATCATGCATGCTTTAATCATAAGTTCAGTTTTTTAAAATGTTACATGCTGCCCTCTCTTGTACTTACATTCAGAATTTAAGTCAGACCAATAAAGCACTCTGGATGGAGACATACTTACATAAGTCAATTCTTGAAAAATATTTTCTCTGACAGACATAAACACTTCCGTTTGAAAAATTTGTATTACACTATATCAAAAAGCAGCACTGCAACATAGATGAAATCAATGATGCAAATCCAGTAGAGAAAAGTTTGTTAACACAGATGCAGCAGATTCTTACCAACATCTGAAAGGACCTTAATACAGCTCTCAACAGAGCCCTTTTGGGTAGGGACCAGCCAGTTACAGTGATATACCCGAAAGACTCCTTGCAGGAGCTGGACAAACACAGGCTGCCGAGTCTACAGGAGAGCAAGAGACAGGAGAATATGTGGTGAAATGAGGAGAGCAGACAATAAGGGAAAGGGGCAAATAATTGCAGTGCAGAATGGATGGAAAGATAAGCAGAAAGACAAAGAACAAAAGGACAGAAAGATAACAGGAATTAAGGGTAAAAGGAAAAAAAGGTGTAAAATAAATTGAGATAGACAGTACATAAGAGAACACAGTAAAATGAAAAAATGTTTATAAAAGGAAGAAACACAAGGAATAAAAAAAAGAAAATGGTACCTACAATAGGGCTTAAATGGTTCATTGTACAATTTTATGATATTCAGTATAAAATGAAAATAGTAGCTATTCTCCTTACCAATATGTGCCACCACCACCATATTAAAAAAACACTTATTTTAAAATGGGTTAAACAAAACCCTTCCTGCTTAACATTTAAAAAAAAAAAAAAAAAAAAAAAACAAACAAAAAAACCATATCCTTAGTTTTACAGTATGCTGATTATGAGAAAACCAAAGCAGCTGTTTTAAACAGAAAGTGGATTTGCATCTGACACCTTGTGAGAGAGGCTGGGTGGGTTGTATCTGCTTCTGAGATGCAGTGGTCCTACGTGAAAGTCACAATCATGCAGGCCGGCAGAGGGAACACAACTGAAACTGGGGCAAAACTTTTTGGTAGAATACAAAATGGAAAAATCAGCTTCAGTATGAAGCACACAGGCTGAGCGACAGCAATCTCTCAATGAGTGATGGATGCGCCGCATCAAGAAAGCCTGAGTTAATGTGACATCTGTAGGTCACAGTTTGTCAAGCAAAAATTTACAAGTTCCCCCACTCAGGCATACATGAAGGGGAAGGTCTGTTGCACCTACAGTGCCCAGAGGTTGTACAGCAACTGTGTTAAAGTTTAAATACCTTCAATTTTTTCTTGAAAATGTATGCCTGAAGTAAAAGACAATGTGGTACACAATTATAAATACTAATCTACAAATAATGAATAAGCCTTAATCTGAAAACACTTGTCCATTGTAATGCAACAGTTCTAAGATAACTCTCAAAATAAACACATGTATCAGCTAACATCTCCAAATTCATGCATGAAAAAAGTGGGATGAATAAGGTTAAAGTAAAACCATAACCTTGTTTTCTTAAAATAGGTAAAAACATTCTGTGAACTTTATTAGTTTTTAAAAAATGCAAGTAAAATACAAACAAATGTAAGCATAAAACATTAATTCCTGTAGAAACTATTTTATTCTCTTTTCCCACTGTTTCAGGAAAACAGGAAATACATTTCCCAAGTGTCCATGGTAAACCTGTGACTGCCAGCAAAAAAAAGAGTAAGGGGCAGGATCCAACAAACTGATGGACATTTCCAGGAAGAATGGTAGTGACACAAGAATGCTTTGTGAGAACAGCATTCACAGACTTAACTGGGCACCACTCCCAATAGTGAGAGTTCTTGGAAAACAAATCTCAGGTTGCTCAAACCTGAGTGGTAAAACTTGTCACAAACTAAATCCATTTAAGTGGTTTGCATAAACTAGACCAATCAAAGTAGAAGGGATAATTCTAAGGCAGTAGTGCTGGCCAGAATTTGCATTGAAAGGTCCTCCATCCACTTTCACTACAAACACTGAGAAAACAGTTTTAATGTTGAAGAAGCCTGCAGTGAAAAACACTGCTTGGGCAATACTGACAGCAAAAAGTGATTCACCCCTCCAAACAGGTGTCTACAACCTCAGACTTTTTCCAAGAAACCTAAGCTAGGGGGGGGAAAAAAAAAAAAAAAAAACCCCACTCCCATGTCACAATTTATTGACTTTATTTATTCACTTATTTATTATGCAAATAACACCCTACCTAAGACTGTAATGCATTTCAGGAACCAACTTATAAGGTGTAATCAAGTCAGAGACAGTTACAATTACAAGTGTCCCAAACTCTTTAATGTGAAAAATCTGTCTCATATTTACATTCATATTGGTAATGGGTATTAAATAATATCAGTCATATATGCAAAATCTGGTAAATCAAAGACTCGTACCCTTGACACATGTATTTTTTTTTTGTTCAAACTGCTCAATTTAAAAAAAAAAAAAAAACTATGCAGGCAGTGCCACTGTTTCAGCTTGTTTACCTGTAGGCTTGTGCTCTGGTCAGAAAAGGGGGAGCTGAAGAAAGTAGTGACGATGCTCATGACAGTCTCGGTCACGTAGCGCTCCAGGATGGTGTCTGCGTGCTTTCTGTCACTTGTGTTGTTGCACACCTGCAGGTTCATCAGGTCAGCTGGGATACCCTGGTTAACTGTGGCTTTTTGATCTATTATACTTCCCTTAACCACACCAGCAATTTCCACTCTAAAATACATCTATGGTAAACACAAATGCTGTGTCTAAGCATGTAAGGATTATTTATTTAACACATTTAAATTTAGAGATGGGTTTAGAATTATGAATTGTGGCAGTGAAGAACCTCAGTCTATGTTTAGAGGTAAGCCAGTGTGTTTATTGGAAAATGGCTATTCCATCTTCAAAGCTTAAACATTCTAATGCAACTTACTCTGCAGATGTCAACCAGGAAATTTTCAAAGAGCTTCCACATGTGGTTACTGGTATAGATCTCCTTCATCTCAACCTCAGTGTCAACATAGCAGTGGTTTAAGAAGTTGATATAAGCAATTTTCACCTGAAGCAATTTAAACAAAAGAAAGAGCATTCAGTAGTGGACATCCACTTATGTGCTGAGACAAAGTAATGTTGACTACAGCTTAATTAAACTGCCTTTTTTTTTTTTTTTTTTTTTTTTTTTTTTTAAAACTGAGGCTACATAAAGCACCAGGAAGATCGAGCAACTTTTTGTGTTACATACAGTACAACTAAAGATGCAAACCAAAAGGAATCTACACTTGCACTATTGACTGCACCTGGGTTGTGTGTTTGCAAGTGGATTTATGTCCACCTCTCTTTGTGTAGAGATTACATGTTCTCTGTCTGTGTGAGTGAGTTTCCCCTCAAGTACCTTGGGTTTCCTTCCAAACACATAAAGGTGTCAGCTAATAAATAATAATAATAATAATAATAATAATAATAACAACAACAACCATAAACACAAATGTAGCTTGTCACATACTAAGAAATTGCATTCCTGCTGACTATCACCTCAGGGATGCAGTCCTCATGTGTAACTACACGGACAATGTCATCCAGGGGTAGCAGCGAGTTGCACTTTATCTCAGTGTAGACATTCTTTCCTTCTGTGCAGACGGCCAGCAACTCCACCAAGTGGATATGGTACATGAGAGGACTGTTCTCATCCATGCGGTCACGCTCTGACCGCATCATCTGCACCAGTGTCTGGAAGGAGGCGCGGTCATTGTAGAAGACCAGCACATCCTCCCCAGCATTCACCAACTGCAATCCACCGAAGTTGCAAGGTTAAGTCATCATATGAACACAAGCAACATGATTGTGAGAGAGGCTGGGTGGGTTGTATCTGCAGTTAACCCCTCAAACACCAATTTCTTACATTTTGTGCATGTTTGAAGGGTATTTATGTGGTTTAAAGCTTTGAATTGGGTCATGAGAAATTTATAAAGAACCAAGGGTAACAACTGAACTTATGAATTCACTTTTTGTGAATTTGTACGTTTAGATGATCGAAAGGGCTAGAGGTTTGCTGTTGTGAGGTAGAGAGCTACATAGATGCTTACTTCAGCCATCACAATGTCCTGGCATTTTTTTATAAACTTTCCCTCTGCCTTTACAATTGTCTGCAGGAACTTCAGATACTGGACATTCCGGCCATGCGTTTCGATGCAGTGCACAAAGTGCTGCACCACGCGCTCATTGATCTCACTGCACAACTGGAAGTTGTTCATGAAGATGTGCTGCATAGTAATTGCTTCCAGGATCTGTAACATAGGGAATAAGAAAAGCTCCCAACAATCTGACAAAAAACATAAAACTGACTAACAAACTGCATTTTGTAAAGTATAATTTGACAACATTACGAAACAATTTTCTCACCCCTGGGTTGAGGAACAGATTGATATGCTTGTGGAGAAGTGCCTGGTTCTGCTGGTTTCCTGCACAAAAGTTCTGCAGGAACTGGTGGGCCAGTTTCATAATCTCCTGCATGCGGATGTCCTCCCCCTGCACACATTGTAAAATCATCTGTTATTCAGTCACTGATATATCTCCTTTTTTTGACTGCCACAGTCACTTTTTTGATGTCAAGTTAAAATCCAATAAGTAATTCATGGCCACATGGCCACTGTAGATTTTAGATACTGGAGGTCTTCGGTCCAGAGTACAGATCACTAACCCACTGTTCTCTGCAGCAAGGTGTACCTTCTCATAGGGTATCTGCAACAGTTCCAGGACCACGGTATGTGCACCCATGTTCCTCAGCAGCCTTTGCTGCTGCTTCCGGCTCTTGCGGCCTGATGAACCCTCCTGAACACACAACTTGCTTAGTCGCAGTAGAATCTGAGGATGAAGATGCAATTAAAAAAATGTCAGTATGTGAAAAGTCTCCTGAAGTTATTAGTTAATCTATATAGAGAAAACCAGAAATATACCTCTTTTACAACTCTGTAGTTGTAACTACTAGTGCTTTCTGGTTTCTTTGGTTTGTCTGAGCCACCTGAATTCCCATCTCCCTACAAAAGACGTAAATTGCTTAGGATTAAAAAAAAAAAAAAATTTCAGAGCAAATCTGCTGGTAATGTATACATATCTGCATTTGCTTTTTTGTTTTTTAATGTCGCATGTAGCCTTCTTCAGCTGTGTGGAAAATTAGTGATCATTTGACTTAAAAGAGAATATTAAACACAAGCCTCAACCGCAGGATGCACTGATGATAAATTCACTGCAAATATGAGACCACTAGACTAAATTAGTTTACTATGGTGAGCCCAACCTTTTTGTGTTCCAACTCTGCTAATAGACCATCACCCTGGTCCATGACCTCATCTGGACCTTGTCGCTTATAAACCCATAGTTCAGACTTCTCCACAATGGAACGCAGCTGATCCAGGTCCGACTTGATCTGTTTGTAGTTTTCTACATCCTGGCTTGTAACCAGAAGCTGAACCTGAAAAAGGTTGTTTCCTAAGTGTCTATGCAAGGAAAACAAGTGGAAAACACTGAATTTGTGACTTAATGCTTGGATGTTCAATTCAAAGGACATACCAGCCATTATTTGTCCCTTTAAGAAGAAATAATGAAAGAAATGACAATGTATATATGTACTCTGAGCTATAAATTAAAGTGAGAAATACTATGTTCTGTTTTCCAGCATTTACTACTCCCTTATTGAAGCCGCAAAAATTTAATACCTGTTTAAAGGCCTGTAGGACCTCCTGCCTCTGACTGAAGTGCCTGAAGAGCAGATGGAGAGCTCCAGACACAAGGGGTGGGTAGTCATGCATAGTTAGATGGAGTAGGACCCTAAGGAATGTCCTCCCACCCTGATCATCCAAGTCCAGAGGCGTGTTTTCCTCACTGGGGACAAGGAAAACCAGTGAGTCAGAGTCAAGCACAGCCATAAGCTCACTCATTAAGTCAAACAACCAGAGTAAAATAATTCTACTTTGTTTCCGTGGCTAAATGACAAATAAAACTTGCAAAGAAAATACTTAGACATGACCATCAATGCAAACAAACTTAGCAAGGCATCACTTGGACAAAACAGAGAGACAAATCTTTAGTTGGGTATGAAATTGATTCAGTCATCAGCAAGAGTGTTAAATCAAATTGATTAGCTAAATTCAAGTCTCATGTCAGTCTTCTGTTCTTAAGGCCAATACCATTTCTCTGAAATTCCTTTTTAGGCATATGAAATTTCAAGTTATTTAATGGAAACAAATTACCTTAATGCCCAAAAACTAATGTAGAAATCTGTCACAGCAACATTTTTAACTGGGTTTGGGAACACTCACATTTGAAAACACAATGGGAATGCAAAAAAAAAAAAAAAAAAAAAAAAAAAAAAAAATTACCTGCCACCAAAAATACCTTCAGCCTGCTCCTCTATATGCTCAAAATCCAAGGCTCCTGAAAAAAGTAACAGACTTGTCACACAAAGCTTTACATAGTAGTTCATAAAAATAGATTAAAAAGAAAACAGTCCTTAGAATTTCTGGACAGAACTACTATAAAACTAGAATTTTTTTTCCTGCAGATTAAATACTTATCAATCACACACCCATAAGAGTTATAATGTAGCATAATTCTTTAGTCTCTGTTAATGACAATAAGAAATTTCTGTAATAACAAATGTTTATTATGAATTTGTTCAGATTAAGTTACTTTCAATGGCAAATGCACCCATTTCCTGTATTTCGCCTCCATATTCATTTACCAGGCATATTGCTGGGCACTTCCTGATTGCCACTTAATGACAAGTCCACCTGAGGGTTGCTCTCATCAAACTCACGCTTGAAGATACAAAGCAGGCAGGAGATTCGATAGTCCAGCCGGACATTCAGGATGAACTGCAGAGGACAGAGACGCTAAACAATGTAGAATAATAAACTAATAATTTAACAAAGCTGTACAGCAATTTATAAAGAGAATTATGGGTATTCTTGGATAGCGTTATGTTAAATATTTGTGGACACAAAAAGAGTAGCAGATTAGCATCGCTTCATGACTGAAAGATGGTAGGTATTTGTAAAGCTGACTTCATGAAAACAGCTTAAGACTCAGATGCTATGGTATTTTTGACCATTAAAACTCATTAAGATATTTTACTGAGGCAACATCTATGCAACTTAAGTGATGAGTTACCTGTAGGATCTCAATGATTTTCAATTTTGTGTCCATTACCAAGATATCTTCCTTTTCTGGTTCTGTTTGTGTCTTCACAGCATCTCCATTTGGGGGGTTAACAGGAGTTGCGGGCAGAAAACCGCCTCCTCTTAGGACCACCTGAGTCATCAACTCCCCCACACCATGGATAGAGCGCATCACATTACTGCCTGCATGTACAGAAATGACTACACATTATGGGTTCTCTAAAACCAGTCATACAAGTCAGGTAAACATTAGAATATTTTGATACCTTGACTATGGAGTACAGACAAACCTTCAACTACACAACAGATAAGTGAAACTTGCAGACCTAAGACCTTATCCTTAAACAAGATTCACAGACACTTTGCAGTCCTTCAGAAACTATTGCTAAAAATTACCCTTGCTCTCATCCCCCTTTTCCAGTTTGTTAATAGGAAAGATGGTGCTGACGTGAACACAGTCCAAAATGGCCAAAAGGATTTTTGTCAACCTCAGAAGATCACTGAAGGTATAAAAGCCAAAATAAATCAGATTCCGGGCCAAATTCACAACCTTAAAAACAGGAAAAAAAAAAAAGTATTTAGTATATTAGTAGAAAGTTTCACATTTTACCCTCACATAGCTGTTTCTTGTTAAATGGACCCACCTCAAAGGTTAATTTATTTTTCTCTTTGTCAGAGAAGGGGAAACTCTGACAGACTACATCCCTCAGATAGTTCTCCACAAACTCCATCGTCTGCGCAAATCGCTCCTTGATCTCATCTTTGGAAGTTCCATCATTGTCATAGCTGTGTGGATTGTAAAAAGGCACAGAATTTCTTCATCTCTGTTGTAAATGTTTACTGTAGTGCTATTTCAGTGAACCTCTCAGCAAAATGACAATGAGACATGGAACCTCATGACCCACCAGGTCACAGTGAACATCTAGTCATTAGCAAAGTAGGAACATTCTCTCTGGGTTGCAGTTTGGGAAGACAGGATCTCTCACCTATAATAAAGGGCTCTGTTCTTTATTACAATACAGATTTTACAGCCTTGGGGAGAATAAATGTCAGTCAGTATGTTTCCTTGACTATTGAAATGAAATATTCTGGCGGGAAGCTACAAATATGCCAACAGGCTTTTAAAAAAAAAAAAAAAAAAAAAAAAAAAAAAATTTGATGAAAACAGTTACATTTACACCATATGACTTTGTTACAGCATTTATCAATAATTTTTAAACATTGATTTCAGTGAGCAAGCAGTTGAGGCAGCAAGTTGAAAATGTGACAAAGTAACTCACTCGTCAATGGCAATCTTGGATGGAATCTCCGACCACAGACGTGCATACTTGACTGGAGTGACCTGCTCTTGAGGGTCACGGTCCACATGCATGTGCAGCATCAGGCGAGAGAAGGAAGCACGCAGGTCGTAAGGCAGGTCTTCATCTGACATGCAACGTAGGATCAGGTCCACATCCAGCTGGCCTGAGATCTTGTTGATGGCTAGGTACTGACGGTCCAGGCACATGCGGGCAAACAGGTTCAGCTGGTACCTGAACACATAGAACATTTAATGAAACAGAACACTGACAAAAAACTGAAGTCCATTCTGCCCCATTCCCACCTGACATCCTACAGTGAACCATGTTGAAACAGTGATGTCCTTTAAAAAAAAAAAAAAAAAAAAAAAAAAAAAAACCCCATATCATCTTTTCCCCTCCAACGATTCACAACAACTTTAGTTCTCACCTGTAGTAGCGGACTACTTCCTGGTCTTCTTTCTGGCCCTCCTTGGCATCCTGAGCCAATTCTCTGATACTTTTGGTACGGATCTCCTTGTTGCCATCTTTCCAAAAGAGCCAAACCTCTTCCTCATCTTCCTCTGACTCCACTGTGCTCTCGCCAATTGACATGCCTTCAATTTCAAACCGAGAAAGCACCAACCTAAAGGGATGCACAATATTGAGAACGGTATGTCACTGCAAAAGCTATTGCACCTATTCATGACATAACCAAAGATGATTATGATTTGCTGGGTCATTTAAGTACTCAGAGTGGCAGTTCATTTTTTAGCCACTTAACCATTCAAGCACATTGTTGATAACTGCTATACCCAGAACCCTTAAGGGCTTCTGGCAGAGACTCACTTTGTTTCAATGAGGATATCCGCATTGGCAGGGTCCAGAACTGCATTACAGATGAGTTCCTGAGTAACAGGGATGGACTTGTTCATCGACACACACAGATCAGATAAGTAGTCAAGGAATCTGGAAACACAAAGAGGAACATAGCCACATCTCAAAATGAGAGAGAGGAAAAAAAAAAAACTGAGAGGATAAACAGATTATATGGGATCCGGCAAGATTTTACTACTACACAAGAAAACTTCATACATTTACAAACAGAGCTGAACACTGAAGATGTGATATATTTTTCATATGACATACCGAGGCTCTCGGTTCTTTCTCACGAGACTGACAAAGGTGTCAATCTCTGCTGCTGTGATGTGTTTCTCCAGTAGCTTGCGGTTGTTGTGCAGCAAGGCTGTTATTGTGTCCTCTGCCAGCACATCATACCCAATTTGCTTCTGCATGAAGCGAAACTGCTTTGCTATGTACTCCTGTAAGAGGAAAACTGAACTGCAACATTTGACTACTCAAACATATTCTGTAACATTACAGCAGTGTTATAACTTATAATAACGTAATAATTTTGGAACCATTTAGCCTTCAGCCTGATGACCTGAGGATAACATAACTTTTAATATGGCAGAAAGGGATAAAGTGAGTGCCTGAACTGCATATGCCTATGGCTACATGCAGGCTAGCCTAAACCTGTATTACCACATTATATTTTGCTGTGTATTTTTACTACCAAAGTCAGGGTTAAATATTTAGGTCAAAGTAAGTCGTAATGTAGCTGCAGATTGGGGGGGACACCTCAGAAATCAGCATGCGCATTTGACCTACCTGGTTTTTGCGGTAGTCCTGCTGTGAGTGACGTAGGACCCGATAGCAGAGGCGGCAGATGTGCCTGAAAGGTGCATGGCGTTGATCAGCCAGCTCCTCTAAACGCAGCATGGGGCCATCGCCACTGTCTGTGAAGGGTGCCTGAAGCAGCTTGAAGATCTGGAATCAGTGTAAAGATGGTCATGAGTGGACAGGTTGTCAACAACTACCCTGGAACCACAAGGGGAATATTAGTTTATATTTTGGTTGGACTGACCTAATTCACATAAGACAAACGTAGGGATATGATTAAAACAAGCATTAGTTTTGTCTCTATTTTATGAGGTGGTGACACAACAATGACATAAATGAGCAATTACATATTTCGGTAACATGTTTAAGCAACAGACTGAAAAGCTGGTGGTCTTCACATCAGCCAGGCCCCAGTTTCCAAGCCTCAGGACTCACAAATTGTGACTCAAACATCTGAAGCCATCATGGTAAGCCTACCTGCTTAAGAATATTCTGCTCCCTCATAAGCTTTTGCCTTTCTCGGTTGGGCTTATTGACCATGATCTCCAACACGTCTTGGCCATTGTTAGGAATGTCCACCACAAAGAACACCAGATCTTCTAGTAGCTTGGTGACAAACCTTCAAATATAATTTGAACAAAAAGCTTGGCAATTTTGTTACCTTCATTTTGGCAATAATGTTGTCGACACATGAGTGCTGTAGAAAACTGAAAAAAGTTACGCATGTTAGACACCCACCTCCTTTCGTTCTGTGTGATGGTACCCTTTTCCAGCTTGCCAGCAATAGATGCCAGAACTTTGCTGGCATCGTTAGCAAAGTCCAAGTCTCGCACTTCAGCCGGGGAAACGGGCACAATAGCAAATGCTTCTTTGTCCTCCTTAAGGGGAGATGTGCCGATCTGTGGCAATGACACAAAACTTTGCTACTAAGTTTTGATCAATATATAGAAATACCGCTGAAATTGAAAATTGAATAATAATCAGCAGGACACATAGCAATGCTTTTGGTTTCACTCACACGCAACATCACAGGCTTCTCCTCCTCCTTGTCAATAGGGTTGTTTGTGCTATGGACCCATGTGTTGGTACACAGGTGTCTGAGCCTTACATAGGAGTTCCTGTAGAGACAAAGAGTGAATATAAACAACTACAGATATCTTAAAATACAAGGTAAACTCCATACCATGAGCAAAAACACTCATGTTACTCCTGCTGTTAAATTCCTATAATTACAAGGTAAAAACTCGCTGCTCGTCTTTAAGAATAAAATGTGACAATTATTTTTAAAAGGCTGGGAAAATGTACATTAACTACAACTTGGAAACAATGTACTGTGACTCATCATGGATTACAATTAATAATCATCGTCTCAGGTGTGGTATGGTGGCATAGTGGGTAGTGCTGGTGCCATACAGCTCATGGACTGAGGGTTCAACTCCATTTATGTTGGTGTAGAGTCAGCATGTTCTTACCATGCTTTCATACATTTTCTCTGGGTGCTTCCACATCTGTCTTTCCGGTCTACAAATGTATTTTGAGTGAAATGGTGACTAAATTTCTAGTAGTGTGTGTATGTTTGATAGTGAGTCAATGTGTGTACTAGTGCCATGACATTTTGCATTGTAGATGTTCCCTGCCTCATGACTTGTGCTTCTGGGATAGGCTCCAGACTACAGTCATCCTACATTGGAAATAATGTTCATTATAATGAAATAATGAACTTAACGTCACAGGGCAGATACTAATCGAGGTTGTTCACAGGTAGCTGGTATCCTGCAATTTAGTGCTAACTGTGGTACCTCAGATGCACACTGACTAAGGCAGTAGATCACAATCCACTAAAGACAGACTTCAATGAACTATTTCAGCTTTTCAGGTGAGTTTTTAAAATAAGTTTGGTTGGATAAAAATGGTGACACATGCAGAACAAAATTAACTTATAGGACCAAAAATTCTCTCCCAAGTGCGTTTCTCTTCCTGTCTGAGCACACATGCATACAAAGACACATGAAAACATGTATGCTAAGATTCAAGGTTGCATGTACAGACATGTCCAAAAATCAGTGACTGTTCTTGTTCAGCTGGATAACTGCCAGACTCATAGAGCAAACAACTTATCTACTGTAAAGACTATTTCATCATGATCTGAAATGTGCCCAGTCTCATGTGAGTCAGACAGCAGCATGTCCACCCACTCAGTTGACGGGAATCAGGAATAGGTTTGGGCTTCAACTACAAAAATCAGCCTGGGGTGTAATCCACATGTGTTTCATAACCTTCAGACCCAGCATGCCAGACATTAATTCAGCTTGCCATGATTCACCACTGCTTCACAAACTTTTGCAGGAAAGGGGAAAAAAAAAAAAAAAAAAAAAAAAAAAAAAAAAAAGACCTTTCCTCAAAAGAAGAAACTGTATCAAACAGCGCTGAACCAAACCAGTAGAAGATGGACTAGTAAATAATCAAAATTCACATCTCCATCATGGAAGTACACACTTTGGAGCACATTCACACACTGCATACATGACTTTTGTAGCTTTCAAATAGCCTGTCTGTAGTCAGCTTTTCTCCTCTTTGGTCACTGACAACATGGGGTTATTTTAAGTGCTGCTAAAACCTGGGGAATTCCCTGCTTTGCACGATAATTGTCAGTGCCTAAAATGGTTGTAGAGAACTGCTTGGCATGGCAACTGTTGGTCTGAGGTTCTTCACATTATTTGGAAAAAGAAAAAAAAGAAAAAAGTCAAAGTCAGGCTATCACATCCTTTTTTTAGGTGTCACATTTTTGCCATTTTCACATCTACTACAGATTCCAGTGAAGTATGGGACTTTCCAGACACGCCGTTTGTTTGGCTGCTGGCTACCACGGACAAAAATTTGTTTAATTTGGAGCAAAACGGAGTTCAGCATCTAAACTAAAGCCTGTGAAGTAGTTGTTACCTTTCACTTTTTCATAAGGAGCTCATGGATGTCCTACCTGGGAACCAGAGAGTCACCACCTCTCAGGGTGGTGGGGTCCAGCTCAAATATGGAGGAAATGTCATTGCCATCTGGCACAGCAACCAGGGTGTACATGACCTTGTCTTGGGTTATGCGTAACCGTGCCCTGTTCGCTTCCTGGTCCGAGTCCAACTGCGTGTGAAAGGATGAAGACAATCTGTAATGACTATAAAATCATGGTGAAACAATTCAACAATAAGCATCATAACTGATCAGTACCAAATTTGGGAATGGAACAGTATATACAGTCTATATGTCACATAAGCCAAGTCCTTAATCAATTGGACACATACTTAATTGTTTTTTAATTTCAGACTGCACAATTTTGATCTGGCCTGGTACTGGTTTGTTACAAAGGAAGAATGAATAACAACATTCAGAATAACAATAACAATAATAATAAACAAAACCAATAAAGTATTACACATCATCATATCAAAGAGTAATGGTAATATGATGATCAGAACAGTACTTTGTTTCAAAGCATCAGTTAATCTGTACAGTAAATCAGAAAATGCATAACTGACAATGAGCAGCTTCAGCAGCAGTAAACCAAAAGTCCTGAATTTAAGTGATAGACCCAATCAGGAAGGCCAGACATTAAACCTTCTATGTTCTTTTTGTGCTGTGATTAATTCACAGTGACATTAGTCCAGTTAGTTGTTTCTATCTACATTAAATCTGATGGTGCACAGAACAAAAAAAAAAAAAACCTTATGAGATGAACTGCATGATTTGGGTCCTTTATTTGGTCCTATGTATAATTATAAAACTCAGTTTTTAAACTGAGTCACAACATCTTTACAATTCACTCTGCACTGCAAGCATACAGGTATATGAAGAATATGTCACATGTTAAATTCAGACATGCTTTCATGCCAATATAATTTATGGTAACATGATGGCAGGATAACCCTGGGGCCTCACTACTCCTGGGCTGTGGGTTTTCTCCCAGTGGTCGGGTTTCCTCACATAGTCAAAAACATGCATTTCAGTTGAATTAGTGATTCCAAAATGCCCCTAGTGTGTCTGTCAGTGTGTGGCTCACCTTGATTTGTAGGGTTCTTGGAATGATAGCTTTGAATGATATAGTTCATATTCATATAAAAACAGTATAGTATTTGGAGGTGAAAAAACTGAGATATCTTTAACCCAGAATTTCTATTTGTTGTTATTTTATGCTTAGTTACACAGGGCAATTAAAAATCATCATAGCATAATGTTAATCTTTGGCATTCAATGAATTTACCCTTTTTACAAATATTTGTCTCAACCCATTACAATTTAAAACACCATGTACACATTTTGACAATCACACAGGAACCTTAAAAGGGGAAAAACCTAATGTGAAAAACCTACATTATGGGAGTTAGTGGTAAACACTTCTGTATGTGATGCATAAGAATTATTTGCAAGAAAAATATGGGGAACCAATTTCTGAAACGTCTCTTGCCAAATAACCACAGTGACATCTAGTGGCTGCAATAAGTGGTTGTTAAATTACAAAGGTCAAGGAAAGGTAAGCGATCTCACCACAAAAATATACTTAATACAGACGTAAAAATACTGCATTACTGTATACTTTACATTAGTATATCATAATATCAATTCACATTTTTACCTGTTCTTATTACTGCTGCATAAACAGAGTAAAGACTCGGTTTCAGGCTGTGCCGAAAAAATTCCCCTTTAGGGGGTTAGTCCATGGACAAATATCCATACAGGTTATTAAAGTTCTAAAAGGCCTTGTCTGTTAGCAATCTGTGTGTGTTCAGCAGGTTAAGCAAATGCTATGACTTACGTAAAGGACATAGCAAGAGACACCCTCAACCATCTGCATAATGAGCTACAGAATATACTGCGCTTGCTTACGCAGGCTGGTATTCAATGAAGATCACTAAATCCTACAACCTATTGGTTACTGGACTAACATGTTACCCGTTTTTCCACCTGCTGTTCCTTGTCTTGCCTCAACACATGAAAGGAAAAATGCAGTTTGAAAGTGCAAGGCCTGAATAAGGAGCAAGATGTGCCAGAATCTTTGGCCCCCAGCACCAACAGCAAATGTATTCTGCAGCACATCACTTACAGACAAGCGGGAGTCAAGGCATTCTTCCTCATAGTCTGGATTCACCTGAAAGCATACAACAAATCATCATTACAAATGCAAGTAAAAGGGGTAACAAACTGAAAAATTGTCTTGTGTTTTATGTTGTTTTATATTAATTTTATGCAAAACATTTTTTTTAATAAATGCTCTTTGTATCTTTAATGAATACTGTTTAATCCTCTGAATTTAATTCTATCCGAAAAAATATCAACTCATATTGACTGCTGGTAGGACTGAAATTAATTTTAAATAGTTCATTTCACCACCTTAGAACTTATGATGCCTAAATTTAATAACCCCTGAAAGATTTAGAATTACATAATTTTATTCTTTTAACTGTGCAATATTTTGTGGAAAATATTCATTTCCATTAAATATTCTCATTTTTCACTGTCACTTTCATCCAAGGTGCCTTTAAATGTTAGATTATACAATTTCCAGTTAACAATTGTAGCAACACATTGGTACTCATACTCATGAATACATGTAAACACTTACAGCTGTAGATGTGTTTATAAGAAATGAAGAATTAATAAAATAGCAATAAGAGAGGTATGAAACTATTTAATAAAAACATAGAAAACACTAAAGGAAAGTCAACAAAAGTGACAGCTCACCTCTGCAGCCAGGTAGTGTCCAGTCGCCAGGTGTTTAAACCTGAATAGGCTGTTCCAGTACCCGGCCCCACCCCTACATGGATCATGCTGGACAACCTGCACAAGGGAGAAGCGCACCATGAGGGACGTCATACGACCAACAATGAGAAAAAGGCATTTAGACAGACACCGTGGAAAACCAGGTTCCACATCGAACTAGAGAGCAGGACAGTGGAGGTTTAAACACAGAAGCTGAAGACTGCCGTTACACTTGAATGTGTCAGTTATGTCCTGCTCTGTCCAAAGTGGTCCATATAAGTCACAATGTCCTTTTAGAAAATCAAACCAGTAAGACTCGAGAGGTGGTACTATTAGACAATGGATGTATTTCAATGATGTGGAAGCAGTCCATCTCTCTATTATGGACACTAACCTCCACTTCCCATAAGGCCTTGCTGCTTGTGGCAGATGTGGCAGACTGTCGCCCTGTTGTCCGTAGAAAGACATACTGCTTTTTGCGGTGGTCGTCACAAGTTAGAAACTTCTCTTGCTCAGCATGGAACAGCCGCACAACATCACCCTAGCAACCAGAAGAAAGGAGCAGATATCATAACCCAGAAGTCATTGCTACATGAGTGCTTAGGGCACCTACAGTATGAATGAAAAATTCTATCAGGCCCCCAACACACTGAAACAAGAATGCAATGCAGTTTATTTCATTAAAAGTTTTGCAATGTGAAAGAAGAAATACCCCTTTTAAAATGACTTCCTGGTTGTCACTCCACTTCATGAAGAGAACTATTTTCCAGCTTGTGTTGCAGTTTACAGAGTTCACCTGGAACAAAATACCAACCCTCACCAAAAAATAAGCACTGGAGCACATACTTCAGACAAGGATTCAGATGATTTGCCTGCTGCAGGACAACACAGGGCTCCATTTATCCAATGGAACTGACTATCTGCAGTGCTACCTCATACCCTGTATTGTATATTTATCCAAAATACTTGAAAAGTTAAAATTAAAGGCAAAAGCCTTCAAGCTCATACATTTGATATTAAATTAAACTTGTAGCTTTATAACCCTGAGGTACCTTTAATTTACAGCACAATGTTACTAGGCTGTAAAACAGAGTCCTTATTTACACTTAAATTTGATTTTAAGGACAATTGCTGCCAGACAAAGACCATATATCTAAAGCAATTTTAGCTAAATGTGTTCCAGATTCTTACATAAGCAAATCTGTCTGCAAATTATGCTATTTCTGTATAAAGGTTCTGAACACTTGGTGGGAAAAGGAAATGACCTTTGAACTACTCCCTTGGAAAACAAAGGCCCCATGGTTCTTCAGCGCCTCCCGTGTAAACACCCACCTCATTGCAGCCAGGGTTGTCCACCAGTTGGTGGCTGCTGGCATGGAGCGGCTGCCCAGCATTAACCGGGTTCAGAACAACCTTGTCTCCAATCACCACCTGCACAGGCAACGAAAAAGATACACATGAACAGAGCAATGGGTCAGAACAAGAAACATATCTAAATCAGCACCAATGCATCAACATATTTCATATTCTATGGTAATGATCACCACCAAATAGTAATTTTCACACACTCACTCACTATGAGGCAACAGTAGAGAGATTACTGATTAACTGAAGTTACTAAAATATTACCCTAGGTTCTGTGGTGGTTCATATCATTCAGACATTAAACTGGCCATTTTGGGATTGCTCACTAAAATGTATTTGAGGACACATTGCTTCTGCTGATGATAAACAGGAGACAGACCTTAGACAATGTCTAGCATGTCTTACTATATTCTATGGACACACTTTAGCGTGAAACGAGATACATAAATCAAACACAATGTTTTTATTTAAAAAAAAAAAACGGTTGTAATGAAGAAAAAAAAATTGTGATTATCTTGTGATTATTTACTGGTTTACTTTTACAAAATTTCATTTTTTGGAATACAGCAGTAAGTAAGAGTAGCTAGTGCTGAAGCTCTCATGTTGTACCTGTTGCTCTGGGTTGATAAAATAAAACCCATATTTGCATGTTCAGAGATATGGGTGCAGTATTGGAGATAATAGAGATGCAACAGATGTACCAACAATCTCTTTAAACATGCAAGTGCATCTTCTAAGCTACCATGCTGACTCATTACATGGGTTTTCCACCTAGCAAACATATATAATTGAAATGCTAGACAGAAATACCACATTGCATCCCAGAATCCAAATCTGCTATCCAGCAGTACCTCATGTATACCTTCAACAATTACCTGGGGGTCAGTCAAGCTGCTACAGAATGAACAGCACAAGTTGCATGTGCAGCATCCATCTTTAATTTTTTTCCCCTAAATTTTATACCTACTATGTCTGTGGTTCTAAGGACATAAGGAAAAGTATATCCCTTTTTATTTAGCCAAGGTCTTTGTCCAGACAGATTTGCATAATTTCATTATTTCATACATGTGCAAAATATGCATATGAGATCACAAAATAATCAGATAATTGATAACCCAGGATGACAGGACACAAAACCCACACATTCATAAAGAGTGGCAAAAGATGTACATGCATGAAACAAGCTGTGCTGGTTTTAAGGTTAAAAGGTAAACGTTGCATTTGATTGTTAAAAACTACCCAGTGAATGCTGGAAAGAGCCATTAACCACGCTATGGAGAACACTCAGAGACAGAAGTGCAGTGCATGCTGGCTCATGCTGGAGGAAGAACAGTGACTGGCTGTGGATGTGGAGGAAGGAGGCAGAGTGGGAAGAAAAGTAGAAAGGTTGGCAAGTTTATCTGCTACAGCAAAGATGAAGCAAAGCTCACTACTTAGAATATAAATATGCCTGCCAGTGAATGCACAGCAAAGTATAACTAATCTCAGACTATGGCAAAAACATCTGTCTTTCTAGCATTAACAATCTGCATTGAATTTCACAATCCAAAGCCGGAAAGCTGTGGCACAAAGATTATAAATTAAAAAAAAAAAAAAAAAATACAAACTGACCACACATTTGAGCCAATAGTGCTCAAAGATCCTCTAGACCCGTAAAATCTAGAATATGCTACATGGAGTTGGACCACTGGCTGATACTTACGCTGTCTCCAATGGAGCGCAACTTGTAGAAGGGCTGAATGTAGAACCAAGACCCTTCGTTTCCAGCGCCATCCAACATCACCCGCATAGCGTTCTTCTCAAGCAGGGCAGGCAGCCGTTTGTTCACCGTGAGGTACTTATTACTCTTCAGATGCAACAGCTGCACAATGGTGTTTCACACAAAAGAAAGGCACACGGTCAACACAGGGGGACAAAGATTGGAAACTGTCTGAACTGACAGTGAATTAAAGTCTTACATAACAAATAAGACAAAATCTTTTGCTCAATGAGATACACTAAGAGGAGTGATTTTCTAAGGTTGTTAAAGTGTTGCAGACCAAGTGACTGTACCATGTCAGTCCAGCTACTGCTCACTGCAAGGCAGAGTATGCCTGAGCAATGACATTGAAGAATGGCATGCAGACATACACATACCTGAATGACATTCCCATACTGTATTATTGTCCCCAGCAGCTTCCTGTTCTCAGACTCATTTTGTTTCTTTTCCAGGTCTGCAGCATGCTGTGGCCAAGAGGTGGGAGATAAGACCAAAACATGCTTTCTTAAAAGTGTACCAATAGTGATGCAGTACAAGTTTGCAGCTGAAATTTCAGCAGCGCAGAACTACTGTTGTCTCACAGTGCGTGAGAGGTTTGAAGCTTGCTTGAGTCAGTTTCCTGCAGGTAATCTGATTTCCTCAACAGTCCAAACATCTGTATCAGATGAAGTGGTGACTCTAAACTGCAAGTAATGTGCATGAGTGTGTTACACTGTTCTGGCATATAGATGAATGATCGTAGGCAGTTTACTGCAGTGATGAAAAAGGTATTAGCTATATATTACACAGTACAAAGTAAGCTATTTTGGAAAAAAGCATTTACAAAATTAATGAATGTATGTCCTTGAATAGTACTAAAATGAAGGGTAAATTCCTGCATTCCTGTCATAACTGGTAAGATACAATCACTAGCAAGGAAATACCATTACTGCAGTGTTACACATGAAGTGACATTATGTAGAAATAAAATGTCAAGGAAGACAAATGACCTACCATCAGCGAAATAATAATAATAATAATAATAATAATAATAATAATAAAAAAAACCCTTTAAATAGGCAGCAGTAGTTTTGTTGGATGCATCTTAACAGAATCCTACAAAAAAGTATTGGTTATTTGTCTATGACATGAAGGATACACGTTGGCCTCATAACTAGGTTACATGTGTAGTTAAATACACACATCTCTTCTCCCATTAGAAAACTTTGTGTGTGTTTTTTTTTTTTTTTTTTTTTTTTTTAAGTGGCAGAAAAATCAAACACACACACCCATGAAAACTTTCCTTAATGTGTAAAGAACTCAGTAAGTAAGTGGACAGGCAGGCACTCTATTCTGAAGTGTTCAGTTGTCTGACTGAGCTCAAGCTTCAGTTTTGTAAATCCCATTGTTAAAATGTTCCTGAAAGTTTTAGAAATACCTGAAACAAATATTACCATCACGCATTCTTGATGTATAAGTGGAGGAATTAGTATTCCTGTTAAGAAGCCCTTTACTTGCTGATCCCTCAAACTCCATCAACAGAGAGACTTTTAAGAGACATTCATTAGAAATTACACAAATATCAGAGTCCTGTCAAATAGGCCCAGATGCAGAGTTGCCTAATGCACATTCACCGAAACCCTGAGGATTTAATGTGGCCCACTAGGACTCTGGAATTACAGATTTCCTACGCCAGCTGGAATCCAGCATTGAATTACATGGACATGATTCTTTCTGGTATTAAGAAGTTTGTATGCTACTCAGGATTTACTTAAATACTGGCAAACTTTGAAAACAGGCTCAGCATAACTGAAATGTTACACTTTAAGTACATAAGATATTTATTCATTTCACATTTTCTACAATCCACTAATTTGTTGAAAAAGGCACAGGGCCCAGGCCTAAGAATCCCTTAGCAGCAGACAGGACTTGATGCACAAGATGTGGTTGCACTTGGCCATCATTTCAACAGAATACTTACATGCAGCTTGTTCAGGAGCACCGTGTCTGTCGTGCTATTTCCCCCAGGCTTTGCAGCTTTCCAGAACTGTTTCTGTGCTGAGTATCTATTCATGGGACACAGCTTGAAAAGGCAGTCTAGAAAGAGAACGCAGGAGCAAACATAACACGCGTTTTAAATCATCGTTCAATGGGTCAAATTCAGGTCAGATCAGCACTAGCGTCTACCTTGTCAACTTAAACATAGTTATACATCTGTGCTTTTTGGCACATAGCCCACATGAAGATCACTAGAAGAAGAGCAGTTTAGTTTATACAATTTGACTCAGCAAATTCTTATCCATAGAAAACAGTGGTATTGTAGATATTGATCCAAAGGCATGTAACACACAGCTGTGCACACATGACCTAAGGGCAACACAAAGTCAGAAATTCAACTGAATTTTACATATGCAAAATGTGGAAGAAAAATGAGTTACTTGGAGGCAACCAAAGCAAACAAGCAACCTATACACAGTCAGACATGGACATAGCCTCCAATGTGTTCATAATGAAAAATTAATTTATTGTTGGTGTGAAAAAAGAGAAGGTAGATAATGAGGTTAAACTTGGTTAAGAGTTACATACACAGGTGTAAAACTGGCCAAAGGGGCTACACTGAAGAATAAGATTAAAAGTCTGATGGAAGGTTTCATCAGTCCAAGGCATAAAGGTGTCATCCAGAGAGACTGTGATGCAACACTGTAGTCCACAAAATATTACACAAGGACTGAGTCGACCAGCAGATGTGTATGGTCCCTAGTGGGTGGAAATGGCTCGGCATCTGATTGGCTACTCAAAAGTAAAGTGGGTAGTGCAGGCAGGAGCAGGTCTCAAAGCACTCAATAAGTATTGATTTTCCTAAAGGGAGCAACAGAGATTACTGGCAGCATATACATGCAGAATGAGAATGCAAAATAAGGATGTCTTGGAGTAATTCATCTTCGACCACATTAAAACAGCCTTTTACTGCATTATATAGTAAAACTGCATAGCAAATTTATACAGGCAGACACATTCCAATCCCATTCCAATTCTCTACCCTGTCAGAGTTACAGAACCAGTGTCCAGCCTCAAATCAAAACCTGTTAAATTGGAGTCAAAAGTCCATCTGATTAAAACAAACTCCGTGCTGTTGTTCACAACTGTTATCATACAAAAGCACAACAAAGACCTACTCAAATATACTAAGGTTATCAGACTAGTAGGACAGTAACACATAGGTTGTTTGCATCAGACTGAGAAACAGATATTAAAGAGAAGAGAGCAAGGCTTGTAGATGGAAGCAGGAAGGTGAAGATATGAAAATTAGTATGTAAACAGGGCAGAGTTTGCAAGTGTGTGTACAGAATGGCCTCCTCTCCAGTGTACAGCATCACTGCAAGGCTCATGCAAAAAAAAACCCCGCACTACACTTCTACACAAATACCGAGGGTGACATTTCCATGCAAGACAAGCAGGAATATTGGATTCACAAGATTTGAGACTCATTTCATTAAAAAAAATAAATAAGGCAATGAAGGATCCATGATCAATACTATAATTGCCACCAGAGACTTATTCAAGTCTAAAATAGACATCCCTCATTATCTGAATCCAATTCATCCCAGAAAACTCATCTGATGGCAAATTTGAGTAGCACCAGCATATACTCTATTACTTTAAATGGGAAAAATATACTACCCATGCATACCAAAACGGCAAACCAGTTTCCCCCAAATATCACTAAAATACTCAAACACCTACTGTATATAACAGTTTAAAGATTAATGTAAATATGTACCATTTAACACAATTATCTAACTATTAATTACTTATTCAGTGGATGTTTGTGTGCAGTACATAATGATACTGTACAGTATCAGACATGAATTTCCGTCTACATTAAGGAACATGTATTGTAATCTAAATAAAAAATTAAATAAGTTAAAAATAGTGAACAAATCTTTTCCTTAATGTAGGAAGATGATAGCAATAATGGAAGACAATGAAACAATGTGAGCATGAGATGTGATCATACCACGATAACAGCTGAGATACGACTGCAGCACACTCCTGCTGTTGCCTTTCCTAGGGAGTTTCACAATGAAAATTTCAGGGCTGGAGTTACTACTCCAGGGTAATTTTCATTTTAACTTGATAAGTAATGAACCAAAGCAGGGATCCACCAAGCACGTTGCATTTATTGAGAATATCTTCATAACTTCACACTTTGTCAAATGTATACATAACAGAAAAACCATCTAATTATTCAATTGAACAACACACCCAAAATTGCAGACAGACACTTCTCTGAAATTGCAATCATTTTTCTTAAAGCAATACTTTCACATTCCTAAAATTCTACAGCTCTCGTATGAACACTCTCTCTCACACGCGCACACACACAAAATCCACATCCAAAGAAGTTTTGAAGGATGGGATTAATTTACAGCAGGTTGTCAGTTTGAGCAGTGAATTTTGGACATAAAACTTTTGCACTGTATTATAGCATTTGGATAATGAGAGTTTGGATACTGAGGGTTACACAGAATAGCATACGGGCTCAGTTACACTTATGCAAAACATAGGGGAACACTTATGCACCTACACTACTTCAACAGGCAAATTCCACCCCAGCTATACTCTTGTCATGCAAATGTCATTTAGGTGTGCCTGAGTTTTGGCTAGCAGTGTAGCACTAAAGGATATGGACTTTAAATGTAAAGTCTGCTGGTTCAACAAACACTACTACTATTACTGTAAAACCCTTGGGAAAGGAACCTTTTCTGAGTAGATTCAGCTATATTGAAATACCTATAACACAGCAATAATCCCTTTGTTTTGTACATAAAGCAAAATAGTAGTAATGCAGCAGACCAAGAATGTCCCAGATGGGACATGTTTTCTACTGTGGATTTTCTAATGGGACAAAGGAAGTGGAAACTACGAAATCTGTCAAAAGCAACCATCTAAATGGCAACATCAACTTTCGGAGAAAAAGGTATAAACTTCCTCACCTCAGTCTAAGGGTGAGCTGTGTAAGTAACTCCTGCAACAACTGAGTCGACAGTTTGTGGTGCTGCCAGCTTGTGAACTCCTCCCACATTGTTGCATAAATTGTCTGCCATAACATTTGGCTCAAGGCACAGGGCTAAAATTGTTATTTTAATAAAGCTGTCACTTTGATCTTGAACAAATTTTATTGGAAACTAAACAAACCATATATTTATGGAGTTAAATATGGAAATGTAAACAAGTACTTACAGATTTTACTGGAGTCTTCTGCATCATGGTTTTTAATGTAGGACTTTGAGTTATATGAGGGAACATGACATTAGTGTAACTTTCTGTGTATTAATCCACCACCCCAGGGAGAAGTACATATGAATATGGCACCTAGCGTTTAGCTTGCAGTTTATATTCAGTGTAAAATCTGTCCTACTTAAAGGATGGGAGATGGCCTTTGGAGGTGTGCATATGGTCAAATTTACAGGGCTTGACACAAACATGTACAGCATGACTAAAAGAACAATGAAGTTAGTAGCTATAAACATGCTGCTGATGTGAAATGAATTACAAGTCAGTGTGATGGAATATGACTATTTTGACTCACAGAGCTCAAAATGTAGACTAAAAGATTTCTGTACACTCATTGCTAACTTTTACAAGCAATGGCAGTTTCCTGTTAATGCTGCATTAATATTTAATCCCAAGGATATTGCTGTGCTTTGTAAAGTGATGCACAATAAATAGAAACAAAATTTTCACTTGTATGACCACACTTGAAAGTCAATACCTCTCATTGTGAAAAACACAATGATTGTTTTTAGCTCCAGATAATCTAAAGAGCAATTCAGTAGCTTAAGATACACTGCCCACACCAAAAAAAAAAAAAAAAAAAGTCAGCACCTGGGTTTAACTTTGTGTTATGATCTGAGGTTGCTTCAGTTTGTCAGGTCTAGGTGCAGCAACGTTACGTGCCCAAAAAATGGGGTAAACTGACTACCTGAATATACTGAATGACCAGGCCCCCATCAGTGGATTTCTTCTTCATATTCCAAGATGACAATGCCAGGATTCATCGGGCTCAAATTGTGAAATAGGGCTTCAGGGAGCATGAGACATCATTTTCACACATGGATTGGCCACCAGAGTCCAGACCTTAATCCCATTGAGAACCTTTGGGATGTGCTGGAGAAGACTTTACGCGGCGCTTCGACTCTACCATCATCAATACTAGATGTTGGCGAAAAATTAATGCAACTCTGGATGGAAATAAATGTTGTGAATTGCATAAGTTTATTGAAACAATGCCACGGCAAATGCATTTCGTAATCAAAGCTAAAGATGCTCCAACAAAAGAGCGTGTGACTTTTTTTTTTTTTTTGGCCAGGCAGTGTAGTAACTTAATGGGGAAAGGGGGGGGGGGTTGAAAGACAAAATGCTATAGGTGAATTTGGCTTGTGTATCTCACACAGCAAATCCAAAGATATTGGAAAAACCCCATGAAAATACAATTGTGCCATGAAGAAATACACCAAAACAAGCATTACAGAACTACAAAAACCAACAGCTGCTGTTGGCAGTGATGACATGGAGTATGCAAATACCCACTAGAAAATACTATACATTATCAATAGTTTTTAAATATCATCTTTTGCTAACTTGGGTTCAAAAGGGAGAACTTCATATTGCTAGTGAAGGCAACCTTGCACACTAACTAAATAAATAAATGAATAAATAAAGTTCCTCCATGGTATGGACATTTCAGGTGTTCTATAAATTAGGACCTAATCAGACAGTACAAAGTCCTCTTCAGACTGAAAATGTAAAACCACTCAATTTATCTGCATAAATGCTGGAACCAACTGTTTTCCAACAATCAAAACAGAAAAATTACCCTTAGTATCCATATAAATCCATATAAGAATTCTAGAAATAAGCAAATCTGAGTCTTACCCACTTACATAGTGAGCAAAGCAGTCAAAACACACCAACAAGGAATAAATCTATCCATCACATGGAAAGCAAAGATTTCATCTTCCTTAATCATGGTTTCTTTTCTGATGGGGGGGAGGGATTCTCTAGAGTGTGCACGCGAGCGAAATGGCGCGCAAGAGTCCATCCTCCCCCTCTCCTTCATCTTTGGCTCAGGCAGTGTTACCAAATAAGGAGAAGGAAGCAGGGTTGATCCCACCCGGGTGGGAAGCTCTTTTCTCCTCCCAAAAGCCCAGCCTTTTCATGCAGACTGGTAGCAGATGTGAAGTGTCTGTTCAGCACAGCTTAACAAAACACTGTTCTAAACATTGCCCCTTTATATCTCAACGAGATGCTGTTGTACACAGACCATATATGTTTGGATCATAATAGATGATCCAGTATGGTTGGAGCCAGCTGATATTGAAGCAGGGGAAGAGAGGGGGGGGAAAAAAAAACAAAAAAAAAAAAAAAAACAACAACAAATGCCTGGACATAGACAACCAGGCAGAGGGGCTATGAGACTATGAACTTATTCCTTCACACTTGTGAGCACAGCTAGTCCTTTGTCAGCTTTTCTTCCTCCCTGTTAGAGAGGCAGATGGGCAGGATAAGGACCCTGCTTGGCTGGCTGACAGAACGCAGTGGCTGTTCTCTTCAGAGGAGAACACACTGCTTCAGGGTATGGTGCAGATAGATGGGTACTTGCACATCTGATTGGACTGCAGTCAGGCTCAAAAGGAAGGGAATGTACTGTAGTGTACTGTGTTGTACTGGTGCCATACAGTGCCTTAGCTGTCTGTTTGGATGTGGGCTTAAATTTGACTCTGTGGACATTGCATGGTATTCATGTGGGCTTCTGAGTGCTGCAATTTCCTCCCACAGTCCAAAGACACATGCTTCAGGTGCACTGGTGACTCCAAGATGTCAGTTTTGATTGTGCGAGTATGTTATTTATACACTGTGCTGCTGTATAAATGGACCAATGGTTAAAGAGCATTTAATGTATTCTTAAATTCACTTAAGTGGATACTGGATAAGTGAATAATTCACTAAAGTGGATACCATCTCCACCGTACCATTTTTGTCCTGTTCACTTCAAAAGGCCAAGTTCAGATAGGTGGATAATTTGCTTTAGTGAATTAATTTTTATGTCCACATTGTTATGTTAATGACATTGGTTAAGTGAATACACACTATTTGTTCCTTTGGCGATTGTAAATCAGTTAAACCAATGCACCACTTTTTAGTGGGTAGGCAGAGGGTTATGTTGGCCGCATCAATTGTGGTTTCTGCAGCAGCTGCACAAACCATAACCTGGAGCAGCAACAACAATGAATACAAACTGCACCACATGAACCACTGACTGCAAAGTGGCTATGAACTGTGGTCTGACAGAGCTTGCTGCATACTATACTTGATATTTTTGTGTTAAAATGTATCCCATCTGATTTAGTAACAAAATACTGATTATGATAAGAGGAAAAAAAAACTGCTTGTTTATGGCTTCCTTGTCACTTCAGAGTTTGTAGCTGATAAGATAACATTATGTAGGGCTGTATAACAGACTATTTTGAAAAAATTTGTAAACTCTAAACACCTGAGGACAAGTACACGTACATAATGGAGTACTGTACATAAAAGATAAAAGTTTAAGCCTTTATATGACTGTATGTATAGCATTTTCTGTTCCATCTGGTCATTTCAAGCACATAAAACAAGTATGCTTAAGTGGATACTCTGCATAAGTAGATACTGTCGCTCTGGTCTTAAGGCTATCCATCAACACAGTTTTGACTAATATATCTTGCATCTCAGGACATTTTAAACAAAGATGTCCATTAGATACAAATTAATCACAGTACAAAGGACAGCACCTTCTGAACTAATAAATGTGTTAGGATGGAGTGATCTACTTGTCCACCCGCAGGATGCCCATCCTTACCTGTTATGAGCAGATGTCAGAGTGGCAAGGTATTCATAAAGAACTTGGGACTTCCTTTGAACGAAAACAAGTGAGGCTGAAGCATACAGATCAAGCAACACTGCTTTCAGTCTCAAAACTTTAGTACTATATCCTAGTGCTGTATCCTAGACCAAGAACTACAATGAGAACTGCAACACTGCATACACAACACAAGGACTAGGCAGACATCTTGCATGTGCATTGCAGGAACATCTAAACATCTCCCTTGACACTGACAATATTAAAATAGTTGTCATTTTACTTTTCTTGCTGATTGTAAATCCTTTCTAGCAACATAAAAACAGAAGCAGGACATCGGCAAACACAGCTATGCCTTTCATTCACACAAGTAAGGCAGTTCCCATTTTCTGCTCCACACAGGTGATGAATCATTCCTCTTCAAACAGACAATTAGACAGGCCTGCACAAAAGATTCAGAAGTCCTTTGTACTCCTTGTGCTTTCAAGACCATTACCAACATTTCCATCAAGAGATTGCCTCTCGCAAAAAAGGCTTGCCAAGACCCTTGCGGTTCAACAGGAATCTTAAGGATGAAATTGCATAAGCCTATTTAGAAAATGAACATAGCTGTACAACATGTACAACATTACAGGCCAAATCAGTTTACACTTCAATGGATCAATCCTGGTAATGCTGAAATATTAAAATAAGAATCTTGGACCAGACAGAGTAAAAAGTATTCTAGTGTCACCCTTGTTCTAGTAAACAAATGAGTGCATTATAAACTCACAAAAGGACACTAAGTAATACTACTCCACATTACTACATGGACTCAGTAGAGGATTTATACCCGACTGTTTTGGTGGATTTAGGATGATTTCATCATGTTCACATCGGTTTCCTTTTTTGTGCTCCCGTTTCCACCAAAAATGCATAGAAGTGGATTTCAGGTGATCCAAATTACCAGTAGTGTTTTGATTGTGTGTGCATTGCTCTACAGTATAAAGGGATAAATGATTATAGAGTTTAATGTAGCATATCTTGCATCGTAAGCCATTTTGGACAAAGCAATTTACTAAAAACTAATGACCTGAATGTCTAATCAAAAGGTTGCAGATTGCTTCACTGGCAAAGAAATTAAGCTGTGCAGGTTGCATTAGAAAGAAGCAGCTGCAACATGTACAGCAGATCTACATGACATTCCAACATACAACATTTTTAGTGGACAAACAAATTCAAGAGATAAGTCACTCATGTACAAGAACTCCATGCAGAGAGTGTTCTCAAGCTGAAGGCTTGAGGCTCATTCAGTCTGACTCTGTGCCAGTATTTGTTTAGTTTGGCATTACTTAAGAGGTTTGTTTTTTTTCTCCACTCTACATCATTGATGCCTTAAGTAGAAGAATACTTTTCTATTATTACCTCTGAGAAAACTAGAGTTGAAAGGAAACAAACTGCTGAAACACATAAAGAGAACTGAAAATGTAAGTGGAGTATAATTTGCACTGTGAAAGGATAAAACTAAATTCAATTGGGCCTCTTATGGGCAACTTTCACTTTCACTGTTGCTTACATACCAGGGAGAGATATCAGGGAGTTCTATGTAATTTTCTTGCAGCATTCAGGAAGGGGTTGTAACAAACATATTACCTGAAGGAGAAAGTCTCCAAAGATGGTACAAAATGCTGACAGTCCAAATAGGCATACTACATGGTGTGCAGCATTATGACCAGTTTTCCCCCCACATCTAATATCTCTTCAGTTGTCCTGGAAACCACAGATGTATGCATCTAGTACTAGAGATTTGAAATCAGAGCAGGGAGAAATTTTACAGCATTTCTGAGCATGCAGCCTTTCAGGGAGCAGCACTTGAAGCTCACATTCTTTGTTAACTAGCTTAAAATCTGAAAGGTCAGGGTTCACACAGACACCAGTTACAAACCTCACCCCCCCCCACACACACACAGACCAAGTCATTAATGCCCATGCATGTGACTGTCATCAGCATAGCAACTTCACACCAGTAGCAATAAGAAGCTAAATATGTGGCAGCTCATCAGTTTAACTGCTTACACACTAACATCAGCAGCTAGCATACAGGCATGCAATCATCTGCTGCAAACACAGTCAGCTTGTGCCAGCTTAGTGAGTCAGACAAGGAAACATACCGTTTATCTGTTACATGTTATGCTTATTGAACATTTCATGACAAACATAAAATTTCAGTTTTACTGTTGCACATTTCACGGGACAGATTTCCATACCCCTGTAAAATGACTAAATGCATGAACCATTTTTAGATCATCATACTAAATACAAGGTTTGCACAAATCCGTTTTTCAGTGTCTAGGTTACTGTATGCGTTTAGAACAAAAAAAATAGCAAAATATATTTAAAAAAAGTTTTTGTAAATTTAATTTCAAATGAACAGAAAATGTCTAAAAGGTAAGGTGGATGAACACTTATTTACATATACAGATGTTTCACATACTACAAACACCCCAAGGAAAAGCTTTTTAAAAAAAAAAAAAAAAAAAAAAAGGGTAACTTGCTCATCTGTCAAGCAGAAATGATGGCCAAACAGAATAGGAGTATGGGGCCATTTTTATTCCATGCACTTGCACCTGTAAGAAGTATACTGCTACTATGGGGAAGAAATTAGTGATTAGAAAAAAGGGAAAACATGAAAAAAGATGTACTTAGATTTTTGTCATAAAATATGTTATGGTCAAAAGACCGTTGTGATTTGGGGGAAATAACTTCAGTTTCAAAATTTTGTGTAGCTTTGACATCCCATGTATATTTTTTAAATGCCATCAGCAGACAGATAATAGCATATAGTAGATAATGCATAATAGATAATGCAAAATAACTGAGTATTAAGAATAAAAGGGTCTAAACATTCTACAGAGCTTCACAACATTTCCTAGGAGAGCCTTTAAATAAATAAATAACTAAATAAATAAGGAGTTAATGCATTACAAAAAAGTTATTTTCATCAGCTGTAACCTACAGTACATCCCATTAGTCAGCTTTTGTGCCCGATGAGGAAGAGTGCCTTCCAGAATGATAGTGCTCCAAAGTCACAGGCTGTCAGTGGATAATTTGAGAAGGAGAGAAACTCTACATGATCTAACAGGCTTTCTTGGCCCTCACAGTCACCATGCTCCAATCCTACACAAAACTAATGAGATCTCATGTTCAGGGCTCATAGCATATACTTATGTGCATTTTAGCATGTAAATCAAGTACACTTTCAGAATCTACACCAATTACCATCACTATACACAGGCAATGTATTATCAATAAACAGAAAGTCAAACCAACACCAACAAAATGCCACACTTTCAACAACACCTTCATATAACCACAAAGAATAGAGACCTGCTAACAGATTTAGTTGAACTAATTTCTGAATGTCATCAACTGTTCTGAAACTGACTTTCATTCCAAGTGAGAACTGAGGTTTTTTGTATGTGTGTGTCTGCTATGACAGTGGCCCAATTCCTCCTTCCTAACCCTGAAGTCATGTGCTTAAAGCTTCTTCAGCCATCATAGTGCTGGGGGTCCATAATACATGGTTCCTCCCCATGCAGTCTGCAGTGCTTACATTAAAAGGAAATTGCACGCATACTTCCAGCAGAGGCCTTCTGGGCTCCAATTCAGAGGCACAAGGCCAGGGTGCTTTGCAGGAGGAGACTCTGACGTGGCTCTGGCCACAGTGACACCATCAACTTCCTATGAGAACATTTTCAAGTCAGGCTATCCAAAATGAAAGCAGCAAAGGGGAGAATTTATATCAGGGGCCGTGCTGGGGGAACAGTAAGCTAGAAAGGGCACCAAAACTCAAACCATATGAAGAAAAATGTTTTTTATAAACCTAAGAGTAAAGCCTACACATTTTAATCAGAGCATATACAAATGATACACAGACCTCTTGCATTCATGAAAGTTGATGTATATGCAAAAATATTCAGGTTAAAGATGCATATTACCATCTACTTATAGATACTTGTCCTGCAAGTAGGGCTGGTCTAACAGGCTTAAGTTTACAAAAACTTTCTAATACAGCTTATCAGTCAAACAAAGCAACAATGTTAAAAAGTCCCACTGTAATAAACATGCATATAAAGACCAACAGCCTAATAATGTCTGAAGCATCCAAAAAGAAACATGAAGAGTCCTAATTTCAATCTCTACTCCGTCTTTTCTTAATCCAAAAAGCTTATTAGCTGCATACCCTCAGGACACTTTAGATGGGTCGAAAGTTGCCAACTATTGCTGTGCTTGGAATCTTACAACCATGGAAGCCAAAAAGAAAATGACTGCAGTAAACGCACATTTTTTTATTTTTTTCCTTGCCTAAGCAAGGAAATATATGAAGTCTGTCACCATTAAAATGACAAAAAATAAAAATTAAACTTTACTATTTTATATAATGTATTTGGGTACATTTTAATTACATGAAGATCAGAATTAAACATCCATCGCCTCCATAGCTGGAGAAAACAAAACAATGGTCTTACCTCGAAATTTTTTAGGCGGATTGTTGAGATCCCCACTATCTGGTTGTACCACGCAGCGGTCATCAACAAGACTAAAAGGGAAATAACAATGTCAGTCAATAAAAAAGGCAAATAAATAAAAGAACAACTTTTATCATTCTAATCCACAACCTAAGCTGGCTTATTGTAAAACAGGTAAGAAAAACTGCACTTCACATAAAGCTGAAGTCCCTCATCTAATTTTCAATTAAAGTCTTTCAGTTCATTTTTCCTTTAGCAGCAGTGCAAGGTTTTGCCACCTGTCCATAACATGCACAATATCTCACAAAGCCAATAATCCATTACAGCATATGAAAGAAAAGGAGTACAAAATGGGGTGGGTAACAAATGATCATCTGCTGCAGGAAAAAACTGGAGGAGGAAAAAAAAAAAAAACCTACATTATTTTACATGTTTATCACATTTACTTCTGCTGCTAGAAACATGTTCAGTCAAATTATATAAAAGCTGTTCAAAGTTTATTCTAAAATGCACTATAGTGCTTCATGCTGCTTTGTTATCACATAACTAAAAACACAGTAATGAAGTATTTAAACAAGGTGAGTATTGTCAGAAACATATGGTAGGCAGCAAGGTTTTATTGGCTAGTAGTTTTCTTATTTAGCATATTATTTCACAAACAGGCTTAAAATAAAAATAAATAAATAAATAAATAAAAATAAAAAATGTTTTTAAAAAAGTGAACGCCAACCAGCTTAATTGATGCCAAATTGAAGACTTTGGTTGAAGTCTTCTGGCCATAATTACAGACAGAGAGCAGTAATACAAACAATAGACCGTACACAAACTGTACAATGAATTATTAAATAGTATATCACGTGAGGAGTGATAAGGGCATTACCTTCCTCCCCCCAAGATAATTGTGACATGAGCAAAACATAATGCTGTAAGTCACAAACAATTTATTGAAATGTTTTTGGCTTCTAAAAAAAACACAGTAGTTTGCAGTCCAAGGACTGAAACTTGTGGGCGAATGAACATTCCTGCTCACAGCTTAAAATAAACCTTTTCCTGAACATCAGATACTATTTCCATTCAAATTATTTTCCTGCCCAATTTCCTGGGTTACGCAAATATCTTTACACCATACAAACATAGAACACAACTGCCTTCCACAAGAAAAGTGCATAAATATCACTGAATGCTAACCAGTATGTACCAAATTTCATTTTGCTTTACATTTTAGCTTCATTGAGAGGATACACACACACACACACAGTATATATTTTCAGAGCCTTGAATTATGTCCTCATTTATGAAGCAAGTATGTACCTCACCTTTTTTGATGGTTTCCAGTCCTTCTAACTTATTTTAACAAGTTATGAAACAAAGGGTTTCATTAACTGTATTGTTCTTCATTACAATAGTCCTAAAAAAAACTGCTTTTCACAACAAGATCAAACAGAACTGTGCATATATATATATTTTAGATGAGTGGGACTAGACATATCAAATATCTTCTGCTGATTCAGAGAAAACTGGTCAGGAGAGGGAAGAGAAAAAAAAAACCCCAAAAAAGGATTTTTAAAATAATGACATATGTATTTCACACCATGGATTATATTTTATGTAAATAAGCAGTAAAATAAGCCAGGGTCAAAACAAGCAAGGAAATACAACTTTGCGCGCACGCGTATAAGCACATCTCAAAAGATAAAAATAAGCTTTAGTCTATCAATGTACCATCATGAATGCAATGCCAAATGTTAGACAGAAGACCACACACTTGACTTCTCTTAAACAGAGCCTCGAGAGAAGATGCAGGCCTTCGTGAAGAATGTCAGCCTAATGAGAGCATAGGAAACAGACACACACTAGGCTATGACAAACTAATGAGATCACATAGAGCAACCCAGCCACTCACTCCTGTGATTCACAGCTTAGCAGCCAAAAGTAATCATATAAATTCAACAAAGTTTGACTGTATACTCTGTTGTGCATCCCCTTTTAAAAGGTCACAAGGCTATACTGTATATTATTTGTAGACAATGCCACCTGAAAGACATGCAATTTAAAAACAAATCAGTCAGTACATTCCAATAATGGCATAGCACATTGCACTTAAGTAATTCGACACAGTCTGCAATTCAGAAGAGCAGTGCTCTCTTGGGGTTGTCCCAAACATTTTGGTAATTAGTATCACTGGACTGTTACCAAAGAAAGACATTAGAACAGAAATCGCAATCCTGATCAGTCTAATAACTATACTTACCTGGCTCATCTTAGTTACACTCCAGGCTGCCATTAACCTATCTGGGACTAACTGGTCGCTAGGCTATGAAATTACACCCTGGATGGGATGCCAGACGATCTCAGGGTTGGCATATATAAACAGGCACACAATATGGGCAACTGAGAGTGACAAATTAACTTGAAATGGAAGCCTTTGAATGTGGGTGGAAACTGGACCACACATGGAACCCCATGCAGAGATGGGGAGAACATGCACACAGAATGAGCCCAAATATTGAGACTGGTATTAGAGAGTGGACTGGTTGAAGTCCGGTGACAGCACGATTTGCTGTGATACCCATCTAAGCAAGTCTGTGTTATGAGTTTTAGCAAAACACTGATGCAGTACAGTGGTGTAGCAACTTCTACCGGGATTAGAAAAACAGCACATTTCAGCATATAAACTTTTTGCAGTTTATAAACTAGAGCTTACTTAAAACTGTGTGTGTACACAGAAATAATCATGTTTACAAGAAATGTATTGTACTACTGTAAAATACAGCTATGTAAAAAGTCAGACACTATTGTACAGATTATACAGTTGAGTGCACAGCACTTTTTTTTTCTTTTTTTTTTTAAACACTACATCATGAGTCACCCTATAGAGGGTTAATGTAGCTTACTAGCTAGTTAAGTTTACATTTGGAATTTATGTGCAATAAGCGGAGAGGAGAAGATTTTACAATCTGTGTAAGATGCAACTGTGCCCTAAAAAGTATATAGAATTACAATACAAATAATTTTACATTCCATTTTTAAGTTACAAAGGAATTTATATCTATTAATTCTGCCTCCAAAACCCAGGACATATTTAAATAGGCACCATTAAAATGAAACTTTTCTTCAGAGGCAACTGAAGGGAAATCAGCTGTACTTTATTGCACTTATTAAATATCAAAAATAGTTAATGAAATTGTTCTGCATCTTTACTTGTGCTTCTTCAGAAAGACACTGGCCTGGAAACAGTTTAGAGCAGTACACCAACATGCATCCTTGATTTTATCATTTGTATAGCTTTTCACTTGAAAATGTCACCAAGTCTGGAAATTCAATCTATGATTAAACTCACTGTAAACAGTATTTCTACTTTGTTGTGCAAAAATGAAAACTGCCCAGAAGAAACCTGTTATACACAGTTTCCCCTACAGCTATATAAAATGTAGCATTGTGGTCCAAAGAATTATTACATCTTCATATTTCACTGTGCACTCTAATGGGGTTGTGCATACATAACTTCCCAATTGTAGTTTAGTTAAATAGTAAGCCACAGTTGAATACTATGACAAGAGTGAATGATTTCCAGGTTGAGTTTCTTTCTCCATAGAATAAGTGTCCTGCAAAGCAATCTAATTCTGCACATGAAACAAGCTAGCCAGCTAGTATTCATTTACCTAATATGTAATACTATCAACCTCTAAATTGACACTGCTGCATTACAAGTATGAAATGCATACTTTCATTACATTGTACATAACATCTGCAAAGTACCAACAGATCATTCCTGTGCACAACAGAATGCAGAGCTAACTTTCTAGGATGGGAATAGCATCCAAATGTAGAGAACTGATTACAGCTGCAGTGGTTCAGTTGGCTGCATTATTATAAAGCCTCTGAGTCGCAACAGACCACGACAAGCTTCCTGCGATACAGACATGTGCATTAAAAGGCGTGCTTGAAGAAGTGGGGCTCAACATAAGCAAGAGCAACAATATTTAATGGAGGATAGCTTATCATGAAGTTGTAAGAAGCTTCTTTAAAAGGAGGGTAAACATGTAGTTGTGCTGGATACAATGCAATGTCGAATCATTTAAAGCAATCTAAGCAGGAATACAATAACAGTGGGCTATTGCATTACCATAGAAAAAAGTAAGAGAAAGAAAACACCTGAGTGTCAAATTACACAACACAAATAAATGCATTATTATAAGGAAAAATATGGGCCAACTGCTTTCCTAAGTACTTAACCAAACTTACCCTAAAGTGCTGAGGAACCCGCTGGTGGATCCTTCTGCATACAGGGAGCAAATATCCCCAATGTGCAGAAAACTAGACATCTTGTCTGACATTTCCTTGGAATTCGTCTGCAGACACTGGAGAAGAAGGTCATGTCAGATATAAGCAAACATTAAAAGTAGCACTAAAATATAAGTACTTTGGACATTAAAGCTATGCAGATAAAAGGCATACACCTAAACTCCATCAATGATCAATGAAAACATCACTAATTTTTATTGCTTTTCACATTGCATTGGGTGCCTGTGCAAAAAAGCAATCAGGAAAATAAAATAACTAGAAATGCAGCAGTGTGCAAAGGAATGTGGTGATTCAAAAAGAAAGTATAAATTTGTATTTTAATTTGCACATACTTTTTGCAAAAACCAAAGTCCTGAGTCAAAAAGAGAGTGGATTCAAAAAGGGTTTCATATATTTGATCATTGATTTGAAAGAAGTTTTAATTTGCATATAAACGTGCATGTAAGTCTATTTATAGACTTATACAGTTTTATCTAAAAAATCTGTATGTGACATTTCCAGAAAGAGATTAGATTCAAAAGGAATGCTTGTATGTGGAACCTCATAAAAATATAAAACATCTACTGTAAGATGCATGAAGTCCTTCAGCATCACAACCTAATTCATCACCTGATAACATGTCAGATACCAAAATTTTGGATACCAAATGCTTATTTTTCATCATTTTAAATGAGGGGAAATAAAAAAAATAAAATTTAAAAAAAAACAAAAAATGTCCTTCCAGTTCATTCAAAAATGTTTATCACTGTTAATCTATGATATCAAAAAAAAAACAAAAAAAAAAACCTGCAGGTAATTTAGACAAACAAGGCTAACAGCTTTTAATGGGTACCCACTGAATGATGTGAGGAAGAGAGGCTTTTGAAGGTTGCTGCATGGAGGAAGGAGTTGTGTCAGGTGTCTATAAAACAATTGTATGAAATGGAGAAGGGGTGGATGTCACTATCACTTTCCATAATTACTGAAATCATTGTGTTTGCAGTTCTAAAACTCATCGGAAGAATTTTATGTTCTTGCTCTTCTTCCTCTTCCTAAGGACCAATGATATCCAGCTGAATTATCCAGTTTAAAATCACAATAAATGCATTCAAACAAAGCAAACACAAGACTCATGAAGACAAGAGGAAAGATACCTTTTGCTTTGGATAAACTCCTAACAGGATACAATGCAGTTTATTGCAGTAGACAGATTGTTTTATTACAATTCACTGTATATTTCTTATTTGTTGATTTTTAACAAATATTTTAATTTTTAAATGAGTTTCAACTGTATTATTTTGGAAAGGGTTTGCATAAAAAAAGTTCCATCAAAGTTTCCATTCAGACAGTCGTATTTCAGTATACATTTTTTTTTTTAAGAGCCATTATAGTCAAAATTTAGGTTTTGAGATTTCAGATACTGAAGGATTATTGTATTTCATTTATTAGTCCATGGTACTATAGAATTCCTTTCCATTGGTGAGGTATGCTACCTAGTCTGCTGTACTACAACTCTGAAAAAGACAAGCTGGGTGGGTGGGTGTAAAGCAAAATAGAGTTGGGGGAAGTGAGCCACTGTGGAAGGACAGACACTGAATTTCCAAATGCCTCACAGTGCACTCTGCAACTTAACAGCCCTGTTTCAAATGGCATAACTATGTGCAAGTACTTTTCCCACAGATAGATTATACACTTGCAGTTATGAGCAAAAGCTACATTCTGTTGTTTCTCTCTGCCAACATCTACTGTGTCTCATTACAAAACACAAAGAGGCGGGTTTACTTCAGCACAGAGCCCAACACACTCAAAAAGGAGCACCTCTGAGATCTGCAGTGGCAACCATGTAAGGCAGTATTTTTATAGGCCAACCACAGTATTGTGGGAAATACACTTGTCTCCAAACAAGCTCAATTTGATGCTGGGGGGAGAAAAAAAAAAAAAGAAAAAAAAAAGCAAGAACCAAAAATAGATTTTGAAAAAAAGTTCTGCACCAACTTCCTGAATGGCACAGCAGTTTGGGAAAAATAAGTACTCAAACAAACAAAATATTTATAATAGAATTAACATACATAATGACATAATGAAAAATTTATACTGTAAAGCATAACATTGCTTAAAATACTGACTTTTCAAAAACACAGGAAGGATAATTTGAATTGGGCATCAATCACTAAGCAGGTGATGCATAAGTTTAAAAATTTATGTAGTTCAACTCCAGAACATGACAGAAGGACATCTTTCAAAAATTCAACTGTTGTCATCCCTATTCCCACTCACAAGCACACACAATTGAAGGAATATATTAGTAAAATGGTTTAAAAGAGAACATCTTCGATTGCCAAAGTCACTGATGCAAACACTCCTCTGTAACCTAACTGTTCAGCTCCCTATCTGGGAAGAACCCCACCACAGAAGCTACATTAAGGGAAAGCACCATCTAAACTGATATGCAAGCTGGATGCTGCACGTCAGTGCGATGGCTTTCACTTGGGTGACATACAGTCAGGTTTGAGGTAAAAAGAGGACAGAGTAGGGAACCAGAAGCAGTCCTTCTTAAGGAGAACTCAGGCATCCCGTGGGCATTATTCCATACTGTTGATCATACTTTTTAATGTTAGCAGCAATGCTTTAACAAATGGACATAATCTCCTTTCGGTCATTCACTTTTCTCCCTACAAATGGTTTTACCTTTTACTTTACGTGACTTACCTTCATCAGTTTGGACATCCATCCGAAAATAACCCACCCCCACCCCTCGGTATGCACCATAATCCATGATATGATCTTAAAAATTAAGAGATTAAGGACATACTAAATATCTGATATAAGACACTAAATACAAACGGTTTGCAAAATAGTGCTGAAAGGATGTTCCTGTCAAAATTACCTTACAGGTCAAGTCAGAACACAGAGCATTTTAAAATTAACCAGACCAAATTTGTAATGAAGGGCAACGCTCTGAGCCACATTAAATTGTTTTTAAATTAATAACTAAAGTAACCAATGTTCTGGGGTTAAGATGAACGAAAATATAGATATAGGTAAGTAACATGAATCAGAAGCAGATGTGTTGTATTATTAAAGGACATCTAAAAGGTAATAAGGAGTGAGGAAGCAGCGAGCGCGGGGAGAACCGCACCTGTGGCCAACGAGCTCCTGGCACCGCGCTCTTCTCACCAGACACAGCCTAGTCGCTTCACTTCCCCCTTTTTCTGCTCAATGCTGCACACCACTGCACCTGCGGTGGGCTTTATTTATCTGTTAATTATATTTAATTTTTTTTTTTTTTTTTTTTTTTTAAACACGAAGGCTTGCAACCTGCGCGCCAGTCCTTACGTGTTCCTGCCGCGGTCAGGCAATAATCATTCTATACCAGAAAACCTCTCAGAAATTAACTTGAGCAGTTAAATATATGCCATGTCATTGGAACTCACGGGTTTTTTGTCAATTCTTGGGGGGAAAAAAAGAGATAAAGTAGCAAATGTTGCTGATAACTGAGGCACAAAAGGCTCGTGTGGGGTTGGTCAGCCCGGCATAGAAGCCAGGCGGAGACAACGGTCTGAGGACAGTTCCGCGTAGTTCACACACAAAACAGAAGTTAGGATGCGTTTCGTCAAAAAACTGTATAGCCGACTTGTAACTTTACCTTAAATTTGTGGAAAAAGTACTCCTCAGGAATCCGCGCTTCAAGTTTGGCTAGCAAGCGGCAGTATCCAGGGCTCCGTCTTCTTTTAAATCCATCACACAGAAAGGACCACGGAAAAGTCTGTTATCTGACAGCCTCGTTCCTCTCAACCAAAGCCGCCTCCTCGTGAGCTTTCGCGGCCGCTCGCTGTTACAGAACGTTATATATCGCTGCACTGAACTCTGGGAATTGTTGTTCCGTCGGCGACAGTCGTCCCGTCAAACCGTTCGGGAGCCTTCGGACCACAAGCTTGGCTGAACTTACGTCGCTGCATTGAACTCTGGGAAATGCTGTTTCCATAGTTTCATTTGCATTTTCAGGAAAAACTTAAATACGTTACAATTCACTACAGCTACAAAGTGTGTTTCTGCTTCGAGAGAAGCTTCGAGACTCCTGAAAAAGAAAATATATACTATGTAATTCTGATTGCTTTATTATATATTCTAGAAATTGTTTTTCCTGAAAAAAAAATGTCATTGCGTCCTTCATTTATGAAGTTCCTAAATATGAGAAAATCAGCCTATTAGATTGCTGGAAATCCTAATGTAAAATGGTTTTAGAGCGTTAAGATTCTCTTTAGCACAGTGGCGTGTGAAAATTTAAAAGTTCTATTAATTCTAACCACTGCCAGCAGTTTTGTTAATCTTACACATACAATAGACTGCTCTGGTGTCATCAGTGTGACTATTTCGCTCGAAGTCAGTTATCCATCTTGGTCAGCTCTCAAGATTATTTTAACCATTCTAACCATGCATTTATCCAAAGGAAAAAAATAATTTTAAAAAGTTTACGTTTTTTATACTGCTACCCATGCATTGTAAAAGTTTTCACACTTTTAATATCATGGCTTATATATATATTTTTTAAATGAAACGTGTGTTGTCTATGTATTTTACAATAATACTGTGTGTGAAGTAGCGGAAGAATGACGTAGACACCACAGAAAGCAGAACTCAGCTGACTGGTCACGTGACCCGAGCTTCAGCGTAAACATGGCTCTGTGCACGTTTGGCTGAGGCTGAAACTCCTGTAGCTCCCGTGTACAATGTTGCCCCAGGGTACTGTCGTTATTTTGTGTGTTTATTGTTTTGGTGTCGCGTTGTGTGACCCAGCAGAGCAGAGCATGGTGTCAGAGCTGGACGCGACACCATCCTTAACAGCTAACCCAGGCAACTCCGGCTGTGGCTGCCAGTTCCCGAAGAGGGACGGAGGTAAGGGGGCCACGCACGCCGCTGAGGGAAGTCACAAAGCCCGCGGCGAGCGCGAAGCGCCTGCAGCCAAGTACTCAGCCACGGCAAACCAGCACATGGGTCAGATCGAGGGGCCGAAGCGCGGGGAGCAGGCGGACACTTCCGGTGAGGTACAGTACTGTTCGTCGCACTTTGCTCATACTTATTTCAACAGCTTAAGTGTTCACCTCCTTTGGACTTTTTAAGTATTACACGTGCAACAAAAGTGTGCAAAATGTACCATTACGGAAGTAAAAAAGAAAAACCTCATTATGCTTGCAGTCGCCTTATTTAACCAGCGTCTGTTCTTGTGTCTTTCACCCGTAAAATTAGATGTGTGTGTGTGTTGAAAAAGAGGTTCGGGCCTGCTGTTACTTCCGTCAATGGCGGCCTGTAGCTACTTCCGTCTGCGCCAGTCGAAGGAATCTTTAATTTTAGTGTCTACAGCATGGCTGTCCAGACTTTTTGTTTGGCCAAGAGCTACAATTATTACTGGTCACTGGCACTGGTTCGAGGGCCGCACGTGTAAATATCATAGCTGTTGTACTGAATCTTAAAGTGCTTGAAGTGGACTGGTTGAGCTCATGGCTACACTATTACCCAGGGTGCGCTATATTATATTGCAAGTCTGCTTGTGCATTACTTTCCTACTATTTGTGGCCCCATCATTTAAAAAAAGCATATTGTAAATATCAGCATTATCTTCTGGTCACTTCTAACTGCAGATACTTAAAATTTATTACATTATAGTTTGTTGATTGTCAATTCAGAAAAATTATATCCCAAGGTGGAGTACTGACTCTTATTTTTTCCACTTGAAGCACTGGGTATAGTATAGTGGATATTAATAATTTTACTAATTTTCTTGTGAGTTGTATTACATGATATGATGGACTGCAATTTGGACACTTAAAAATTTCCTTACACGCAGATACTGTTTTGAATATTTATAAAATAATAGCGATAAACCCCTAATAAAAATCATGGTGACATCCCATGGACAAACTCCTGTGGTTTAATTCCAGAAGGTCCATGCTAGCATTTCCGTCTATTCCTTACAAGTAATTGAGTGTACAGGTTCTGTAAAAGTAATCCAAATTTGATACCAAGAAACACAGGATGCAAAAAAGAACAAACATGGGCAGATGGGATTCCACCCCCTTATGGTACACAAATGTACACACACATTACTCATGTGGTCATGTTACCAAAACAGCAAGTCTTTCAAGTACTGGTGGGCAACCCATGTAAATACCTGTAAGCTCTGCAAAGTCTACAGTCACACGGTGACTTTCATCCATACCTACTCCTTGAACATCTCAACCCACATACAGTACAGACCTAGCATACTAGCATGTAAACAATTAACAGCTGTGGCTGAATTGTTGCACACTCGCTTCCATAATCTCGATATGCATGCCTGTTAGTTTTGTAGAAACTTTACAATGAAGCAATCAACTGGTTGCATTATTAATAGCAACAGTGCAGTACAAATAAATTCTTTGATTCTTAAATACATTACCAGTCAAAATTTTGAGTACTTGTGGTGTAAAACTTTGTTTTCCCTTTTACAGTACATTTGGTTATGAAATTTGTTTGGGAAATGAGCTATCATGTCTCCCTAGCTCTTCTGCAGTTCCAGAAATTAGGACACTTATGGGTTGGTTGCTGTCACTCTTCCGTGCAGTTCATCCCATTCAAGTTTTGCCCAGGTGTGCTCAAACTTTTAACTGGTACTGTTAGTTTAGGGAAACAGCAGTGTAGTGAAATGCAGGAAAAAAATAAAGCCAAGCCTGGTAGAATTCAGACTTTAGGTGTCTCCAAGGTCATCTGACTGCCCTATATTTCTGAACAAGAACCTTCAAGAGGGGCCAACTGGTCCTTTGGTTGCCCATTGTCAGGTGAGAGGGTGTGAATTAGTCTAGCAAAGAAAGCACAGGAGGACATTTAACCTTTGATAACCTATAAAAGCTTATGGCTTGTTTTGTCCTTAGGAAGAATGCTTGGCTGATGAGGAACTCCGCTGCATTTGAACTACCATTAGAGATGTTGTGTATAACCATGACTAAAAACATTGCTGTTTTCAAATCTTGAGAATTTTGGAAACCGCTTCAAAATTCCATTTCAAAAGCCTCATGTTCCACGTTGCCTTAAACTTCCTATTGTGATTGAGTCACATGGGTATACAGTATGCTAGGCTTGCCTGGCTGGATCAGCAGCACTTCAGCTAGCCTACAGAGAGCAGGCGTGCTTTGAAAATGACAGAACAATATGACATCTCAGCCTTACAACCATCAAAGAAGCACTTTAAATGAGCAGTTTGAAGTATTTTGGATGTCTAAAAAATAATTGGAAGGTCGCAGCAACATGTGCTGAAAAACCGGGGCCACTGAAGGTTCAAATATGTCTAGCCTGCTTCTGCATCTCTTTGAACATTATCCATCCCTCTATACACACATCAGGGTAAAAAAAAGTAAAATAGCTAACATTACATTAGTGAGCTAGCTGAAGGTTAGGGCTTGTGGTGGCTGGAGCACTTCACTGCAGAGCAGGTTTGTTTTCATTTAGGTTTATTTTTAGCATTTGCTATAATTAGATATTTCCTGAGACAGTAATCATGACATCAAAATATTGCATTCCAGTATGCCTACTCTCACTGTCACCATATGATTGATTCACAAAATCATTTGGATAACAGCAATGCAGTGTTGACAGTATTCACACAGTTTACTTGGGTATATCACATGCATGTAAAAAAGAATAATAAATTATAGTATGCAGCAGGCTTTAGTTTTATAGAAACCAAGTTTACATTTTCAACTTTTTTGCTGAGCATGATAAACCTAGCTGTTCTGTCTACATTTCTAACCTGAACTCTGTTTGTTCCTCCTACATGTAGATGGTGCTGATCCCTGCAGGGCAATTCCTTATGGGGACAGACAATCCTGGGATTCCTCAGGATGGGGAAGGACCTCAGAGAAGAGTTCACCTTAATGCCTTTCATATGGACATTCATGAGGTCAGAAACTTGGACTTTCAGAAGTTTGTGAATGCCACTGGCTATGTCACAGAGGTAAGAATAATCTACATGAGCAACGATTTCCTTCAAGTCATAGAAAAGTGTCATGAAACAAACAATAAAAAAACATAAATGCAACCAATTTGTTTTCATCCCTTCAGGCGGAGAAGTTTGGTGACTCCTTTGTGTTTGAAGGTTTGCTGAGTGAAAATGTAAAAAGCCAAATCTCTCAGGCGGTGAGTTTTACTTTTTCTTAACAATTTAATGTTTCTGAATAGCTTTATCATGTATTAATCATGATTAACATTATACATTTTTCTCTAGGAATGCAAAAAAATCACCCACAAAATTTTACCATTTTGTTTAAATGTACTTGTTAGACAAGTATTTGTCTCAATTGTAAAAAGTTTTTTCCTCTACACAGTTTATTCCATATTGATATGTGTCCTCTTAATCAGTTTTTTATTTTTAAATCATTGCACTACCAGTCTATGAAACAAGTAAGAGTGGATGTCTGAAGGAATAAAGCCCAATGAAAGCTTTCTTTAATTATTTTACACACAGCATTCTGGAACAAAGACTTACAGATGCAATTCGACAAGGACTTTAAAGAATAGATGGGCAACAATTGAGTCAGATGATACACAACACATTTTTGTGTTGAGAACTTTATTGACACTAAGCCTTGATCTCTTTCAGCAGATTGGTTTTGACCAACTGAGGTGTAAATGAATAATCATTGATGTTTTATGTGACGTAGATTCCATTTTTACTAGCAACAGTTATGGCAAGAATCATTATTTGAAATGATCTTTCTTTTGAATTTTTATTTTCTGTCATTCAAAGTGGTCTTTGTGGGTGCATAATTATTCCATTAGTAGAAGTGTTATTAAACAGAATTTCTGTTCAAATGACCAGTTTTGTAATGTGGAAGCATTAGCTTCAGCCGTCACTGCTGTCCATGTTGGGAAGGATTGCAGATATTTGTGCAGCAGTTAACACACACCCAGGGTTTTGGCGATGCAGCTATGAAGTCATTCAGATGATATGTAAACACTGAGTCTTTATGGAGCTCTCGTGTTAAACAGAGCAATGACCGTGTCTCAAGCCCCAGCTCACATTCTCACATGTCAGTACTCACAGCCGCAGACATTGCTTAGTGTTATAGACCCTGCCTCCTCAGGTACATTTGCGTGTTTCTGTGTATTTGCACATATACTGTAGAGAACCTGGGATATTTTGGCATTGTGGGTCATATACTTCAGAATGGGTTAAAATGTGGTCATTAACTTGCATTAATTAATTTTCACTGTATATCCCTTGCAATCTCAGTTCCGATCATTTCACCCTGGTCTATTTCAGTTCCACCTACACAGGCATGAGTCAGTTGCTCATTCTGTGCAGAACCTGCACCTCCTCAAACCTGATACAGCCTATTCTTAATGTAGGGAATGCTGAAAAAAGAGTTTTCTTTCTTCTACTGTGAGCATTCTTGTACAGAAGTCTAAACTTAGTGGCTTTGATCATCTGCTTAAAGATGATCTGCCACCCATCAAGGCTTAGTGTCTAATTTTTTTAAGAGACTTGTATTCAGAAATGCCACATGTCACAGCAATTCAACATCACAAATTTACTTGTATGGAGTTTAAAATCTCCTTAATGGTGTAAAAATTGTGGACAAGTCTGATATGTTCACTGGTTTTGTCTTAGGTTTTTGGAGGGGGTCAGAGTGCTGAGATAATGAAGCAAAACAGATGCACAGTACCCCTTCCAGTGTTTTACCTGTGTCTAATGATTACATTATTATCATGTGACTGCTACAGGCTTCTTTTCTGAGCTGTTCCTCGCATTTGTCTCTTTCTGCCTATAGAGTTAGTTGAGATGTTTCTGAAGGTTGTATTTATACTCTTTCTGTAATATTGCAGTATCAACACAGCTCTGTTCCCATGGAGACTTAAGGGGGATGGAGCTGGAGGAAAGTTATTTTTTCTCCATTGAAAGGCAAATATTGAATACAGCAATCTGAACCCTAACTCTCTTGTGTATTGTAGAAATTTAAATGCTCTGTTTTTCTTCTTCATGAAATTGTTCTCTTAATGCTTCCATTCTTTCACTAATTGAATTTGTATATACTAATGATGATTATTATTATTTCTTCCTTTGTTATGTTTTCACACATTTTGTACTGCTTGGTGCAGTTAGTGTATTGCATTTAAACCCGTTACAGTTTATACAAAGTACATAAAAAAGAGAAGAAATCAACATCCCCATATAACATAAAATAGTTTTATACTGCATAGCAACAGTTGCTTGGAACAAGTACTCAGTGTTTGAGAATCCCCCAGTGAGTTTAGTTTCTGAAACCACTGATATAAGTTACACAATCTTGGCTTGTGATCAAATTTTCCATCAGTCCACCTAAGCTTTTAGCTCCTCCGAACAGATGAAACTCTGTGTAAAACTATTACAGCTCTGGCTGTAAAGCTACACTTAGAATCTTTTGTAAACACACCATCGGGGTCCTGTGCCCTTATCCTGCAGGAATTTTTGGAAAGGTGGAGGCCCTGCAAAACTGCTACCACCCTACAATGATGATACTATGTAAAGCTTAGTGAATATTTCAGCTTTAGTAGCTCAATAAGCTGTGCCTTCTTGAAAAGTTTTTTTGGTTGGTGGGAGTTGAGGCACCTCAGTGATATTGAAGCGTAGGAAGAATAATGCCGGTGGGTGTGAAATCCATCAGGGTGACATGTATGTCATGGGATTATCTTTTTATATGTGATTCCAGTGATGCTGTATAGTGAAGTGCTGCTAAATGTTTTTTGGAACTGATTTGAAGTACATGAGAATGCAACGATATTCAATTTTTCCTCAAGCTAAATTGCATTCATTCTATCTGAATTGCTGTTTTTCTCTCTGTAGCCCCAAGCTTCATAAGATACCTGTATCAACTGTATCAGAGTTCTGACAGTTTGTAAACAGCAGAATAACAAGCCCAAACATGTTTTATTTATACAGTTGAGTAGACTTTTATGCTACCAAGTAGTACATTACTAAATAGTACACAATTTATGGAAGCACCACATGGAATGATCTAGGTGAAAATTACAAAAGCATTTACACAGGCGACTTTGGTTACTTTAAAGACCAGTTTGATGTCACTGTAGGTCACCAAACCCCAAAGAAGCTGCTGAACGGATTTGATTTGTATCAAACTGAAGCCGATCACCTATCCTGCCCCACAAATCTGTAGATCTAAACATAATTTATGAATGTTCTGGAGAAAAAGTGTGATGAGTTCCCACTTCTTTCCTCACTTGAAGAACTGAAGATGTTTTGAAAATGGCCTGTTATTTCTCTTTGTGTTGTTCATGACTTTTGGGAGCAGTCAAAAATACACTGAAGGCCCTACTCATTATTACTTGGTTGATATTCATATTTCCACTGGGAATTGCCTTAGCATTGTAACTGAAGTGAACATTTTTATCTTGAAGAGAATAGACGCCATGGGTGTATTTTGCAATAAATAACAATAAATTTAGCTTGTTTTATTTAATTATTTTATTTTCTTTTTTGTATCTAGTCTGTTTTAGTTTGCTGTTGGCAAGTGCCTTGAAGTCAGTGTTGACTTTTTGTGACCACATATAGACTCCCCCCAGAATGTTCTGTACTCCAGTTAGTTTACTCTCACTTTATTTTGTATGCCTGGATCTGAAAACATTTGTGAATGTGTTTACAGTTTTGTAAAACTAATGTGTTGTCTCATGGAAAACCTGAAGTGTTTGCATAAAAAATACTCATCCTATAAATTCTTGAAAACACTCAACCGCAAGGAAAAGCCTTTAATTATATCAGTTCTGGCTGACATCGGGAACAAAATGGACACCAGTATAGAGGGGATTTTGTCTGAGATGCTGTTTAGATAAATGAGACCATAGCTTTCTGTGATTTCATATAGTTTTAGTATGTTCTCACCGTGGTTACAGTTGTCGCTGTCAGCTGAGCAGAAACATGCTGTCCACATCTGAGATAAAAAAGAACATGACCTAAGGATAAAAAATATTTGACAGCCAACAGTGTTAGAGCATTGTGTCACAGCTGGGATCAGGAGTCCCTAGAGGCAACTGAGCACTGAAAACCGATTCCTACATGCTAGCACCTGAGACCTATTCTGAAGATCAGGTGTCTCTTGTGCATTTTTATGTCTCTTTTATAAAGAGTCACTTCCATGAGCTGCATTGAGTAGAATTTGTGCTTATTCGTGTGTGAATTTCTTTTTGGCTGGCAGGTGGCTGCTGCACCTTGGTGGTTACCAGTAAAAGGGGCCAACTGGAAGCATCCTGAAGGTCCAGACTCACACATTGCAGACAGGTGAGCGATTCTGGTTTAGCAATTTACTGGTAACTGTCAAAAGGTTCTGTCAGAGATCGGGCCATTCCTGGCACAATCCCCTTAGGCTCCCAGACAGAGGAACCTTCGTTTTTAAAATATTTTTAAAATACAGATTAATTTTTATCCATTTTTTTTGCAGAAGAGGAATGTTTCAGATATGGCGATGACATCTTTGTTCTCTCTAGCTGCATGCAGCTATTGAACTGTTCATATATTCGTATCCCATCTGTTAGCTTTATTTATCCCACTCTTGTACCTCATTCTGCTTTTTGTATCATTCTCTTTTAATGTAATCTTCAACAGTTGCCTATTGAATAGTCCTCTCTTACCTTCTCTTTTCTGGTGATTTGCTGAATTTCTTTGCTCTGCTCCCAGAATACACAGTGAGTCATTGTACTCTGCTGTATGTCCCACCATAGGCTGGATCACCCTGTACTTCATGTCTCATGGAACGATGCAACGGCTTACTGCTCATGGGCTGGGAAGAGGTTACCCACCGAGGCGGAGTGGGAGTATGCCTGCCGTGGTGGGCTACAGGATAGGTACCTGGTGTGTGTATGCGTGTTTGCAGATGTGGGAAAGATTAGAATGATCTTAGGTATGAAGCTGCACAGTGTACTGCAGAGTACATGTTAGCTCAAATTGCAGTAATCCATTTCTGAAAAGGTTCAGGCAATGTCTATGATGGTCCTGGGTGTGCTGTCGGAAATGACACTTGACTGGGTGAGCTGTGAAAAAGAAAAAACAGCCACTTCCATCTGACAACCTGTTACATATCAGACAAGGCAAATGAGGGCTTTTCTGCTTTACTGGAGAAGTCGGGACGTTTAAAGCTTACATTGACCGTACATTGCTTGCTCATTGGTTTAGCTGCCATACCTTTGAACAAGCATTTGTATTATCCCAAATGGTTGTGCAACTCATGGAAAGCTTCTTCTTGTGTTTTAGTGACTCATGGGTTAAACCTTCATGACAGCTTCCTAGCCATGGATCTGGTAATGCACCTCTGCTGTGATATAAAGCAGACTACTCCATGGTGAACCTCTGATGTATGGGGAAGCTGCAGCAAAAGTAGGAAAGAGGACTGAGGAAGGATAGAAAAGCATTGGAATTTTGAGAGATATCCTAGGAATTTTATAAAGAATTAACAGTAAAGCAATACATTTCCAACTTCTTTTTGGACAGAGTACCTTATCCAATTCTGGAGGTACTGATGTCATAGGTGTATTTTACAATGCATTAAAGCTTCTTCCTGCTTCACTGTATATATTTATAATGCAGTTTCTTACTTTGTCAGATAAAGCTGAATATTTCTAAAGAAAAGATGAAAGCTGTATTTTAAAGAATCAAAAGTAATTACCCTCAATAGTTTCCCCGACATTTATTCAACGTCAGTGACGTTTAGTTAACAGCCTCTTCATTATTTTCTTCTCTGTTCCTTTGTGCTCATAAGCACAAAATATATTGACTAGAGTAATTATAAAACTTATCTCCCCTATTTAAACTGTCATAATCTAAATTTATCATTGACAAAAATAATCCTCTCACAATTCTGGTGTTTATATTCCTATTAAAAGAGGTGCAGAAGTGCTGTAAATTAGCTCATTGTAGAGAAAATGTCCAGCTATAAAGTGCTTGTTTTGCAGACTTTTTCCCTGGGGTAACAAATTGAATCCAAGAGGACAGCACTATGCCAACTTGTGGCAGGGACAGTTTCCAACGCACAACACAGGACAGGATGGATATGTGAGGACCTCACCGGTGAGAGAGATTGCCTCATGCAAAACTGAAGTACTATTAGATGACACAGAAATGGCAGAATATTATGAATTTAATCTAAAAAGCATTTATATCAGCCTTTTTTTTCTTTTCAATTTAATGGTTGATGCAGTCAAAACCATGTTGACCAAGCAGTGCATAGTTGCCAAACTGTTAGCGGTTTTGTGAAATACAACTAAGTTGGGTAGCTGGTAGATTTGGAAAGCACAAAGTTATTCCTCACAATTTGTTTTAATCTTGTAGACGCAGATGGATAAAATCATCTGTTTTCAAGCATATTATGAGTCTTTGGCTTAACTTTGTACTGGCAAGGCAGTCCAATTAGTTCACTTTGTATGGCTGGGAGAAATTTTTGTTGAGGTTGACTTTACAAAAGTTACAATTTTTGCAAATCCCCAGTTGAAACACTGTACTTTTTTCAGGACTGTCCTGACCCTAACTCTCACCTTGTTGGTAATACCACAGAAACTGATGTGCCTTGCTGAGAACTGCAGTACAGCAGTAGTACTCTGGTGTTGTAGTCAAGGACCAGTATGCCACTGGTAGGTGACTGAGATCCTTTTAGGGAGTTTAGGGTCTGATAATACAACAGATTGCAGTGAATCAGACTCAAGCTCACTTGATCAGTTCATCATTTTAATTCATTGTGGGGAAAAAGCCTGCTGTTTTTCTTCCTTTTCACCTGCAGGTGATGTCATTTCCTGTCAATGGTTATGGGCTCTATGACATGGTGGGAAATGCCTGGGAATGGACAGCTGACTGGTGGAATGTGCATCACACCACAGATGAGCGTCACAACCCGGTAAGCACGACCTGTGCCTGATATCAATGAAACACATTAAGGAACTGCTGATGCTTAGAGTGTTTTATCATGCTGAAATCATGAGTTGATAGTTATATAGGTGTTTTTATAACAGCACTGAGTATCCAAAATGATGGTATCCATTGCGTTTTCAGCCACGAATTAGATTCAGATACCAAGGGATTACTTAAATTTGGTTGCAAGAAAATTGATGATAATTATCTTTATGATGAGTTATAGAATTACATGGTTGTTCTGCTCTTTAGAACAGTTGTGTGTTTACTTTTGTTTTTCCTCGTCTTTTCCAAAAAGCTTGAAAAAATGTGTTTAATATGTAGACTTATGGATTACAGAATAGTGCTTGTCCTATTCTGAAGATATTTTCTGATGTTTGTGTTTGCTTCATTTTCCATTATAGATTGTTCGCACAGTCATCCTGGTTCAGATCGGTGCACATTTCAACACATGGTACACAACCATGTGCTTGACAAATAAACTCTTTTGACTTGACTTTGACCCTCAAGTAGTTGAAATATAATTACCATATCTGTAACTAAATACAGTGCATTCTAAAGTACTGTAATGATAAAGTACCTTATAGTCTAGTGTAGAGTTCCTTTTTTGGAAATGTTCCCTTCGGAGATCAAGACTGTTTGATACTATCAGTCTGCTGTCTTCCAGACAGGGCCATCCACAGGTCATGACAGAGTGAAGAAGGGGGGATCCTATATGTGCCACAAGGTAACATTTTTCTGCTAATTGTGTTTGTGATCCGTCTTACTGTCACTCTGAACAGGTAAACCAATATCTGTTCCTAATTCCTCGACAGTTACATGTTTTTATTTGTTCTCATGTAGATCTGTAGAAGCTTCTTTCTTATTATTTTTTTCAAACACAGTTTAGAGGAGGTTAATCTCCATAAAGCTTCAAAGAATATGTGTGCGGTTTTAAAAAATGGCATAGTCCGGATTGGTAGCCCATGAAGTCAGGAGTGATGCTAGCCATCTGGAGAAATGATCAGATAAGGTGTGTGTTCTTACCCTTCTGTGTTTTTTGATACTGTGCAGGCTTAACTTTTATTGCAGCTGCCTTTCCTCTTTGTCTTTACAATCTTCCTGCTGCTCAGTGTGCCATTGTTTCCACAGCAAGATGATTGCTGATTGTTCTTCCGCCAGTCACAGTAATGTAGTCATGACAGAAGGTCAGATTTAAATTGCCGTACAGTAACTAATGGTTAGCAACATGCCCAGGGCATACAGTGGACACTGGATAGAGAGTGTTTGGGCGGAGCTGAAAGGGGTGAGAATTGACAGTTAAGCTTTGCATCTGGGCCACTGGTTTGCGGCTCAAAGGGTTTGCCAGAGAGAAATGAGGCAGCGCATGGTGCTGTGTACAATCAAGCTGTCAAAGACTTACTTTTATGTCGAAACTCTTGGGACTGTTCTAGAAAAAATTGCTAACCATGTGTAAGTCAGGTTGTGCCAGGTCCATATGGGCCAGAACATCGGTTCCATTTGCATTTCTGTTGTCTTTAATGGGGCAGTCACAGTTCTTCCTTCTAGAGTAAGCAGTCTGAATATTCTTCCCATTCAAAAACTGTGATGTAATTTGACTTTTTTCTTTCATAAAAATGTGAATTTTCCTCTCAGTTATGATGATTTATCTAAACAAAATGAAAGAAGGGATTAGCTGTTCATCTTTGGTTAAAAGGTCTGTGGTATCTTGGAGCGGTTAAAATCCTATCAGTAGGAGATTTGAGTTAGGGTGTAAAAAACATTAAGGGAGAATTAGCATAAGTTATGGGAGAACATGCGATACAAAACAAGATGGCTTTGCTATCATTTAGAAGCTAGAATGATGTATAACTAAGACCGAAATAGCAGAACAGTCTATTATCTGTTGGTTAACAATTTAAAACAACATGGTCAATTAGACTAGAGGAGTAGTAACATGAAATACTCGATTATGCTTGTAATGAAATGCCTATCAGTCTGTTGTCAGTGTAATGTTGATCACAAAAGCACCAGTTAAGATTCTGTGTGCATGGTGCATCCATGCTGAGAACAATGGGTTACTAATTTTTAAAAAAAATTCAAGTACAGGTTTAAAATCATTGTGATTGCAAGTGTTTTAATTATTTGACACAGGGTAAGCAAGATTGTCCCCCAAATGTATGACAGATGTGTCTGAGGAATTTAGTAAACTTATTAGTTCAAGTTGTTTGAGGTGCACTGACCTTTTATACTTATTTTATCCATCAGGCATTGTCTGCTACTATACATAAAATGGCAGAAAACTATTATAGTTGTAAATGACTGTCACGGCGTAACACGAATTGTCAGTTTTATCAGAAACTTATTCTTTTTTTTAAGCTAATTGTCCATACTTGTTTGGTTGAGACCGATGATGTCACAGATGGGCAATAGTGCCTCTGTCAGTTAATAAGCACTTCTGTATGTTAGAAACTTGTTTCTTCTTTCAGATGGGCAATTGAAGTGTAATGGACTTACATCCAGTGCATGGGCCTTCATCTTTGCGTATAATATTTCCTCCTGATGTGTACACTGGAGTGTTTTTATATGTAGCTAAATTTAATTTGAAATTTGTTGAACCCTGATGCACAAGTATTTCTCTGTTATTCTCTGTGGTCCTCCTTTGTATCTTTTATTCTTTTATCTTTCTGTCTGTATATCTTCAGTGCTTCTTACTTATGCAAACATAAATATAACACATAATGTGCTGCTAAACTGTTCATCTTAATTTTTTGCCACATAAAAACAATCTCTTACCAGAAAGCCTGCTTCACTCAGATGCTGCCATATTGTAAATCTACAGAAACAAAGCAGTCTCTACGTACACTGCTGTTGCTAAGAGACCAGCCAGAATACAAAGTTATGCCAATAGATTGAACTCATCAACAGGGGGGCTGATATTTTGAGTGGAACAACTAGTAACCATTCAGTTTCACACCTTCATTCGTCATAGGAATATAAACTGCTTGCTCTAAAGCATGAGTCTTGAAAACGTATTGCTTGAAACGGTGCTGCTGTTACATGATTTATTGACAGGAATATAATGTGTTTGATGTGATAGCAATCAGATGTTAAAACATGAAATAAAAAAACCTCTTGGAGGGACATCAATTTAATTCAGTTTTCAAATGCCTCTGTGAGGTCACATTTTTCTCCATTTAAAGTAATGAAAATCTCTCAAAGTTTCCTTAATGTGCTACAGCAGCCATTGCCATATTTAGTTTGGCATCTCATGCAGTTCAAGTTCTGAGAGGCGCATAGCTTCGGGTCAGGTGAGTGTTCTCAGCCTGCAGTCTGCTGAGCCTTCTCTTCCTTATGCGTCTCCAGTCTTACTGCTACAGGTACAGGTGTGCGGCACGAAGCCAGAACACCCCCGACAGCTCTTCTTCCAACCTGGGCTTTCGCTGCATCTCTGATCTTTGACGTGTAACAGCAGCTTAAGAAATGCTGGAAGTGGAAACCAGACTGTGAGGCTCATTCCTTCAGCGTGACTACCTCCTGCAAGAATGGGCTCCTATTGACCAAATGTCGATGTTCTGCTTCGGAGACCATACATCCCACTTTCTCCCACAGAAAAGGCAACGGTCCGAGTTTGGACTCGGCTCAGTCACCTAGTAAATCATGGGCTCAAGTTTTTTCCAGGAATTTTTTTAGATTCAGATTTTTAATTGATGTTCCTGAACGTTGTTATTGTAATTAGATGTAAATTTGTTTTCTACCACTTCATGTTTGTCTGGTAGACATTTTATATGATAAAAAAATTCACAACATTTTTTTCTAGAGAATGATCTATTTTTTGTCACTATTGTACATCTGAGCAGACTGTATAGTGGGGTTTATTTGGCACAGATGTTTTTTTTTTTTTAACTGGAAGCAAATAACCAAGTGGCTAAGAAACTGCTATTTTTGCATACACACACGGTCTAAAACAGATCCTGGTGGATGAAGTATGAAGAAAATGTAATCAATGTTTTTATTATGTAAACTAATTTAAGCTTACTATTTTTATCCCGTTATTTGTTAAAGAAGGAATGTTGTCCTTTAAAGCAGAACGCTTTCATGAAAATTTCTCTTTGCCACCTCTTCATTCATTATGTTCCGTGTGAAGGGAACAGTAATAGCAGTAGGAGATCCCTTTAATTCACTATACACACACACATACATGAAAAGTAGGGAAATATTTTGAATTACTAAGATGACTGATGATGACTATGAGTCATAATGAGACCGCACCACTCAAGTTCAATAAAATGTGACATTGGGGTTGAAGCTCAGATGTTGCCAGGTGGAAATATTTGGTCCATGTGGGGTCAGTGCCTCTCTGAGGAAACAGGAAGGAGCTACAGAAATGTGGAAGGTAGACATGACAGCACTGGTCTCACGCTTCCCACAGTCTGCCTGTATAATTGCCATGGATGTTCTTGCCTGTTAGGGATGCAGCGCTGCCTCTGGTACTCATTGCCTACTACGTTCTCAGTTTCTTTTTCTTCCCTTTATTTGGGAAAGCCTAGCTGTCGTTCAGCATCCAGCTACAGAACCACACACAGCCCTCACTTGGTACCCTTTCAGCTACAAATTGCCTTTGCAAATCAAAGCTTGTCAGTTGGGTAATATGTTCAGAAGAATCACCTTTGGACAATGAAGCCCACATTACAGCTTGACCTGTAAAAATATGCTTGTAACACAAGGAATCAGTCTAACTGTTACTAGCAGTGAGTTGTTTCGAAAGGGTTAAAAGCAGCAATCTGTTTGCCGATCAATTCTATTTACCTACCTGATGAATACATTATGCTGTCTCCCCACGAGACACAAGTTAATGCTGAATCTATGGCATAATAAGGTTGTGCTCCCATCTACTGGCTTCAATTTTTACTACCTCTAGATGCCACTTGTTAATGGCTAATAAGCTGCACTTATCTACGGAAAAAAAAAATGCTGTCAGCATCTTTGTAAGCATATATAAATATTGAGAGATTTTGTGCAAAATGTGTTCAGTTCAACTTGAGTGAAAGCTGTGAACTGGACTTAGAGTGTATGGTATTATTCACTGTTTTGACTCGGGCTTGGAAAAGATTTCATGGTTTTGGCACAGCTCTGTTAAAGTCAAAAAGAGATTGTTATATTTTTGTTTTTCTATGCAATATGTATACATTTGTGCAACTAGATTGCTTTCCTAAATTTTGATTTTTTTAATCATATTTAAATATAAAAAATTCCTACAGGAGCAGCATCCAGTTTAATTTATTACATATTACAATATTATACTTTCCATTTTATGTAGGAAGTCTTCTGTGTGTATATACATCTGTGTTCTTGTTATTAATATGCAGAACGTTGAGACCAGTTAACGCAATAAAGCACAAAAGGGTGTCTGCAGTTTAAACAGCAGGTGGCGCTATGGCACACATGGCACTACCATGTAGTTTTGTTAAATGTGACCGAAATGATACTACATGATTGGTGGGTGATACTAAATTTACCTTTCAGTTAAATGTGCTTTATGTTTGGCTGATTCTGGTTTGGGTGCATCAGGGTAAACTTAATATGCTAATGTTTTTTTTCTTATCTTTTTGGTTCTACTATGATGGGTTTAAACATTGTACCTGGAAAGGCTGCTCAGTAAGGCCATGAGCTTTGCTGACAGTTGCCAGTGAAGAATCTCCAGTGTGCAGTCACCATGGTGACGTCAAGGGCAGGTTTTCGGCAGGAAAAGCCCTGGGGTACCAGCAGTTAAATGCAGCAAATGTAATGAGTCAGGGCCAGAAGGTGCCAGAGAGGTGGGGAGGGGAATCTCAGAGTCAGCCAAACTCTGCAGGCAGCATCCACACGTCCTGCGAGGGGGGGTTACCTTGGAGACGCAGCACACTGGGGACCACAGTGGAGGTGACCCTGCTGTCCTACAAATGACATCGCGCTTCACACAAAAGCAGTATTTTGCCATGGCGGTGCAGCATACCATCTGTTCTCTTTGGCCCCCTGGGGAGGGTGCAGGACGCAGCGATGCCGTGCCCATCCCTCTTGTCTCAGGCAGGGTGGCAAAAACTGCATTCAGCTTGTTTAGAACAGTGTTTAACAGGGAGCTGCAAGGCTGCGGTAAGACATCAAGTGTCACTCCAACAAAGGTAGAAATATCCAAATGCACATTTGCCGCTTTACTGCTATCCTCTGGTCTTTACTTACAGCCACAACTGTGCTAGTTGATCTTTTATATGAAAATGACTGACTGAAAGGCCGAGTCACCCATTCTCTCCCGTGTCCATGTTTTTTGTGAATTGTTGATGATTGCATAGACTAAATGAAAACACTAAAAGGTTAATGGAAAGTGAATGAATTAGAAAAGGGTATTGAACACTGAAATTGATATCTAAATATGCTGTTTTGTTGCACATCTTAAGAATTTCACTTAAATGTTAGCCCTGCTTAGCCCCCATGCTTATAACAACCACTTGGAATCCATTTAATTTAATAGAGCTTTAATTTTAAATTCAAAGACAGTATTTAGCAGCGGTGTCATCAGGGAGATTTTATTTCCCTTTGAATGATTGTATGAGTTTCTGTGTGATGAAGGGAGATCATGACCTCTTTCACAGTTAAACTAGAGCAGTGATTTGCCCTGTGCAATATGAGGGTCAGCGTTGGTGGTGGAGGTGGTGAACCAGGCTGTGTAATTCATCCTCTGCCAGGCCTTTATTGGATCCCCTTGACAGCTGGGAGATCCTTGGGGTAGAAACTTCAAGAGCAGCAAGATTATGCCGGTTATTGATCACGGTTTTTCCCAGCGTTGTCGAACCGAAGCTCTTTGGGGGCCTCGCTGTCAAGCAGTGACTTGTTTGGCCCTCTTCTTACTTTTCCAGCTCTATGTCTTGAGTTGAAAAGGATTTTAGGACATGAAACTCTTAAAATTTATAGAGTCAGGATTTCACGGTCTTCAAGCACCCCGCGCTTTGATATTTAACTTAAAGGAAGCGGGGGCATGGGAAAAATTCTTGTTGGACTTCTACAAGGATTTATAATACTGTAATGTTTGGAACATGTTTAGTGGGAAGCAATGGTATCAAAGTAACTGATAACCATGCCTTGAGTCTGGGGTCTCAATTTCCCAGTTGTTTGTGAGGTCTGTTGCAGCTTAACATGTTGAACATTCCCGACAGCAGTCACGGGGTTACTGAAGAGGAGATGTCTCTTGTGCACAATAAATTCTAAAAAAAACTGACCGCATTTCTTGCTTTTGAACCCTTCAAACTGAATGGATGAATAGCTTAACTGCAAAAGATAACCGAATGAATGAATGTAAGTGAAATACTTGTCTCACTTTATATACTGTTAACACTGTATCTGTACGTCCAGATCACTCGTTGTATATTTAAATGTCAAAACTGACCTGTGTTAACAAAACAGTGGTTATAGCCCCCCCATGTCTTGGTGTATGACTTTAAACATCATCCTTGGTGCAAACCTATTTAAGTTAATGCCCTGAAGATGTTAGAATGCCTATGTTTGGCATTTTTGTTATCTGAGGGTCTAATGATATGAAGCATTTTATAAAGGTATGTATGAATAGATATATTGAGCTCTAGAGGCATCATCTCAGTAAGTTTTTATTATTATAGATGCTGTATTCAGCAGACTGATTTTTGTGCAGTGATTGAGCACTGGACATTAACGTCCCACGCAGTTTATTGTGAGGAACTTGTGAAGTCCAGGAAGAAAAAAGCTCCCATGTTGCCTGACTGCTTTCAGCAACTCATGCAGCTCTGGGCTTCTGAGGAGTCACGCAACGTGCGCCACATTGCTCGCTGTCAGCACAATGGCTTCTTTTCCCTTCCCAAGACAAAGGAAATCTCGAAGTCTCTCTAGTCTGTCTCCGCTACCACCGGGCACCTTGATCACGATAACTTCCTCTCTGCACCAATTACCAGTCTGCATTTTCAAACAGTCTCCCTGGGCTTCTGCCTTCCTGCTGGTGCTTGAACGCTTAGAACCTACTGTGAAACAGGATGGGAAATAAACGCATCTGTTATCAGAGCCAAAAAAGATAAAGGGGTGTCAATCGAAAGCCAATCATATTTGGGAAGTACAAAATGATGATACCTTGTACAACTGTGGAAGACCGAGGGAGTGACAATTTAAGGCTGCACGGTTTGCTCACGTTAAACAGCATCTCCACCCTTCACAAGATGCTGCATTTCCCCAGGGAAGGAGCAAAGCTGAAAGGTCTCGCAGTCAAATGAGAATGTGGAAGTTAAGCCTTGGCAAATAACCTTAGCCTGTCTGGCAGAGCTGGCAAACGTTTCAGGTTCATCACAACATTCTGGAAATGTCAAATAAACAGTTTTTCTGACTAAATGCATGTTATCTGGTAGTGAACAGTGGCTGACAGCCGCCACTTTTCAGCAGTAAAATGAGAAAAATAAGGACATTCGCATTCAGCTTTACCTGATGATCGACATATTTCGCTTTTGTGAGGTCTTACTTAAGGGCAGGGATTTTGAGAACATTTAAAATTAGTATAGATTAAGCAGCATAGTTTATACTGCTGTGAATTCTGAACCAGACATTTTCCCTTTTGAGGCTTGAGGTACAGTAAATGAGAAAACTACTGCAGTGAGAGAGCAGTACAGTGATGAATAACCTCAGCATTGGAAGGATCCTGACACTTTTTACTGTGCTCAATAAAAAGATGTCTTTAGCCCATACATTAGGAGTCCAGATGGTTCAATCATCTTGGTCTGCAAGATGGAGGACAGAAGGTTTGATAAATGGGCTCACTCGGTTGTCTGCCTAAAAAATGAACTCAAGCACAACCCAGCACAACACCATTGCCGAGGGTGATGGTGTTTAAGATGGTTCCAGCATTTGATCCCATGATACATAGTCAGATCAATAAAATAATAAATGAAGTCACAAGAGGCTCTAATAAATAACACCATTTTTAAACAAGAGAGCCTTTCACACCTGAGATAGCTGTGAAAAGCATCTGAAGTCTCAGTCAGTAGCTATGGCACTGGCTGGACAAATAGCAAACATTGCTTTGGACCAAACACACACTTAGTAAACAGTAGTACACACAACTGAAAGCTTCACACCTGAGGAAAATATATTTGTACTCTTGTAAACAAAAAACATAAAATGAGTTTTTTATTCATACAGTGCATTGCATCTCTGTGTTGTTGCAGAATGTAAAAAGTTAAATCATTAAATTAAATATATCTGAATAACAATGACAGCAAAAACAACAAGAACAACAATATTATAAAAATATTTCTTATCATCATCATCATCATCAGCTGTTACCTTCCTAACCTTCCAAAATCTTTTTTTTAATGAATGTTACTCCAAATTTGCATCCAAGCTCCTAATGGAGATAAATGATAGGGCAGATGTATTTATATATTTGATAAATGTCTCTCAGGTTAGCATCAGCAATGGTCACTCAGTTAAGCAGTTAAACTAGCAGTCTTTCCGAAATGCATGTTAAATAGTTTAGCAGCAAACCCGGCTGATAAGGATTAATTAAAGAGGCAAGACAGTTTGATTTCCTTGGGTTGGAGAAAAAAGCCCTTTGATGCTCTTGAAGAATCCATGACACAAGAAAAACATGCAGGTTCCCCTGTACCTGAGTAAATGAGTCCTGCAACTACACCCTTGTGTAAAGCACTTAAGCGCAACTGCTTTAGTCAGACAGTCAGCTGAATAAATCAATGCAATTACAAGTGATCTAAAAAGCTGTACAGAAAGTATTTTAGATGCTGGGGAAGAATGTGTCTACATAAAATCTTTATTTGAAAGAATAAAGTACAGAGAAAAAATGCAATATTGGGACAAGAGCAAATGACATAAAAATGTAACAGTAACAACGTTTAGTTCCATGCAGGGTCTTGTTTGAAATGCAGCATGGATTGAAAGCATTATTCATTCAAAAGGAAAAGTGGTGGAGGACATGGTGGCACAGGAAGTAGTGCAGTAGTACATGTGTTACAGAATATAATTCCATATATTCTGTGTGTTTCCTCCCACAGTCCAAAGATATTTGTTGCAGGTTAAGTAGTCAATGTAAATTGCCCATAGTGTGAGCAACTGTGTACATGTGGCTACGCTGGGATGGCTCTGATTCCAGAAAAGGCTCTGGACCACCAGGACAAGTGGCTAAGGATAATGCATGAATGGAAAGCTGAATCCTTTCAGAGGTGTAAAGGTTGTTTACTGATATTGCACTCACTGATGCCAAAGATATTAAAGTATAAATCCAGTGACCAAAATTAAGTGAACCCCCCTTCAAATGAGTGAGCTGAACTGTTCGGCCCCATCCACACAACATAGAAACACATATTAAACAATTGTGTGCTTCCAGCTTTGTGAACACAGTTTGTGGAAGAAGCTCCTTTCCTGCTCCAGCATGACTGTGCACAAAGTAAGGTCTGTGAACACATGGTTTGCCCATGTTGGGTTAAGCATTTCTGGGTTGGGTTAGGGTTAGGGGAACAACTGCATGTTCCCCTGCTTGTTAACGCCCATGAGTTTAGACTGGGAGGTTCAACAGGCAGATATGGGTGTTATGCTCAGGTGTCCACATACTTTTGGCCATGTAGTGTTTATATGTATGAAAAAGATGCCTGTGGTACTGTCAAAAATCCATTTCATGTGCCAGCTTATCATCTACAGAGACCTAAATATGAACTATAAGTATATAAAAAAGTTGGTCCCCTGCTTGTTGCTCTTCATAATTAATGTTTTACAGCAGCAACTGAAAGATGATGGTCCCTAGGCCTCAAAGGCTAAATTTGATCTTGCGGTGGAGATCAGAGAAGTCTAAGCAAAGCTCTGTTGGATGTAGGACCTTCTCGGCAGATTGCAGGCTGGATGTCCTCTAGGCATCCTTGTTGAGGGTGGTGGATTTTCATTGCTCTAACACAGCATCTCACCTCAGTGAGACAGTAATAGACTACAGTAATGCTAGTTCCTGGTCTCCCAGGGTTTATTTCTTGGAACAATGTTGTGCAGTAACATCTGCACACTGTCACACAAAATCACAAACAGCAAACAAACTTGTGCACTTACAGAGGAGAATGCCCACAGGCCATACATGCGTGTAGACATATCAATATGATATCAATATGATCCAGTACACATATTATAAACTCCTAAACAGACACAGAACACATCTCTCTCTCTCTCTCTCTCTCTCTCTCTCTCTCACACACACACACATACACACACACACACACACGTTCTCAAATCACCTTATGATATCAGTATTTTGGAAATCTTATTCCTTTATATTTTAAGCTATGGTTTGTTTTAATCCCTTATGTTGAATTTCCGAACAGCTCTGCCACCAGTATTACAGTTTGTTCTGCTGTGTTATACAGAATTAATTTTAATTTATTAAATATAAACGTAAATATTATGCAATAATATTTATTCAATGAAACAAATCACAACTGTATGGTCAAGCTTGCAACTCACATACTCACCACTGTTAACCGTTTGTCCTTTTTTTCTGGGTTGCACTAATCCAGAACTGATACTGGAATTACTGGGCAAAAAGCAAGAGGCTTCAACTGGGGACCAGCCTGTTGCACAGGATGCCACTGTGGGTGGCTGCATACCCTCGCATATGAAGCATATAAGTTGCAACGATTGGGGCAGATCCTCCTCTAGATTCCCAAACGCTGCTGCTTTTGAGTAGTGTACAAGGACAGAAATGGTTAACTCTATAGTAAAAAATAAATAGGTAGAACAAGATGATTAACTGACAGAGACGAACAATGATCAACAGTTGTAATGAGAAGTAAAACCCTAAAATTAGTTTTGGCAATTACAAATGAGCATTTTTTATGAACTGTAAACCCCTCTGTGGGAACCAAGTATTGTACCTACTCCCTCCAACCGCCCAGACTGGCAGCTATACCTCAGAGAAGTTTCTGAGCTTATTATGAGGAAACAGGTGCCAGGTGTGGCTACTAAAAACAAATTATAAGCTCATAAGAAGAGAAGCATGGGAGGAGGTGTTGAGTACTGAGCGTGAAATCTACAGAACCGCGACACAAACGTCTGAGTGCTTTTGAGATTTTGGTTTGGGCTTGATGTCATTCACTGGATTTTACCGTTCCGTTCTGTTAATACTTGAGAGGTCCTTCTTTCCACTTGATTTGCAGCATTGTAGCTGAAAGATCATTTCATTACTAGCTGAGTTACCCGGTGCTGCCTGGGCAGAAAGTAGAACAAAAAATAGTAATTATACATCACCATCATTACCCCTTAAAGTGGTGCATTTAATGCAGAAGTACCGATGCTGGTGTCAAGCAGGCAGATGCCACAGAAAGCGACGCACTGTTTGTAGTACAGCAGAAAGGTGAAAAAGAAAAATAACAAAATATACACAATTAAACTTTTTTACCCTTACATCAATAATGTGAGCAGTGCCGTGTGTATAATTTCTCCTTCCAGTTCAGGTCCTTCCTCCAGCAACCCTCCCCATCACCCCACCCTGGTGCACCTGTGTGTGTCTATGTATGTGTGTGTGCTGACCTTGTGAGGTATTCATATGTAAGCTTCATTAACACCTTACAAACATGTCTCAATATACTGCTTATCACAAAGAAACAAGAAGGCTTAAGAATTGTTTATTATCCACCATATTGTCATATTGCTTTCTCAGTAAGTATGACTCGAAAAAAGCATTTTTTTCTCCCTCTTCGTGTGTCTGCAGATTCAGTTTCACAAGTCATTAACGGAGCCCCATATAATTCTGTATGCAATGAAGCGTGTGGCTATCTTTACATAACAACTCGTCTGAAAACTTCTATTAAACTGTTGTAGTTGCTCTGCATGGGGGCCAGAGAGGAATCCCCTATCACTGCTTTCAGAAGTCAGTGGGGATTTTCCCTGATATGTGATGGACCTTAGGAGAGAAAAAAGGAGCTGGTGTTACTTAGGAGCTTCCTATCAAATTAGAAATCAATTCTGGCAAATTGCATCCAACACCACGGATGTCATGGATGACCACAGTGGCCAGTGCCCCTCTTTTTCAGCAAGTGCCTGAACGTCTGAGCCAGGTTCACACGCTTGCCTTCTGCTGTTATTGGACTGTTAGACTGGCACTCTTTTCTAGAAGATTACTGCCTAGATGAAGTCACAGTAAACCAAATACATGTGTGACTGTGTGTACAAAACATGCTAATAGTCACCTTCTGTCACTCTGTTTACGCAGTACAGGGGTCTGTGATTTTTCCTGTGTTTTGTTGGCATTCAACCGACCATATTTTTCTACCGGGAAGATAAAACATGGAGCCCTTAGAGAACAGCGCGCTCAGAATGCATGGCATCAGAAACAATGGCAACAAGCAGGAGATGGTTGAGAAGATTCCTGTCGGAAGTCTCTGCTTCATTAGCAAAGCATCTTCCTTCCACGTCGATCTCATTTTTTTATCGCTTGTCACCAGGGGGGTATTTCTCACTCAACTGTTCCTCAAACACAGTCCCACAGTTGTCATCAACTACCATCTGCCTTGTACCGCTCACCAGTAGAACCACTGAACTGTTTTTAGCAACAAAAAAAAACATTTATAGCAGCGGGGTGGATACAGTGGGTAAGATGTATACTGCCTTGTATATTTAAAGTGCATACGAGGAAATAAAGTACAGATGGCCCTTGACTTACGATGGGCCGACTTACAATATTTTTGACTTATGATGGGTTTATTGGAACGTAACCCCATCATAAGTCAGGGACCCCTGTATTATCCTCTTCTTGATCACAAATTTCCCTTAAACCAGCCTCAGTGAAGCTTACGACGAGCTGCCGGATGTTTCCATGGTGCGAACCCAAACATATATGACTGAATGAAAATAAAGGCCTCCAATGATTCCAGCAAGGCTGTGCGCCCCTACAGTGTGACTCCGATGGCTTCTTATTTTATTTGGAACGCGGTGGTGTGTAATTGCCGCTGCCTGGATGCGCTGGTGAGCTGGCGGTTCATTTAATGGGACATATTGAGAGCGAGCGCGAACATCAATACAGCCGTCCTCCTGTTAATTAATTCCACCCACCGACGTAGGATTGAAACCGACAGAGAAGATGCTGGTAGAAGAACTGCAAGGTCAGAAAACACCTTTGCTGAGACGAATAAGAGCAGCTAAACTTTAAGGGTCCCATTTCCTTTTTTCGGCCGAATGATCATTTTGAACTGGGGTGACACCGCAATATTTAAGGTATTTATAGATGCCACCATATAGTAGTTTCTTTTGTCTTACATTAGTACTGATGCATACCTGAATAAAATCTGTGATACTTAACAGTTCTGCAAACAGAAACAGAGATCTTTTTCCTGCCACTTGCCACATACAGTATGTGTTGCACTTTATTTTGTTTATTGCACAGCTGTTCAGATTTTTTTATTTAAAAAAAAACTGCAGCTTATTAGCAGGAGTGCACGTTTCTGACATTGATTTATTTAGCTAAAAGCTATGAAATGTGCTCCTCAAGACAATGTTCCCAATTCATTATTATTATCCTGAGCTTAAACATGTGCTCACGCTATGTGCAAAAGCAGCTCATCCGTATAAAGTTTATGGCGAATAAATAAGTGCAAATATTTTTAGCTTGTCTTGCTGTACATGCCTGTAGTGAGGCACGCTGTTATCAGGAAGCCAGAATTATCTTTTTTTATCAGGCAAACTGAATTATCGCTCCTTGCCCTGACTTTATGGATCCGCACTGGATCGGGCCCATAGTGGCGGTAAACTTATTGCTGCCGTGAGAGACGTAATTAAATGCCATTGCTGTGAGTGTGAAAGACATAGATGGTCTAATGTAACACGACATGTCCCTGGGTTTTAAAGGACAGTTTGTTTTGCCCATAACTAACTGCAGAGTACAATAGAAACTTCATGAGCATTCAAAGCAAATTTGGTTTTTACAAGTGTGAAACCCAGAGACCCAGAAAGCATGAGGCACAGGGTACATTCTGGAAGAAATGCCATGCCATCATAAGGCAGTCACACAGAGTTAAGACCAATTTAGACTCCCCAGTTTGTTTCAGACACCCTTTTCCATTGTGGGGGAAGCTGGACGACCAAGAGGAAGGCAGTATGAACAGAAGAAGAGCATGCAAATCTATACAGAAGGATCTGGATTCAAGCCCAGTCTAGCAGCTGTGACCCCTCAAGGTGGCGCAGTGCCGTGTTTGAACTTCTTTTCATAAAAGTTAGTTAGGGCCCCAAAAATGCAACAGCAACTGAATATTTACTTTTAGAAACCTGCACGTATTTTCCGAAATGCGTACATGAAAACTGTCACGTTGGCCTGTGTGGTTGACCAGAGTTCTGCTCTATTGCTAACTGGCGATTGACCTCAGTTATTAATGTTAGAGAACAGCTTCTCTCCGAGCGGAGTTGAATCAAATGAGTGTCAACAGAAACTTTTCTAGAAAGAAACTCGGTGGCTCTCAGAATGAAAGTGTGAATCTTTAATCACAAGGCACTACACAAGGTAAATAATAATTCACGTATAAAATCAAAACATACAAGTATCAGCTTTGTCTTTTCTGTATGTCGTGTTCAAGATTTGCCAGTGATGTTTTTGAGATTCTTCCAGAAATCTCAGCGCTCTTCACAACGGCTGAGCCAAAGAGCAGCAGAAAAGTTTCTGTACATTGATTTTACACTAGAGTACCCTGAAAAGTACTGCAGCCTCCAGCTCATCTGTTTTGCAGCACTGACCTCTCTATCTGCCCTTCTGAGCTCCAGATGAGGGTGCAGGTGAAAATTGCTAGAGGTTTGTAGAGAAGAAGAGACCGCATGCGAACAGCACAGCGCTGCAGGGTTTCTCTGCGTGAACATTTTACACGCAGTAAGATTAATGAGATCGTGATAAACAAATTGTCAGCAAGCGATTTCGAGCTGCGGTTCGGCGGAAAAAGTCCGACGCGTGAAAACGTGGCTAATTGTTCTGATGACTTTGCTTCTTAGCTTCCCAGCGGACCATCCTGCAGTCACTAAACAGCAAATCGCAGGGTGACCCTTAAAGATTTACTGGGGCGATGTACATCCCTACAACAGGAAAACGGTCAAGAGAAATTAATATCTCAACATGCTCACACTTCATTTTAAATTCTTACAGCTTGTTAAACTCCAGCACTCGCTTGCACCTCGGTCATCATTATTGTCGTAACCATTTTCTTCATGCTCTCTGACATTGAAAAAGTGCTTGCAACGGCCTCAACCGCAAGTATAGACAGCATTTCAAATGTGGGATGAAACTTATGATGACACTGGGGTTGCCAGACTATAAAGATGAACGTATCTGTCTATAAAAAGGGAGGGAGGCATTTATCCATCCAGTGGCAGCGATGGGTATTTGTACAATAAATGCTGTGTATTTTTTATTTCAAACGTGCTTATTTAGCATTTGATCATGCATGGTTTTAAAAAGTTTTGTACACCAGGAAAAAGACTGGTGTTTAAATGTGATTTAACAATAAATGAATGATTAATTCTACACAACAGAGGAAATGTGGGATCTTAGACACCAGTTGTAAGGAAAAGATTTTTTTTGTCCCAGACACATTTTTTGCAAGTTTGCTCCAGTTGCTTGGCAGATGACTGGCAGGTACAGAGCTGCCATGAAATGGCTTTACCATGACAATACCCTGTAGGCTGCCTGCCGGTGGTAAAGCACCCTACTGAGGGATCTTACAGAGCTTCTGACATAAGTAGGCCTAGATATGCATCAGCCAGCAAGTTCTGCCGCGAATGATGAATCAGCATTTAAGCCGACAGTGGAGAAAAATTCAGATTTTGGCTCACACTTTTCAAATAGTACGTTGTGCAGGCTAAATGCAATATTTGGGAGTCATGAACTGTTTTAGCTTAAATCGATATGCTGCCACAGACAAAAAGGGTAGAGAAAATATAAAGAAATAAAGCCAGTGGTACAGAGGTGTAATAAAAATAAATTCATAAAGCATTTAAAAATAACTGCACTCACAAACTGCCTGCATTTTACATGTGAGATCCTGATGGTGGTGATTTTTCAGGCTTTAGAAGGGGGGTAGGGGTAGAGAAAATGCTACTGTCTACATTTTGTACAGTTGGCAAGCATTTCTCCTTGCCAACACACACACACGCATGCACGCACGCACGCACGCACGCACACACCAGCACCATTTCTCATCATCTCAGTTCTCTCAGTTCCCCTGACATGACAGCAATATAAACACTGCATCACCATGCCCACCCTTAGGCAGGAAGGAGTGATGTAAAGCAGCCGTCTTTAACACGAGCTCCCGGCCCCATCAATTTCCCACCACGGCAAGAAAAAGGCGACCGCTGTGAACCCTGGAAGCCAGAGCAGCGATGGATCAGTAAAACTGTGTTTTCGTCCCAGCTTTGGAAACTCTCATAAAGTGACATCACCCAGAGGAAACCTGCTGTCCAAAAGTCTGGCTACAGCCCGCAAGAGTTAAGTGAGCTGTAATTCTTGCATTATTCACATAATGTCCTCAAGGACCCCGGTCCAGTGTTGTAGACCTCATACGCTGCTGATCTCTTATGCCACGAAGAGAGGTTATTTATCTTAATTCAAAGACTGCAGAGACGTCCCAGTTGACACCCACTTGGAATTTAAATATTCGGCACCACAAACCTGGAGCCTAAATGTTAAATATCTTTTTGCAGCTATGCTGTATTCAGGACAAGAAAATGTGTTCATGTATTTTTAGATGTGGATCCCTAACCAGTCTGCTGTGTGAGCGTTGACTGTGTTTAAGTCAACCCGCATTGTTGCCCACACATCCGTATTTTTTTTCTTTTTTTGACGCGTGTACTTGAAATGCAAGTCGTGCATAATCTGCAGTGCTTCCGCTCAGGCCTCATGAATTAAACGTGAAATGACTGAAAGTAGCTTCCTCGGACGTGGCCATTGTGTAAGTGGCTCTTGCTAGAAAGCTGACAGCTGCGGTGTCCCCACCTGTCACACACGGCGGCTCCTGGTAATCTCGCTGCTTCAGGTGGAGGGAATCAAAGTTGAAGTTGTATTTTGTTCGTACTGGAACGGAAGGGGAGACAGCTAATGGAAAAAAGAGATATTGAAAAGTATTTGTTTACTCACAGGTTGTCTTGCTGTGTTTTACCTTCATGAGCTGTCATTGGTAGAAATGACTCGTGTACTTCAGAAAATGTAATGTTCACTTTTGGCACAATAAAGCAAACACTTCAAACTATGTTCTGCCTTTTTATTTGCAAGCAGTGGGTTCTGATATGGCCGTGCTTAATGTGACATTCATAACAAAGGGTAAAATTGAATACTATGTCATAAATGATAAAACAGGAAGGCGTTTCTCCTCAGTCTACGATCGATAAAGCCTCTTCCTGAAGTCCAGCTCTCTTGTACCTATATATTTATGTCCTGAAGGTAAAGGCTGCTCCTTGTGAAAAACGGACGGTGTTTACTTTAAAATGATTTCCTATTAGGGGGTGGCATAATGGAAATGGACCGTTTAGGATATTGATTTTTCCATTTGCACAACATCTACTCAACCACGTTTTTTATGCTCTGCCTTCCATTACGCAACAAGAGATGCAATAACACCTAAGCTGTAGAAGAAACTGTTTGGGAGATTTACGTTGCTCACCTACTTGTCTCTTAGCAAAATGACACAAGTGGAAAAACGTGTGCCGAGAAGCTGTCTTCTTTCAAACATGGGACTGAAAGAAGGAGGTGTGTTAAAGAACGACAAAACCCCAGACTGAGGTGTTTGTTTAGTCTTCTCCAGCACAACATAAGTGATATGGAAGATGGCGATAGCTGAGCTTCTGAGGAAACAGTGGCCTGCTTTCAGTGCAGTTATGTAAGGCTTGGCAGAGGAAGTGGAAACGGTGATGGTGCTCACTGCAGTGCTCTGTTCCATTCTGTCCTTCTGGCAACTTGGCAGGACTCCCCCTCACGATGGGGAGGCAGCCATGACAACGGCGGCTCTCTGACAGGTGGACAGGTGGACAGGTGTTGTCTCTCCAGGTCCTCCCGTTCTAGCTCCCACCTCAGCAGCGTCGATTTTCGGCTAACACACAGACGGTCACATGAAAGATGGCCATTTTATTGCATGGCTCTGTAATTCAATCATAAGACAAAAAATTACAGACTTAACCTTTGAAAACATTTAAAATGTTCATGTTCCATCCATCCATCCATCCATCCATCCATCCATCCATCTACTTTCATTACTGGTTTATTTTGGTCAGGGTGATGGTGGTCCAGAGCCTATCCTGGACAGGATGCCAGTCCATAGCAGGGTGGCCACACACACACACACACACACACACACACACACACACACACACACACAATGGGGAATTTGTCACCAGTTAACTTGAAACACATATCTTTGGACTGTGGGAGGAAAGTGGAGCACCCTCAGAAAACATCATGCGAACCTGGGCAGAACATGCAGACCGCACAAGGACTAGGCTGCATTTAGAGGTGACAGAGCTCTGTGACGGCCTCTGTGAAAAATAGTTAGTTTATTTATCTTTGAAGTCATACTTGCAAACCATTTTCCCATCTAATATGAGGGAATATAAGGAAAAGAAGTATAAAATATGCAAAACTTCAAGTTTATAGAATAGAATGACTGGGGGGAGGGGGCAGCTGCTTAAAATCTTGTGCTTAGATTCTCAATCAGGGAAAGCAAAGCGAGGCTCAAAAATGTTGAAGATTCAGTGAACCAAGCAGAGGCAGAAGTGCCCCCTACATGGGGAACACACAATGTCACTGTATCCCAAAGCGACTTAAGGGAGGGATTTTAAAGATGTGCTAAGTCAGCAATTTGCACAGCTGTGGAAAGAGATAGACCTCCAAAACACTGAGAAGCAGATGCCTAAAACAGGCTTCTGGATTCTTCTTAAAGCCCTTTTAAAGAGATTCACAGCACTATTACTTGAGAATTATAAGCAGCTGAGCTGTACTGTATTTTTGATCAGGATTTGAGAGTAAAAGGGAAAACCATGCAAGTCGGATTGTATTTCAAGGCTCATACATTAGCCAAAAAATCTCAACAAATGCTTCACTACCCCAGCCGCACTTGAGCATCCCTCACTTTTGGCTACAGCATCACAGAAATGAGGATTTACCATTTTTCAGTGTGCTTTTGTGCAGTTTGTTGGACAAGATAATATAAAGGTTTGGATATGTTTAAACTAGTTCTGGTTCACCTGGTACAGGTGAGCGTGTTGTGTGCAGTGTCACATAGTTAATAAAAGTACAATATCAATCTCAGGGTCGTGGGTTCGAGCCCCACATTGGGCGTTGATGCGAATCCAGTCACAAGGGGGTACACCTCTGTGCCGGTCCCAAGCCCGGGCAAAAATGGAGGGTTGCGTCAGGAAGGGCATCTGGCGTAAAAAATCTGCCAAACCAAATACGCGGACGAGCCGATCCGCTGTGGCGACCCCTGACGGGAACAGCCGCAAGTCGGTTATTCGGTTTATTAAGAAACAACTCAGCACTTCTTGTGAAAGAATCAGCATCCAGTGAACTTGAGGCAGCAGACTTGGATTCCCTGAATGTGCAGTAAAATATTCAGAAGGTTTCCTTGCAAGTGAATGTTCATTTTAGCTTTTTAAACCGGAGGCCGACTTTACAGCGCCCCCATGGATGTAACAGGGATGCTGCCCCTTGCATTGACTTTCAGCAAAATGGATCTGAGGAGATAAAAACAGGGTGACTAGACATCCAACATTAACTGGACCAGCAGAGACAGGTAAAAATTCCTGAAGAAACCGAAAAAATGACAAAAACATTATTACATGATGCTGAATATTTCATTTGCAAGGAACTGTGACAGTCGTTTTTACTTGTAAATGCAATATTTTCTTTCTGGAATATTGTTATGAAATGACCTTGTAGTTTTTTTATTTCTTGACATTTGTAAAACAAATGGAAAGTGCCAGATTTTAATAACTCCTGCACCAGTGTTATTGTCTCTCAGTGACTGCTGCCACAATGTGCACAACTCAGCATTAAAAGGGAAAAGTAAATAAATGAAAGATAATGAAAATAATAGCAGAAAATGTCAAAAAAAAAAAATACAAGGCCGCTCGATATTCTCAGTGCGTTCCTCTATTTTTATAAACCTGAAAGCAAATTCCATTTTATCTGTGGCTGAAGGTCCCAAAGGAATCACTCTGGAGAAAATTCAGTGCAGTTATTTAACGTGGAAAAAACTAATCTCACGTTTTTTGATGATTCTCGTTTCAATTAATAAGTAAAAGCTCTACAACCATTTATAATATTCAAATGCAAAAAGATTCTGGATTGCCTTTCACAAGTGCATGGAAGGATATATATTTATTTATTAGATATTTTATATAATAGATATGTATTTCAGTCTCACATGTGTGAAGTATTTAGTCAATATTTCAGTATCGCTCAATATTACTTTTTCAAATTCTGTATGAATACCGTATCATACATTCTGTGTTCATGCATTATAAACATGCAAATAAACAACCAAATAAATGGTTTTCTAATTAGTAACTGGACTGTAGAATATATTATCATGTTGAAATCAATAATTTTAGGGTTTTTGGTTGGGCGGGGAGTGCATCATTTTTTTCCATTTAAAATTATTCCAAATTTTGGCCTCCATCCCATTTTCAGGGACAAATTGGATTCAGATACCAAGGGATTACTGTATTTACGATTATTATATATATACACACATATATGCACACACATATACACATATGTACATACTCTATGTACTAATACTATATATAAATATACATATATAAATATATTATTTATATATAAATGTATAGAGGACAAGCTAGGTTGCAGTGAAGATCAGGAATGACATACAAGGCTGGAAATCTAATCTCATTCTGCTATTGCAAGCACTGCAGAGGTGGATGTTTGCTGCATGTTGTTTACAAACAGGGTGTGCAAAGGTTTGCGGAAACTCATGGTCCTGCTCTACTGGGGGGTCAGGCAGTTGCACACAGAGCAGTGTTCACAGGGGGGACCATGAAGCGCAATAAAATTAATTTATTCACTGAATTTAAGTGTGATGGAGTAGCAGGCAGATACCAGGTGCATGGAAAATCACAGCGTCCAAACCATCATCATCAGCAACCCTATGTCAGCCCATCAGTTCTAACCTTAAGTGTCATACAATGATGGGTTTCTAATAGTTTTAGACATTACTTAGTGTTAGCTCACCTTGTAAATGTGTTTATTTGGTACTACAGCCTATGTGAGATATTACTGGGTATTCAGCAGAGAAGATAATCTGTGTTATTACTGAGTGCTGTGAGAGCAGGTATGAGGATGAGCTGACCCCTGTGGAGAAAACACAAGGACAGGAGTGACAGCACAGGCTGCAGTCTGTTAAGCCTTCGCACCCCAACGGAGCCACCAACGCTTATTTCTGGGGACCACAAAACCCAGGCTGAGCTGTGGAAAGATGAGCTGATTGACTGTGGTAAATATGATAAACATGAACACTGAAGCATGGTCGGTGCTGCTGCCCTGCAAGTTCAGGTTAGGGCATGATGAGCTGGACCTGCTGTCAGGAATCCCAACACACAAAACATGCAACACCTGTGTGACTAGTAAGTAGCAATGGGGTCTACTGTCACACCTGCCCACGCTTCTTGCAGTTCACCACACCAGGTTATTACCTGCACAAAATGTCACACCTATGTCATTGAACAAATTGCCATGAAGATCACGCTGACCACTGACCGTCCTCATTCTGTCAGTCATGATGAATGGTAGCCTGTGACACAGTCAGGAGGACCCTTTGAAAATGTCACATACTATATGCTGACCCTTGACAATACGTTGGAAAGTTCCAGGTGAGTGTTATGCTTTTTTGATGCAAAATATGAAAAGGGGAGCATGTATGGAAACAGCGAGTGGCACCTGTGCGACCTGAGCAGCAGCAGCGTTGTGTTCGTGTGCAGCCCTCGCCCCTCTGCATCTGGAAAAATCCGGGCTTCTAACCAGTACAAATAGGCAGGGGTTGCCAGGGCAACGCACTGGCAGGGACAGCACAGCTTCACTGAACAAAATGAGAAATAAAAGTGCCGATCCGTCACTCTCAGTTGACCAGGGAAAGAGGACAGGAAATGACAACTGTGTCCATCAAACACAACAACAGAAGTGCAAAAAACAGGCAGCCACCCCCTGTGAAGCTCTCTGGGTTTACAGCTACTTTTAGGGTACAGCTGTGTACAGTCCACTCAGCAGACCCTAAATACTGCAAATGCAGAAAACCGACCATGGAAAATCTAAGCAAATGTGATTTAAACCCTGAAATCCTCAAACTTCTCATGAGATAAGGTCATCCTTTACATTTATTCATTTAGCAGCCATTTTTCTCCAAAGTGACTTTCTTAATTTGTATAGACTGACATTTGTTTAAGATAGCAGTTTAGAATGAGTGCTTTGCTCAAGGGTGTGACAGCTTGTCTTGAGTGAAGCTATTTAAACACAGCAAAAATACACAGGTTACACAAATAACATTGTTTTGCATTAAATTCAGTATCCACAGAGAAAGGAAAGAAACAGTAAACCAGAGCCATATCTCCTGATTCTCCTGTAGACAGATGGCATTATGGATGAAACAGAGCACATAGTGGTCGTCATTACACTACAGTATGTGGACCACCCCTTCTAATGTCTGAGTTGAGCTGTTTTTAGCTGCACACAAGCAGCATACAAACACATTCTAGACAACTATATGCTTCCAGTGTTGTGGTTTGGGGAAGAACAAGCTCCTTTCCTACTACAGCATGACTGTGCCCCCCCATGCACTAAGCAAGGTCCATAAACACAGGGTTTGCCCAGGTTGGTGTGGAAGAACTTAAGGGGCTCTACAAAGCCTTGACCTCAACCTCACTGAACATCTTTGGGATGAACTACAATGCCAACTGTGAGCCGGGCCTTCTTGCCTGACATCGGTGCCTAACCTCACTGATGGTCTTGTGGCCAAATAGGCACAAATTCCCAAAATCTGTTGGAAAGTCTACCCAGAAGATTGGGGGCTGTTATAGCAGCAAAGTGGGGGAACAACTCCAAATTAATGCTCATGGTTTTAGAATGAGATCTTCAAAAAGCACATATGGGGGTGATGCTCATGTGTCCACATACTTTTGGCCATATAGTGTACGTAAGTAAAACACTCCTCATGAGAAAAGGTAAAAGAAAATGAACACCAGATGCTCAGTAATAAATTACATGTATTATGTATAAACAAATGAGTATACAATATAATGAGTCTCAAAATAAATTACAATGACCTGTTTATCTCTCTTTGATGTGAAAGCATTTTTCCAAAACTGTCATTATAAAAGAGCGCACAGTTAAAAGTCGGGCCTGAAAGCTGGCCAATTTTTTCTGCTCCAAAAAAAAGACAAAGAAACTTGAAAATGTGGGAGGCATCAATGAAACAGCAGGAGAAGAGGCTCAGAAGTCCACCCCCTTTCACCTTTCCGCCAAAAACAAGCGCTCCTGTTTTCATCCCAAGCCGAATTTCATCCTAAATAAAAGTTAAATAAAAGTTGGAATACAATAAAATAAAATTAAATACAAGTTAGATTAAGAAAACATAAAATCTGATCAGGGATGATGAATGCAAAAATTTCATGTAGGGTGGGAGAGAGGTGAATGACAGTGGTGAGGGTCAAAATAACATAAAAACAAGTTAGTGCCCCTTCAAACATTTTTTCTCTGGATGCCATACATTTCCATGATTCAGTCATGAATTATTTGTTATGAAACTGCTGGTTTCAAAAGTCACAGTTCACATAGAGCTGAGATTTAGCTTGACATGAAGACTTTTTTAGAAAAGAAAAGGGTTTTAAGAGGAGCTTGGTTTGGCTTGTGTGAGGCAGCAGCGATGCGGTTCAGCACCTTTTATTGTCCTGCAAATTTCGGACTCATGTGGCCGAGAGGAGCGGGGTCACCATCACGTCTCTGTGAAGCAGCTGTTTCGAAGGTTCGATTGTGCTTTTCTCCCAGAAAAATCTGGTGACGCACAAGAGCTTCCAAAGATTCAAACACTACTGACGCACCTGTTTGTGGAGCGAAAAGAAGCCAGCTAGGCCCTCGCACAAAAGGTGGCGCCGAACACATTCCCACCGAAATTGGAGAATTTGCATAAAAATAACCCTCAGTCTTTTCATCTCAGAAATAAACCTAAATGTGCGGAACAGTTTGACTTCACCATCACTATTGCAGCCACTTAGCAACGGTAGAACTCTGAGGGAAGCTGCTAGTGGCTCCTGTAAACCCCAGATGGGACCCTGCTGTTGTACCCTTGAGGGAAATTTAAATGTTCTTTGAATTCTCACCACATTAATGGGTTGCACTAAAAAAGGTAGAGGTCTTGACAAAGCAAAGGGTTTTGTGTCTGTTTTAACATTTAAATGAGTTTGTTTCTCGTATGGAGCTCACAGGCAACGCCGGGTTTTGCCAAACTGAAATCAAAGCTGAGTGGTAAATACCAGATGACAGCAGTGGAAAAAAAATCATTTTTATTACAGAAAAGCAATAAGAACCCAACCTTGTATCTGTATTTGTGTTTCTGCCAGTTTGCTCCTTTTTGTGCAGCTTATCTTTCCTTTAGTAGCAACATATTTTCGAGAGCAATTTTCGATTTGCTGACGCAACATCGTTCACTTTCTTTTAAAGGGACATACATTTCCAGTTTGCAGTTTTTATAAGGTTTTTCTGCATTTTGCTCTTAGCATAACCATTTCTTCATTGCGAGAACTTATTTTTGAGGAATATTATGGGCAGGAGCACTGGTGGAGAAGCCAGAGGCCTGTAAAATATTCCTGTAGCTGTCAATTATTATTCCGAATTGTCCACCTCCATTCAAATTTTTCTGTGTACCATTTCAAATAGGCGGTGTGCTGCACACTCTTAAAACGGGGGGTTTGAAAAATGTTGGAGGCGGAATTCCTAAATGCTGCTACTGGACACACACAAAAAGGGTTTAAAACTGTTTTAGTTTGGAAATTTGGCCACACCCACTTTTTAGTCAGAGGAAAAACTCGAACCCTTAAATTCCAACTTCCTCCTCTCAGCTGGATCACCAATCACAAGACATCAGGGAAGTGTGCTCAGCCCACTGCTGTCCACTCTCCTGATACATGACTGTGCTGCCCAGCACAGTTTGCATCACATCATCAAGTTTGCAGATGACACCACAGTAGTGGGGCTCATCGGCAACAACGATGAGTCTGCGTACAGAGCGGAGGTGGCCTGGTGCTGAGAAAACAATCTATCTCTAAATGTCAGTAAAACTGGACAGATGATTGTTGACCTCAGGAGGACTCCCACAACCCCCTCTCCATTCAACATTGATGGCACTGCTGTTGAGACAGTCAGCAGCATCAAGTTCCTTGGCGTGCACATAGCGTAAGACCTCACCCGGACACTCAACACCACCTCCATCACAAAAAAGCCCAGAGGCAACTCCACTTCCTGCAGAGGCTGAAGAAAGCCAGCCTGGCTCCTTCCATCCTGTCCACCTTCTACAGAGGAACTATAGAAAGCATCCTGTGCAGCTGCATCACTGTCTGGTTCAGCAACTGCAACATCGCTGACCGCAAGACCCTCCAGCACCTGGTGAAGACAACTGAGAGGATTGTCGGTGTTCCTCTCCCACCCATTGAGAAACTCTACGAAAAATACTGCACCCGTAGAGCCACAACCATTGCTGCTGACCCAGACCACCCATCCCATCCCCTGTTCACCCTCTTACCATTCGGTAGAGGGTACCGGAGCATCCGGGCAAAAACCACCAGGCTCCGCAACAGCTTCATTCCTTAGGCAGTCAGGCTTTTCAACGACCTGAAACTCACCCACAGTCCCCTCCACCACCGGGAATTACCCTGCTGCCAGGGCCCAAGCACCTCCTCCCCCGGCCATGCAAATAACTGCACGGTCACTTTAAGTCTAGGTTTGCCTGGACATTACTGCACTGATATTTATTACTTATTTATTGTACGTATTTGCATCCCCAGAGACATGAAATTTCAGCCCCGACGTATACCTGTATAAGGACGGGCTAACAAATAAAAGCTCTCTTGACTCTTAAATTTCAATAATGAAATCTAAACCCGCAGTAGTAAATTCTACACTTTTGCAAACATGTTAATATTGAAGTCATAATTTTAAACCAAAGCTCTAAACACAATTAAAATACAAATGCTGCTACACACATCAGAAATAGCAGAAAGTTAAAAACAGTAGCCAAAAACGATAACAGATATATAAAATGTCTCTTTTGAATGTAGAACTTTTATTACTGGATTGAAGCCAGCATTTTTCTGTATTTTTCTTCAGAATATACCCAGCAAAATATAGTCAGAGAGTAAAAAAGTAATGCGAGATGTGACTCTTATGAACACCGAGGACATCTTTTTAGCTTCACTTTAAAAACATGTTTAACATTTTATAGTTGTGGGACACAAAGATGCCAAAATAAGTAAACAAGCAAACAATCCTCCCAGTGTCTTGGTTCAAAGCACAGGGTGATTTACAAAGAATTGTACATTTTCGTAAATGTATTTACTCAGCAACTATGTACCGCATGACATGTAGTTACCCTTTAATCTTTCCAAGATTTTAGTCCCTGAACACAGTTACACATTTCTGCCCCGATGCTTTTGTTACCGATTGATAAATTTCTGCAACTATTTAATTCTATGCGTGCGTGTCTATTTTTCATATTTATTCCCTTATCCATAGCAAACTGATGTTTTGCAGTGGCAGCACAAGGGGGAAATGCACTTCTACTTCCATTAATCTTTTTTATTCTTCCTCATGCCAAGAGAGAGAACGTGGGAGAGAAAGGAAGACAACAGTCCTGAGGAGCACAACCCCAAGGACTCCTCCTCGCAGACACACAGTTTCAGGGCACAGTTGTAATTCACTTTGCCTATGACTCGGTTCTGACGTCCGCCTTCCGTCCTGTCTGCCCGCGGGATCGTGTTCTGCACTGTTACACCTTTTATGATTACAAGGAAAAAAATGGCTTCTCCTCACAAAATCAACAACACAACCATGCAGGAAAAAGATTAAAACAACCCAAGTTATTTAAACAACACACTAGATAAAGGCTCATTTCCTGAACCCTGCTCAGTTGCGGCTATTCCCCCACTGAAGTCCCACAGCATTCCAAGCCGGACCCTCAGGTTCTCCATGCTGCACTCACCATGCTTCACCTTCATATTTCCAGTCTGGAGACAGTGCTTAAGATCAGCATCTTGTCTGATACTTAAACCCATTGAACTTTTCGAACCTGCTGCTCTCAGCTCCAGACCATAGCATTGCAGTAAGAAGCACCTCGTTCAGATGAACCCTGCTTCTAAACTGGGGGTGAAGATCTACATTTTCTCACCGTCATGTGTCAGGAGAACAAAACCACAAGGTGTGTTGGTTTATTCAACCCTACGTGTGATGCAGGTCTTGAGGTCTTCAGGTGAGGCCACACATTCTATTCTCTACAACTCCAGAGTTGGCAGATAGACATTGCATCTGCATGAAGATTTAAAACAGGGAGGCGTGCCACTGTATTCAAGAAACCTCACCTTAATCTTTAGTGCAGCCTTTGCAGCAAAAACTAAACTAAGAGGCTGAGAAAATCCATCCCTGCTTCACCTTCAGTGCGCAGTTTGTGTTGTTTTTGTTCCTTTGAAGAGGAAATCTTGCAAGAATCGCTAATGACATTCGCGCCAGTTCCAGGGAGATGATATGTCAGAACTCAGGGGAGCGTGGAGGAAAAGAGTCTGATTACTCTACAAAGTGCAGAGCTGTCACCGAGCATCTTGTGTGCCATCCTCCCAGCAAAATGCAAGGCCCCCCCCCGGGGAGCCATCATCTTGAGACATGCAGTCAGTCGGGACACCAGTGCACCATGGGAAGTTTTCTGGTTAGCAGAGTGTACAAAGCACCCCCTCCCCCAGCCTGAAGCTTAATGTTAGGATTATTGCTAGGGATTAGTCTGGGGTTTGCCTTTCCTGCATCCGCAGGAAATACCCTGTATACCTTGCTTTTGCATGTACATTGCTCCTTATTTGAGCCAGTGTTGCCCCTCGCAGATGTATTTCCAGACCTGCTGAGAGATGCATTTAACCTGAATTTAAAGGTTACCAAAGAATAGTAACCGAGTTCTCTATTTGTAACCCCGTCTAGAGCACCTTTGAGATGGGTCGTCAGCCTGTTTTGACAGTCTTTATTAAATAGTAATTTAAAATTTTGAATCACATAGAATTTCACTGTTTCTGCCACATGGTGTTTTGGCACCAAACAAAGGATCCACTCTGGGTTCCAAATACCTTAGGCTCATCTCTGCTTCATATCGCTCCTTTCTACAGTCATGCACTTCATATTTCCCAGGCTCTGAAAATGGACTGTTTGCAGAAAGAATCCAGAGTAGAGCTGTGTTCTGGTGCCCACGTATTAGGATTCCTGAGAGAACATTGACTGCAAGCTCTCCTTCTGTCTCACATTAGACTTCTGCACAGAGAAACTGCCCCACTGCAACGTTTCAAGTGGTTTCACCTGCTTCTTCGCACAGCTTAATTTTCATTGACTCTACTCTGAGGTTAGCCATGTTGCATTGTGTGATAATATGCCATCTGCAACGGCAGAGAGTGTCCACATTTCAAAAGGGAAACAGAGAAGCTTTGTAGCCCACCAGGTACCTTAACTTTGCACAAATGATCAATGGGTTCATCAATCTGTGCTGTGCCACTGGATCTCACACCAGGCCACTCTACCAAGCTGTATTTATGGATAAACAGAAGACGGTGGAGACCGAGTCCTGAGGCATTTTGCTTTCATAACAGAAATTTGACTTTTCTTGCCGACTTCTGTAGCCACATCGAAACTCTGAGCACATAACAAAGCCAGTCAACTGGTCACTCTGACCTTTTTGGAACTGAGAAAACCACAAGGAGATAAAAACAGGCTCGAAATTCATTGAGCTAAAATGAAATTCTGTCTGCAACACTATAATAAGAATGGAATATATTTTAATAAAACATATTTTGTATTTTAATGTAATTGTATAACATTTTTCATTATGTAACAGCCCAAGGTTTGGTTGTGTGTTTGTCTCTTCCCTGTGTTCAGATTAGGCCTTTAGGAACTCCAGTTGACATCACCTGTGCCAAATAACCTCAAACTGGTAGCCCTGCCTCCTGTGCAAATAAAGAACCCCACATAAGAAGAGGAGGAGTTGCATGATTTCAACAGTTTAGGCTTGTGAGTACAAGTGTGGTTTGGTATTTTTGGTGTGTGCTGGTATTCATTTGTATGATTTGCACAGAGAGAGTTGTGTTCTGTTCCTATATGTGTGTTTTCTTGGGTAGTTTAAATCAGTGTAGTCAGGCAATGAAGACCTTGTTTGAGCTTTGCCACTTTTTTTTCTTTCCGGATGCAAGATGGACTGACAATTTGTCTTTGGTTCACATACAGTAAAACAGTTGGTTTGTTTTTGCTTGGGACCCCTTTGAGCAGATCACTATTTTATGTAAATATTCACTATAAATCATTAAACTTTTTCACAATAAAACCGTTCCACTAATATCCCTTGGTTCCTGGTGCGTTAGTCGAATGGTAAACCCTTTAAACCCCTTTTCCCATTTGTGTGCCGCCCCTTTGACCCCTAGCACTTTACCAAGCTTAGCTAAAGGGGTTGGAACAACAAACTTAAACTGACCTTAAGTACATTCATCAATGGCTGAAAAGGGAAAGAACTCCATGGGTTTAAAATGAATGAGGAAAAATTCAAGCATCCAAATGCCCAAGATGCAAGCTGCCCAAGAAAATGCACTAAAGCAGTTTAGCAGCAAAAATCGGGATGAAATTGAGACCAATAAACCGAGGGAAAATAACTACAGCGTTGCTACTGAAGGGGTTCTACACGCCCCTCAATCACAGGATGCGCTTTTTACACGACTTCTGTATGTCGGCTTATTTTCAGTTGAATAAGTAATAGCAAAGTAAAACCTATTCTGTGTTACTTGTCACATGAGGTTACATTTATGTGCCACGAGGACTTGGTGACGGTTCGGCGCATTAATATGCAAAACCACACAGCTCAGAGAAAACGTGCTTTTTTGGTTCAGTGCGCTTCTATACCTAATGGTGGAGAGCGGTAAGTGTGAATACGTGCTGTTTATCTTCCTTTCCGATGACCCTGCGAGTGAAACATGTTGACGCTTAATATTTATGAAGCGGTTGTTAATATATATTTGTCACTTTTATTAAAAGCGCTACGGCTTGCATTCCGAATGGGTGCAGAAATGCTTACACTGTGAGGTCAAGGATGGAATCTAGGTGAGCGATGGAAGCCTTTTATCAAAGTACGAAAAGACTGAGCACATGGGGTAGAAGGACGACCGACCCAGTGAACCCAATTACCGGCTCACGCAGTGCCGTCGTACCTTTTGTGGCCCAAAATGATGGCTAATTGCTTGGTGACGGTGGCAGGAATTAGGATCAGGGGCCGCCTGATGATCAGAGTCGGTGGACTGACACCAGAACAAAGCAGCCCCTGGCCTTCATCTGTCAACCCCATTGTGTGAAAGCCCTCCAGCCCATGATCTGCCCATGGGCTCTGTCACTGTATAAAGTGTGTCCTGGCCACCCCCTGAACTCCAGTGACCCCAAACCGTGGACACGCATCCCTTGCGCCGCTGCCGTCAACCAAATGTTGCGTTAAGAGAAGCGGTAGCATAAAAGCGGTTGCTTTTCCATGACAGAAAACATGTTGCATTCAGGTCAGTTTGTAAGAATTAAAGGTGTAAAGCTTCCCCTCAGAATCACTGCTTTCCATGAATGCATTTGAGTTTCCCTGGCACACCACCTTGACACCCTGATGTTTTTCAGGAATGCTGAGGTCAAAATGGTTTGCTTTTTTTTTTAACTGACTTATTACCACATTTGAAGAGTTAGGAAATAACACAACTTAGTTACATTTTCATGGAGTTGTACTGTTACTTTGTGCAGAGGAGCTCAGTGTTTTCCCTCCACAGCTTCTGACTGCAGAACATCTCAGACTCCAATGGAGTTGCATGGCTGGACCTTGGGGACATAACCAGTGCAGTTCTGGAAGATGAAGAAGGATCATCTCCTATTAGCCCACACCATATTCTTGAAAAACAAAAAGTATATTATTACTACTATTATTATCCTATCTACCACCTCAAGAAATTACCTGTAGAGAAAAAACCAAGTGATGCTAAAACGAGTCAAATTTTTAAAGAATTTATGACTGTATAATTTTTTTCCTTCACTGATTTACTATAAGTAAGAAGGGAAATTTTAGACAAAACACATAAGCAACCAGGTGTGTTGCACTGCTAAGAACATCTGAAATCTGCTCATAAAGTCTCTTTTTTCCAGGTTACAAACTGAATAACAACTACATAAAAATATACTTACAGAGAACAACTCCAGATACATTTAAGAAACTGGTTGCTGCACTCGAAGGTCGCATATATGACCATTAAAATATTTAACCACAATTTAAGGTTTTTGTGTTCTTTTACTGTAGCTGGTGAGAGGAAACTGGTCAAATAGCAGAAATATAGCATATTACGACATTTTATTTGCTTCAGTATAATTGTGGAAGGATAAGGATTATAATTTAACATTTGTGCACTTCAGTAACAACTGTTATTTCCTTTCCTTGGGCTTCTTGGTAGTGCTGGAGAAAAAAAATAGTCAGTGGAATCCTTTCCTTAAAAATTATCATTATTTTTGACAGGCCAGTAAGATGAAACAAAAAATGCTGTCAGCCACATATAAAACCTCCCATCAGGAATATGCAGCAAAATGGCTTGACTACAGTGTGAAAGTGGGCAAAAGGGTTTTTTTAATGCAAGGATGCAAAAGAAGCTCAGCACGCACCTATGACCATGACTGATGCAATGGTGAGGGGGAAAGGAGGTGAGAAAAATGTGCAGAGAAACAAGTTTTAACTGCGTTGCTCAACTGCAGACCCACAGTGTGCTGATATGAATAATAGTTTGTAAATAAATAAATATGCATTTATCAGGCATTAATAATCAGAAAGGAATTGGCTAAGAGACAGCCCATACTGGTCTTTTGGTAGGTGTGAATAGCCTGCAACCAACAGAAATGCAAGATTAACAAGAAGCTATGGTGATAGCAAAGAATATTAAGACTGGAAAACAGCAGGGCTTTAAGAGTTCAGAGGAAATATCCATAACCTCAGCAGAGCTTTTAGAAGCCTGCTCACATCCAAATGGAGATCTAAAAGATGCTAAACGTCGTCCATAGAGTATAAAACCAATTTTTGTAGCCGTTTCTAAAAAAAATTGATAAACTGCAAGAAGTTTGTGACACACAGATTACAGGCAGTAAAAATCTTTCAGCATCCTGCCAGTAATATCAGCACTTTCATTTTCAACAAGGTCAAATCATATAACAATGCTTTTATAACCAAAGGCTTTTCTTTATACTTTGTTTTTTTAGTCAAAACATGTTATAAAAACACATTGTATAAAAAAGAAATTAGGTAATTTATTTTCATTTGCTCTTCAATATACAAGTGTTGCATGTTAAATCACAAATAAGAGATGACTGACAGATTCTAACAAATGAAAAAGAATAACTAAGAATAAGTAAGGGGGAAAAAGCTTAGCTGACCTTTTACCTAGTAACTATGTTATCAAACATTCACATCTCTATTGCTCCTAAACAATATTCATATATGCAAAGTAATCTCAAGAAACTTTTCTTGTTAAAATCCAAAAGTCGAAATTATAGTTGATACAACATTACAATACAACTGCTAACATAGACAGTATATGAAGTCTAATCTCCTTTGTCAGCTCTGAAGTAAGTCCATAAACTTGTTAATGTTTCAGTGCACAACAGTTAAACTGTTTTACAAGAGAGAAAGAAATCTTGCAACGTCAACAGCCTGCTGGACAAGGACGGACTCCGGTGCTCGTTGCTGTGCTGACCGACTCCAGACAAGGGTGCTTCACAAAAGCTGTGCAGTTAAAGAAGCGCCTCACAAAAGTAAAGCACTGCGACTAAGATAAACCCGAAGCTGAACAATGTTTCCATATTCAGTGTCCAAAAGAAGGCGATACGCTATACTAAAAAAAGTAATCCTGTCTTTTACCACTCTGCCTCAAATTAGCAAAGCTAAAAATACAAAAGTTGCTTTTTTTTTTTTTTTTTTGCTTTTTATCTTTTTTTTTTTAACTTTTGCACAAAAATGCAAAAGTGTGTCTTTGTGCTACCAGATGCAAAGTCTTGAGTATTTACCACATGTAGTAGCTTCGTGTCGTGTCTACCTGGGTGGGTTTGTTCTCCAAGGATCCCTCTTTGTCCTTCTCACTGTCTACTTCCCACAAGTTAATGAGTGGTGGATAGAGCTCGTTGAGGGGGATCGATGAGGTTTTCTGCATGTACTTCTTCAACGAGTGATGGTAGTTCTTTCTCTTCCACCTCTTAGTGACGTATAATCCAAAGGAAGCAAGACTGATGATGGCAAACAATGTACCCATGACAGCAGCCAGAGCGGTGTTGGTTCCTTGGTCTGAAATGTCTATTGCAAAGGCAGCGTTCTTCGTAGTGACGTTGACACAAGACCTTTGTGTCTGCTGGTGGATGTTTGATACTGTAAGACATACCTCATACTCTGTGGAGGGTTGAAGGTGGGTCAGGTTATACTCATGGACATCCACTGGGACCCTAGCTGTGTATGTGATGTGTGGGTTGTCGATCTTCATGGTTGCTGAAGACCACTTCAGGTTGGATGTCATAACGTTAGAGTTGACCTTCCAGGAGACCAGGATGGAATGGGACTCCGTCTGCTTGACATACATTTTCATGACCTGAATGCTGTCTAGCAGGGTCCCGTTGACTCGTATGGTTGAAACCCGAGTGTCGGCACCTTCGGTGTTTTGGGCAATGCATGTATACCGACCTGAATCCTCTATTTGAACGTGAGAGATGCGCAGAGTACCTTCATTGCTCAGCTGGTACCTGTCAGACAAGGTGTCTACTGTGACTTTGTTCCCCAGTGGTGTCACCCAGTAGATCTCTGGTTCAGGTTCAGCCATAGCACGACAGTCCAAATCGACAGTCATGCCAATATCCAGGTTTAGGTGGTTGGGGAAGGTGTCTTGTGAGATCATGGGCAGGCACTGGTCAGAAGAGTCCTGCAACAACACCTCACGTACATGTCGGCCTCTGTATTCTGGTGGCATTGCGCAGAACATGGAGAGGGGCTCCATGAAACGAATACTGGTCTTGTTGGAGTTCATCCACTGGATAACACAATCACACCTCAGAGGGTTGCTGTGAATACTAATCTCTCGTAGATTAGGAAGTGACTCCATAGTCTTCTGGTAAAGTGCATTCAAGGCGTTGTTATTCAGCATGAGGCTTTCAAGAGACGGGACATCCCGAAAAGCCAGCCGATTGATATAAGAAAGCTTAGGGTTATTGGTGGCCTCCAGTTTCGTCAGCTCTGGGAGATTATCGAGTGCATAGCGGTCAATGGACACCAGCTCTGCCATATTATTTACACCAAGCTCTTTCAAACAAAGCATATTTCTAAAGTCTCCTTCCTGGATTTTGTGCACAGGGTTTTTGTTCAAATCCAAGAATTTCAGGTTAGGAACTTTCTGCAACGCAAGGTGTGGAACTCTGACCAGCTTGTTGTCGTAAAATGAGAGACTCTCTAAACTGTCTAATCCCACAAGTGCATTTGCTGGAATATCAGTCAGGTCCATGCCAGCTAGCACCAGGCTTCTTAAGTTAACCAAGGGCTTGAAATTCATATCTAAAATGCCAATGACGGGGTTTTCCCCGATCATGAGGATCTCCAGGTTAGGGGTCGACTCAAACCATCGGCTGTCAATAACTTGTAGTTTGTTGGAGTTGAGATGAAGGCGCAGCAGATTCTGCAGGCCAGAGAACGCATTTGCTGAAATGGAGCTGATCTGGTTGTGGTTGATGTAGAGCTCTTGCAGATTGGTGAGGTCCTGCAGACAGTAGTCAGGCATCTCTGAGATCTGGTTCTCTTCCAGGTGCAGTGTGGTAAGCTGAGACATATTAGTCAAGCCCACATCCTGAATACTGCTAAAGTTGTTCTGAGAAAGGTCCAGTTCAGTCAGGTTGAAAAGTAGTTCCAGTTCCTCATTGGTTCTTGCAATGTAATTGCTTTGCAGGAGCAGCACCTGGGTGTCAGCGGACAGGTTGCTAGGGATCCGTGTAAGCCGCAGGTCATTGCAGTCCACCGTGGTGGCTTCCCTGTAGGTGGACTGAGGTGTAAACCAGGGCCGAATCTCACACACGCACAGGTGAGGACACTGGCTGCTCTGTACGGACGATAGTCCCAGTAGGAGCAACAACAGCACCAAACATAACTGGTGCAGCAAAGGGTAAGCAGCAGCTGCACTCATGCTGTCTATCAGTTGTCTATCTGTAAAAAAGAGGAAATATTCCTGGAGAAAGCGCTCTTGAGAGATGTGCCTCTCTTTTCAGACAGAAGTGCTCATTCGTAATTTAATTCCAAAAAGGAGAGTAGCTGCAAAAATGTGCAGCCAGCAACGGTCCACTGTCTTGCTGCCTCTTCTGGAAGTCCCTTTTGTCTCTTTTCAGCACACTACAGGACAGGCCTAAAACACAGAAATTAGGTTCAAATTAGTGTGGAACTGAAATTAAATTAAAGACAGGAATTGTTGGCAATACGTTCAAATTCAAATAAATTTTACATTTGGAATAAATAGAAAATATCTTAAATATTCAGTTCATAAACTGTGTGCTTCCACAAGCCGATGCTACAGAGGGAAAGAGACCGAAAGCACGGCATTCTGACATGCACGCCAAATGTAATATACACGGACTCTGTAGAGCCCAGGGTAAATTGTGGGAAGTGAAGATAAATGCTGAGCCTAATATGAATTTACAGATCATATTATATGCATTTCCTGCCTACCATTGCTATAAAAAATGTTATTACTTGGAAAACAAATGATTTCAGAGCAACCAGTTGGGCCTGAACACCAGAAAATCTTGTACGTACAAATATAGATTTTATGTGAGCGCTGTCACAAAGATGACAAAGTATATAAAATCTAGAACTACTTAAATTGATTTTGTGACGAAACTGTGTTTCCTGTCTGGCCAGAGAAGGACAGGAATATTCTTCATTTGTCTCCAGAACATTTTCATTTCAATTATTCATGTGGAGCAGTTCATTGTGTTTGTTGCAATGCACTAAATACTCATAACTGCTCATGTTGACCATCTCACCAAAACTCACTGTGATTTTCAGTCATTACATAATGCATTTTAAATGACTTTTCAATTAAACTGAAAATAGATTCTACTAACAGGCTGATGCTTAAAACCTTTTCATATACTGCAGTATATTTAACATTTTATTCTGGTTCTCACATAAGACTTAAGACATTTTTCACAGCTATTATGAACAACTTAATATTTTTGCATTTAACTTGATATGAATATATACAGAAAACATAACATTCTAAGGTACAAGACTAAGACAGTCAGCAGAACACACATTCCTTGAATGCACATCACAACTTTACTGTTACTGCATAATTCACATTCATATAATGCCTGAGGACTTCATGCATTGCACTGCTCTGTGAGTGACACCAGAACTGCAGCAGACTCTTGTAAAGTCTGAGTAGCAAAGTGAAGATGGACTCTTGAAGTCTAATGGAGAAATCCACTTGACAACAGCCATTTCAGTGATGCTGTCCATCTGACTGCAGCATTTTTTTCTGGCTCCTTAGATTGAAATATGGGGCTGGAACGGAGGAATTGGGCTCCTAACACTGAAGCTCTAATGAGCCTGAAGGTTCTACACAAAAAAATTTGACACACTCGACAGGGCAGAAGAAATTTTGAAAAATACCTTGTATTTCATTGCTACTTTACGACAATTCACTTATTTACTTTTTTGGCCAACTAATAAGCTTTTTGGCTGCCTGAAGCGACTCAGAAGCACCGTGTTTAATCCACAGGCCAGCTTCGTTGTTACTCTAAGAAAGTGCCACTTCATGGGATTATACTGGCTTTCAATGGCACTGGAACACAACAGGTACTGGTGGTGCCTCAGCACCTGGACTAAATGGTCATACATAGGTTCCATCCCTGCTCGATCTATGGTGAATGTATGCTCTCCTCATGTTTGCATGGATTTCCTCTGCAAGGTGAACTTCTGAATATGAACTGTCCACAGCGAGTGAATGTCTAAGTTTACAAATGCGTATCAGGCAATCCTGTGATGGACTGCTGGGTCATCTGGGGAGTATCCCGACTAGCTTCCAGGAGTTCCTATGGGCAAATAATTATTGATAAGTGAAAGGGCATAGACTCTTTATGAGTGAAACAGTTTCACTAATCCAAACAAACATGTATTTAAAAAAAATGGTTTCAACAGATTTTCTGGAAGCAAATGAGCAGACAGAGCATGTGCTTTGTACAGGTGGTCCCCTGCTTACAATTAGGTTACCTTCCGATTAACCCATCGTAAGTCGAAAATATCATAATTCAAAAATGCATTTAATACACCTAACCTACTGTCACACCTGTGGCTGCTTCAGCAATGGAATGTAGGTGGTCTCTCCACTCCTGTTTTCAGACTGAGCATTGATTGGCATAGGAAACAAACATGGATGGAATTTAGTTCCAACCCACTACCCAGAGCTCCGGTCAGTGCTCAGTTTCCTCTACCCCTTGTGAACTCTCCTGCAACCACTGTTTTGCTAAGACCTTGCATTTTGTTTATTTTAAATTGTGGCATCTTCCTTTTTTGTTTGCTGCCAATCACTAATGTTTAGCACTAGTTCCCAGCTAACGGTAACTCTTTGTCGGAAACAGCCAAGTAGAGTTTAACGGAACTTTAAATTATTACAGCGGTGTCTCGCGACTGCTTCCACCAACCCATGCAATAACACTTACCGAACATCATAGCTCAGCCTTGCCTACCTTAAAAGTCATTATGGGCTTTCCGCTTTCATGCTGCTTTCAGGAGACACAGACACAGATGGGCATTGTTTCGTAGACATGATGGATGCATAAAACACAACACAGATATCGGGGGGGTATCCAAAAATATGCTGGCAACACAAAACACTGTAGAGTATTGGTTGTAGACACTAGTAACCGCATGGCAGACAGGGTGATACAGATTGCTGCTGCTGCCCAGCATCATGAGAGAGTATCGTACCGCATCAGCCTTTGTGAAGCAGCATTTTTTACAAGATGTCTTAAACATGACTCGGAGAAGAAAACCTTCAGGTGAAAGCACTGCCAATAATCCTGAACATTGAATATTAATGTTCTTACTAAACTTTTGGAACATCAGTTTTGCCATGTAAGAAAACACACAGTGGGTCTTTGGTAAACAAACAGCATACATCCACATGATTTTAGATTTCATATTCCACCATCACCCCCAAAAAGGTCCAATTGTTTCATTCATACAAAAAAAAAAAACACTAAGTCTTAAAGGTCTGCATCTGTAGCTCCCATGTAACCAAATCCTAACTGAATGATGTTAAATACGCTATTTAAATGTTGCCATGGACAAGCAGCATTTAACAAGCTGTTTAAATCACTATCGTGTATCTTGTCTTACAAATCAAACATTTTAAAAACACTCTAAATACAGAATGACAGAAATATAAACCCAACAAAATGACTGAGGAAGTTACAACAGTTACGTTGGTAATGAGTCTTAATCCTGCACAGCAGTAAGAAATATTTGTTAAAACTTTCATTTCAGAACACCTGGCCTGACACTGAAATTAAAGAATTAATGTTCTGAAAGGAAAGAAGAAAGTTTCTCTAAAATAAGATGGTTTTTATTAGTTTTTTCTATTTTAAAATGAGCACACCTCAGCCCAAAATAAAACACTTAGTCCAGATGGCTCCGACTACTGTACTTCAAACACTGAGCAGAGCCCTTCTACAGATTAACTAGTACATTCTGAAGACAAGATTTGTCAGCTTTCTGCGCTTTTGCTGAGTTGCAGACTTGACTCAGGCACATTTTTGGGTCCAGTGCACCAAGCACTGAACCTCAGCCTGTTTACAGCTCCTGACATTGACTCACTAAGCAATATGGATCCCAGGGTGAGGGAATGTTAGCACATTTACAGTTTTGGTTTATTTTTATGGCTGGTTGGTGAGAATCATTGTGAGCATTTATAAGACCAGTTTAAATAAAATACTTACTTTAAAAATAACATGTAGATAGACAAATGGAACTGATTTACTGACAGCCGGACAGACAGATGAAGAGAAAGTTGGCAAAACCTTCATTCTTCGAGATAAAGCTAAAATAGCTGTCATCGTTTGCATTTACAAATATTTGTAAAAGTTAAATGACACACTTTCTATTCCTGGATTGAGTTATCTAAAGTTTTGATCTGAAATTTGACTGGAAATTCCATTTTCCAGAAAACAGCAGCAGATCTCAGAATTATTATGTACCTTTCAACCACATCAAACTCTTGGTGCTTGCTTCTTCCATATTAAGGTTAATCTTAGATATAAATGACATTACATGTATTGGGAATGATAAAATTGACTAGGCGTTCCATACAGACAATGTAATACAGGGGCAATATTAGAGCTAAATGCAAAACACGCTTTCAGAAAACTGCCCATGGCAAACAGAAGATCTAGCTTCCACAGTATTTAAATTCCTCTGTTGCTCAACCATAGCACTAGAACAGCTCTTACCCTGTGAATAAATGACTACACTCCATTACATTGGCTAAAAAATGGAAATAAATGTGATTAATCAAAAGTATCAGACTACTTCTGAAGGTCATGGAATTCATATGTAATTCAATTGTAATAATTCACAGCCCATGTAAAGTTTAAGCAATTCTTTCAAAATATAAGCTCCATCTGACCCTCACTGGTGCATTAGACCCTTTGTCCCACAGCATTTGTTGTGAGTGCCACACAGCCAGCCTTCCTGTGCTCTCCTGTGGTTCTCCAGGCGCCACTTGGCCTTGTCTCCAGCTGCTTCCAGCCTCCACCCACTGCAGGTGCTGGGGCCTCTCCACTGGCCCTGAAATCAAAGGTGACTGGCAAAGAAAAAAAATGTTTCATTCATGCCAAATCAGATGTCGGGCAGACAGGTTTTGAAAAACTGGTGGTTCAGACTGGAGAGTGGGACATCTGACTCTGCCACAACATCCTGTGGGACTATTATCTCAGCAGGACACCCTGGCCTAGACTGAAAACTCAAACTGCACCCCATGGGGCAAGAAAAAACACAAGCTAATGAGTTGAAACAGGTGCTCTGTGAAGGGTGGGAAAAACATGTATAAAGATACAAACAGAAGGAGAATAAATAAACATCATTTTCACATGAGGACTGATAATAATGATTACATTTGACACCTTAAAATGTTTGTGGCAAACTTGCATGTACAGTACAAAGGCATGCTGAGTTTTTTCCTCTGTTCTCCAGACACATTTGATGTGCATCTAATGAACTAAGTAAAACTTCCAATCTTTTGGGTTTACAGTGAATGTTAATGCATGACAGAAATGTAAAGGAAGAGCAGAATCTTCATATTGTGACCAGACTGCAGTTTCAGACTGTCTGTGTTTTCTTTAGTGCAACTGATTTACTGACAACAGCATCATATTCGGCAAATCCCTGGAGATAGCGTGCACTTCTTTGTTTGTTTCTTCTTGTTGAGACTGAAACTAAAATAAATGCAACATGCTGCTTATTTTTCAAGCTTGCAGCGCTTTAATGTTATTGACATGTTAACAGCTTGGTTGTTTCCAAGGTTACTGAAACTGACTGATCAATACTGTACATATGAAAAAGTTTAGAACCACTAACTTGAAAACCAAAATTAAATTCTTCCAGTATCACACAGTGTAAGATCTGTTCTCACATACAACAACTGTGCTCATTTAAAACCCAAAGGGTTGCAGTATCTAAATTATGTCACAAGTTCCAGATAAACCTTATCGCAGGCTTAATCCAGTTTGCAGTGTGTTTATTCTTTGGGCCTCTGATGCACTGAGGCTCAATTTCCTATCAATGGAGACAGTATTACATCAACATCAAAGATGAAAACAAAGTTTGGGAAGAACCAAAGTTGTCAAGGGGAAAAACAAATGACACATATTTGAAGACGTCTGACCATTAATGGTGATCATTAACAACAAAGCATACTTCAGTAAAAATATTAAATGCAATAATTCAGTATTAAACCATAGTACTGCTACTGTGATACTACATTTATAAAAGCATGGTTTTTTTCTAGAGAAAATCACTTAGTGGCAGAGCTGGACACAGCATGTTGAACACAACTGGCTGACACCCTTAGTGTTAGACACCAATACTTTACAGTGCTCTACAAAGCCTTACAGAATGCTTTACCACTTTTAATATCAGCTTGTAGAATTATGCTTTATTTTAAAAATTAATGTTAGCTTACAACACATGAATCTTTCATGCTCTAGACATGTTTAGTTGTTTCCAAGTAGGCGTGATTTAAAACACTGACGGTGTAAAGATGCTACCTGTACAACACAAATCAGATTACTAATGGGAATTAAAGCATTTTTGTGTGGCTCTAGTTAGGATTCTATGTAAAAGACAGTGTCACATATATCATCTTATTACACAGTCATCGTTCAAAAATATTCTGAGCTTCATGCATTAAATGGTGAACAATTATAAGGACAGTCCCCTTTCGGAGGAAAAAAAACATGACAAACAATAAAAGTTGGTAAACACCAAATTTCACCAGTATTTCAACTCACGAATAGAGTCTCCAAGTTTCGCTTCATAGGAAAATCTCACTGCAAAATTCAGAAAGCAATTCAGGGAAATCTGTTCTCCCCAACAGCTCTTTAAATATTCAAGGTTTATAGCCTATCTAGACTGCTGGCCCCCCATATTATTACACGTGTTCCAAACATTTGAAATCAAAGTTACATCTTTGTCCTGGTAACATAAAGGAAGGCTTTTACTTTTTCTAAGAGGCTATTATTTGTTGTCCTTAAACACAGTAGAGATATTTTACCAATTCTAAAGTGACCTGAATACTAATGCCCATCTTTTCCAGAAGACAAACAGAGGCAGTATTTAGTATATAACCCAATGACATTTACATGAAATAACCAAGATAAATTGGTGATTAGAAAAAGACCAAACCCCCATTACAGCCTTGTATTTCATTTAGTGCGACAATGAAATGAATGCTGACAATTCACAGGTAAGGAGCAGGAGGCCAGTCTGCAAGTGCAAGAAATCATCAGATTTGCTTAGACTGGGAAGTACTTCTCTGGGTTTCAAAAACCAAGAACCATATTTTCAAATTTACAATTTAAACAAGTCAAGACCCTCTACCAATGCTCAGTTTCAATTATTGAAGAACTTACTATTATTAATTCATTGCTCAGCTAACATGCTTTCTAATGTATGAACATAGAATACTACAAACAGATTTATATGTGGAATCAATGTCAAACTTCCAAAATGTGCATACAGCCCATCCTCAATTTTCTGAATTATTTTAATAAAGGATATGTTGAAAGACTGGGAAATGGAAAGTTCAGTTTAAGCACAATATTTTTAACTCCAGTGCTGTATAGTAGGACACTAGTATGTAGTACAGTAACACTTTTAAATACTTTTGAAAAAAAGATTGTAACTGAAACATGCATACATAAAGTACAGTGACTTATATGCAAAATCAGGAAATAAGGTGTTGATACAGCATTGATCAAAATACCTCTACAAGAAGACTAGAGGCCTTTGCCAATTTCATTAAACTAACAATGAAGAATGTTGGAAGGTTCTTTGGAGACACAGTGTCAAAATTGTTTCAGCCATTATCTATGTATAAATCATTTTCTCCAAAAAAGCTAAAAAAGCCAAAGATTTTTATGTTCCCTGATACCTAAAAATAGGTTTTTAATTTTTTTACTAGAATATTTTTGTTCTCCATTCTGAAAATCATTCATTCTTCCATTATCCTTAACCGCTTGTCCTCGTCAGGGTTGCAGTGGTCCAGTGCCTGTCCTGAGAATCACTGGAGTCTACACTAAAAAAAACTACACCCTGGACAGAGCCCCACTCCATCCACACACTATGAGCAATTTACAGTGATGATTTAAACTGAAATACATGTCTTTGGACTGTGAGAGGAACCCAGAGCACCTGCAGGAAAACCCATGCAGCCACAGGGACAACATACAAACTCTACACAGACTGAGCTGGGTTTGAACCCATGCCAAGCCCAGGTACTGTGAGATGGCAGTTCTACTCACCACACCACTGCACATGCAAGGGCATCCATTGAGATCTTTGTGAATAAGAGCTGAAGAATTTGAAACAGTTATAATTACAATGCTAATTCACATGAGTGCAATGTCATTTTTCCGCATGACAGGCAGAATAACCACAACTGATATATCCAATCTAAGTGAAAATGCATCAAACTGAGATCAGATTGGTTTCCCCAAAGCTCCATTTCAAAGCCTGCAGACAGAAGTTCATCCATTCTCTACTATGTTTAGCAGCTTTCTCTAAAGCATTGTACTTAGACTTGCAAATCAGTATTAAACTGGGAAAACAATGCATGCTGCTACAAAGGAGTAACTACTGTACAACAAATGCAGTTAAAAATAACAGTTTCATAACTGTTTGACTCTTAGTGATTCATAACTGCTTCAACAGTTAAAAATAGTAATCTATAAGGAGATAAATGTTGTCAGTGTACATCACAGAAAACTTCAAAAGAATTCAGTTTTATGTAAATAAGATCTTTGATGCACACAAAAATAGTTGCTAAAAAACAAGGTAAAAACAGTGTGTCATCGTTGAAAGATCCAGGATATTGTTTTCCAGGATTTAACCTGACCACATGGCACTGTGATCAGTCCAAAATGTGACATAAATAGAATATAAAAACAACTATAGACCAGTTTGTATTTTTAGCACAGCTGATGCAAACACTCAGTTTAACCAGCAGCTCTCTCGTTCTTCAGGCTGAGGTAACCTTTGGTTTGATATATGTACAGATTCCACGTTGACAGAATAAATAGCCGATAATTAAATTGCAATAGATTGGTCTAACTTCTTTTGTTCAGATGAGCAAACATTTGAAACGCAAACATGGCTCATCGCATACGCTATAGACACACAGACACACAGCGACACAATACACACACAGCACAGTTTCTGCTCTTGTGCAACATTTTGCTTCTAAATTGTGAAATTCTCATGATGTTACGCTTTTGTGCAGGCTATTCAGTTTCCTAATTAATCTGAGATTTAAGTATTTGTCCCAGCAAAATATGCCATTCTATAAAATATCACTGAGGGTACCATATGTTTAAATTTGCCTTAAATTACCTTTAATAGGAGGAAAGATATTGTTTCACAATTTACACAATACTGCAGAAATAGTGTTGGGGGTAACTAATGAAATGAGGAAATTTAATTTAACTGTAACAAAACGCTGCTTTTGAGAAGTATAATATACTTTACCACATTCATTTAGCTCTTTCTTTTGGTGCAAAATGTGTTCAGTGTTCCTTAGTCTGAAAGCACACAACAGACTTGTATTCATCTGATCACCATGGAAACGGGCTATGCCACTAGCATGCTTGTTTCATACCCAAATGAGGGGACAGCTGTGTGGCCCATTTGTCTGTCAGGGGGATAATAGATGTAAACAAGCAATGAGGGCCAATCCTAGCTATACTTGGTACCATCTTTAAGTTATACATACAGCCACCACCAAGATTTCATCTCACCTGTCAGATATCAAAAACACCTTGAAGAGCTCAAGAAAAAATCTGTGTACTGTTACACAGCACAAGTTTCTTTTAAACTAACCCTAAATTATATTTACAAATCTGATAAATTTGTCATTCGTTTATTTATTCTATAAAATTTTGATCAGATCATTCCAATAATTCATTAGACTACAGCCATGCATTCACTAAAAATCATGTGAACAATCATTTTTATTACAGCTATATGTTTTTACAGTGATTGTACTATTTTCAAGGAGTGCAGATGTTTATATAAAATCTGCCTTTGTGAAAAACATTATTGATAGCGTAAACAAATGGAACTAATACAAAAATAAGGCATAAAAGTACTGATAGAGGTTTGAAAGGGACCCTGATGCACAGACACAGAGGCTATGTGTATGTACTGCCTGAGTGACAGCACACATCTCACACATTAGTATTCAAGGCTTACACTGGGTATGAGGGAAATCATTCATTCATACAGTTGGCAGACAGGATAAAAGGTGCATAATAGTAAAATTGGGCTTGAATGCCCTCATTCATCCAGGAGGGGCTGACTCACAAACAGAAAACAGACTAAGGACTACAGCCAATGTTTAGGATGGACTATGGATACTTCATGAAATCAAGTGGACTAAGATTTTTTTAACTAGTGATTTTTTTTAACATAAAGGAAGCAAGTTTGGTGGAAAATAAACCCCAATAACTGAACTGTCAGTTGTAAATAGCTAAGCATTCTATGATTTGAAATATATTCAAAACTATAAACCATCCTTTTTACTACATTTGATTTTGTTGATGCATACACCAGCAGACATTTGTAAGGGTTTTTCCTTCTTTAACAGATATGGTGTTAAACATTAAAGCACTTGAACACTACTGGATCACAAAAGCTTTGAAGCTAAAGATCACAGACACCTAGACCCACTGACCCCAGAAGAGATAATCCACTCGTAACCTGAGACTCATGACCTGTGACTCCCATATCTATGAAATACAAACACAGTTGTGGCCAATGCATCATTCAAGATCCTGCCTGCCAGCTACTCAGAGACAACTCCAGGGGTTGCACATGGAGTGCAAAACAAAAGTTACCTTTGAGCACTGCATCCTGGCCTTCCATAGTCTGTCAACAATACCAGACTTTGGGTGCCTCTGGTTGATTTATGACCAAACAGCTCCCAGTATCAGCTCAGTCCAGAATGATTTCTTAACAAGATTATTAACACAGAATTAGCTGAACAGCTGCCTCTCTTTTCCACGCCTCTAACCTTTTCAGAGATCACAAAAGAGTAATGTTTTCATGCTCCACAGAATAATGAGGGATGCCAGTGTGGAACCAGGACTCGAACTACACTGAAACCCCTTACCAATACACCCGCCAGCCCTTGGTCAGCCCATCCCCCCACCCTGCCCTAGGGTCATTCTTGTCTCCAGTGCAAAGCCCCTCATGTTAATAAGTCCCTTTCATTGTCCTCTGAACACTGGTCTAGCGTGTGAATTTGCTCAAACAGAAACACAGACACACATCCTTAAACACAGGCACCCCTAAGTTAAGAAGAAGAGGGTGCTTCATGCACCAGGTGTACACATCCTGGGTTAGCTACCACATTACACCCCCCCAAAACACACACACACACACACACACACACACACACACACACACAGAGCTTTGGCCCTTGCAACATGATTCATTTGTCCTTGTCTGCATTTGTAGTGCTTTCCAAGACCACCACTCCCTACAGTGTAATGGGCAGGTGTTACAGCCAAGCTAACATCACAGCAGTGATTAAACAACATCACATTTTTTCCACGGTATACACACAGCAGAAATTATGTCTGCATGATAACAAAATTGGTATTTTGAGCATCTTGGTAAAAAAGGCCACGCTAGTTCAAAGACACATATAAACAGTACACTTGAATTCAGACTATCATTTGTTAAATAATTCAGTGTGCATGTTTCTCAAAAACACAAGTTTGCTGATGACTACAAAATTACACCTGCAGGTCTCAAGTATACTTTCTTTTAATATTGCTGTAGCAATAAGCATCATTATACTGTATGCCATCCACTCTTGAAAATCAACAACTTTGTTGCACTAATGATCCAAAAAAGTAATCTGATGAGTGAATTTCATAAGTGATCAAATTACTGGTGGAATACCAGTCAAAAACTGTGGAGCAGATTTTAAAGTATTACAGCTTTTGGCAGGAACAGCTTTTTAAAGGAGAGAATACTGTGAACTAAAGTTAATGGGAAACAACAATGCCCCCTCCACCCTAGCCCTGCTGAACGACTCCCTTTATTACTATTAACTTATTCGTAAGCTCCATTGTCAGTCCCCCCCATCTTCTTCTCTGAAGACTTCTTGTCGGTCTGAATGGTCACGTCCAGACATCTGCCAGGATGCGTGCATATTTTAATGCAAATCAGTGTTTTGTTGGGTCAAGCTAGACGCCCCAAGATGTCACAGCAAGGCGTGCTCGGGTTCCCCGTGTACGCGACTCTCCCCATCTCCACACTACTGGCCCACTGCATCCTGTAGCCTCCATTCCCTTCACCCACCATGCAGTAAACCGTGTGTGAGCAAACAGATGCACCTCCAAGTTTCCTCCAAAAGATAAGAACACATTTAGGAGGCCATTTAGGAAGCAAAAACGTCGACTATACAGGTTCACCTCCCCATCATAGTTATTTGAACACCTAAAACAAGGAGGTCCATGCTCTTATGATAATCATTCAATGAACTGCTCATAGCTGCAGTGTGGGAACACAGACCTTGCACACAACATCGGGCGGTGCGCTTTCAGGGCTGAGAACGACCTGCGGCGCAAAGCGAAGGTGCGCTCTTACGCACGTGCTCGGCGGGATACAATAGCGCAAGGAGTGGCGCAGCAGCTGCGGTGCGGGCGACGCTCGTCTTCGGTCTGCTCTGCATGAGGACGGAGTGCGGCTTCTAGTGACACAAAGTGCGGCCACATGGCGTGTCCGTAACACCGGCCTCCATCCAGATGCGTGACACTAGAATTAATGCTGGGTCCATAAATAGCGGAAATACCGATGATATCAAAGCCTGCATAACATCTATCTCAGAAATAACAGATGTTTTTTTTTTTTTTTTAAATTCCCTCACAGCGCATCCGACACCCGCATTGGCAGCCACTCTGCCATCCATGACTCGATAGCGATGTGGCGCCTGCCCTACACACACACACACACACACACACACACAGGTGGGTTAGCGCATTGTCTCTCCGGTCAGCTGCATCCATACGCTCAACAGCATCGAACTGAAGCTCAAAGCAACGCAGTTAAAGCCCAATGGTGGGCATGAGACATCTGCATTTAAAGTATTCGCACATAAAACAAACGTGTCATCCATTTGTGACCAAACGCTGCTCCCCGTTTATTCCCAGAGTCGGGTGACCTTCTGTGCGCCGCGAATTCGATCGCTGAAACGCTGAAACGATGGACGCAAAGTGAAAGATTGCTCACCTCAGAAGCATGGCTGCGACCCCCCCTCGCCCGCAGCGAATCCCACCAGGCAGATCTCGCCCCACCGCGCAGGTGTGAGGAGAAAAGGACGCGCAGGAAGAAAAAGAAATCTCTCCAGAGAAAGGTCTCGCAAGCGCTAGAACGTCTGCGAACGTTAGTTCGGACTGCGCCAGCGCTCAGCAGGAAGGGGGCAAACCGCAGGGGAAGGCGCGGTGCAGGAGAGCGAGGAGACCGCCAAGCAGTGCGCGCGACGCTCTCGGCTCGCGCGCCGCCGCTCGCTCTGCGCGAGGAGCACCTGGCGCCGTCCGCTCGTGTCAGCTGATCCCCGGCGCGCGATTGGCTGCGAGCTCGTGCCATCTGTTCCGTGCTCGCGGCGCCGGGAACAAAGGCGGGCGCCGCGAGAGCGCCGCGGGGGGTTCGCCGGCCGCGTAAGTGGGAGCGTCTTGGGGCGCCCCTCTCCCTTCTGGCCCTGTGTGGCGACGTGGGCCGGGGGTCCGCACCTTAGAACAATGCACCTTGTTGTTTGCAACTTCTTCATTCTTAGCTGGGCGCTCATTCCCGGGCAAAAAACATACTTTTCCCTACCATATAAAATAACTTCTGTCGTGTGTATGTGTGTGGTAGCGACGACACTTTATACACATCATAAATGTTCTTACAAATACACTGCCCTGCCAAAAAAAGTTACTACCTGGATTTAACTTGGTGTTATGATCTGGGGTTGCTTCAGTTGGTCAGGTCTAGGTTCAGCAACGTTATGTGCCCAAAAAATGAGCTCAGCTGACTACCTGAATATACTGAATGACCAGGTTTTTCCATCAATGGATTTTTTCTTCCAACATGACATCGGGCTCAAATTGTGAAAGAGTGCTTCAGGGAGCATGAGAGAGACATCATTTTCACACATGGAGTGGCCACCACAGAGTCCAGACCTTAATCCCATTGAGAATCTTTGGGATGCGCTGGAGAAGACTTTACACAGCGCTCCGACTCTCCCATCATCAGTACAAGATCTTGGAGAAAAATTAATGCAACTCTGGACAGAAATAAATGTTATGACACTGCATAAGCTCATCGAAACTATGCCACGGTGAATGCATGCTATAACCAAAGCTAAAGGTGGTCCAACACAATATTAGAGTGTGTGACTTTTTTTGGCCAGGCAGTGTATGAAATGTATAATATTTCCTTTTCCATGACAAAATCAAACTTCACGCCCCTATTGATATGTTTTTCTTTTTTGTCCAGTGAACTGAAAGCAACTCATGCTGCAACATTTTTTGACTGTTTTTGACAACTCAAAACAGATTTATACTAATCTTCAAAGGGAGATCGTCTGACTGGAAGGGAAAGTGCAATGATCCAGATTTATACGTCACTGGGAAAATGTAGTATAACTGGCTTTTAAAAACATTCACCATGGTGTTCACCTTTGTGTTTTAGCAGAACACACATTTGTGCACAAATTTTGCTATTGGTGAACAAGCTATGAATCTTTAAAAACAAGGCCTGCACTAAACATTCAAAGCACATGAAACCCACATAGATGTATCAGATGTGGCAGAAGTGACCAAATATTGGATGGTAAAGTATAGAACTGCAGGTGAGTTTACTATATTTCTGCTCCTATTAGCAGGATTAAACGCAAACTTAAGCTCTGGGTTTGAAGAGTCCAACTGAGCTGTATTGGTTGCACCTGGTGTTTGTTCAGCTAAGCAGTCCAGGTGTGGCTGTCAGTCACGTGTGTCCAGGTCTGCAACCTGTTACATGAAAACTGTACAGTGTCCTGCACAGCAATTTGTGATCATTTGTGTGTGTGTGTGTGTGTGTGTGTATTTAAAGCTGAGTCAGATGCTCTGTTGTATACAAGGCTGTGCTCTTGTGTCTGTCAGTTGCCCTCTGGAGGCCTCCAGACTCAGGAAGATCCCAGTAAAAAATCTTTAAAAGTATTTGTGGTTTGCTTTTCTCTCTAAGTTCCAATGTTTTTTGCTGGCTGCTTAATTATACTGTACTGTGACAGAATTTTCGGCCTGAGGTAAACAGTTCTCCCGTGGCTATATTTCTTCTTCAGTGATGAGAAGATTTTATAATGTAAGATTTTTTTAATGTAGCACTTTTTTTAATGTATGTTCTTAACTTGTGGGAAAATGAATAGAAACAAATTTTCTTCATTTAAATTCTGGTGAAAATAACAAGAAGGACATTACATGTTGCAATGTAGTTTTGAACTATATTTTCACATGGAGCTGAATTTTCTTTCAACTGAGCTGTGTTTTTATTTTAAAGGGATGTATAATTCAGGCCACTGCTGTGCACCAAACAATTTAATGTCATTTTGATACATGCAGTGCTCTTTCAAGTAATGCTTTTGGATTCATCCTACATAAATATTTTATTTGCCGGAGAGAAACGGCCTGATCTAGTGCAAACCTCAACTTTTACGTTGTGTATTTATTTTCAGTTACAAAACTTTTGACATGAAAAGTAAACCTCTTTGAGTAAAAATATGATATATAATGGAAAGAAGACTGCAACATGTTAAAAGTCTTAACTTTTTAAAAAGCAACATGGCCTGTTGATTTTTGTATAAATAATTTCCAAGAAGTTGGGTCATTGCAGTAGTTCTGGAAAGAAGGTTACTGCTTTGGGTAGGTATTTTACTTTACACAACCAATTTCATGACACTACCCATAAGGGTTTGAAGATACAATAATAAAATAAATTTCACCTTCTTGCATGAGTAGCTCTTACTTTAAAGACGAGTGCTGGGTTTGCTTGCTTATCGCAAACATGAACAAACATTATAATATAGCTAGACTATAAGACCTATAAGACCACAGATTTAAAACCGTACTGTTTTACCCTGGAGAAGGTTCTTACCCTGATTTAAATCTCTAAGGAAGCAGCTTAAAAATCCGCAACATGAAACTATGTAAATTACAAAGAATATTAAAATTGGATATATGGCAAAATAAAGATGTAAATGCATCCATTATCTTTAACCACTTGTCCTGGTAAGGATGCGGAGCCTCTCCCAACATCACTGGGCACAAGGAAACTGTACTTTGGATGAGATACCAGTCTACCGCAGGGTAAAATGTAAATACATTTAATGCAAAATAAACATACAGTATAATATAGTTTCCCTGCATAATGGTTTCTCACGTTGGCCTTTATGATTTCACTGCCGGGAACCAATTATAAAATCAATTATCACAAAAATACATGAATAACAATGATAGCAGGTCGTATTAACAGACTGTCCAGGTGAAGGCTTTTTATTCTTTTGACCAGTTTAACTCTACTTTGCAGTGCTTTATGGAGTAGATGGTAATTACTTTTTGAAATGAAAAATATAATAAATGGCCTGGAAACTTCTGACAATGCATTAATTTAATTTATAAATTTGTCATTGATCAATTCTTACCCTGATGTCCAGGCTATTATGGACAAACATAAAAAGCTCATCGCTATAAGTCATATAACTCTATTAATAATTTACCAGCAGTGAGTGTATTCAGTAGTAGTTTGGCTGAATACTGAACGACAAACACGATTAATGGGTTTTTCTCTTCCTCCCAGAAAATCCATCCTTATTGTTGGCCACTTTAGCAGTGTAAAACATCCTTCCCGATATCCTTGTCTCTGAGGACTAAATGCAGACATAAAAACTTTCTAGTTTTGCTGCTGAACAGTGCAGAAGCCCCTGAGATGCTGAGGCTTGTGCCACATCCACGTTCATCCACCTGCACGTAAAGACAAGATATTTAGTGTTTGGTCTGGTCAGCTTCATTTTTGTGTAAACCTACATTCATTCTTGCGATTGAAGGCCTGCAGCACATTCCAAAAAAGTTGGGATGAGGCATTTTAGGGCCAATAATGAGTTAAAAAAACAAAATAATGATGTGAGTAGAAACAGAGGATGTTTAGCAGATGATTGTAATCATGCTTGGGTATAAAAGCTGCTTCTGGGAAAGGCCTAGTCCTTTAGGAGCAAGGATGGGTCGAGGATTGGAAATTTTTACACAAATGTGTGAGAAAATCATTTAAAAGTTTAAAAATAATGTTTCTCAGAGACTGTTTGGAAGGGATTTGGGTATTTCAGCATCAACAGTACATAATATAATTATAAGATATAAGGAGTCTGGAGAAATTTCAGTGCATAAAGGGCAAGGGCGTAAGCTTAAGCCGACTGCCTGTGATCTCTGATCCCTCAGACTGTAATGGATCAAGAACCATCATTGATCAATAAGTGATATAACCATATGGGCTTAGGAGTACTTTGGCAAACCTTTATTGAGTAACAGAATACGTAGTTACCTCCACAAATGCTGTTTACAACTGTACTCTGCAAAAAGGAAACCATATGTTAACAGCATCCAGAAGTGACCTCGACTTCTCTGGGCTCGGAGGTATCTGAGATGGACCATCACACGGTGGAAATGCATATTGTGGTCAGATGAATCAACATTTCAGGTCTTTTTTGGAAGAAATCCATGTTGTGTCTTTCAGACCAAAGAAGAAAAGGACCATCCAGATAGTCAACAACTACAAGTCCTGAAGCTGGCATCTGTGATGGTATGGGGTTGTGTCAGTGCCCTGGGCAAGGGTAACTTGCACTTCTGTGAAGGCACCCAAAAGTACATACAGATTTTGGAACAACATATGACACCTTCAAGACGACATCTCTTCCATGGATGCCCATGCATATTTCAATATGACAGTGCAAAACCACATTCTGCGCAATTTACAAAGGCCTGACTGAATAGGAAAACGGTGCGGGTGTTCGACTGGCCTGCCTGCAGTGCTGACCCGAGAATGTGTGGCACATTTTGAAACTCAAAATACGACAACCAAGACCCCATACTGTTGTACACCTTAAGACTTGCTTGCAAGAAGAACGGGACAAAATTACATCTGAAACACTCAATAAATTGGTATCTTCAGTACCTAAACGTTTATTAAATATTGTGAGAAGGAAAGGCAATGTTACAAAGTGGTAAATTCTTTACGGTCCAAACTGGGAAAGTGTTGCAGGCCCTCAATGGCAAGAATGGATGTACATTATATTTACAAAAAAATAAAGGTGACCAGGCTAAACATTAAATATCTTGTCTTTGTACTGTTTGTGATAGAGAGAATTTTGAAATCACCATTTTCTATTTTTATTTGCATTTCCCCTACTGTCCCAACTTTTTCCGAGTTGGGGTTATGCTTAAGAATGCGGTCATATGTTGAAATAATTAGTACAGCATTGTGAAAGTCAATAGCAGTAAATGGCAGCAGCTGACTGGGTTGGACCTGAGCACAAGCTGTGGTTCCCATTTTCAGCTGTATTTGACAGACGGTGACAGTATTTTGCACCTATCACCTGCCTAGCTCACTTTGTATCTAATCTATGCTTACCTCACCATCACTTTCTACACAGACATCAGAATCACCATCACTTTGGTGGTTTTCATTTAAAACTGATTTAAAAGTCATCTTCAGTTAAGCAGTTCCTCTGTTATTAATGTGAGGCAGGTTGGGATGTTAAACACTCTGACCCTCCCGCTGCTGAACTCCTAACCCCCTTACCCCTCTACTGTTGTTCAGGACACACATTGGCCATTTTGATTGATGGTGCAGAGACAAGGTTCTGCCAAGTGCAGAAATGAAAGGCAAGCTGCTCTAAAAGCCCAGGCCCTAGGCATCAGCTGCATCCTACTGGAAGTGCTTGAAATTTGATCTGATTCATAATATACATTATGAATATCCTGGCTTAATGTTTAATGTAAGCTGTGTCATAGGAGTTTAAAGTCGAAGCGGATCTGGGAATGTATGACACCCCAGATACATTAAAACCCTCAAAGCCCTTCTGCTGCTGCTCACACTTGTCGGTAGGATGAGCCCGAGAGGGGTTCAGCGATGAGCTCTGTGACCGTTAAGCTGATCCGCATCCCATTGCTCCCTTGCCTTTGTAATCCTGCAGGTGAGCCATGACAGGGATGCTGATGGGAATATGGAGAGAAAAAGCAATTATGAGCCAAAACACATCAAGAAGTCAAGAAAGGAGGGGCAATGGCTCACTTAGCTACTGTGGTGTCAGTGGTGCTTGGATTTGCACTGGGAATTACAGAAGCTGGACTAAACAGAGCATCGCTCATGGTTCCACAAGCTCTTTCCTTGAACTTTGGGCTCTGATATGCAGTTTCTGCTTCAAATCTAGTATGTAACCCACTGATTTGATACAATACACCTTTTTTTTTTAATCAAATACTACTTTTTCTTTGAGCTGCCAGTTTTGTTTAGTACACTTATTTACAGACATCAAGACTCTTTTAACTGGGGAATGTATTCGCCTAAATCTTTCTTTTCTGTTTTTGTTCTACTACTGTTAATAAAACTGTCAGTCAGAAGGCAAGGAGGTGCTTTAACAAAATATTCTGATTACAGGGGATCACTTGTTTTAGGAAGCCGTGGAAGCACTTAAGATGCTACACGCCGAACTGCGTAAATACTATTGCCTTTCGTGTTGTTCTCTAGGGCCAACTTCTCCTGCAGATGCAGATAAAGTGGTGAGAAACACAAGTTGCTTTAAAAGCATGTGTTATAGTGTAAATATTACCTTGCTGAAGAACGAAAGCCTGATGGGCTGGTATGACTCTGGGATGGAATGGTCTGTCTGCTGGCTGAGTCAGTTTTGCTTGGTGCTGTGAACTACAACAGTTATACACAAGGTGAAACATCAGCACACATCCTCTTGAGTTTCCATGGAAGCAGCATGCTTTGTGTCCCTTGGAAACCCTTCAGAGAAACCTCAGGCATAAACCCGCATATTCTGTTGCGGTTACATGCCATTGAAAAGTACTACACATATTCAAACACAGTTATATACCAACTAAATGAATACAACGGTTCTATTTGCTAGCAGTATTGCATTCTAATTTATTTTAAAAAAAAAAAAAACACATTTATGAATGTTTATTACCGCAGATAAAGCTGGAAGTTGTTAACTGCAATTCACTTAACAAACTGCTTCGCTAATAATACGTTTCATTATGGCGAAGGTCAAGGACTATGCTCATTACAGGATGATGTTCCTTGAAGGATACCTAAAACAACAATGGAAAATTCATTTCACATTTGAAATGTTCATTAGCACCCGCCTACTAAACTGACAGCTGGCCTGTTTATTTTGAATAGTACATTTATTTTCTTAGCAATGTTTCCCTCTTGAAAATATGGTAGAACATATTCAGCGATTTACTACAATGTCAACATTGCGATCATAATAATCCTCATAATAATCCACATCCATAATAGTCCACAATAATAATTAAAATAATAAATCATAATGGACTTCTTATAAGTTTTTTGAGCTCACATGCCTGGTGGCAACAAACCCAGAGATGATGGGACGCCTCGTATGATGATAAGAAGGAAAACGTGGCCGTCCTGTGTTCGCCGAACATGATCAGAAGCTCAGTGTGAACTTGGTGGAGAGGTTCTTCTCACAATCTGATTGTTGAGAACCTTAGATAATGAGAGATTTTATGGGTGTGGATTAAATGGAGGGATTCTCACACTGAAAAAAAACTGTATTACTTCTGCTAGAAGCCGCAAAGCAAATGCTGATGTCATGCTCTGAGACCCATAAAGCAGAACCAAATCTTCTGAGACTACATACATACTGCAGAGCACAACACCACAAACAAGTCATCTTCAGAATGAATACATTTACCATTTACATTTCTCATATATGTGCTTGCAGAGAATGTGTGCTTGAAAAAAGACTAAAAAAGTATGCTTTTGCTCCCATCAGACGCCTCCTCCAAAGCATTTTGAACTGTGTTCACAAAATTCCTTTCTCTGACACCTGCTCAAAGTGATTTCAGCTGCAGGTGACATCAGCTGTGCCAAATTACGCTGAAACTTGCTCCAGCGGACATAAACTATGCACTATTTCATACTGACACCAGCTGAGCTCTTGCAAGAATGGCCACCACACTGAATCCAGTTTTGGTTTTTACTTCTCTGAAATGCAGTTGGTCACCTAAAACAAAACTAGGCTAAAGAATGAGGGTGAGTACTTTAAGCTTGGGAAATTGCCTTGAATATACACATAAATAATGTACACTAAGCATGGGGTTTGACCTAAATACAGTTGTACTCATTCCCAATACGTATTGACACTAATAACAGATGTTGTTATAACTATGAAAAACCATACAAAAGTATACGAGTTCACTGCTAATGTTTTGCATTTATTTTTTGAGAAAAGGCAAAAAAAAAAAAACAGCTGACAAAATGACATATGCTGAAGTGATGGCAAACTAATTATAAATTAAAAGTCAAAGGTACCTTTTTCTCAGGTGTTGGATTCTGAATTTTTTTTTTGCAATTGACTCTGGTTCTTTTGAATCAAGGATGATGAATCAAGGCAAATAAAGATTTTATTCTGTTACCACTGAGTTGTGAACTGTGAATCCCCAGTGCTCACAAGTCGCACAAAGTCTGCACACTACTGTGGCATTCTTCTTTTTATTCCAACTTGTCACATTTAAAACTGATAACTACTGTAAATACATGGATGCTCTGTTGCTAAGCAACTGGGCAGTTACAAACATTTTATAAGATTACGTAAAAGATGAGCACATATGGAAGCACAGATGCAAACATGAATGAAATATCCTTTCACAGAGGACAAGAGTTAAGCAGCTTCATTGGCCTAATGATTTTTTTAATTGAACTGATTTGGTGGTTTCTCTAGATCCTGAGCTTGTTAGCTGTATAAAGAGGGTTTTGAAAACTGGAATATACATTTATTCACCAGAAGAAGCATGAGGACTGGGGAACACATCAACAATAGTTCATCTAAGTACCTTTTTGTGTCCTGTGTTTTCACTATGGTAAAAACAGAGTGTAAGGTGAGTACATCAAACAGGGCCCAGCACTGAGGTATTTGTGCAAAAGAAATGTACATAATTTTCTTCAAATGACAATTGCTCATCTTCTAACCATAACTGACAGTTGTCTGGATTTCTGTTCTTGTTTTGTTTGTAAATCCAAAGTAATTTTAACTCAAAGTCTCAATCAATAAAAGCCTAACAGTGTAGACAACCGTACATTTTTATATTGGTTTGGTTCTAAGGCTTCAGATAAAAACCATGATAAATAAAAAATGATTTTATTGCAATACCTTCTTGCAATATCTTAGTTACATTAAAGCTAAACTGAGATGAGGATAAAAATACTTGATCAGCAAAAACTATTATTCGGTGCCAAATGATCAACAGTCACTGCTGAACGATGCTATTTGGCAGCTCTTAAACAAATCCATTGTTCTTTGCCTTATTGTACATGACACTCACACCCACCAGACACAAGCTGTAAACAATGTGAAAGCGAGTTGAATCAAGACAGTACCACATTTAAAATTTCAATTATTTGCAGTTAAAGGAAAATGAGTAGCAAAAAAAAAAAACTGATGAGCACCAGCATCACATTTGAAGTCTGAAAACCATCCAGATTTTTAAATTCTGTGTCAGTGCACCCTTGTTATTAAATCTGAGGTCTTTCAACCCAGCAGTGTTGTGACAGAACTGCTGGAGTGTGGAGTTGTTCTGTGTAGTTCTTTTGAACAGTTCTTTTCTCGTGTAATGGTGGGTTTTTATGGTGGCAGCCACAGCGTGTTCAACAATGAGCACTTAACTAGAACGGAAAGGAGAAGCCATTCATCTTTATTTACCAATTTCTCCATGGCTGTGTGCCTACATACTCATGAAGGAAAGATAGCTCCAGGTCACCTTTCCCTAATTATATCCTGGGTGTAGTGAAATGGTACACCAGGGGTAGACAAGAAGTCTTGAAGCCATAGTGAATTTAAACAATTTAACAATAAAGCGGTGCACTACTCTGTGGGTAACAGAATGGCTTCACTCGTAATTCCTCACTGCTTGCAGGACTGAGCCACTGAGCCTCCTCCTGTACAAAAAAATAGCTTGTTAGTACTTGCAGACGAACATAGCCCATATAAACGCATCACCCTTTTTATTTCCATTTTCATCAGCACCACACAAAATAAACTTAGAAATGAACCTCGGGCCTGGTGATGAAGGCTTACTTCTACGGCCGGGCTCCATTCCGAAAGCCGATCCAAATTCACTAAGGGACAGCTGTGCAAATCTCGGCATAATTTCTTATATCTGTTGTGCGCAGCCTTGAATTCACTCTCATATTCTAGAAAAATCTCAGCTGTGCAGCTGTAAAATCCATACTCTCAAAAGGATTCCTTGAACACAAGTCACTGATAAATGACAGCTATTTTCATAGTTTAATTGCCTTCCTAAATACATTAAATGGTGTTTGGAAAGCGACCGCTGAATAGATTAATCACATTTGGGAGGCTGCCAAGCTATAATAAACTAAAATATAATCTGTTCCCGGTAAATTCTCCTAGATTCTTTAGTGCATGATCGCAAGCCAAAAACAGAAGGACTAGTGTGTAAACTGTGTAAGCTGCGATGCAGGCTTGAGGGAACCCCAGTCCATTACACATCAGGCAGTTTAGAGCCACCACTTCGCCCAAGATTATCCTTGGAATCTTGGAACTAAACCCAGACCCAGAAGGGAAGAACATGCCAGTAGGTCATAGTGCTGAGTCCAAGTTCAAACATATGTATAACCATGGAGTTGTGAGACAAGTATCAAGGAAAGACATTAAGATATAAAAGATATTTTTTATTAAGTAATAAATTAGTTATTGAATATATTTTAACATGGTAATATTTTTTCTAGGAATGTGGTACAGGCTTACTGGAAGGAAGTTCATGCAACCATTCAAGAGACATTTAATGTAATTTGTGTTGTCCTCGTCTGTTTTCCTGTCAAACCACAACCCAAATTCTCTTTCTAATGGAATCTGGAAGTTGGGGAGTGTAGGTTACTTACGCTGTCATACTTGCCAAGGAAATATGTTAGGAAGGAAACATTTAATGCTCTGGTCTACATCTGAAGTTCCTGCTATAAATACAGTAAGTGGGCGTTTGAAGTGTTTTATTCTTTTGCGTTAGAAAAATTATAATTTGATCTGCATGATGACTGAAAATAATTCTGGAAATTATTAAACGGTTTTGCATGATCAGGCCTGTGCTGCTTGGGTATAGGTTCACATCTCTCTCTGTGGAGTTTGCATGTTTTCCCTGTGTGTATGAGTTTGCTCTAGATGTTCCTACTTTCTGCCACAGTCCAAACACATGTGTTTTAGGTTGACTGCTCACAGTGAATAGTGAGTAACATGTGACTGTGAGTGAATGTGTTAGTATGAGGCTACCCTGCAATGGACCAGCGCCCCACTCAGGTTGTATCCATTCCAGTTTAGTGCTCAGCTCTACTCATTCTCAAATGCTGAAACTGCACTTGTTTTCATTTGCATGCCCATCTTCCGCAATTAACCAACATTTTTAGCCACATCCCTCAGCACCGTTGCCTTTTTTAAAACTGCACGCCAAATTTTGTTCTGGGCATGATTGATTTTAGCTGATTTTCAAATGATATTTCTTGGGCTGTACTTTTACATCTGATTCTATGTTTTGTTCAACTAGTTTTGATTGTTAAAAATGAAGAACATTTTTAAAAATTTTGGTCAAAAATGTATACATTTTGGCTTTCTTGGTTGTTGCTTGTTTTATATGTCCACCTCTAAGCCAAAGCACCGCCATAGCAAATACGTACAGTATATATTATAAAATAATATAAGATATAATATAGTATAAAATAATAATAATACATAATGTGTTATATTTTAATGTTGCATTATTTCAGTTTTCTTGACATTCCAGGCAGTATTTGAGCATTTGGGAATTCTAATGTGCATGTCAAAAAACACCATTTAGTTTAGCTTTATGGTGTGTTTTTCTGTTATTATCTGTTTTTTGTGTTTCTTTGTTTTTAAATGTTTTGTCTCTCACAAAATAACCCTGAAGTGTTTTTGTTATTTCAGGTGCTTTTGCCCAACTTTTAAAGGGAAGACAGCAGCACTACATTTCTGGTTTGCAAGTTCAGTGCTTTGGCCACAGAGACTTCACACTGTCGTGTCATGCCTCAGTTCTTCTAGCCGTGCATGAGGATGAGATATAAGACACAGATTTGGATTTATTTCAGGACTGAACTTCATTTGCTTTTAAAATTGGCCTCGCCGGTGCTTTTCAAAGATTGTGGAGAGAAATGGACTGAAACTCAACCATCCATGTCAGAGAACAGTGGCTATGTTGTGAGCATTTGTCTAACCTGGCTGATAAAAAAAAGCTCATCCCCATGCACAGATGGGCACATTTTAAACTGTGAAAAATGGAAAAATGCAGCTCCTTGAACAATGAAACATGAGAATGAAAACAAACCAAACCTGTCCACATCTGTATGGCTCATGAAGTCCTTTCCATGCCTGTTTCACTAGCGACCCCACTGCTAATAATAAGTTTAGCAGCACATCCTAAAATTGTTTAATTTTTTTGTTACTCATGAGTCAGCAAAAAATGTATTCAATGCCAAATTCACTGTACAATTTGGTGCCAGCTTAAAATTCTGGTATAACTTATTTTGGAGTATAATTAAATATAATATTAATAAATTGATATTTATTAAGATCAATACACTTTTACTGAGCATTTCTGCTGTTTTTTTTTTTTTTTTGCTTTTTCTTACATCTTCCTTAGTGTTTTATTTCCAGTTAAGCGTCAGGCTGCTTTTCACACTTCCATACTAATGTTTTGAAATACTCAAACACTTGCAGCGAATGGTGCAAATGAAGTCAGCGCAAATCGGTGCAGCACAGCGTTCCTTATCGCTAATTGAAACCCGTCAGCTGGTTTTGTGGTCGGATCTCTGTTCTGAAGCTTATTGGTGCTGCTGTGCTAGTTGTGTGATTTTAGCGGGGCTAAATTCATCAAACCTGCACGCAGAGAGAGGTCTCCCGAGGACGCTTATCAGCCAAACACACAATGCGTGAGGGCAGACTGTGAGGGGACTTTCAACACGATGGGCTTTTGCAGAGCAAAAGAAATTCGCCAGTTTGGGTCAGAATTGATTGTTTAGCATCAGTAACTGAACACTGGCATTTCTAAGACTGCCTGTGCATGCAAAGATAAAGGAACCCAAGTCTCCTACAATAAAACTCTTCTGTATTTCTTTCTCCAGGCCTCACTAGACTGTGCAGGAATGTGTTATTGCTGAGGGACATCCAGAGAAGGTGCACTTCATAGCTCCACAGCTAATACACCTGCCCTTCCCTTGTGCTGTGTTCCTTTTCATGCCTTTTCATTTATTGATGAGGGTTTGGCCTCACCCAGACCCGGGGATTGTGGGGATAGGGGCTGGCTTGTATATTTCCTGATTCAGTGAACGACAGATGGCCTGTTGACTGCTCCAGCAGCCATCCATATTCAAAAGCTCGAGTTTATCCCTTTGACCTCACCAGGAACCTCTGACACTGGTCCCTTTTGCTAGTTAATGGACAGTAGTGGGGCCGCTGAGCCCCCCTGTCCGAGTGCACAGACCCCCACAGTGAAAGAATTTCTGTGGGGCTGGGAAAGTGACGATTCTGCATGCCTTCAATGCAGTTCCCAGGCTCTGGCAGGACAGCTTCTCTCTTTCATGGGGGAACATCTGCCCAGACCTGAAGATTCAAGATTGCTAGGTGACGGAGCGAAGGACTTGGACAATGACCCGGGCTAACTAATGATGTCAAACCATGACACCACAAATGCAGATTTGACATTTTTCAAGGATTTTTGCTTCTTTTCTCTACTAGAATTGCATAGGCATGCAAATCTAGACAGGAAAAAGAACAGGCATAGAAATAACTTTAAACCAAGTGCACTTCTCCTGCTAATCATTCAAAGAGTGGCAACCAGGAAGTAATGGTCTTCACCCATTTTAAACAGAAAACGTGACAAACCGGTCTGTCTGCATGGATTAATTGTTAAACTTGCAAAGAAATTCACTCGCTGTTGTGCCAAATTAAATTTCTAGTTAGCAGGTAACCATGGGAAAGGCAGCGCTACGGTTCCATGCACTGTTGCTCATTAATGCCGGTGTGGGCCTCTCGCGCTCGGTACGAACCAGCGGAACAGAGAGACCATTTGCTTCGCCCTCATGTGAACGGCAGATGAGAGATTTTATGCAAACAACAGAATCTGCTTATGCGTTATTGTTTGTCTTCCAGATGCAGCAACTGAACCCCCAAAATAGGATTAGTTGTAAGAAATTGCCCATTACAATATCTTATCTTACAGCCAAATTGAATTTCGAAGAAAGCAATAAAAAATTAAGCCAATATCTTTAACCAGCAATGTTACCGCGTGAATAACTAACGGTGTGAAACAATCATTGAAATATTTCTCAACAGAATTTCTGCAAGCGCTGTAAAGTCATTGCTCTGGCGTTCAAATAAATGATTTTCCTAAAACGCAGTGCGAGAATTGTAGCATCGTCGCTTGTAACTGTAAGAATGCCCGGGAGTCGAACTCGATGTTAATCCGACGCAAAATCTTTTTTCCTGGAATGCTTTCCCGAACGGGGGTTCTCAGAAGAATAACCCGGCGAAGATTAATGCGGGATAATGAAAGGTTAAATCCGATTCACTCCACAGATTTCGCTGCTCGGAAAGACAAAGAGGAAGAGTAGGAACCAGATGAAATATTGTTGCGATTAAAAGCAAAATTAATTAAAACCAGCACCTTCAGAGCCACCACCAAGGCCCACTGAGTTAATTAAACCAAGGCTGAAGGCTGCCAACTTGCATGGTTAAAAAAAAGTGAATTACAAGTGAAGCTGCCATTTTTCAAATGAATGTAGAAGCATAGAACATTTAAAGGTATGCGTTGTGTGACAGACCAAATTTATTAAAGCTTTCTCCACACAAAGCTTGCGTTTAAATGAATGTACTACTTGCATCTTGTTTTCAAGGTTGCCAATACCAGGCTGAGGAAAGAAGGCGTATAGATCAAGTGAAACGTTTTTATGGTGTAAATTTTAGATGGGGCCTGTGTACTCTACACCTTTTTGCTTTGTTGTTGGTCATATGCACTTTATGGGCAAAACTGTGTGGACATTTGAGGATCACACCCATATGCGCTTGTTGAACCTCCTATTCCAAACCCATGGGCATTAATATAGAGTAGCCCCCCCGTTGCTGTAAGAGCCCCCAATCTTCTGGAAGGCTTTCCACCAGATTTTGGGAATTTGTGCCCATTTGGCCACAAAAGAATCAGTGAAATGAGGTGAGAAGGCCTGGCTTGCAGCCAGCGTTCCAGTTCATCCCAAAGGTGTTCGGTGGGGTTGAGATCAGGGCCCTGTGCAGGCCCCGACTCAGAACTGGTCAGCAAGTGAAACTTTATGTGTCGTGGACCACAGGTCTTTCGCTCAGACCCATCTTTCATATGAGAAGCTACTGAGGGGCCCTGTTTTTGAAATGAGACCCACAACATTGGTCAAATTTCAGTTTGAAGTGCATTGGATGTGCATTCTTACAAATATTTTCATTTCAAATCTGACATTAACAGATGAAATATCTCTGACAGGGGAAGGATAAGTTAAACACAGAAAACGAGCAGTCTATATTTTCACTGTATATTATAGTTTTTCTTGGTTGTGTGATCATTTCTCTCATTTAAAACATAAACCCCAGTTGAGTGGTTCAATTTAGACACTTGGGGATATGGCTTTTGGTGTTCAGAGGACATTAGACTGAGCTGAACAGGGCTGTCATGTCAAATAAAGTTGTCATTGATGTTAACCTCAGGGTGACAACGGGTATGAAATGCCACATTGCATCATTTTCCCTGGTGGCAAAGGCCATCGAGCGATGAATCATTGGCATTAGCCATGCAGATATGTGAAGGGTCATTATTGTCACTGCTGACACAAGTACCCAGGGGGACGTTCTCTGTAATTTATGTCATCTACCCAAAGGGTAATGGGGCTCCTCAGAAGGGTGATAAAAACCTTCATTTATTTTCACCCTGGGGAAGAATATGAGACAAATCATGTTGTTGTTCATTTTTTTAGCTTTGACCTCAAAGGTGTTCATAAATTTTGTTTATGTGCGAGCGAAGCTTGAAATTTTTCAGAAGTAAGGCTTTCAACATCCCAGAATAAATGGACTGCAAAAAAAAAAAAAAAACTGTTGCTGACAGCTGGTGCGCCCTGTCCCTTTGAATGGAACATCCAAGTGTTGTTTGGGGAAGTGCTTCGTAGGAGGACTGTATCGATCGATCGATTTGTAAGAGCCGTCGACAATGGGAAGTTCTAGCAAAGGTTCAGAGGTCATACAAACAAAACAGGGTAGAACACACCACCGGGATCCTCCCAAGCGAGCCTTAACATAAATCACAGTGAGGGAGTGTGTGTTGTTTATGCAAGTGGCTTCCTCGACCTGGCGACTGAAACATTTGCAGTCGACATCTTGCAGCTGTTGGGCAGAGCCCAGCAATGCTCTCAGACCCATTTCCTCCGCTGCACAATAATGGAGCTTTTTGTAGTAAGAGGTTGTCTTTCTGGTTCACCTGCACATTTTTCCCACTGAGACTCGTCCTTTAGAGCGACGGGCGTGGCTTAATTATCCCCCACAATGCCCTGCCGTGGAAGACGCGAGCCAAGGTGAGCTTCCCTGCTAGCAGCGAACCCATGCAAGCTAAATAAATGCAGGTTTGTCCCGCTTCACTTTGTGCTTTCAAATTAAAAGTATGCTGATGAACCGATTCTGTTTATGTGGACAACATGGAGAAAATACATTCTGAGTAAGCGAAGATGCAGAGGTGGCCAAGTGAGAAGCTGCGATTTGATATAAAATTTAATAATCCTTTCACAAAGCAAAATGTAAATCCTGTTTCTATGCAAATGACACTTTTAGTGACACACAGTACAATCCATTTCCTTTCACCTCATATGCAAAGTGTTTACATAATATTTGTATGTTTATTAATTTAACTATATACGTTTATCTTTTACATATACAGAGTTTTAAAATATTACATTTATTTAACTTTCTATGTATCATTTTTTGATTATTTATTCTCTAAATTTTCTTGCCCACGTTCTGCCCGCCATGGGCCAGAGGAACTTCATTTTGCGCTCCCTGTAAACCTGCTGTATAAGTGTGTTTGACTATAAAGGAATTTTGATTTATGACTCTTGATTCAGGAGTTGCTGTCTGGCTGATACTTACCGGACCCATTATGGAAAAGTACCTCACCGAAGGGCAACATCAGTGAATGGGACTTGAACCAGCAGGAGGGTTCAGGTTTGAAGCCCTTATGCTCAGCTCTTCTTTTCCTTCACGAGCACACACTAAAGTACAAATACCGTAGTTTTGTTTGTGTTGCACAAAGGAACCGACTGTAGGGGGAAAGCAATGTGTGTTACGCAACTGACTTTTTAAACACATACCGGTTCCATACAAATCTGTATTGCCTGAGAGCCATCTGTGAGACTGGGATAAGTCTCTTCCAAATGTCAAGTTAAATCAATACATGCTAATGGCACAATGAATGCTTATTTGGGAGGCACATTATATAATCTATTTTCACACACTGAAAATCTCGTGTTTTCTGTTTACACTTGTTTACCTTTTCCGGTCATCGAAACAACACATGTGAAGCAGAACCGAATTGGGATGTAGCTGTCAGTCATTTGTGGCACATGGTGCTATTTCAGATATGTCGCAACCTGGAAAGCAAGAAGCACTTGGCAGCAGTGACAGCTGAGATGTGATGCTGGCAGACTTTGTTTTTTGAAAGTTTCTTATATTTTAACCTGATATTATAAATGAGGTTATTTTCAACATATGTTACGTGTGCAATAAACAGATATTACCGATTCCCTATTTGGGCTGTTACGTCTCACAAGGTTGGATCTGTAGCCTGTGTTATTTTTTTACATTTTCTGCACACGGTTAGGCATTTTCATCACTTCTGTGTTATTTATTCTATGTAAATGCCTCATAACAGGTTAGGTCAGGTTGGGTCAGGCTAACTGGTACTAATAGTAAGTCCTTGCTATTTAATTTCTAATATGCTTGCAACATAATTAAAAAACATCCAGTATGATTAAAAATCTCCATGGTGCCACTGGTGAGTCACATACTGTATTTCTGTTCCAAAGATATAAATAGTACTAATTCAGAAGCAGTCCTGTAACTCGCGTTTCTCCCACCTATCGAAAGAACTTACAATAATGAGGGCATATTTATTTTTAACTAAAGAAGCATTAAGATGTCTCATCTATGTCCTACCAATGAACATATTGTATAATCATATTTATTAGATGCTTGTGAAATGAAAGGTGACCCTAACTCAGACAGCTATCCTTCTGAATCTGTCAACCTGCCTTTCATAAGACCATTATTGATGCACAGTAATGTCATCAATGAACACAATTTGTGTTACAAATGAATCTGCAGGCAGTTATCTGTTATGCAATCTGGGGGGAAAAAATGTCCTTGTAGCAACCGGTTCGTGTGACAAGAGGACACAGTCTCAGGAGTTTGGGTTTTGTTTTGTGTTATTTTGAAGCTGGTAGGTTGAGTAAGTAGAGTAAGTTCAGAGCACAATGGGTTGGGACAGGTCCAGGGGAAGGTCCTCTTACTGGGGATAGAATGGGCTTGAAAATAAGGGAGTCATGGCAACCAGGTGTTTGCTGGTGCTAACTAGGCCTATATGCAGGGTTAGGATGGTGTCCAGTTGGGGTATGCAGGTGTTGGTGTGTGTTGCATACATGCCATGAGGAGTCCTTTGTGATAGTTTGGATTGAGGAGTGCTGTGTGATGTGTGCATTCTGTCTCTCCCCCAGGCCACAGTCCTCTTTGCTCTGAGAAATTTTGAGACGATTCTTTTGACTCAGTGAGAAAGTTATATTGCACTGCTCAGACCTACAGAAACTTGGAGAGAGATTGCAAGAGTTTCCACTGCAGGGGTTTCTTCTGACAACAGTGATATTGTAAGCAGTGCTGATTTGAGATCATAAGCAGGGATCCACAACAGTTAAACATTCTATTTTAATGTGCTGCTTATTTTTACCCGCTCAGTCTGATTCACTACGTGTCCTACAGCTTTTGTAGACACTGAGGAAGAAGCTCATGAATCTACCACAAGCAAACAGGCCTAAGGGACTTTCAGCTGTCAGGCATGGACAGGTTTTTGAATGCTATGGAAACGTCAGGACTCTGGCCTGCTCGGGGACTTTTGGCCGCCCTGCTGGCCATTCTTTGTACTGCAAGGGCATTCGGTCATGTTTACTTCTGTGTGCTCCCTGCCCTGCCTTCCCCACCTGATCACTATTATTACCCTCATTGTTGTCTCTTGTGCTCCCCTAATAGCCTGTCTTGGTGGTTTATTGCTTTGAGTATTTAAGCCCTGTGTTTGTATCTGTTCTCTGTCAGGTTGTGATTCTGCTTCTCTGGTTAGTGATAGGGGTATTTATTTATTTATTTATTTATTTATTTATTGCCATTGGCACACTGGTTTAGGCCTGTGTTTGTGTGAGTTGATCACTTTTCTGGGTTTTTTTTTAAAAAAAAAAAAACCTTGTTCCTCTGGGCTTGTTATTGCCCAATGTTTTGAATTGTTTGTCTGTTTCTCTTATTTTTTTCCCCTGTCAATTGGATTCCCCTACAATAAATCTTCTGTGTTACCTTGAATGTGGAATCGGGTCCTGCCCTGACAACCATGACTGGAAATGAGTTAGAACCCAGTTGAGGGTTGGGAGGTATTGACTTATGTGGAAACACCTGGCCCAACCAAAAAGAAACTACACCTCTAAATCTCACACATATGTTTAAAGCTTTCCTTTGTTCTTTTACATTGGTAATGAAGCCAAAAAAACAAAGAATACTACCACCCCCTCAGCATTAAATTATCTACCCTAACAAACAAAAGCATACAAAAACACACTGTTCTACCCTGGCACCCCAACTAATGCAAAAGCCAGTAAAGAAAATGGGACTCACCCCTGTCTGGCAGTTGCTTGTTATTTACAGATGTTTACCAGAAAAACTGTTGCAAAACAGAAATTTATAGCAAATTTGAGTGTTTACTGGTTCAGCACACTGGGGTTCATGAGTATTTTTGTAGCCAAAAGTGCAATTCACCAACAAACGGAGAGATGGAGATGCAGATGTGCAGTTCTCAAAGTTCAGTCACTTGGACTAATGCCACCATTTTGGCAACATACACACAACCACTAACTGCTGGAAGACCAGAAAGGAGGAGATGCAACAGTTCAAGAGAAATACCATGGCCTGAACTAGATGCTGTGTAAAACTTGTTGAGAGATTAGGGCGGATCCTCTAGGCACTATGCAGTATGTCTCTGTAGGCCTGGGTTATGTTTTCAGTGTTTTGAGAGAAGCCGAGACTCAACTAAACCTTTACTTCCAGGCTTAAGTGATGAAGCTAACAAAATGAGCAAACTGTCCAGTCTGAAGTCGATGGACCAGCTGGAACGTGAAGGTTCTCGTCTTGGAGGGACTAAGATGTAGACTGTGATCAGCCTCCAAAGCAGAGATGGCCAAGCAAGAAGCTGTGATTTGATAGGAAATGACTGTAGCTACTGGGGGAAAAGAGAAGAATGAGCTGGGTGTTGTCAGCATAACAGTGATAAAAGAATCTGTGAAAAGCAATGACAGAACCAAAGCAAGATGTGTACATGGAGAAGAGTAAGGGCTCCAGCACTGAGCCTTTCATTCCGCTTCACCAAATGTTTCCAAACATATCATAGAAAATATTGCAGGTCAAACCTTGAGGCTAACAGCTGTATGTTGGGGCATTGCTTTTAAGGGGGGAGTGGCCAGCCAGCCAGGTGCAAACTCCTTACAAAATGCATGGATTTTGAGAACATGGAAAGCTTTTGTTTTGCAGGGTTTGAGCACTGAGTGTTTGACAAGCAGCATGGGACTGAGACAGCATAGTGAGCAGTGCTTCCACCTGCCTGCTTCTGTAATGCCCTTGACCAAAACACTAAACCCTGGACTGAATCAGCAAAAATGACCTAGCTGTATAAATGGGTAAATCACTGTAAATTGCTTTGAAGAAAAGCCCGAATAAACTTATTTCTTCTTTGAGAAAAAATTGTCTTTTGGGCACCCAAGCTTGAGAACACTGTATGTTTAGTTAATTGATGTTCTAAGTTATATGCTGTCCACTGTATTTTATCCAATTTTTGTTTCTGTTCATTCTTGGTCTTTTTTTTTTCTTTTCTAATCCCTGAGCCTGTTGGTTATTTCATTTCCGGTTCATTCTGCTATTTCCATATTTTTTCCTTTAGTTACTTGGGGTAAGAATTTTGTGTGTGGTTATTGTTCCTTTGTGAATATGAAATGAAGAAACATAAATGCTCCAACCTTGCCACCCCTCTGCCTGGTCACTCTGCAGACCCTGGTTGCTTCTGGATGTCACATATGGATCATTTAAGCAATGGAAAACCAACCAGGGAAAGAATGTTGCGGTTTATATCCTAATTTGAGAAAAAGATTCATGCTGATGTGAAGGTAGACTTAGCTCAAAGCCTGAAAGAAACAAACCATCCACCACCACAGTGCAGGAGCATTTCAGCCAGGTGAAAAACAGCAACCTCGGGGAGGACAGTTTTGGCTCTTTGCAGTCCTGAATCCTACCAACTCCTTTGTTTGCATGGCAGAACAACTTGATCTTCTCTGCTTTGTCTTCGGAGAAAGGCAGACAGATGTGAACACCTGCCACATCCTGTGCCAGTGTGCCATGTCTCTCGCTATGTTGTCGTTCATCAGTCCCAAACCAGGTGCCTGTAATTCACACAATAAGATGCGTGACTCTTCCTCCTCCAAGTGGAGATGCTGAGCAGCTTCTTCATTTCTCTTCACTCAGCTATGGTGCTTTGGAACTGACTGATGAAAGTTAGCTTTGGGAAACTCAAGCCCTGGACACATTTTTAGGAAAAATTGTGCCAGTCTTATTGTCAGCAGTCCTATACACCCATGTCCCTGTTCCCAGCAGCATTTATTGTAGGACCTCCAACCAACTGACAAACTCTGTTCAGTTCAGTCACTTGGCAACTCTTCTGCCTTAAAGAAGTGACACTAAAAAGTGTGATCATGGTAATTTTAAATACAGATGCAATTCAAGCTCAGTAACTGCCTGGGACCCTATCTCACCATTCTGTCCTTAACAGCCATCTCTTTACTTTGTTTTTGTTCAGAAGTCCTGTTTCTCACATCAGAAACTGAAGATGCACTGCTTTGTAGGACTGACAGTTCTGAATACAAGAGCTGGAAATAAATATAATTTACATCAGTGTTACAGAAATTTACATCAGTATTATAGGAATATTAATGGACATACGTACGATATATATTCATTTACACTTTTATTTCTATTACCTTTTATAATCTAGTCCTTCATTGTGCAGAACTCTTTCATAGGAAGATTAAGTTTGTGCAGCCGCTGACCTTCCCTCTAATCCGCAACATGAATTTTACCTGTTACGTAATTCCACTTTTACTCGAGCAGAGATACGGGCAATACTGTGTTTGCAGTCAGCTCTCCTTTGTCCAGGGTAGCGCATTAATAATCCCATAATTGTGTCTGTGAGGAATGTGCATGTTCTCCCTGTTCATAAAGGGTTTTCTCTGGATGCCTTGGTCCCCCTGCAGTGTCTGTGAGAGGAAATGAATGCAAGTGACTGCTATATATTGAATGGTCTTTATTTACAAGGGTACTGTTCTTGTTCTTGTTGTTCTTCTTCTTCTTATTATTATTATCATTGTTGTTGTTGTTATTTTCATTATCATTTGCAGTAATAATAGTAGTAATATTATATTACCATAAATGATAATAAAAACAACAACAATAATAAGAAGAAGAAGAAGAAAAAGAAAAAGAAGATGATGATAATGATAATGATAATGATGGTTAAAACAATAATAATGAAGATTTATGTTGTGGGGGGATATAACAGCAGAGACCAATGTCTGAAGAGACTTAGTGTCATATGATCATACTGTATGATGATGATGATGATGATGATGGTTCATGTTGAGGGAGATGTACCTCAAAGCAGAGAGGAATGTCTAAAGAGACTCACTGTACTTGTATTATTTATTTATTTATTTATTTATTTATTTATTTTTGCTCAAGTTATACATTATTTTCTAATTCCATCTTTAGAGAATCTCCCAGATGCTGAGGCCCTAACTTCTCTCACAAGGGAAAGTACAGGGGCCCCAAATGCGATCAGTCTTTGCATCACTGTGTGGCAGTTAATGCGTTTTTTATTACACCTTTCCCAAACCCTAAGCTGCATGCAATAAAGCAGTGCTGCTACTGAGGACAAGAGGAAACCCAGGGGCAGCATCATAAATCATACACTCTGTACACCGAAGCATATCTACTGTAATTGCTAATTATTGGCTGAAAACACAGGCTGCATCTGAACAGTCGCGTCCCAGTGCTGCGGCTTTTCATTTCAGATCCATACTCTTACTGTGCCGCAGTTTTTGGTTTTCTTTGAATCAGATTTATGGTGGCACCTAATATATTCCTACAAGTCACTACAGAGCATGTGCATTACCTTTACACCGTTTCCCCACATGCATGCCACAAAAACAAGTTTCATACATACAGCCTGTATGTTACCAGAAGTGGTAATAAGCATGATGTCTGTCAGACATACCGATGCTCCAACAGACATACATTAGTTTATAGTCGTGAACCACAAATATATCAGTAGCAAACACTGAACCACATTGATATACATTACTGCTGAAAGAAGATTCATGCTGTGGGGGTGGATGTATGTGTTTAACAGCAGAGAACAACCTTCTGATTATATACTGCTACTCTATTTGAATTTCACACATCCTTCTCCTGAGAAAGAAAAGTGCTGTTTTGCATACATTTCATTAAAATTGGTATTGTTCTAACTTGGGGATTTTCAGGGTACACACACCCCTCTTCCTAGATGCTGCCCTGCTTAAAACACACTAAGAGCTTCAAAGTAATGATGACTGGGAGAGTAAACTACACCATAACTGTGTCTCAATGGACAAGAGAAGCTGCTGTCCATTCGCACATATCAGACTGTGACCGTATAACTGCTTTTTTATTACAATTTTGAGCTTACTGATACAATTACAGAAATGCATTTCATGAAGCACTTGGTCTATTGTTCTATATTAAATGTTCCATCTAGCTTAAAAATATGTTCAAATACTTTGGCAGCAAACACCTTCCAGGAGCCCCAGAGTATATTTTATGGCCAAAAGTATGTGGACGTCTGAGCACCACCCCATATGTGCTTGTTGTACTTCCTATTCTAAAACCATGGGCATTAATGTACAGTTGTTCCCCCCTTTTGCTGCTATAACAGCCCCCACTCCTCTGGGAAGGATTTCCACCAGATTTTCAGAATTTGTGCCCATTCAGCCACAAAAGCATCAGTGAGGTTGGGTGAGAAGACATGGGTCACAGTCGGCATTCCAGTTCACCCTAAAGGTGTTTGGTGGGGTTGAGGTCAAGGCTCTGTGCAGGCTGCTCAAGTTCTTCCACACCAACCTGGGCAAACCCTTGTGTTTATGGAGCTTGCCATGTGCCTGGGGGGGCACAGTCATGTTGGAGCAGGAAAGGAGCTTCTTCTCCAAACTGTGGGCACAAAGCTGGAAGCACACAATTGTCGACAATGTGTTTGTATGTTGCATGGGTGCGGCTGAACCAGCCCAGCTTAAACATTGGGGTAGGGTGGTTGTTCTCTGCTGTATTAGTCATTTATACTTTTGTAGTGTACTTGATCTGAAAAACTTGTAAAAATATCAGACAGACATCATATTGGATTAGACTGAGGGTCTGACTTTGGAGATTGTAATGCAGCAATGATAATGCAAAGTGAAGGCATAACCATCAGGTCTCCTATTTCACTTCTGAGTCTGGAATGAACAAATACCATCTGTTGTTGACTGCAGGCCCTACGGTGATAGACAGCAGGTCAGATATAGGGTGGCGCGACATGTGGCGCCAAGTGCCCTGGGGTCTAAGATCAGTTAGGGTAGGTAAAGGAGTTAATGCAGCCAGGTGAGGTAAATGTTGACTCAGGTAATAGGATCCCTCATGACTCTGCCAGTGGGAGACACATCCAGCCTCTTAAATGTCTGCATCAGGAAAATATGATATGCACATCACTGCAGTAATTACAGTCAGCCCCTAAATTATTGAAACTTTTGCTGCCAACTCTTCTCCTCAAAGCATCTAGCTGGTATTTTGCAAGCAGGATCTTAATGCACCGGTTATTCTGCATTATCAGATGCAGGGATAAACACCTTTACAATGACTGCCTGCTCCATCTGTACACCACTGTCACCCTCCCCACCGACATAGCAACTGTATTATGGAGGAACCTTCTGGCAAAGCAAATACTGCCACTACAACATGGTCCAGCTGGATTAATAGGCCAACTCTGCACCGCAACTGTGTAAATCGGCTGCTGACAAATCACTGCGTGACACATACTGTACATATGGTCGCTTCCATGTCAGACACTATACCCACACCACTTTAAGGTTTATCTGCTGTTTACTTTGCAAACTATGTTGTCCAACATGATGTGCAGAGCCAAGAAGCAGATATGGAATGCAGTTCTTTAAACAGCAGGAGGAAAACTACTCCCTGGGTCTCACATGTTCAAAAAATATATTGAGCTGAACCAAAGCACAGCCACACACACAAGTGCATCAAGTCGTACTCCTACCTTACCTGGAATGCTCTGGTGTGGGTTTATATCCCGCTGTATATTTTTTGGGTAGTGATTTGTTGAATTTGGTATGTGTGCATTTGCATGCTTTTCAGTGTGCATGGCTTTGCATTGAGAACAGCGCCATGTTCGTGTGTGTGTGTGTGTGTGTGTGTGTGTGTGTGTGTGTGTGTGTGTGTGTGTGTGTTTTGGTCAATTGGTTTAAAACGGTGTAGTTAGTAGCAGCAGAAGACTTTCTTTTAACTTCGCCTTTTTTCTTTCTGGTGTAAAGGGTAGGTAGGTTGTCTTTTGTTCCCCACGATGGAATAGTTTGTTTTTCCCTTGGGACACCTTACACAACACCATTATATTTGTATATTTTCACATTATCACTAATGTACCTGACAATAAACCCTTCCTGAAAATCCCTTAATTTTTTTCTGGACAACAGCTACGCTCAACAACTTCTTTCCCCTTTTCCTATTTCTTTGCATGGCCCCTTCACCTAGAACCTGAACAAACTGAACACCCAGAAGGGGTCATACCAACCACCTTCATCCAGGGACCCCAAAGGAGTGCTGAATGCAGGTAACCCTCTAAAACTGACCACGCTGAGCCTGTCCCTTGGCTCTTGCTGCTTGAATCACTTTCCAGCCGATCCTCACTCTCACAATTTAACTCCAGCAAAACCTTCCCCTCAGATACCGAAAGAAGAAGCCTCAGCTTCTGTATGGAAAGCGAAGAAAAGAAAAACAATGCCCTAAACAATGTAAAACAATGTAAAAAGTGGTCGAGTCCAAAGCAAAGGTGCAAGAACAAAATAAACCTCAGTCTGTGCATGAATTTCTTTTTGACATGCAAGTTAAGAGCTTAATTGACTTATTTGAGGGAATGGCAGAAAGCGATGACACCGTCACCCAGGATTATGTCAGCTTAGAAGATAAAGTCTATCGGAAAACTCGACTGAAAGAGCTTCAGTTTGATTACCGCATCTACCACTTTCAGAGATCACAGATGTTCAAAGTGTCTCATTTAATGGTCTGCTGGGATCTGGGCCATAAAAGAACTCATGAAGTAGAAATGTGGTTGGCAATGAGGTGCCACAAATTAAAATGGAGAACAAAGCCTTAGCAACTGTAATATAATTCAGGGAGCTGGCCTTATGGGTTCTATTCTGTGTAGTTTAAACAGGAATATCTTTTAGTTTTTTATGAGTATTTGGGTAGTATGGGGAGTAGTTTGCTATTCACTAGGAATAAAAGAACAGACAAATACCAGTTGTACTCTGACCGCTTTTGACAAGATCAGTGTTGTCAATTTCACACTCCTTGACAGATTTCCTCAGGTTATGTAAGCTGTGTTACACAAAGTATGGGCACCAAGGTCTGTGATATCGAATATGACGATAGATGTCATTCTGTGGAAAATGCTGTGAAACAGGTAAAGTGTGTCCTCGAGGGCACGGTATTTATGTTGGAGAAGAACACAGAAAACAAGACCGGTATTTGTAAGAAATGCAGTTGTAGCATTGGTCTAAGTCTGATTCAGCGCAATAAACCTTCACAGGATTTCCAGCTTTTCAATGTGAAGCAGATCAGCAGGTCTGCCCAATTTTTATTTTCAGTTAAATGAGATTTCCATCCATCTATCCATCCATCCATCCATATCTCCTCACCCATTCCACCTATGAACTGCTAATATTTATTCACTGTATTGTGGCCTAAGGTTGCTAACACTGTCAAAGGATAACAGGATTTTCTGTTATCTTTTTTTTTGTGTGTGTTTTTTCTGTTTTCACCTGGGCTTTTGAACAGTCTTTTCTGTATTCCCACTGAGACAGTCATGGAAATAATTGATGTGATGGTGATAACAAGTATGTTCATTTGTCATGAGTTCAAATTATTAGCCAGAATACTTACTTACTTATTAGCTTACTTATGATTTTTCTTTGCTTTGCAAGTTACTGTCGACTGACATCTTTAAAAAAAAAAATACTGATCACTGTACAGGATTTACTGTAGAATTCGGCTAACAAGAAAGGTAGAATTAAAACAGTGAGTAGTTTTTCCCTTTATGGGTTGTCTGTTGCTCCTTTGGTTAATGCTGTGGGATGTAGGTGTCAGGCAACGAGAACTCAGGATTATGTTGTTATGCTATTGTCAGTGCTTATGAGAAGGGGCATGCATGCCATAAAAACTTCTGTTTTTTTTATGATAATGGTAATAAAAATCAACTTTTTTTTCTCCATTCAGATTTATAACTGGACTGACAGATGAACAAAAAGGCTGAGCAAACAGGTCTTTAACAGAAACACCAGTGCCAACCTTTTGTGATTAATCAGAAGCAGAAGATATGCAGTGACAGCCAGGTTCCTGAAATACACCTTGTCTCTGTATAAATTTATTGTTCTTCAGGGTACGGAACTGAACAACAAAGCAGCTAACACAAATACTATGATTTACCTTATGCATTTGCACTAAACAATGTGTGTTTCTGGAATGCTTGAAGATATATTTAATGAACACTGTAATAAAAACTCAAAGTTTTCTAACAATATCTGAGGGCATCCATCTACTCCCAGAGGTAAACAATGGATTCTGCAAGCTTTTGCTGTAAAGATTCGTATTGCCACTGCATGTCTTGTGCTTCTGATGAAAAATAAACATCTATGGAAATAATACTCACAGCTGTGCATGAGAAGTGTCTTCTATAACACTTTGTTTTTGTAGGATGGATGTGGTTTATTATTTTTTACAAGACTCATAAAGGAAGATTTTTATATTGATATTAGTAGTGAGCTTCATATATGCTGTTAGAGTAAAATTAAAGCTTAAAAAGCCTGAAGGACAGTAAGGAATATACAGTATATTTCAGATTTCTAGCAACATCAACAATCAAATACTGAAATAATACATTCAGTGGTTAAAACCCTGCTGTTCACAAATGTTTTGGGTATTAAATAAAAATGCAAGATTAAGGGAATAACCTTGAGACTTTTTGTCTTTGACTTTTCTGTTAATTGCAATGAATTCCAAATCAGCATTTGACAGGCACAGCAGATTTACTTTAAAAAATTAAATATGTCCTTAGATACAGCCTTAGGTGGAAACATATTAGACTCATATGTGTGCGACTCAGAGAAGGTGTCACGTAACGCTTCTAAAACTCCCTCCAGATATTAATAATAAATATTGTATAATTCATTTATACAAAGTTACGAGAGTAAAATACTGAAGGAGTGTCAGTGAAATTCATAACAAAAGAATAACAACGGTCAAGACACTCTTGAAGACAGTGAGTTCTAGTTTCTAATTATAAATAACTCCAGATATTTATATGATCATTTTTAACTGACGTTTCTTTTTATATACCATGCAAGGCTTACTGTATAGATATAAATACATATAAATAAGAAATTATAAAGCTTTTGGGTTTATAGGGCTTTAGTTTACAGTATACTGTATAGCACACATGCCCTCTCTATATATATATGTGTGTATACGCACACACACACACACACACACACACACACACACACACACACATACACACACACATACGCATATAAATAATATGTATAGGTATATACTGTTAGACACCAGCTATATATTACAGCAGATTAGTTATCTTGATTTTCCAGATGCCCACAACAAGAGTACAGCACCGCAGTAAACTAGGGCCCGTGTCAAGTCACAAAGTCTTAAAACAGGTGTGTGGGCAGTGGGGACACTGAGGTCATTCCACATCATGTGAATGTCTTCATGTTGAGTGACCGGTCATGAGGAGCATGTGTTTTTGCCATCAGCAATTTGATCGCTGTTTGAAAAAGAGAGAAAGAAAAAGAGAGAAGGGGTCACAATGCTGGGTAGGAGAGACCTAACTTTGTTCTGAAACATTGAAACATTAAGGTGCTTAAGGAAGATAACGGTATCGGAAGAAGTCTTGGTAGGGCATTCTAGTCTCCCTCTCAGCATCACTACTGCTGTGACTTTTTTAAGGTCTGTGTTTCATAAAATCCAAATCTTGTTGAAGTCTCACATTTTCCTCCAAAAAAGCAACAAACCGTTGTACAATGGTTTATTACAGTAAAGTTGATTTAGAAAAAGAGTGGTGTCAAGTAGTTGCTCAGCACAAGCAACCTGCTGCCAGCTGTCTTTAATTTTGTAAATTAAGTTTAAAAAAATGTTCTCCTTTACCAAACCTGCAGATGAAACTCTGGTGTGTTTGTTTTTGAATATTTTTTTGTTTGTTTCATTGGCCTGTGATCAAACAGCCATCAACTGACATCGGTTTAACAAATCTTGCTGGAGGTGTGCGGCGCATGTTAAGCATCAGGAAGTGTGACGGTTCTGAAAGAGATTTGTTTGCCAGCACGGGTTCGGCTTGGGATGAGAACTGCAGCTCTGCGGTCTTTGCAGACTGATGCGTCGGAGCCGAAAAACCACACGAAAGCCTACAATCGGCACCGATATACATGGAAGCGCTGCCTTCCTCACAGTCCATTTGCATCGCTTAAACATGGATGTTTGCACAATTTCCACGTTAATCCAAACAGCCAACTACAACGTGAGAAAGTGTCTTAAACTGGCTGTTTCTTTGAGTTTGTCATTTTTTTCAGAAAATATACTGATGTCCTCTTTTTTGTTTTTCTATCCCAGGTTCTCAGCCTCTTAGGAAATTTCTCACCCAGTATCGCATGCCTCCTTCAAATAAATTGCAAAATAATAACTTGAGTTATTATGTCCTCTGATAACATCACAATGTTGTGCTGGAGCCAGCGTGTCCATTCATCAGCATCCCATGTCATTAAGATTTTATCCCGCATCTGTAATTTGTTCCAAAAGCAGCGCCAGCCCCTGTTAGATGGTCTAAAAGCAGAGCAGTTGCACAAATAGCCATTCATAATTTAAAATGATGGAATCACCTTGTGAACAAGTCAAACATTAAGGGTTATCAAAATGCACGCTGAAATATTCATAGTTTATACTGTATTTCACATTATGGTAAAGGAACATCTAAATTAGCAGTTCTAATGATGGTGTCACTATTTATCTTCAGGAGGAAATTTGCAGGAAATGGAATGTCATGCATGGCTGAGAAGTGGAAAAAAGTCCAGTCGCGATGGTTTAAAAAAAGCCACCGTTATATCAATCGCACCTCATCTGTGTTCGCATTAAAACAACGCGGGGAGAATCTTAAACCAATTCGAGGAAATTGCGATGAATGATGCAGCAAGGGGGGAATTCATCATCCTCGCTCGGTGATGGAGGGCGTCAGCACCGTGCAGAGCCGTAGGCCCCGACCCCTTTCCTCCTCCAACACGTGGCGCAACCTTTGAACGTGGAGAGCAGCGTCTAAATGAATCACAGCGCTCAGCTTTGCAATTAAACTTAATGAGGACAAAACAACCTTCTTCAGTCTGGCCTTCTGCATCTATGAGGCCTTTTGGCAGATCCTGGTGTGTTGCTCAGTCAGACACTCTGCAGAGGGGCCTGCACATCCTGAAGTTGCCAGCAATTCAGCTGCGTTTGCAGCCTTTGTTTACTGTCTCGGTTACCATGACAGCTGTGTCCCAAAATCGAATCAAGTCTGAAGCAGAAGAGCATATTTCTGAAGTAACAGCAAGTTTGGGATTACTGTGTTGTTGTTTTGATTCTTACTTAGAAGGTAATGTCTTTTTAAAACCAATTTCCTTTGACTAATAAGTAGATAATTATTAAATAACTAAAATAAAATTTAATTTAGATTAAATAAAAAGGCTCTTTGTTGGTCAGAGAAGCTGCATCATGATCATGAAGGACTATCGTATGACCAGGTTAATGTTCAAATATAGCACTTAAATATTTGATTGTAATATTTACTGAATTTACCAAATTAAATCCATTTTCTCTCTTGGCACTCATACTGGTGGCTATTTAAAAGGAACAGGGAGGGCAGTAAATGCTGTGGGGCTCAGGACCAGGACAGCCCATCCTTGTCCTGTGCCAAAGCCACTAAGACGGTATGAAAACACGAGCAGACCTATGATGGAGCACATCCAGATTTACTGACTGCTACCAGTTGGAACAGAATCTGCCTAAGAAGACATGTAGAGCAACATCTACCAGCATAGCTTCTACGAGGCCTGGGACAGAGTAAGTTCACACATGGCTGGAGGCAAGCAGGAATTGGTGAACTTTTGGAGGAGTTCAGATGATCTTCCAGTTTTATTCAAAAAATGGCATGAACTCTCCCCAAGCCAGTTGTTTCTTCCGTGAACATCAACAAGCATGGGGTAAATAATAACTTTGGGAGTGGCAATGAAACGGCATCTGCAAAATTAATGTATAAATTCACCTTGGTTGAAGGGCACACCTGGCCCTCCTTCTTTTTTATGCCGTTAATGGCAGTAATCTGAGAAGTGAAACAATGGCGGTAATTTCCATCAGTTTACTTATCTGTACAAATTCAGGTGCATTTTCACCGCACCTGCGTAACTCATTGCCACTTGTGAAACTTACCTGATGTAACCACTCGGACCAATCCATTCAGAGCTGATTTTTAAATGGAAGTCAGCGAAATGTGTATCGGAAAGGTCAACAGGACTGTCATCTGTAATAAATCCCTTGAACTGGTTTACTACTGAACAAAGATGTTTCAGTTCATAGAAAATTCATAAACACCGCTTTTCAGCTTTTAATTAAATTTTGCTTCTGGCTTGGTTAATTTGGGCTTCAAACAATTTTTTTAATAGTGGGAGTCAGTCTGAAGGTCAGCATGGAATTCAGATGTAAATTCTTTTGCAAAAACTTGTATGTTTTTAAAATATTTTTCTGACAAGCTTAAAAATAATAAAGGGTTTTTAAAAAATAAAAAAAAATTGAGTTTATAGAAATTCAATTGTACAATTGCGCTTCTGACTGTGAAATTAAATAGTTTTACTGTTGCTTACCAAAATTCTGTAAAACATTAAAAAAAATTTTTTTGGACAATTTTCCTTCAGTTAATTTTTTAAATCATTACTTATTTACCTATTTATTTTATTTCTGTTGTATGTTGAACACATCATAAGCTGAGTACAAATTGTAGTATTTCCTAATGATGTTTCCTATAAAAAAGAAATGGTCCCAAAACTATCTGGTGAATATATAATCTCTTGTTTACCACTTTTTGACCGAAGCAGTGCAAATAAAATAGGTAATTTTCATTCATATCATTATTTACTTTGAACTACCAGTTGTACAGTTGATCTCAGATTTAGTGACAATGTTTTAATGTTATGCTCAGATGTTAATACAATATAATTATGTTGCAGCTGGGCAAAATTCACTTTTTGCTCAGGCTGGGAATTTTCTTCAATTTCCCCTGATTGTGGATATTTATGTCCACTTTTACAGGGTGCCATGTGATTCAGTGAACCCAGTGAGAGCGATGGCATTTAAAGTGCATTTCCTGTCGACGAATGGAGCATGGGAGAATATGTGAGGGAAACACCAAATTATGCAACTGTAATTTGTTGGTACTGCTGTCCCGGTGTCCTGTGCGACCAATTATAACTCGAATGCTGGAATTTGATTTCACCGTGGGCTGTATTTACTCCTTATTCAAGTGCCAGCTGAGTTACCCGGAGAGAAGGCAAAAAAGGTGTAGCCGTGGAAATATAAAAAGTAATAACACATTATGTAATCACCAAACTGTTGTACCATTAAAGTGGTTTGATTTAGTACAGTCCTACATAAGTAGAATGGAAAAAATATATCAGCAAATGCTAGTACCCTTACATCAACAATGTGTACAGTGCCATGTGTGTGCATGTGGGTGTCTGCATTGAAAAAATCTGTCCACATCTAGTAAGTAGTATGTGTGGTGTCTGCTCTGTGTGTGTGTATGATGTCTTATTTTTGCCTTTTTTAGTGCGTGAGAGAGAGAGAGCGAGAGAGAGAGCGATAGAGACAGACAGACAGACTATGGGCAGCAAGTAGTGCAATAGTTAGTGCTGCCACTTTCCAGCTGAAGGACTCAGGTTTAAATCCCACCTCCTGCTGTAATTCCCTTAACCAAGGTTCTTACTCAGAATTGCACTGGTAAAAATTCCCCACTTATACAGTTTATGTGGATGAAATAGCTCCACAATCTATGTCAATGATGAGAAAAGGTTTTGTTAAATAAGCAAAATAGTGAGCTGTTAAGGTTTTTACCATCTTCCTTTCATTCACTTTTTAATGTGTTCATCCAAAAGCCTGTCAGTTTCAGCATGATGATTTATCTAGCAAACAGCAGAACAATGCTGGCTTTGGAAATGCTTCTGCCATGGTGACTGGATGCTTAAAAAGTCATTTAAATGACTCCCCATGTCATTTTAAAAAAGTTCCCAAGACACTGCAAGCATGGAAAAGTGAGTATCTTTAGTTTATCACTGTCAAACCTTAAGGAGTTACAGTTAGTGGACAACAAGGTTAATATGTCTCAGGCTACTTACAATGGAATATCCTGTAACAGGGATAAAGGAGAGAAAGTGGAGACAGCTCCAAAGAATCTACAAGCAAACTATTCACTCCTACAAAGTCTTGATCCAATATATTCAGTTCCCTTTTCCACAAGGACTTCGCCATCTGCTGAGACAAGCAATTGACTTCATTACCCGCTGTCTAATTGCCTCTCCAGAAGGTCACTTGGATTGTGGTTTTCACCGGTTTTGCCAAATGAGCCATGAGTGCAGGATTGTTTTCACTGTGCAAAACAAAGTAGTTAAATCCAAGTTTTATAAATACATTGTTTCCATGTGATGCATTTTGTTATTAAACCATGCAATAAAGTGGAATATGCTGAATAACATATGCATATCAAAGTACTGGCTCAAGTCTGACCAAGACCAGTTGGGTCACCTGGGGGAGGGTGTGTGAGAAAAAAGCTGAAAAAAAATATTAGACACTATATATATATATATATATATATATATATAGGAATTGGAAAGTGCCATTAAGTCATTACTGACTCCTGGGCAACCACTGACATGGTATTCAAGGCAAGGAGGAATGGAAGTGGTTTGCCTTTGCCTTCTTCCACCTTATTTTTTTCCTCAGAGGGGTGCAAACACAGAGGAGAATCTGCAAACTCCACACACACACCCCTGAGGTGGACTTGAACCCCACATCAGGCAAACAGCCCAGGAGCTGTGAGGACCCAGCTTACCCCACTGTGCCCAACACAGACACGTACACACTTGTTCCATTTATGTTCACTCCACTGAACACAGGAATATACAATGGCCACTAACATGCATGCAAGGCATTTATTAGAATTATGCGTCTAGACTAACATATAAGTACTGTTTTGTGTTGCTGAGCTATAAGTACAGTATCATTGTATAGAGAAATTATTTGAATTTGTACTATTTCCATACTGTCATGCAGAAACATAAACTTTAATCTTACAATTATGACCATAAAGTAAAAAATAAGGATAAAAAGATAATAACAATGTTATGTTTGATTAAATAATATGTTTTGCTTAATGATATAAGATTGGGCATTCTTAAACCAGCCTTTCTAAGCAAAAGCTGTAGTAGCCAGGTGTTTTTTTTTTTTAACCTTAGAAATACCAGGTACAAGTTTGATAACGTACGAAAGTTTCTTGGAGGTTATCTAGTTGCGTTTATTTCATAGCAACATATCTAAAAAAGTGATTACCAGTAATATAAACAGTGAACCGAATCAATGAGTAAAAAAGAAATATCTGATATTCTTAGAATTATGATTAACAGGGAAATTCTGAGAAGCTCACACTATCACTCTGCTCCTCGATCACATGGATCACAACTTTTTTCAAACATGTTTGAAACAATTTGTAGCTTTATATTCTAAGTGCATTCCTATGGTATTGCTCGTCTTTCAGAATCCTTTAGCAAAGGATTCTGAAAGTAAAGCACTGGTGGATTTTGCGGTACATTACTACTTAGCACAGTACTTCTGAAAGAAGAAATAAACTAGAACACATTGCTTAGAAATCTAATTTTCACAGTTAAATCTGTATGACCTTTGCTGACCTGGCAGTAGGGATAGATCTTGAAAGTGCACGCATGTACTGCATGGGCACAGCTGTGTGTCTTCTCACCTGCCCACATTCACTTAGACATCAATGTAATTTATTACATTTTTTACAAAGGGAGGTGGATGAGAGATGGAAGGGGACTGACAGAAAGTGAGGAACTGCACCCAATGTTCTTTTAACGGTGCCTGCAACTTAAAAGTGGCAGCCGTCAGCACATTTTAAAAGAGTGAATTATTTAACACACATTTAACATTGCAATCAGTGTCTCTCTCAGATAAAAAGACTGAAAACTGTCATGAGAAATAATTTGGCCAAACATATAGCGTACGATTTATGATTTGCCTTCAGTCTGAGGGTGTGTGTAGTATCTGTACAGTAGCTTCAGGGAAGGAACAGAAAAATATGTAAGGGTTACTTCATGCTTTCATGCACCCTGAAGGTGTCCAGATGCTGGAGGAAGGAGTTAAGGGTGTCCCTGGCTGTGTAAATGTGACTCTGGCACCAGGCTGTTAGGTACTGCTGAAATGCTTCCAAGCGTGCGTTGTGAAACGTCTCTATCTGGGGATTAGAGAACAGCGAAAGGTCAGATTTTTGAAGATCAGTCATATTGAACTGCATCAGACAGCAGAATAACCATAACTGCCTTAAAACATCATAGTGTCTACATAATAGCAATAGCATGAAAACAGATCATGTATAATTTTTTATGCTGAGATTTACTTACTGATTTACTTTATATTAAAATCTCATGTATTTATTTTACCAAAGCTTTAATTCTCAGTTACCTCCAGTTTGGCCACATCAGAAATGAGCTTAAATTCTTTTTCAGTACTCTTTTTCTCTTCTTCCAGCTAAAAAAAGATTTCCAAAAAATAAAAACAGAATTTACTGTAACTGCGCAATTTCTGCTATTTTGATGTGAATTGTGTGTTTGTTTCAGTATCTGCTTCAAGTGGGAACTGTTTTGTTGCAGTTAAATGGACATTGCTGGCCTCTGTTGGACAAAACTGAGTTAGATTAATTGTTAGCTGAGTTACCTGGTGTGGTCAAAAAGGGGTAGTGGTGGGAAGGAACAAATAATACATTATATAATCACTAACTATTTTACCACTAAAGTGGTTGCATTTAGTATAAGTATTGTTAGTGCTGACAGACAAGTGGGGGCCACAGAGACTGACACATTCGCAGGTTATAGACAAAGGAAAAAACAAAATGTACAGTCTATAAGTGATATTACTCTTAAATTTATGTATAGATTTATTATCCTTACATCACTAATGTGTGCAGTGCTGCGTATATGTGCACCTTCATATTAATTTTTACCATTTGCTCACATCTAACAGCTACTTGACCCTGGTTGGATATGCAGATGGCACTTGACCATTTGGGAATTCCTAAATGGTTAATGCGATACTTTCCTTAAACCCCTTAAATTAAAGCTGAAAGTCTACACTTCAATTACATCTTGGTTGCTTTGTTTCAAATCCACTGTGGTGGTGTACAAAGACAAAATACTGAAAATTGTGTTATTGTCCAAATACCTATGGACCTGACTGTACCTGTGTGCCAAATTTAAAGTCTGTTGCTTGAAAAACAAAGCTGGGCAAAAAGAACAAACAAACAAGCAGAGACTGAGATTTACAGATATGGACATTTTTAAACAGAGTAGTCATTGTATCCAGAAGAATGTATAAGTAAATACATTAGATTTGGCTGCAAAACAGCTAAACTGAAAAGACTCAGAGACATGTAGTAAATACACTGAGATTAATTAATCTCTGTCCCAAAATGTCTAATACAAGCAGCAAAGCTGTTGTGCAGAATACACTGCCTGTTGTGACAGTGTCAAGACCCTACATGAGGCAAAATTACCATTTATTTTTTCAAAAACCAGTAAATTATTTTTTTTGTTGCACAGGGCCCTATTTTACACAAGTTGTGTTCAAACAACATTTGATTTAAAAAAAACATAAATTTAAACATTTAAAACATCATTCATTAATACCGCACATAGCATATCACACAGATTCTGAACTGACAGATAACCAGAAAAGGTGTTTGATAAAAACAAGGCAGATCTTTCTGATAAGCCACTTACAGTTGCTTTCTTAACTGATTTGGCCTTCTCAAGGTTTTTATTGATGTGTTCCAGCTCAACTAGTTTACAGGTTCTCCGGAAGAGCATTTCCTGCACAAGCAAGACAGACAATGAATTAACACGTTGATAAGTGCTGAAATAAGAACACAACAGTTGTTTCGCATCAGGGAGGTGGACACAGATTTGCAAGGATTTAGCCTTCAAAGGATTGCTACTATAACTCTGGCCTTTAGCCAGTGTGATAAAATCTGAGGAGCTTCTGAACAATTGCTTCATTCATTGCTTTTTCACCTGCTGTGGTTTTCTGATGGTTCTGCAATAGCGGGGTATACAGTGTAGAAAAAGGTGATGAGATAGAGTACAGGCATCTGATTGAGGACTTTGTTTTGTGGTTCAGGTCAAACCGCCTCTAGCTAAGTATCGACAGAAGACGTGGTGGTTGATCTTCACAGAGCCTTCAAGAGCCCTTGCACACAGTTACTATTGAGAGTGTAGATGTGAAGATGGTCCACTCCTATAGGAGCTTGGGTGTCTGCATCAAACTGGACTGTTTTCACACACTATTTAAGAAAGGAAAAAACAGGCTGTACGATCTTGGTAGCCAAAAGCCCTTTAGTGTGTGTAGCAAAATCCTCCACATGTTCTACCAGGCTGTGGTTGCCAGTGTGACCTTTTACGCTACGGTGTGTCGGGGGTCATCGCTTCCGGTGAAAGGCACAGATTCAAGAAATTCATCGAGAAAGCAGTTTCTATCTTTGGTGAAAGCCCTCATTTGGTATAGGCTGTGGCAGAGGGTAAGAAGGAAGTTATAGTCCATCACGGACATTGGGGCTTACATCCCGTAAAGGAAATGATCGCCATGAGATTTTTTCAAATAACCACCAGGTTATTCAACGTAGGAGCACTAAGAAGCACTTCTGGGGGTTCTTCTTGCCAACCGCTGGCCACCTCCATGATGCTACACAAGGATCTGTCAACAATTACACTATTTTCTATCCTTTATTATTGTTCATTACTGGTTATCTAGTTATATAATTCACTTTTTGCTTTTGTCTTTATGATTATTTGTCTTATGACTGTCGAGCTGCAGTATGGGTGAATTTCCCTTTGGGGATTAATATAGTACTGTCCTGTTCTATCTTAACTTATCCTTTTCCTGACTTTATGCCTTCATGTAAAGCTTTTTTCAGATATTAAACAAAGATTTCAGAAAAAGTCACCAACAAAAATAGATTTTAAACCATCTAGAATAGATAACACTATCAAATGAATAGAAAAATCACCTGCACAGCAGCATATGCAGTATTATAGTACAATTTTTCAGCTGGTGCAAGGAACTGCTGATTTGAATGGAGATACTCTGTCAAATGGTGGTTTACCTTTTCTGCCTCTTGGTATCGTGAATCCAGGTCTAGCATCAAGCCAAGAGAGCTCAAGTTGTTCTCAACAACATTTTCATAGTTTTGCTTCAAGAAAGATGAAAATGTGCAATACATGTGATCCCTCTACAGTCATTAGTTCCCAACAGTTTAACAAAACTTCTTATGCTTTTGTGCCAACATTTTAAAAAGCAACATTTTTCTGCTTGCTTAGAGAGGCCATCACCATCCATCAGCCCTCATTAGGAATGTTAACAGATGGCCCTTACGCCATCATGTTCTGTTCTGTCAGTAATAGTTTGCAAAATTTGTACATCTTCAGAAAAAAATGCAGCTATTCTAAGGTAAGAAAATTTAGAGCAAAGATTCAGGCCCCCACAAATTATGCAAACATGTTTAAACACCGTTTTCTATACAAAATGCTGAGAAATTCTTCATTATTTTAACATGCATTAAAGATGACTGCATGCCACCAGTATTTTCTGAGCAGGAACCAGGCTGCTGCACATCTCTAACTGAGGTCACAGTTAGACAAACATTAATTTATTATCAAGCATCACAGAAGGAAATAACGTGATCATTTGTGCCTGTAAATGCTGCACATATAGGCATTCACTAGCATCTTCATGAGAACGTTTATGTCTGCGTCTCGCACCAAGAACCAGGTTTAACCGTTAAGATTTTGTAAAGTTGCACGTTTAGAGTCTTTTACAAATAGCTGAAAAATGCTAGCAATGCTGGTGGGAACATCAATAATCCTTACCTTCACTGTATCAATGATCTCAGACAACTTCAGGCACAATCTGTAAGCACAGATAAAAGCAATCCAAATATCGAAGTCTCATTAACTGGATAAGTTGGTATCCTAGTGGATAGTGCTGAGACATCATGAGATTTGTTCACCTTTCAGTCTAATCTGCTTTTGCAGTTGTAGTTAACAGAAAATGACAGGATAAAATGCTGGACAATTTCTGTATATATAAAGCTCACTCTCTGCTCGGCTGTTCTGTATGCACGTCTTCATTTTTTATAGACATAGACTTGAAATGTGTCACACAGGTACTGCTACTTTACTAGTTCTACTAGCTACTCTACTATTACCAGCTATTCACCCTTTGCTTAGTCAAGTTTATTTAACATTCTTTAAACATGATGACAAAGTGTCATTTCTTTTTTACCTTTCCACCACTACACCTTTTTGACAGAGGTAGCAGCATAAAACTCAGATAACTGTGAAAATAATTCCTCTAGATCAGTGGTTCTTGACCTTTTGTAGCTCATATACCCCTTCAGGAATCTGATGAAACCTATACAGTCCTCACAGGAAAAATGTCCAGATATAAATTCTGAGAAAATATTATTCAATTCATTGCACTGAAAACAGATTGCCTTCACTCTGAAATATGGCCAAGACAGTATGAGCATAACAGTTCACATTTTTTAATGTTATTTTCAAAGCAAACCTATGCATCAGACACCTCAAAACCCATCTGTACTTGAGATGTATAAGACCTAAACAACACATACTGACTGAATTTCTGATATGAGGAAGTCATTTACTCTCAAACGTATTCTCATAGTTTTTAATATCATTTTTATCATACTTTTTAGGCAGAATCTTACTTTGGGAATGCCATGGCTGTTGGGTTCTCATCTTGTGTGATGCCAAGGTGTAAAGAAGTTGAAAGGTGTCCACAAGCCAAGGAAATTTCTAATGAAATGTGAATTATGCAAGTGTTAAGCCTCAGCATTTACAGTAAAAGTCAAAAGAACCAGCATCTTACTTACTTTGCTGTGTTAGCACAAGATCCAAGAATTTCTGTTGAAATAAGGGAGACGATTAAGAAGAAAACAAAGAGATCAGTCCAGACAAAAATAAGGTGGAATATCACATAAAGCTCCTACTTCTGCCGCAGCTTTGGTTAAATGTGCTAGGTGCAAGTTGGTGTTCCTCTCATTCTGAAAGTATTCATCGATATCCTGTGAAGACAATCAAAAGTTAGTGAATGGGAAAGTCAGTAAGGAATACTTATAGACTGTAGCAGGTGAGATGTTTCAATCCTCTCCACTATTCATGAAGAGCCACTGAGCCCAGTGTGCAGGTGCATGGGCAATGTTAAGTATTAAATGGACCTTGTGGTTCTCCTTTGTTATGGCCTCTAAAGCTCGACTTAGACGATTAAAGATCCCTTTGCGTCTGACGTGTCCCCCGGGCCGCTAAAAGAGACAACATACCATGAGAAAATATGACTGACAGTGAGTTTATTACTTGTGAGCATTCCAGTCAAAAAAATCTCATTTTTTTTCTCCATTAATGTATTATCAGGTAGATGAAAACATGAACCTGGCTTCTACATTCTCGGGAAAACCTTTTACCACAACTTTTCCATTCGAATTCCGAGAGACCAATGTCTGTACATTTTTGTGGTAGTTCAGACTTAGCACAGCTGTCTTGGTAACACAAGTTAAATCGACAGTGGAAGCTTCGTTGCACTGAAAATAAAAGTCCACAGCAGATCTTTGGGTCCCCACAACCAGAACTGAAGACTGTTACTCAAAATAAGCACATTGCTGCCTATTGCCGCACCTCCTTGAGGGTTAAGAAACTCTGCAGGGCCAGGTTTTTGCTTAGTATGGTGTGTGATACCACCTGCTGGAGATACTTCTCTAGAGCTTTGCAGTAGGTCTGCCAATCCTCCCTTAAGCCCAAGAGCCCTGAGGAACAAATCAAACAATTATCGAAGAAAGTACAGATATCATATTTATAATAGAGATAATAAAGGCCCTTTTTGAAGTCTGTTCAGGATATAGAGTACACTTGGAAAATTACAGTTATGGGCATTCAAAGATGTCTTTTGGGAAATAAATATGTAATAAAAAGTACAATACCAAGTTGTTTAATCATTTTTGCTTGTGTGTTTGACAGAGACACATAAGGCTTTGCTGGCAGAGGTGGAAACTGCGGAAAACAATGAATTCAGGAATTAATATTTTCAGTAAAGCCAATAACTGCTTACAAGTATTGCCTACAATCAAATTCTAACTTTCTTTGGCAGCATAGTTTTTATACAGCACAGATTCTGTACAAAACCTTTAAAAGTTTATCAAAAGTTGTGCTTATTGCACAGCAGTTCCTCGGTATCCAAACTCTTTATATCCAAATTTTCGCTGAAATGGAAAATTGATTAAATTGAAAATTAGTATCTAAACATCAGCATCCGAAAAAGAAACTTTTCTTTCTGTTAAAACAAATTTTTATCTTAAGCATATGCATAATAAAAAAATTGAAGTGCAAATAAAAATGAAACTGAATGTAAAAAAAATAAACAACTAAAAATAAAAATAAATTAAAAGAAGCTTTAAAGCATGCAAATGCAATGATCTCATAAATTACAGAGCACAATAGTTGTTGCTGTCAAACTGAGACAGATGCAGCACACATCTTCCTATTGTTCAACATCTCATAACACCATACAAGTACCCTTTCATCTCCCATGTATAATCCAGGTACTGCACGCAGGCATGACACTGGAGGTGACACCAACATGCCTGAAGTGTCCTGTACTGTACATACAGTATTATGTGTTATAAACTTACAAACTAAAGACAACATCATGTGTTTTATAAGTAGATAACTGGTGCTGTTTTATTATACTGAAATCAGAGGTTGATAATTATATATGGGTTTTTGGATGGGTTGGGAGCATATTATTTTTCATATTTAAAATAATGGCAAACAGGCATTTGGTGTGAGAAATTTTGGTATCTGTTGCATTTTCACAGACGAATTAAATTTGGATATCAAGGGATTACTGTATACAGTACACAAAACGTGCTAAACCACTTGATTTCACAATGACAGTTGGAGCAAATCCACCAGCAATGCTATGAATGGAGATAGGAGCTACTCTGACATTAACTAAGCTGGAGATGATGAGGAAAGTACTGACAATTATCCCTTGGAGCCCCGGAACCTCATCTTGTGATAGCAGGCAGCACTGAACCCACACAAAGTCTTCAAACTTCCTGTCAACAAAATGCTCCTTGCTGCTGGACAACTGCAAAGAATTCATGAAGAAAAAAGTTCCAGCAAATACAGAACCTCACTTTTTTGAAAGAAATTTTACAGACATTACAGTAATGATATTAACTGGCAAACGCTGCAAAAAAGAATGTCTCATCTTGGGCAAGTAACCCAGTAAACTAGTCAGACAGAGGGTAGGGAAATCAAAAGTAAGCTCCCAAAGCTTTGCTCTTAAGTACAAAGCTTTAACATTTGTTAAATGTGTACTGGAACCATGGTTAACTGCACTTGAAACATGACAACAGTGGCAAAAATTAACTGGATTGATGGGACACAGTAAAGTACAGTAAAAGGTCAGTACATAGAGGTGAACACCAGACTATAATAGTACAGCAGCTGCCTGTCATTTCAAAGCAAATCTTACAGGAGTAATCCATTCAAATTTAAAAAGATAATAAAAAATGAAAACAAAAACAAACACGGTCAAAATGAAACCAGTAGTTATAGAAATTGTCTGAAAAAGGCACTGCATATCCTTGACAGAATGGCTCATTTTGGAAACAATGTCATTATTTTTATTCAAAGCACCAACTATATTGCTTTCCTAATTTGTGTGATTTAGCATCCGAACTCGACTATCTTACCTCTTGGGACTTAACTGTAAACACCAGTGAATCCTCATCCTTTCCAGCAGCAGTCACTTTGATGCTCTCAACATTAATATTAAGGCCCGATGCCAATACTGTATATGCTTCTTCCTGAAAACAACATATTTCATCAATGCCTAAGCGGTTTCTTACCCGCTGCCTTAATGAAGAAAATGAATCGTCACAATTAAATGTATTATCCATCAATCTAGGAATCCATTCATTCATCTATCAAGTATCCATAACCTCTTATCCTGGTTACGGTCAAGGTGGTCCAAAGGCTCTCACTGAACACAAGATTATGAAACTTTAGATTTATTATCATACTCAGGTCAGTGTTCTAATTTGGATCATTCTGTGTTATTTATATTTTCTGGTTGCATCTGCACTAGGAAGTGTCCACAGTTGTCTTGAGGAAAAATAATTTATACCTTTTTTTAGCACGCAACCTTTAACTACTGAAACTGACCAATACACTGCTTTCTATATGAAAGATGCAGGTTTGACTGTGACTTGGATTCAAGCAAAGGGGACACAGTAGCAGACTTCTCTGTGCACATCGTTACCCTTGGCAACAATATTTCAAAAGCAGGTTCTTCTGCCAAATTCATTGCAATGAATTCTCATGGAAAAATCAAAAGAGATGGGGACATATAAGCACTTAAAAGAATGAAAGTGCCCTCTTGAAGTAGCAAAAGTTAAAGTAAGCTGTTGAACTACAGCAAATGAAATGCCATGATTGTTCTTGAACAATAACTAACAATAACCTGACGGCAAATATTTCACAGGTGTCAAGATCTTTATAGATGAATGAAATAGCCATAAGGTGAACTAAGGAATGAATGACAGTAAGTGTTGCAAGTTCAAAATAAAGTGAGTAAAAACCCAAGAATATAGCCTCTCCCCTTTTAACTTTGCTGTATTCTTTGCTTAAAACTGATATTAGTCCATCTTTCCATCATGCAGCATAATGTCTCTCCTACAACCATCACAAAAACAAAGTACTACAATTAAATTTGTTACTTAAATATCAAATCTGCATACAAATTCATATGACCGGTGTTCTGGATTTTGTTAAACATTCATTCAAAGGGACAGATTTTTCATTTGTAAAACAAAGTACATCACATAACATAAAAAAAAAAATAAAGGATCTGCAAATTCTGTAAGGCTTACCATCATTTCTGCAAAACTGTGTGCTACTGCATAAAGTTCAGATTCCTTGATTTACTAAAGATCTTAGACTAAAAGGTTTCATCCCTTAAATCCTGACTGTTTCTGCTTCTGAATTTCCTGCAGGATTTTTTGGTCAAAGTACATGGCTTCCTCATGTGATTGCCATAAAAATGACTTTAGTCAACAAGTGTGGTAACGGCATGTTACTTTATAACTTAATGTGTTCCAAAGATCGCCTTTATAGTGACTGCGTGAAGGCACTAAAGAAACCACCAGGGGATACAGCTCAATGTAATGCTATATTTTCAATTAGTGGTACATAGATCAGTGTACGGTATCTCAGTCCATAAATGAATTTAAAGACAGACAACATGACATAGCTATCGTCAAAAAAGATAAATGTTAGCTCTCAGAAAGCCTTATAGTTCTACCATCTTTTTTGTTTGTATACTGCAGAATTCTGGACCAAATGACATCTCATGCAGAGAACAGTCAACATGAATCTTTAAAAGTGCCTCCCATAAATTCAAACATGTCAGTGTCAAAAACATTCTGACACTCATGACCTACACCATCATCCATTGAGTGGAAGTCCCATGAGCCTTCAGGTACGCTGAAATACAGGTCTTCCTCAAAGTGGTTCTGGAAGATTTCACTGAAGTCAAAACTGAATAACTGCTCCCCAAACACTCTTTCATCCTCGCTGTCCGTCACAAAGACCTCATGACCAACTTCATCATAGCGCTGCCTCCTCTTTTCACTGGACAGCACGTTGTAGGCTGGGCAAAAAAAAAATGCTGGTGTCATCATCAACACCAACAATTCACTGGAGAAAGTTTTACTGTAAGTCTCACGGCCAAAAAGATTTTGCTCAAAAGTAGGCAGTTGCTTGAGTAACGTTTATCAGCAGCATGGCTGCCCTTTCACATTCCCATGTCTTTCTAAACCCCTCCATCTCTTGTTTTGGAGAAAAACCCATTGTTACTGAATAAATGTTAATGCATTCAGAAGCCAGACTTCAATTTGTAATGTAAAAAAAGCATTTTTGTAGGATATAAGTTACATAATTCCTGGATTACAGCTAAAACATTACTTGTCTTATTGAAGTGTACTTCACCACAGACCCATTCTCACCTTCTGCAATCTCTCTGAAGAGGACTTCAGCATCAGGACTACTGTTCTTGTCTGGGTGGTATTTCATTGCCAGCTTGTAAAAGGCCTTTTTGATTTGGTGATTTGTGGCCGAATGTCCCACACCCAAAATGCTATAATAATCCTTCTCAGCTGCAGTCATACGCAGGATCAAAATCCACATTAAGGCCAGGTGTTTGGAAGGCATTGTGCTTGGGGGAAAAATAAAAACAGTGTAAATTAAATCTGGGCACGCAATACCCAACATCTACAAAGGTTTAGTTACACAGTATATAAATCCCAATTTTTGTTAGGGAAAACAGCAACTCTGATTCAGGTCTGGAAGCAGCTGCCTGAAAAATACCCAGAACGCTGACAAAACATAACGTGGCACTCGCTTGAAACGGAGTTACGCAGGTACGATAACTTTGCAATGAACTTCTAAGATGTGTGAAAATGTATTCGAGGATCAAACAGGCACCAATAATTAAGCACGTATTTTAACTGTACAAAAAAATGTAATAAAATTTCTCCCGTTTCCCCCGACTTACGACATCTCGAGTGGCGGCGAACGACTCTATACGTCACCGCTTAAAAGCGCAGGTTTGGCGTTTACCTCCATCTTCCCGCATGTAGGAAAGAATGTTTTAATAACCTGAACGGGACCCCCTTCTTCATAATAATGCGCCTCTCACCTTTTACTTTACTTTTTTAATTCCGTGTCGCGCTGAAAGTTTGTATTTAATGTAACTACATTCTGGAATGCAGCAGTCCTTTGCTTATGCAGATGGGGGGGTGTGGTTATATGAGACGATCCTCTTTGTTCTCTGATTTTAAAAACTAATTGATGTGATGGCGGCGCGTTTTCCTATTTTTGTACAAATATTTTGTCATATAAAAAGTATTACTTTACGACACTACACTGCAGCGTTGCAGCATGACGCAATTTACGGTAAGGTTGACGCCAGCTTGCTTATGGTACTCACCGGTTTGCCACGGTACATTGTAGCGCCTTACTTTTTTTTTCTTTTCTTTTATACTATGTAGAAATTCACTGTTTAACTTCAGTTTGAAGCTTTAATACAATTTAACATTGTTAAGGGGACGTAAGTTAGCCGAGAATGACGGCTAAACAAGCTAATTGGGGAAGGTGCTTTGGTTTGTGGTCACGTTTACGCGTCATATTCCGTGCGAGACATGAGCGGCTAAACAGATGAAATAAAGAAAATGATGAAGAAAACTTTTTGAAGTTAGGTTACAGAAATTCAAGCTTATCGATTAAGTGACGCTAAAAACTTTATTTAATTATCCAGCCGTTGAAGATCCGTTAACTCGTATGGCTGCAGTACCTGTGATTGCCCTTAGTTGTCGCCCTTCAATTTTTGTGCAGGTTTTCCCGCCTGCGCCGCGCTCCGTCTTGCCGAGTTGACCCCGAGTTGACCCCGCTCGTTAGGCGCTGCGAAGCCCGCGGACGAGTGTAAACAGGAGGAGATGGCTGACGACGGGGGTGGAGGCGACAACAACAACAACATCAACAACAACATGGGAAACCAGTTGCAGCTCGTACCAGGTACATGTGCTCCCATTCGGTCTGTTCGCTTCTGCGGTGACGTGCGCTTTTGAATCTGCGTTTCATTTCACGTTGTTACGCGAAAACTATTTCACTTTCATTTTTTTGGGTCAGACCATCCTTGGGTTAACGCGGCTACAGAAAGTGCTTAAGCTGACGTCGCATTTAACTTGTTTTATGCATACAGTTTTTTTAACGGGAATTGTTCATAACAGCAGAAAATGACTGGTGAAGTTTGGCGGTTCATGTCGCATCGTGGGCAAGTTTTCATGGTTGGCAGCTGCCAGGATAGCTCGCTTGCTAATATGTACCGGCCGTGCCTGTCGAGTCATGGCAGAGGCTGCGCTCATTCTGCTGTCTAAACAACAGGTTTGGAAAGGGTAGCACTTACAGCAAATACAGAGTAAATATCGTGCAGTTTGTACCGGAAGGAGAGCTGGGCAAAGGTCTGTTAGCAGAAATGACTGCTTCTAGTCATTTTGCAAAGGCAGATGCTCACATTTGCGTGTGTTTTAGAAAACGGAGAGGAAGATGAAGATGAGATGGAGACAGAAGACCATGACAGTGACAGTTCCGAAAAGCCCAACATCATCAACTTTGACCCCAGTCTTCCGACATCACATGCTGTGGGTGTTATTGTGGCACTTTTACTTTAGCAATGTTGTTCTAGAATTTGCTGTTGCGACCCATTAGCTTTGCAGTCTGCTTTGGACAAGTAGAGTTAAACAAGGTCAGACCAGCATGTGGTACTTATGAGATCACTGGTGCTTTGTATTTATTTTCAACTTTAAATGGGACTGAATTTGGTTGGATCACAAGCATTCAAGCACAGATGACCAGTTATGTCTACTGGTAAAATAAGTCAAGGCATTGCTCCCCTTGGCAGTACTTGGGGGCAGACATGGAGGAGTTCCATGGGCGCACAGTGCACGATGATGACAGCTGCCAGACCATCCCTGTGCTGCCACATATGGCACTGATGTTGATCCCTGGACAGACGCTGCCCCTGCAGCTCTTCCGACCTCAGGAGGTCAGCATGATGCGCAGCCTCATCCAGAAGGACCGCACCTTTGCTGTGCTCGCATACAGGTAGAGAGCACTGTATTGTATCGAGGAACATTTTAATTGTTTGAATATTCCCCCAAGTTTGCTCATCTCCAGCAAACAGGTGACACTGTTTTAGGCTTTCTGCACTCTGAAAGAAAAATGTGGGTGCTTTGAGAGCTTCCCCACACATAGAACTGACTGCAGAGGTTCAATAACAAACTGTCCCATAAAGATTATTTTTCTGGCATTTAATGTTATTTAATTTTCATTTGTTTTGGAGTACATTTGTTTAACATTTAAAATGGTCACTTAATATCACTTAAGCAGTGTAGACTGATACTCTTGGCAGTCAAGGATTTCTCAGTGAACAATCACTTTGTTTACACACTTTTTTTTTTTAAATTTTTTTAAAAGTGGAGTCTTCTAATATTTGAATAACAGAGATGAGAAATCCTGTGTCTGTTTCACACTACTTATTCTTAAGTAATTTTGTTCTCATGTTTATACTCTCATATAATGTACCATGCAAAGCAGTGAAAGTAGTACAGTCTAAATCAAAGTAGTGCAGCGTGCTAAAGGGCATGTGCATATAGAAGTTAGTAGCTTATGCTATATTATAAACGTCTGTATTGTTTTCTTTGCAATCATTTGAAGTGCATCATAATTGATTGTTTTTGTAGCATTAATGAGAATGCAGTTTTGTTCCTAAAGTTTCTGGATTACATATAAAGGCTTAAAATTGGGTGCTAAATGACCCCACCAAGATTTATTCTATCCAAAGTTAACTTGACAAAATGTTGTAAACTCTGGTGAGTTTTATCAAAAATACATTATTCTCTTTATTCTCTTAAGAATAAAGAAGTATAAATCGACATTTGTGCTTTTAGTGATGCAGGGGAACAAGAGGCAAAGTTTGGAACAACTGCAGAGATCTACGCGTATCGTGAGGAGCAGGAGTACGGGATTGAGACCGTCAAGGTGAAGGCAGTGGGCCGTCAAAGGTTCCGGGTTCATGAGCTTAGAACCCAAGCTGATGGGTGAGTGATCCTGTTAAGCACTGTCCTGTTTATTCACTGCTATGCACCACACCAGTTTTCTTCCACAGTTTCAGTCATGTGGCGTTTTTTTTTTTTTTTTTTTTTTTAAGAGCATTATTCAGAAAACTTAAAACATTAACCTATGTTTTCTGTTTATAGTGATGGAGTTGCACTGTAAAATTGCAACCTAATGTCGACATTTTGAATGAGATTCATTTGAGAGAGGAAAAAATGTAATTCATAAACTTTGTAATTGCACTTTTAAATTTTCACCTGTAGATGGTAGAGTTTCCCAAGAACTGCATTTATTTTTTCTGGTGTCAAAATACTGCTGCAGCAACACTATTTATTAAGACATCCATCCATCTATTATCCTTAACTGCTCATCCTGGTCAGGGTTGCAGTGGTCTGAAGCCCATATCAAAATCCCTGGATGATGAGTTAGGAAATTGCACCCTAGATGGGATACTAGTCTATCACAGGGTAGTCACACACATACTAAAGGCAATTTAGAGAAGCCAGTTAGCCTGAAACACCTATATTTGTACTGTGGGAAGAAAAAGTAAGCATCAGGAGCAACCAAGAGAACATGCAAATTCCACACAGACTGAGCTAGCTGTATATTCACCTCAGAACAGCCCAGGTGCTATGAGGCAGCAGCAGTACGTACCTTATTTTAAGACCGTTAATGAAAAAATTTTTTGGCAAACCATAAACCTACTGTTTATGTCCTATAAATCCTGATCTACCTGGCTGAGTCTGTTTCTGCTGTTATATAGTTTACATTTGTTGAATTTTTTTTTCCTAAATATATCAGTGTGGAGCTGTCTGACAGTAATTTAATTGCTGGCTTTCTTTAACATTGATCTGTGAGAACTTTGCAGGCATTGTAAGGTAGATCAAAGTGCAAACATTGAAGTTGGATCTAAAGAGATACTTCTGGGCATGTATTATTTCAGCTTTATGGCAGCTTTGAAAGGATAACAGTTACATCATTTGGCAGGACACCAGATTAATCTTTATAATATTCCATTATTACTATCATAATATTTTATGGGCCATACAGAGCCTTTACCTTGTCATTATCAGCTAGTCTCAAACACCCAGGTAATACCACAGTGAGTAGAGAAGAGGCAGGTATGCTTTAGTCCTTTAGGCCTGTGGAAGTGCCTACAGTCACCCATCATTCCATCCTTTCAAAATGTATAATAATTAGTGAAGTGAGCTGGAACACTGTTGGCTTTTTTTAAATAGTATAACGCCCTGCAGGCTTAAGGAGAAAAGTAGGTTTATATGGGTTTTTTTTTTTTTTTTTTTTTTTTTTTTTCTTTTCCCCCGCCCCATCATTTAGCAGAATGGAGACTTTAATGATACTTTTGTAAACTTCCACAAAATTGCATTACTTTGGAATTAAGGCTATATTTGATCTTTTTGAATGGTAGGTATAATCATGAGTTGTATTTCCTAGGTTTGTTTACAATAATTGCTTGCAAAGATGGTATAGAGATCTTTGTTTGGTTGACAAACATTGGGGCTTTTTCAAAATCTGCTGGAAGGACAAAAAAAGAGTATTTTTAACCTAGAACATCAAGGTCATGATACAAGCAAAGTTTATAGAGGGTACCTTGTCTATCAGACAAGTTACCTGAAAACAAGTGGTACAAAGTGAAAAGCACTAATATGATGCAGTATACATAATGAAGTGAGGGTTCAGATCTTCCCGTGTTCAATGCATCACTCACGGTATCTCAATGTATATTTGTTCGTATCTCTAGTGTAGGATTGCAGTCAACTCTGAGCAACATGTACACTGTAAATGATGTAACTCAGGCCACATGAGTTGTGTAACATCTTGAAGGAGCAGTGTCATGGTGGACACATCCAAGCGACATCCATCTTGCACCGCCATCTGCAAATATGCTGCGGACAATGTTTTTTCCTAGCACTGAAAGTTTCTCATTAAGCCAGGATAGTGTTTGGACATGCCTGCATGTTTTCTACTAATATTAAACATTTTATTTATTTATTTATTTATTTATTTATTTATTTATTTATTAAAAAGCAGTGATGCTTGTTGTGTACCATTTACTTGTTAAGGGCTTATTCGTAGCTGTGTATTCCAAGCACACCCTTATTCAGTCATTCACCTGCTGATTGATTTATACTGTTAGTAGTATCCCTTTGAGAAACTTGAGCAGTGTCATGGAGGTTGTCTTTCTTTTATTTGCTTTGAAAACTACTGTTCCTTGTCAAATGCCAAAAATTAGGCGTATGGACCTCTAGCTACCAGTGTTTAGAAGTGTTTGGGGTGGGCCTCAAAAGCCAGATCACAGTTCATCCATTGTTCAGATTGCTAGCCATTGTTATTTTCCAGCAGCAATGGATGGTGAATGTCAGCAATTTCCTGTTGCTCCTCATTGGACATTTTGAAGCATCTGGTTACAGTCCAGACTGTTTCAGTCGAAGGCTCCAGCTAACTGTGCCAGGATTAGTTTCTGGCAGGGGAGGAGAGTGGCACATGGGCAGACAGAACACACGTGGACTTTAAAATCAAATACATGGGAACTTCACAACCACAAAACTACATTCACAGATAAACACGTGCAGAACCTTTCAAACACACTTGGTACAGGACCCTTCACACCAGCTATGGAAGATTTTGCACACCCACACCTGGACAATATGCCAACCTTAACACGTATGCTTAGTTATGAATAACAAACATCTAGTTGTCATAACATCCCTGTTTCAGCCCCTCCAGTCTACAATAAGAGGACTTTCCTGAGCATGAGAAAGGGGGATGTAAAGCCATATTCTGATCCACACTCCCCTCCAACCTATGAGCACCAGAAAAAAGAGACACTAAACCTAAATTTTAAAGTCTGCATCCTCATGACCCACCAATCAGGTTGTGACACACCCCGTGTATGTGTATACAGTGATGATGGCACACTCCTTGTTGAAGGACAGCCTTTTGTTGTTCTGCAGTAATTTAGCTGTGGACTGCTCCAGCATTGTTTTTGACCACATGGCTTTACAGTATTTGTCTTTTATATATACAGAAAAATATGAGGACATTGTAAAACAGCAGGATGCCATTTGTTTATGTTAATGATTTATAGTAATAGCCATGGCTGATGTACAGGATTGTGTAGTATTTTGGCATTTGTAATTGTATATGCAAAATGTCCCTCTGTACTGTAGGATCCGCCAGGCTAAAGTGCAGATCTTGCCAGAGAGGATCCTACCAAACCCCCTGTCTGGCGTGCAGCTCACTCCACTGTCCCGCCTCCACATGCACCCTTGTTCCCGACCTGCTGCCAAGCATTGCCCACAAGCTCGCCACTGGTGGAACAGCTACCAGAAGGTGAGACCACACTGTTCCCAACATATTTTCCATAGTATCAGGAGCATGCCAGTTGGTCATAAGTTCAAAAATGTAGTAGCATTTTACAGTGGAATTTTACTTTCTCTGTGATCCTATGACAGGGCCTGTCTTGAAGCATAAACTGACAACCTTCAGTTCATAACAATTACAGTCACAATCATAATTTTATTAACTGATGTGCCTGTCTTTCACAACTTGGACATATTTGGAACTATGTATAAATCAAAACTAGTGTATGATGCATAATAAGGTGTTCATGTATAAATGTTTTCATTAGCTGTGTGTGTAAAATATTGCAATATGTTCAGAAGAGCACACTTAGAGTGCAGAATGTGCAAAGGGCACTGTGACAGCATACATGCCAAGTAGATTGCTTTGGGTATCAAATTTTTGGATATTGTTTTTTCCCTTTGTTTTTTCCAGAGGAAGTTTCATTGTGCTAGTGTCACCTCATGGCCTGCCTGGGTTTACTCCCTGTATGACTCTGTGAGTCTTTTCTATTACTGAATATGACTTTTATTTTATATGCAATCTGAATGCAGTAATGGAAATGCTAATGGCTTCTTGAATGTCAAGTAAGGGCCACACTTTGCTTTCAAAATGGCTTCAAACAAGAAATAAGGGATGGGTTTTTATATTTGGCTTTTTTCAGGTTTTTTTTAACAGTAAGTCTGCATAGTGTGGCTGTACTGTATTAAATTATACAGCTTTTCCTCAAGACTCATAATTGGGTTATGCAAACACGTTTTGCTTATTGATGTAATGTTAGACCCCTGTTTTTTTCCTGAGGAATTGTCCTAAATTTAAAGAGTTGTTTTTAGTACTAGAAAGAGTTTATAGGTATGACTGTATAAAAATATGTTGTCACTTGCAAAATTTGAGCAAATAGTCTACAGTGGAACTAAAAGCACCACAAAATATGAAAAGAGTAGACATGTACCATGAGGCTGTGCAAAAAAAAAAATTGTGGGGTTTGATAAACGCAGCATTGTTTGTCATCCTTTTGCTATGTTATCCTTTCCTGATCAGGAGATTCTAATGAACAGAGTGAAGAGGCAGTTGCGTGAGTGGGATGAAAACCTGAAAGATGATTCCCTTCCCACAAATGCTATAGGTAACAATTCCCTTTGAATATTCCTTAACACGCATGCTTTGTAGTGCAGTTTTAATGTCAGATATTTTGGTGCAATTGTTTTTATACAGTGGAAACGTTTTAAGAAAGAACATCAGTCTTCTTGGCTGTAAAGTCTCAGAGGCATGTGCTGGCTGAACTTTTTTTTTTTTTTTTTTTTAATTTTCTTTTTAAGATTTCTCTTACAGAGTGGCAGCGTGCCTACCCATCGATGATGCCCTTCGGATCCAGCTATTGAAAATTGGCAGTGCCATCCAGAGGCTCCGCTGTGAGCTAGACATCATGGACCGTGTGAGGGCCTGCTACTGCTCCATTTCATGCCAAACCAGTCTGCCATGCTCCCAGGATGCATCATAGCTTAATGTTAATAGAGGGAACAGACAGAGTCCAGGCTTGTAGTGTTCCCCCTCTTTGGTGCCCAGCACCAAGTAATTTACAGAGTGCTACGCTAGTTTATCATGGACTAGGAAGAATCTTACTGTGATCAAGGCCAGAGCTTATAAACTCTGTTCTGTGTAGTTAACAGTCAACCTGACACTAAATTCCATTAAACTGGGTTTCTATACTGTATACAGCCCAACTGTTTATTAAATGTTCAGCTTGCTTTATGTGGAATGAGTTCCCAACGTGACAACTTTTATCTGCCATCTATATCTTATTTATAATTTAACCTTTTAGTCAGGAGTTAAGATTCAAGTAAAGCATGAACAAATATGTATATTTTGCATTTGGAGATATCATTTTTCGGTAACATAAAACAGAGCACTGTGGTATCCAAGATGTGTTTCTACAAATCTTCTGGAAATGTGGGTCCATAATGGGCTAACAGTGGATTTCTGTCCTTCCATTTGTGCTCTGCAGGAAAAGAAAAGTCTTTTGCAGTAATGTAGCTACAAACATATAACCACTTTTTCTGTGTGTTTTTAATCTACAGTGTTTTATGCATTTTTTATGGAGGTTTGATGTGTGGAGTGACTTTTTGTTACCTTTATGGTACATTTATACATTTTTATCCAGTCTTCAGATAAAAATAGATTAAACATAACCCAGAGATTGGCTTCAGAAGCACATAAAACTGCCTCTTTTCTGCTTTGTTTGGTTTTAAAGAATGTAGGTTAATTTATGTAAGAAGTTAATGTGCTATGGAACATAATTTTTTTTTTTTTTTTTTTTTTTTTTTAGTAGAAGAAAATCAGGCTTTGTATAACTGTCAGAACCCTCAAATTAGCCTGACTATGTACAATAAGGTGTTTCTGTTCTTCTTTTCTCATTGGCAGTGCACCTCTTTGTGCTGCAAACAGTGTCAAGACACAGAAATAACCACCAAAAATGAAATCTTCAGGTGAGTGTTAATGACAAGCTGCTCTGTGCTTTTACCATTACATTTTTTCATTTCAAAGATGTATTTTCCACATTTCCTTATTTTAGAGAATGTGAAAGTGTATTCAACAAAAGCTGCAAATACAGAAATACAGTTATCCAATGCCATTATGGTCTGTGGCACTATTTTACTAGTACCTATTACCTGTGTAATAAATGTAATTATTGAAGTACATAGTCAATGGACTCCTGGTGCCATCTGGAGATTCAGATTGATGTGTGGCTAAAGAAGCAGGCAGAAGGGAATGATAATAGTCTAGGAAAGAAATGACTAGGTATTTCTATAGCCTTGATCAGGAGCTCAGGGAAGAACAGGCAGATCTGTCAAATGTTAAACAGGATGCATCGTCAAGACTGGATTACACGGGTGACTTCCAGGCTATACAACAGTGATTCAGATTAAATGACAAAGCGATGAAGTTTGATACAGTGTGACAGGTTGACCTGTGTCTTGGAAAGACTGGTCTGTAAGTGATGGTCATTTATCTAAGTAGGGATGTCCACAAGGCATTGTATTCTGCATGAAGAAATATCATTGTTGGATTGGGAACAGGAGAGGTAAAGAGTTCAGTGTCATCCAGCTAGCAACAATGCATGAATATAAGCCTAGAGATGTAGAGCAAATGTAAAAGTAGGGGGGTATAGCACTGAATGCTGTGTGGGACTGGTTAACTCTTGAGGCTGTTCTACTAATCCATAGTATACACTTAGATGTTGCTTTTGACTGTGGACTAGCTGTCAGTACTGTAATATTTAAAATCAGCTGCTTCACATAAATGGTTCCTGGTTTCTCAATAGCACAAGAGTACTAGAAATGAAACTGATTAAATTCACAAAATAATATTAAATATCAGTATAAATGTCAGGTAAAATATGATGCCTTGAAAATAAACTTTTTTTCCCTCCTTAATTTATTCATTGCACAGCTGAAATACATCAGGTAAAGGCTGATTTATCTAGTGGCATTTCTAGTGCATTTTGAGAATTGTACTGATCAAATTAGTCATTGTAATGACATTTTCAGCACTTTCCTCAAGGGAACTGAAAACCTAGGCAGAGGAAATTTGTAGCTTGTGAAAGATTACGTAAAATGCCTCAGTGAGTATTATTAGGACCACTTTTGTCACTGTCCAAGTAGCAGATGTGTTTTATCCATTGTGCTGTATGATTTTGTTTGAAGAAGCAATCTATCAATTACTACAGTCTGGCTGCTCAGCATGATGCATCTGTCTCACTCCTCGGGGACAGGAAGTGTTGGATACTGTACATTTCCACTGTACCATTATTGCATCTCCTTAGAATGTGTTTCATGTACCAACCTAAAATAAGGCAGCACTATTCCCTGGTGACAGTGGATGTTAAAAGAAATTAGAATTTTCAAATCTAGAAATTTAGCAGTAGGGTTCACAAAGCCATTAAGTGTTGTTAAAAAAATTTTCACTTTTCCTCTTACCAACCTTAATATGTATTTTATGTTTATTTTCTATTCCTCATTTTCACATTTGCAAAGAACTTTCAGAATCTAGTGGTAGCTTTTCTTTCATTGGAAAGTTGACTTTGTGTTTAAGGAAGTAGGGAATGTACACCTTTTCCTTAGCTATTTGCTAAACTTAACCATGCTTTAAGCTGGTTCGTACTGCACTTCGTACTTCATGAAGTGGAGTTGTGCTTAATTGATTTTACCTGCTGTCCCTTTTTGCATGTTTATAATTGCTATTATATCTTGTGTAGGTCATTGACTTCAGATATGCACATGGAAGATGGAAAAAAATAAATGTTTCACAAAGCAGAAAGGAGGAATGATAGTAAATCTGTCTGGTTATGTGTAAAGGTTTAATAATTACAAGCTGCTTTGGGTCCTCTTGGATCAAAGGTCCACAGTTGTAGTCCTTGTTGCAGTTCGTTAGCATTTTTTTTACAACAAAGCCTACAGGGGATGTCCAAGATGGTCATGATTTATGGTACTTGGTGAAGTGACTGTGGGTTTCTCTCATTGCTCTCTCTCACACAGCCTGTCACTATATGGACCCATGGCTGCCTACGTGAATCCCCATGGCTACGTTCATGAAACTCTCACAGTTTACAAGGCCAACAATCTGAACTTGATAGGGAGACCATCTACGGTGCAGAGCTGGTTTCCTGGGTAATTACTTCGGTTTATGTATATATTGTGGTGTGCTAAAGGTAAAATGTTACTCCATCTGACACACTCAGCAGTAAAATGGAAGGAATTTCATCAACAGAAGGTATTAGACTTCTCTTTTTGTCTGTGACCCAAGTAATTACTTCTGAAAATTAATCAGGATTTGTTACTGTCTCACGATTTTGGAAGATGAGCCATTTTAAATCAAGGGCAAAGCTCCTATTTATTTAGTGTGAAATACTTTAATATAATGTGTATCTTTACAGTTTCACTGTGTAAGTATGACTCAGGATAGGAGTTTTGACCTATAAGTTTGCAAGTGTACAAGTGAAATTATTCAGTACCCTTTATTTCAGATTTAACCTCAAAAAATAAGTTTTATGAATAACAGTTGCATTTGTGCTGAAACTATAATTATATCTCTGACTTATGAGATTTTTTCCTACAAACTGATCTCCATGAGCATATTACACTCTTAAGCAGGGGGGGGATACCTGTATTTCTAGTTCCTCAACAGAAAATAGAAAATTGCAAGATTTTACATCTTATGTATCCCATTGAAAGTTGTGCTTTTTTTAGGTTAAATTGCAACAATTTATATTGATATTTGTTCGTTGTGTGTGTGTGTGTGTGTGTGTGTGTGTGTGTGTATACAATTCACCTGTGTGTCCTTCACCACCTGCATGATTCAAATATTAGTAGAGTACTCAGGTTTCTTAGCTTTAATGCATACCTTCTTCTGAATGCGGCCTCTAAAGGAGGCAATAATTAAATGTGAAGAAGTACCTCATAAGTCAAAGTAGGGGAAGTAAACAAAGCCCCTTGCAAATTCTTGTAACCTAAATAGTTTGTTTGTTCGTTCGTTCATTCATTCATTCATTCATGTAAGTAAATGAACTATTTATTCATAGGCCCTTTGTACAACCTCTTATTCTTTGGTTAGCAGAGTTTCAAATGGTTGATCAGGATTCATCTCAAAGAATGGCCAGGATTAACAGTGTGATGTTATTACCTTTGATATTATAGTGTTTAAATTCAAACAGAATGTTCTGCAGCTCAACCCCATTAATTTGAGATTTTTGCATACTTTTGAACAAGGAATTGTTAAAGTCCAGAGTTCCCAAACTAGTTTCAAAATTATTTGTTATCAGTGAAACAGAAGTGTTTACTCTTAACGCTGAACTCCAGTATTGGCAAATTAATTAGTATTATTGAAAAGTATTAACAGACGTGTTTTTTTTTTTTGTTGTTTTTTTTTTTTTTTGTTTCCCTCTGAACTTCTAACTACATCTCCATTAGATATAGTTCTCTCAGTTTAGAGAACAGTTGTGTGAGTATCTTGAGAACATGGCGACAGAACCATTGTCACCCAGAGAGCCTAACTGCTGTTGGCTGCTTGGTTGTGTTGAGCTGTAATGCTTTCTATTTGTGGTGCAGAATGTGTCAGTTTGTCTCTTTGTGTCATAGACACACGTCTCGCTGCTTTCTCCTGTACAGGTACGCCTGGACGATTGCTCAGTGCCGCAACTGTGGCTCCCACATGGGATGGAAGTTCACAGCCACCAAAAAGGACCTGTCCCCTCAGCGCTTCTGGGGTCTCACTCGCTCCGCCATGCTGCCACGCATCCCCAAGTCTGAGGGGGAGGAGGGTGAGGAAGGCTCCCGGCTACTTTGCCTGTAAGCCGGGAAGCTTTAGTGTCGCAGAGCTGGAAATGGGGCTCAGAGCTCTGCCCTCTCCCACAGCACTATTCCATAAAATGAGAACATCTGTGTTACAGTCAAGCTAACAGTAAATGTTCTTTTTCTCCAGTGTCTGCTTTTAAATTACAGTTTAGATTTATGGAGGGAAGGTTATCTCATAGGCTTAAGTAAGAGCAACTTGCCAGTAGCCACGTTGTCAGCATTATAGACAGAAAGGAATGGAGAGCAACTTGAGAAAACATCACTCCTGAATTGTCATATCGGAATCACAGCGCATTGCCATCTTGAGCACCTTAAATTTACAGTTAACCGCTTCTCGCATATCCAGTAGGAACTTCACAGGGGGCTCGGCATATCAGTGCCATTTTATCCCCTTCTGTTTTGTGTGTGGCACTGTGAGACCCACTTCTGCGTAACCCAGCATGCTCTTCTGTAGGGTATTTGAGTGACAGATATGCACTTCTGGGAAACAGCTTTCTCAGTCTGTCTTAAATTAATCTTTTGAATATTTCATATCTGATGTAGTCCTGCTTGAGTGCTCTGGGTTTCAACCACTTTCATTTGAGACTGTCCAAAATAAGATATGCAGTACAAGATACATACATGAGTATTGCTGTCTGTGTAAAGTTAAGTCTATGAAGACTTTTGTAATTCTCCAAAATGGTGTATAATGTAATTTCTTCTAAAGTGATACGTTATCATTGTGAGAAACAAATTGAACTAAAGAATTTGGGGAAACTGTAAATGGGGAAATAATGTTTTATGATTTTTTGTAACTATTATTTTCTCTAGGCAAGTGTATTTATTTTGCGTTTTTATTTTTAATGTTTGGCTGATGTTTGACAACACGCTCATTTTGTAATGATGTAAATTTTCTGAATAAGTGTCAGAAAAACTGGTCGTCTTTAACCACAAATCGAACAGAAATCCAGAAATGTATGTCCATATTCTTTACAGATGAGTAAATGAATACAATATGTTATATGCATTAATGTGTCAGTGTGTCTTTTTTTTTAGTGACCGAGTTGCCAAAAATACAGCAATGATCACTTAAGCTTGAATAAACCAACAGTCCTTTCACATCCATCACTGAATAGGGGATGGTTTTGTGTAAGAATGAATTATGGGTATATTATTTAACCTGAAAATACGCAATATTTTTGCTCCAAAAGGTTATAGCATTTCAGAACAAAAGCCAGTAGAAAAATATCAGTTGAAGAAAATATTCTCTTGGGCCCTGCATCAAATCCATATTGAAATGTGTGTAGGGAGGGGGGTGAATGAATCTGGGGATCTGAGTAATGAACCCCCAGGGTGTGGACAAACCCTAAGCCCATTATATGCATGTTTTTCCTTGATAGGAGACTGCAGCTGGCAATCACTGGAAGGCAATCTCCTGCAGTGAACAAGTGCAGACCTGCAGTCCATACAGCTCTGTACTTTTTCTGGAATTGAAAGGATGTGAGTGGCAAAAAAAACTTTTTTTTTAAATTTTACATAAATTAAAATGACAGTCATGCTCATCTTACACTGTAGTCTGCATACTGATCCAAGATGTGTTTGAATGTATTTGAACCTCTAGGGACACCAAGAAACCCTCTTCTCAGAAGATTGGGCCCAAGATACAGGAGTTTTAATCTGGATTCATACAGGGTGCAGATTCACTTGGTCTGCTCATCAAATACAGTTTTGTTAAAATAGAAGAGAATCCATTTATTATGTCAAAGCAGCTGCTTAAGATTTGCATGAGTTGTGCTGTTTCTGGCCTCCTTGAGTATGGCAGAAGTACAATGATACAGCTTAGTTAGGGGCATTTTTACCTGTCACTAAGGTGCCAAAAGCAAAACCTGGCAATCATTTTAACTTTGTAATACATGAAGTTGAAGGCACTCACCATCTTAAGGAATAACGTTCCACCACAGCTAACCAAGGCTGAGTAAATATAAGAATCAAAAAAGCTGGAGCAGGTGATGAGAATCTAATTTTCAAAATGAGCATTTGCTTGATGCTTTGCTACATTTATTATGTTGTGATTTCCCGGAGGTCAAATGGAGCTGTCCGAAACATCAGATTACCCAAACATCAAATAAATCTTTAAGCTCTATCATCTGAATGTCATTCAACTGAAGTTCATTCTTGAAACTGAGATGGCTTTAGTTTATTTATACATGTGCATCTAGTTTAGTATTTTGAGCAATTTTTTGACATATAATAATTATTTTTAATACAAATGTTGAACTGTCTATTGCAACCTTTCAAGGAGGGGAAATTAAATGATTAATGACATTATAATACCTTGACCTTTTCACTCCGGGTTACTTACACTGTGGGGTCCAGTCCTTCCTGTTGGACCCTTTTCAAAGGAGTTCAGCAGATGGTGCTTCACAAGAACTTCTGATTCAAACTTATGCAAAAGTGTTAAATTTAGGAGCGGGCAAACAGTAGATGAATAACATGGTGCAAAAAGTAAATAAAAAACCAATAAACCATAGAAGACAACTGCCACAAATATGACTCCATGTTAAAATTATTGTTGACAAGTCTTTTGGGAGGATGATGGAGGTGGATAGCTGTTGGTAAGAAGGCCCTCCAGAAGATCTTGTAACACCTAAGTTGAATGACCCAGTAACTAGAAGAGCTCAAAACTTCACTTATGAGATGTGAGCCATCATCCTCGATGGATGGTAGCTTTCTCCTCATCCTGAGTCTGTACCTCCCACAGGTAGTGATGCCCCCCTTGCACGTCCATCCCACCATCGCTGGGTTGTTAGGCAGTGAAACCGTATTCTGGATCAGATGCCAGTTTGTCGCATTTGCAACGTTCAGAGGGGGGGGTTTTAGACTAAAAATGAACTAAGAAGTAATCTGCCAGCTTTCTCCAGGTGAGAATTAGCTCTGTGGGGCATTTAAATAAAATTTTCTGTGCAAGTTTAAATCTGGTAAGCAAACTGTTGGGAGTCCAGGTGGTCTTTGGCAACACGGCTGGTGTAAAGAAATACCAGACCCCCAAGGGTCTCCATGAGATGAAGTGAAAGCCACTGGATTTTGCTTATTCCTCCCTTCCCTACTGCCTCATTCACGGACTGTTTGCAGCTTGTGATTTTCCCCACACTTTTCATTACCTCCTTCTCATGGTTATTCTGCAGCTTTTGCTCAAATTTCTTCCTATAGGCACATTTCTTCTGAGCTATAGAGGCTTTTTCAAATTCTGCTGTATCTCCTCTGTCACCACATCTGAATGCTTCCACCTTCATTTTCAGGAGGCCCTTTAAGCCTTTCATGATCCATAGTTTGTTGTTAGGGAAGCAACACTGTTTTTATGGTGATGGTAGGATCAACACAAAAGTTTGTGTAATTTATCTTACAGTGGATGAGACCCTGAGTTCCTACAAATCACAGATAGTATAACTACATGGGTTCAACAAAATAATGGTCACACTTCATACAGATTTTTTTGAAGATTTAATTTTTTATCTCTTTCTTCAAAATACACCGTGAAAACTAAAAGAAAATTAACAACATAAAAGTTTAAGCATGCATATCTCAGTTTCTCCTGCTACTTCCCACCAAAACACAGTCCCAAACACATTTGTACAATAGTGCTGAAATCAAATAAATCATTGAAAATGCATTCCACTGTTCATATATAGATGTATAAAACATTATACTTGATATAAAAAATAAAGACAATTACCGTGTGAGCCTCTTGGACCCCATGCAGAATAAGGCAGTTTTGGAGTCATATCTTTTTCCTCTGCATCAAGTCAGTTCTAACCCACAATGCTGCAGTCATGCTCTTAACTAAATTCTAGACGTGACCCATTATATTTTCCATTAACAAAACATGACATAAATCAAACAATATTTTTAACAAAACATTATCACAGATGGCATATTTTATACAATTTCTATGAATGTCACGTTTTATCATTACATTTTGCGTCATATCTTTACAGCTGTGTGAACTCAAACATGAATTTTTGACATAAAAATATAGTATAAACATTTTAATGAAACCTGTCTCTGGGACAGTTACAGATGGTGTCTCAAATATATTTTTAATCCTGTTCTTTTGTCAAAAAAACCACGAACCACAGTATGGTACAAAGGTCACTACAGGGTCCAACAGGAACACTTCACTGACCACCCCCAATGTTATCATAACTCATTTTAGCCACTAAAGATTTTGTGTAAATTTTAATAGGATTTGGTGACAATTTTAACATAAATCAGTGACATTTATGCCACTCAAGAACGCACAGAAACTTCTGCCATTGAAACTCAAAGCAATTAAAGTTGTTCTTATAACACTGGGATCTTCTTGGTTTGTAATTGTCAGTGCGCTGTTGTCGAGTTCTCAATGAGATCCGTTTATCATTTTAATAAATCCAGTCTGACACCACAGCAAAGACATTAAGTGTGATGTATCTGTAACTATCCCTGCACAATTTAGTTTGTAAAACCTCATCCATTATTGCTACTGCAGTAGCAAATTTTATTTGTTTAGGCTGCAAACGCTAGCGTGAGAGACTCATTTTATTTCTGCTCACTCTTCCAGAAAGTCTTGTCGGCAAGAATTCGGTTTCGGTTAGAATGGCACCAACAACACTTTCCTGCAATATACTGTAAAATGGAAGGGAGGCTACAGGTAATATTTACTCTATTTTATTATTATAAATATTAGGACTCATTTATCCTTTAACCAGGAGATATCTGTTTTTGTAGTAGTAAATATAAAATCCTATACAGCATATAACAAAACATTAACAAAACATTAATAAATATGCTGTTCAGGTGGAAGCTTTTTTTTTTTTTGCTTCATTGAGCCCGGTTGCTGCTTTATCAAGCAGACCTCATAGGGCAGCTGACTCGCCAGCATTCAGGCTATAGCTTCCACAGTCTGTTCATGAACATCAACCCTTTGCTATATACACTGCCTGGCCAAAAAAAGTTACACACTTTAGCTTTGATTACGACACACATTTGCCGTGGCAAAGTTTCGATAAGCTTATACAATGTTATAACATTTATTTCTGTCCAGAGTTGCATCAATTTTTCTCCAAGATCTTGCATTGATCATGGGAGAGTCGGACTGCTGTGGAAAGTCTTCTCCAGCACATCCCAAAGATTCTCAATGGGGTTAAGGTCTGGACTCTGTGGTGGCCAATCCATGTGTGAAAATGACATCTCTCTCATGGTCCCTGAAGCACTCTTTCACAATTTGAGTCAATCCAATGAATCCTGGTATTGTCATCTTGGAATATGAAGAAGAAATTCATTGATGGAAAAACCTGGTCATTCAGTATATTCAGGTACTCAGTTGACTCAGGTGGTGACTTTTTTTGGTCCGTTCAGAAGATACATACATGTGTCCCACTTATCCACTTGTTTCAATTTAGAGAGGCCTGTGACCTCTGCACTGCATACAACATTGACATTGCAAAAGAAGGCAACGGAGAAGGTACAATTGTCTTCAAAATAGAACATGTTGTGTTTGGATGGGCGTCGGTGTTCTGTACTGTAATTCCACTGTGTCGGAGAGTAAACATCTCCCCTGCAGCCACTACAGCATACGCTTCATTACTCCACTTAATAAAAGAAATTTTGCCTGACTTGCCAATACATTTTTGTATGACTCACATCTTCTTCAGATGGTGAATAGTGTTTTCAACAAGGAGTAAATGGTAATTACTAAAAAAAAGAGCATAAAGTGAAAAACAGCTCTTTGTTCAGCATGAATGAAAGAAGGAAACAGCTGCAGCTTGAGTTAGTGACCCCTCTGGTACCTTCCTGTGGAATGACTAGATGACCTTCCAGAGTGTTGCTGTGTTACACCATCCTCTATGTCTCCACAACATGAGCATCTAATGCTTAAACTGGCAAAGCTTATGGCATAATAATGGCCAGCGACCAGTTCCTCTGCAGCAGCTGTGAGTTCAAGCGCTCTTCCAGACTCTTCTTAATGTGCTAACTATTATTTTCCAAGCATCCAAAGACAGAAAGGCTTCATTCTTTCTTTACTTATAAGGAAGTATATCATAAACGGGACTCAAGGACTCGTTCTCAAACATTTTATGTAAATTATTCATCCCATAGTTCCTCTTTTTTTGCAAATGAATGAATCATGGAGAATTCCTTCTATTTTTTTAGTTACGCTGGCAAAGTAGTTTGATTTAAAGTGCGGTATCCACTTTAATGCCAATTAAAATTAACTTTAGATTTTTAAAGTATGTTGTAAAATATGCCTTTTAATAATGTTTTATAATCAAGTGGTATGCATGACCTAGAAAGAAAATGTTCAAAGTATGCTTTTCTGATTAAATTATTTCTGCCATTTTATTTATCAGATGTCTCTTGCTCGCTCTGTAATGGAGTTAAATCACAGTGCTGCTCAGCAAGTAGTAAATAATCTGTACATGATCCCTCTCTCCTTCATCTCAGCCTTTCTCCTGATCTCTGAGAAAATCACTGTTTTCCCCTCTGCCTGGTGCTGCTCTTTGCAGAGGAAGACTTGGTAATAAGCTGATACCCAGGGGCTGAGGACAGCACAGTCCTGCCAGTCAGTATTCCTGCCACCTTTTCAGGTAAAATCAGTCTCATGCCAACAAGCTACCTCCTCAAACTCCAGCCAACATCATTTCCAAACTCTCATCCATCATCTTGTAGACTTCAATCCCAGTCTATTGCTCTGGCCACTATCCTCCCTGTGCTCTCACCCATGTGGCTGACGTCAAGTAAGAATGCAGCTTTTTACTTAACCACCATCGGCCCATCTTGTCTCCAGCACTTAACGTACCACCATGGTGTTAAAAGTACAGACCATTTTCAGTATTTCTCCAGCAACCGAGGGTGGACACATTGCCTCAGAGACCAGAGAATCATTATTTACTCATGTTATGCATGTTTAATAATATAGATTACAGGAATATTATCCATTCCCTGTCTCTGTGGAACTTGTGCCTTTGAAAGTCACCCTGATATTCTGTTTATCCTTGTTAACATGGTACTTTGGACAAATCTGGGGAAATGCCCATATTGTAATAGAATATATATAAATGAATTTCTACAACCAAATATAGATGAGAATCAGAATCAGATTTATTGGCCAGGTTTACTCACATGTACAGGTAATATGGCTTCAGTTCCTAGTGGGTCTCAGTGTACATGGGAATACAACATACACACATGCAAAAGATGCATGACAGTGCAGGAGAGTATTATAAGAATAAGTATTATAAGAGGAACATTGCAGAAATGAACAAACAAATCGGCTGTTCATAAACATAACTGTGCAGGAAGAAGCTGTTGGAGAATAAACACTATCCCCTGTACTCTGTAACACTCTGTTAAAATAAATCCTGTTGGGACACAGTGCTCATTTTGTACGGTACACTGTGTAACTGTGAAATTGTGTGTACACGTAAGTTGATGTCTTCATACATCGCATGTCATCCACGTCAAAACGTAAAAAATGAAATGAAACGCAAAATGATGATGATCCATATAAATTCAGACGTATAAGAATTGTAGATACAGTTTTTTCAGAGACCATTTTTTACAGCAACATTGTTCAGCGCTGGTCCAGAAGGAGCCATGTTTTCCATCACCACCTTTATATGTACCACCAATGTGTTAAATGGGAAATTAGGACAGTAAACTGGTAAAGTTGATAAGTAGTTCACTTCTTGTATTGAACAAAAGCCTGAAACTGGTCCAGGCCTACACACAAATCATAGTTATATGTATCTGCTTTTTTTCATGTTACTTTGCAAACTGTAAGCATCCATCACTTCTTGTTTCTCCATGTTGTGACTTTCAGAAAGTAGGCAGAGGAAGCTAAATGATGCCTAAATGCCTGTTGACAGCTGGCTGCCATTATTGTGAACCACTGCCAGTTATGCTCAGGATGAGTTGGATGGTGCAGTTGTAATTAAATGGGATTTATGCCTCCTGATGCAGATCAGGGTCCTGCTCTCCCACAGCTTCAGCTGAAATACACAGGGGGGTCCTTCTGACAAACCAAATTTATATGAGCAGGATGTACACCAAGCAGCTATAATTGTTTAAACTCTTTCCTGAACTCAGCAGAATATCACAATCTTTAATGGCTAGATGTACTTTAACAAATATACAGTAGCTGGTGTCAAGCTAAGTGGCCATTCAGATAACTCTCCCCATTTATTTCAATTTTCAAAAAATCAGACATTTTTTTATTCTTTTTGCTTCTTAGAAGCAGTGTTCTTTCCTTATACAAACAAACATGACCTACAACAATAGTAAACACTGCATGTTTAAGTCTGATTATTCAAATGAATCCAACTTTTCATTCAAAATAAATTAAGGCCCTTTTGTTGAAATTAATGGAAAATGACTTCAAATGTTCAAAAAAATATAGCTGATTTGTTTATTTCTACAAAAATTATGCATTGTTTTAGCTTGAGAGGCTTAACAGCAGTGACTATAATTATAGTTTTGTCTACATATTAATCTAAATACCTTAGCTTTTTAATGCTTAATAAACTGACTTCTGGCTGCTCCCATCAGGGGTCACCTGCATATTTGGTTTGGCAAGTTTTTTTTTTTTTTTTTTTTTTACACCAGATGCCCTTCCTGACACAACCCTCCATTTTGTCCAGGCTTGGGACTGGCACAGAGGTGCACCCCCTTGTGGCTGGATTTGTGTCAATGCCCACTGTGGGGCTTGAACCCATCCCCCTGAGATTATGAGGCACATGCTCTACTGACTGAGCTAGCCAGGCAGGGCCAGCTTTTCAATGTTTAATGATATTGGTAAATTGCTAAGAAATAATCTTTTATGGGTCAGATCATATTTATTAATGCAACAACTTGTGCAACAAAATGGAATTTGTATGCCTGTTGTAAACACGGTATTCTGGAGTTTGATGTCTCACCATGTTGAAAACTTGATGGTCGCTTAGTTGTCCACTGCTGGCACTATAAAAAGTGACAACTATGAGACTGACAGCATGACACCACAGTACATACACACCTGCCTGACTAGACCGGTGTTTCCTAATTCCATGGACAATGGATTGGACACTGGTGGATGACCGTGGACAAACAGAAGCCAAGGAACCTCACTGTCAGCACAGCATTTCTCACAGATATAATAAACTCCTGTAAAACAATAAACCATTGAAGTGCTGTTGAGAACCAAGGCATGAAGTCAAAGCTGAAGAAAAAGTCAAATTTAATTCCCAACTGAACTCTGGATTTTGTAGTGTATGATGGCCTTTGTTATGATTTTTCAATTATTTGTCATTTCGGTGCCCAGCATGTTTAGCATTCTTTTTGACTCCTCTGGGACAATATGTCATAACAGGTATGAATAAAATGTTTTTCTGCATTTTATTTGGCTGCTTCCCTTGGTAACAAAACTTTGAGAAATTTAATTGCTGTGAAATTGTCATGGTGCCACCGCACTCCTGCTTTGACCAGGACTTTTGACTTTGTAAACTCTGTTGTACCATGTTGCCTCTGTACTTGTACTTGCATAAACTCTGTAGTTGACCTATCTTTTGCATATTGTCTGACAAGGTTACTTCAGTTTGTTATGGTCTGACTATGTTGTATCAGTTTCTTACAGTACTGTTGCCCGGACCTGCCTTTCTCTTTATTTCAGAGTGCTGTTTGTCTGTTTCCAAGGTATTCCCGTGGCTCAAGCTCAAGCCAGCAAAGCGAAGCAGCGTCTTTACCACCTCAGACAGCTGAGGAAGCTTCGGGTCTCTCCAGCAATCCTTAAAACTTTCTACTCTGGTGCTGTACAAACCATCCTGACTGAGAACATCACCTCATGGTTTGGGAATAGCTGTGCTCGTGACATCAAGGCACTGCAGAGAGTGATCTGGGCTGCGGAACGCTGCACCAGATCTGATCTGCCATCCCTACAGGATATCTACACCAGGAAATGCAGGACCAGAGCAACTAGGATTATCAGTGACTTGTCTCATCCCAGCAACCATCTGTTCCACCTGCTGAAATCAGGCAAACGTTTCAGAAGTATTATGGCCAGAATGGAGGGGCTCAAGAAGAGCTTCTATCCACAGGCCATAAAACTTCTGAACCCAGACATGCCATCACAATCCTCACAAACCAGGGTCCACAATATCCATTGACCACTCCCCTCACTGTCATTGTCCCCATACTGCAACTTAAGGTTTTATTTATCTACCACTTATTTATCTGTTTGTGTTTGTTGACTTGTTTGGTTGTTTTACTCGTTGGAATGGAACCACACACAGTCTCCTGAATCAGGGCACATTTCACTACATGGTATACTTGGTAACCATGTATGTGACAAATAAATTCTTTTGCTCTTTGGCAACCCCGTTGATCTGTCTGGTGGTAGCCCGGTTGACCAATCAGGCCATGCCTTCTGTTTCCAGGGCTGCTTCTGTTTTCTTTGAGTGCCCCTTGGGTATTGAAGACCTGTGTGTTGTGCCTGTGCTTTGCCAGGTTGTTGTCTTGTCTTTTTATCACCTTGCTGCCTTGTTGTCCCGCCTGGTCACCTCGCCTCCCTGCTGTCACGTTTGCTTTGTAAGTCCTGCCTTCTGGTTTGTGCCTTCTCAGATCAGCGATCACATCTTCGAGCCTGTTTTCGAGATAAATTCTGTGAGCCACTGCTCATTACCGAGCTGCCTCCCAAGCCACGTTTCTGATCCAGTTCTGCGTACCGGCTCCAAAGTTTTATTCCTGATCCAGTTCCGTGTATTGACCCTAAAGCCTAATTTCTGATCCAGCTCTGTAAAGTCTTTTCTGGATTGGTTCTTTAACCCTGTTGCTCTTAACCTGTTTTGCCTGATGACTTGCACCTCCTTTTAATAAACTGCCTTGACTTCCTTGAGTCTGCAAATGGGCTCCGACTTAAACACCATGTCCTGACCCCGACAACATGACAGAAATGGCAAAAATAAGAGAGTAGTTCTGTACTGGATACCTCTGTACCCATTATGTTACAGTTATGTCAATTAAAAAAACAACTCAAGCTCTTGGAAGCTGTTTAATGAAAGGGTTACATCTTTAACTTCTCTACCGTGCAGTTTGTTCTGTATTTGAAAATTGTTACATTTTTAATTGTATAATTTATGTAGCTTCAGAAAAAAATCTGCAATTTTGGTGCCTCAAACTTCAGAGGCAAGTACAACTTTATTCATAAAGATTAAAAATCCATTTTTACTGATCAGAAAATATTAAAAATTATCAAAAAGAGGTATCGGGCATGTTGGTATACCTGGTTTTAAATTCAAATTCTCAGCCTATGTGTGGAGTCTGCATGTTCTGCATTTGTGTCTGGAGTTCCTGTTCAATTACATTCATTGCAAAAAAAAAAAAAAAAAGGTAAAAAAATGTAAATACATCAAGGGAAAGGAATATAACTGAGTACAGATGAAAATGCTTCACAACTGAAAGTCAAATAAAAAGTTTTAAGTACTAAAATAAAGGTTTGAAGTTGTGCCTCATTTTATTTAAAATTACATTTTAGTCATACAAACCATTACTGAAAAAATATATACAGATGAGTAATTTTTAGCTTTCTCCACCCAGTTTATACATCTAAGATGTACAGGTAGGCACTGGAGTATAACAAGTTTTGTCCAGCTTATCTACAGCACTGTTCCACCAGCTGTTGAAATAATGGACCGATGCACTTCTATTTATCAGAAACAGAAGATCGAAACAACTATTGATGCTTCTCTTTTGTTGTTTAGACCACCGGGATTTTTTCTTCTCGTAAGTTCCTGGGGGTCTTTTCTGCCCTCGAACAGCCCGCGGGTTAAAAACCGCTACAGTACTGGGCAGTTAGTCATAATGGCCCTCATAACTGCACTGCATTACCCAGAATGCGTTGCTTCCTTACCGTCATGTCCAATGAACATCAGTAGCATCTCTGCCATTCTCATTCGCTGCAGAATTTCGTCATTTAATAATTTATATTTTTCTGATACCGACCGATACGCATGACAACAGGCCAATAAGGGGAGTACTGGCACTTTTCCCTCTCAATTCAGGCAGCGCTGTGCGGTGAGAGAGGTGGCGGCTAACGGGGTGTCGAGTCCCACGGACCCTTGAAGCTCATATACAGGGAGCTGACCATGGTGCCCTTGTCGTGGACGGAGCCCCCACGCCCCGCCCGGACCCCACGCCACTGGGGCAGCTGTCCGCTGAAGAGCAGGTAGATGCAGGGGTTGGCGACGCTGTTCAGACTGGCCAGGAGCATCAGGAGGGTAAAGGTCGCAGCTGCGGGAACGCAAACGCTTTAGCCACCTTGCAAATCAATTACTTCAAAGTCTATCAAACAAATTATTAAACTTTGCTTAGCTCAGCCATTTACCCAATACAGTTAATTTTAACAATTCAAACAGTCGCACAGTTTTACTCAATGAATTCAGAGTAAAGACTTCGATCAACTGACGCACAAGAGGACTGGGATTCGACCCTGGAACCCCGGAGATTGCAAGACAACATCTACTCTGCCCTCAGGTAAAGGGCAACTTGCACCACAAGACATCAAAAGAAAATATTTTAAAAACCTTTAAAGTGTATAAATATTCACACTCTCCTACTTGGATTAGTTAGTAGTTAGTATGTAGGGTGACAGGTAATCGGTGGGCTGGATTATGATGGTAAATGATGGCATGGCGAGGCCAGAGTTCTGTTCTTACTTTCCTTCGGTGCATTTGGGTCCCAGGCGGACCAGAGCTGCACGGTGAAGAAGGGAGCCCAGCACGTGATGTACGCCACCACGATCACTACCGTCATCTTCACCGTTTTCTTCCTGGCTTTGGAGATCCCGCTTACACTGCTAGCTCTGGGGGGCACCGACCCTAAACCCTGCTGATGCGTCTTAACATGCAGGTTTGTCCACACGGCGCGGCAGATCCGCACCTGACAGAAGAGGACTGTTGAAAACGGCAGGACGAAAACGACCAAAGTGGTCCAGGTTACGTAGGTTCTCTGCCCCCACGGTTCGATGAAGTGAGCCCAGCAGTCGAAGACGCCGGGGGCCACCTGGACGCGGGAGAAGATGAAGATCTGAGGGACGCCCGCGATGAGAGACCCAACCCACGCAACGCAAATTGGGACGTTCCAGCGCGCCCGCCTCCTCCGGAACGTGACCATGGGGTTGCAAACCGCCTGGTAGCGATCAACGGTCATCGCGACGATCATGTTAGTGGACGCGAACATGCCGACGACCTGCAGGTACTTCACCAGGCGGCACATTAGATCTGGACCCACGAATCTGTCCGTTATGTCCCACATCAGCTGCGGGCAAACTTGAAAGAACGTGACCACGAGATCCGCCAGGCACAGGTGGAAGACGAACGCGCGCATGCGCGACACTTGCTTGCGCCGCCGCCGGCACAGCAGCAGCAGGAGCGCCGCGTTGAGCAGCGCGGCGCTCGCAAAAATGACGCTCAGCAGCGCGATCTCCACCTGGGCCAGGTGATCGTCTCTCGGCTCGTCCGCGCCCTCCTCCGTCCGCAGGGTTCGGTTGCTCGAACTCGAATTAAACGCCTTCATCGTTTGTTCCGGTGTTTGCTACCAGGTTGACGGTTTTTTTGCTGTCTTAGCAGAAAAAAAAAGTCAGGAACTCGCGTGCCAGATATTCACTTGTCAAGTGGAACTTCTGGAAGATGCAACTAAGAAAGGTGTTGCCCAAATATGAATTTTGCCTCATAATTTGACAACACAATCTAAAAAAAAAAGTTTATCCAAACCATTTTTGAGTGCTCTCTCGCCCCCTGTTTAGTTTAAACGCCCGCTAGAAGCTTCCACGACGACGCATCGGAGAGCGTCGCCCTCAGCAGCAGTTTCCCGCCTTATATTCGGCGCGCGCCCAAAGTGGGAGGAGCTCGGCCTCGAGCGTCGGCGTCCACGCGCGGCAGCCGGTGCCGCGTGAGTGCCCGCGCGTTTCGCGCGCTGTGCTTGAGGCGCTTCGCATTTTCTTCGCTTTGTGTTTCTGCGCTTTATTATCGCTCCCCGAGTGTGTATCGGTTGGTTCGGCGAACTCTCAAGTATTGCATTTTGAACAAAATATACTAAGGCGATGTTGCTTATGTTTACATATATTTTTTTGTGTGATAAATTACTAACGAAGGCAGGGGGGAAGGCGAGGCGACCTCCAGCGCAGTTCTCTTATTCTGGGCGATGAAGTGCAGCTATGGGGAATAATCGATGTGTTCCACAGCGGTCTTTTACCCTGGTAAACGCTATTAATAGAAGAGCTGACATCGTTTTTTTGCGTTCGTTAAACGGTCCTTTTCACAAGTAGCTTGTTGGTTTTAAAAAGTGGCACTTATGAATTAATATTGGCCGGAACGGAAATAATGGAAGTTCCTCACATATGGTTTTTTCAGAGAACTCTACCGCCATCTTTGGGTATTTGTACTAGAAAAGTTGTCAAAACTGAATAAAATACTGGATTTTTTTTTCAGCCATCGATCTATAAACAGTAAAACATCAGTTGCAGCAGTAAACACAGCAGAATAGAGGAAATGACAGAAGCAGATAAACAGGTTGTAGCTTTGCTTCTGTACTCAGGTCCTGTGGTTTTGAGCTCCCTATAGAAGTAGCCAACAGACAGGTTTAACAAGGTTCAGCAAAAAAAGTAAGCTACACTTGGTTATATTAGTTTATAAATTTATTCAGTGTGAACAGTAACTAATTATATACACCATTTTAGCAATGGGCATGCACTAATATTCATTATACTGTTTGACAAGGTGAAAATATCAGATTAAAAATATGTTGCCTTTACATTACAAGCATTTTTTACGTGCAGATTTTACATTGCTTTCAAAGTTTCTGTCCAGTCTTTTTGAGGTCTTGTTGTCAAGCAAACCTAACCAAATGGAGGCCATACTAATACTGAGACTTGTAATAAGATACATTTAGGCCATTCATCTAACTCTCTGTGGCAAAGGAACTGGTCTGAACAAGTTGTCTATATTTCTACCGTTGTTCTACACCACAGGTAATGCCAGAGAGGTGAATTTGTTTGGGATTGGTTGCCAAGATACCAGGAAAGGGGATCTGTATTTCTCACCAGGGAACCGTACTGGTCAGAGAATGCAGGACATGGAGAAGCAGGGGAGGTTTTGTGAGCCCCGTCACTTCCGACAACCCCAGTGAGTTGCGTTATTTGTCTTCTTTCTTGTTGAGCTATCTTTGCTAACTTTTTTCTACTAAGAGAATTAAAGACGTTTGATGAGGAATGTGAAAATGTGCTATAGAATAGGATGTGAAAGTAGTTAAAATATCCCATATCTTTCATCACACTCCAGAGCATTTTTGAACTTAAAGAAATTCACCTTTTGGGGTTAATGATAAAGAAATGTTTGCTTCTTATAGTTTCAAGGTTTAAACCATCTCAACAGTCCAGCAGTTCTTCAAGGCCACTGTTTTAATGATTATCAGTAGTCATCATGGGTTTAGTGCATATCATTTGTATGTAAAAGATTACATAGGCATCATATTTGAATAGAAATAGAAAATTAAATATATCCTGTCCTTGCACAGAGAAGTTAGCTTCGCTCACATAATTGTTTACTTATTTTTACATATTTTTACCATAGCTTAAGATAAGCTGACTTTAATATGGGGCAGACATCGAAAAGACAATCAATTGGATACCATTTTACTTCCACAGTATGACACATTGGCCCAGGTGTCACCCTGCACTGCTTTTGCATGGCCACACAGACCACTGGAGCAAAATGAAAACCAAGGTACGGTCATATCGTATGGTTAGATTAAATGCCAGGATGCTTTGCAAAATAAATGTAAAGATATAAACACCATAAAACTCCTGCCATTAAAGTTTACTGATGTAGTACATTCCAATATCTAATACAGTACAATATACATTGTGTATAGTTTCCAGTTCTGTGTATGTAGTAAAAATTGGATCCACAGTGGCACGGTAGGAAACATAGGTTACAACCACGAAAAGTTCTGTGTTTACTTTTGTTCTGTGCATTTTTGTGCAGTAGGCTTTCTTGTAAGTATAAAGCACAACAGCATTGCACTTGACTCTGAGTTTCTGCACATTCAGGTAGTGCAGCTGTCTCAGTGCCTGGGCCATTCAGGTATAGGTTTGACTCAGTTGTCAATCAAAGGTTTCTGACTAATTATGATCTATAATTTATTTGTTCAGCTTCCATATTCTCTGGCCTCTCTTCCAGCTGCTGCAGTGATGGAGAAAGGTACACCTGCACATGCTAACGTATGACGGTACCTCACCTATGGTTTAATTAAAATACTGTGCCATTTCATACTTCATTATTTATATTATTATATTCATGATCCTTCTTCATAAAAGTTAATTTTGCATTAAGATTTATTTGATATTAGTGCTGTACTGGATTTTTTTGTTATGCAAAATTATGAAAGGTTGGATTTTTCCAATATTTCTGTGAAGAAACTATATAAAGTACTGCTGTTGCTAATATTATATCTTCTTTACAATGGATGTGTTATACTTTTTCTATTGTGTACTGTCACCAAATTACACAGAATTCCCTGTTAATTTTTACTGGCTAAGCAGTGATAGTTTGGTGGTGGCTGTGTTTGACTCCTTGTCAGACTCTTGATCAGCCCAGGTGTGTAGATGGATGCTATGATTCCCCACTCACTGCCACTCACTTTCCAGGTGCACCCAGTGGAACAGTTTCATCCTGTTTAAATGTAGAGGCTAAAAGGCAAACTTTACCCACCTTGGCCTCAAACAAGATGTCAACATGGGATCACAGCTCATCTGGTCAGTCTGCTCTGTATGTCTTCCACTTGCTTTGTGCATTATTGTGCATGTTGACCAGAATCAAATGGTGCTCAAAGTAGGCTTTTTTCTGTAAAAGTGTGACCACAGTGTGACCATTTGGCATGGTTCTGTTGTTCCCTTTCCCCTATAGGAGGATTCAAGCGAGTGTCTGGAATGGTCCTACCACAGAATTTGCCAAAGTACAGAAATGAGTACAACGACCGAGCAAGGAGAGGTTTTCGCTACTGGCTCATCGAGGACAGTGTTCCTAAATGTAAGGTCTTTACGGGCATCAAATCCTCAAGGCACATAAATTATTCACATCTTTCTTTGAAAGCTAATATAAATCTCAACCTTTCTTAAATACAGCATTACCTAAAATGACCTTTCTGTAGTATAATTTTGCAAACAATACTTTGTACGTTCTATCATAAATTTTTTGTCATTTGTTTCAGACTATGGATACAGTCTTGGAGCCTACAAGACCTTACTAGGATTACCAGGAGTTTAAAGAAATGGTGTTTTTAAACATGCAATACCATGTGTGTATATGTTTTTTTTTTGATGACACTGTAAAAACCATGATAAATATACTCTACTGTTTCTTTTAAAATCACTTTTATAGTACCTGTCCATTAGGCTGTCAGCAACACTCATAACCATATGAAAGCTACCAAAGTGACAGGTTATTATAATGCAATGGTTTAGTTGTGCTACTCAGCACCTTTGTAAGAATAAAATGTAAGTAGTGGTGAAATTACTGATATGCCTATATGCTGTATCTGAGTGTAATCATTTCCTAGAAATGGCTTGAATACAGCAAACTCCAGTATCAAGAAGCTGTTTCCATTACTTCTTACGAGGAAAATTATGTGTTCCAGGTTCATCTGAGAAACCCCAGTTTAATTTATTTGGACCCCAAAATATCCCTAATATTCAAAAAGAACTATATCAGCATGATAAAGAACATTTTAAATACCAAATAGTTAATGAGGTGACTAATATGGATTTCTGTGTTTCTGTGCGGTGACTTTTTAAAATTTAGAATCATGCATAACATTTGGTTCCTTATTTTAAGTAGCAATTGCAATGAGAATTTAATAGTCAAGTTTATGTAAAAATGAAGAAATCAGAACAATAAAAGAAAAATATATGTATACGTTATATAATGGGCTGTTACTGGAGTACTTACTGACCAAACCAAAGTGGACAAAATCACAAAAGTGCAAGCAGCATTTGAACACGGGCCACGTGAGGTAAAAACCGAGAAGTCAGATGGTCGGCGCTTTACGCAGCGCCAGTTTCAAATATCTCTCTGATGTGGTTCAGGACTTCTTGCCTCAGATATTGAACTGGCTATTCACTCGCTAGCTGCTGTTGATCATTTCTGTGGATAAGTGACACCACCTACTGCTCTTACACGGTATGTGGCCTTTATAGGTCTAGTCCTAGATGTAATTCCCAGAAAAATACCGTTTTTTATTTGGGCCAGTGTAAAAGCAAGAAAAAAATTTAACTTAATGCAAAGATGTTTTTCAGTTGCATGTGTTTCATGTATGATTTTGTCTTCTCCAGGTCTTGCAGTTGACCCTCTTAAAAATCGAGGGGGGTACATTTAAGTTTGATGAACACATCAGACCTGCAGTACATCTGGATTGAAGCCTTGCACCCATGTCCTGCTGTGGAGCCAAACTAGTCTGCAGTGGGGCTTTAGGTTTCTAATACATACAACTGTGGTTTATATCTTGCTGAAGGCTGACCTCTTGAAAAGCTTTGACCTGTAATTTCACCTCCTATGACCCCCCCCCCCCCCTCCCGCCATACAGTCTCAGCACAGTTACTGTGCTTAGTTTTGCCCTAGATGCTTGAAGTGCAATTGTAGTTTTTTATTTACTTCCACATATACGGCGTTTAATAATTCTGATTAAAACTGAAATATTTAAACAGGTATGATAAATGTTTAGAGCCATTTCCTCTCAATCAAAAGGCTCAGGTTTGAGAAATTATTATAGGAAATCATGGTGAGGAGCTTAGTACGGAAACCAGACGTTGCAAAGTGTCTGTTACAGTGGGTTATTATATTTTTAAAGTGGTTTTGGTTCTATGTTGAGCTAAACTAACTAATATAAAAAATATTCAAAAAGAAAACTAAAGACAACAAAGAAAATGGCTGTTGGCTGAGTGCCAAGGAAGGAAACCCTTCACACCATGCATGTGTGTGGGGGGGGCTTCAGCAGATGTAGGAAGCCATAGAGAAAGTCGGGTTTTTGCCAAAGTTGTAGGTGAGTGCTGATACATTAGCACAAGAAGGAGCCTCTGTTGCAGGACTTTTCAGATTAAAACATGCATAAATGATTCAGGTGTTTCCACTCCCTTTGCTGAAATTCAGTTGTATTAACTACAGAAAAAAGGAGTCAGAACGTCACACTTTGAATTAATTCATTCTGCGGGCTCCAGGCCAGGCAAGTTCATCTTTGACTGAGGACCGCTTCTTTTTTAGATCACTGAAGATTAAAGGCAGAAAGAATATTCTGAATTTCTATGATCGTGTTTTCAAAAGATTTTTTGAGTTTTTACTTCATAAAAGAACACCTTCAGCATCACTAAATTAAAACTTGTTACTCAGCTCATAGAGGAAACTTGTGTATAAAAGGTTCATAAGTTCATTCCAAACTTTGCAAAATTTCAGAAGAATTTTTCTCTTCTGTGCCTGTAAGGCATTGCTTCTTTAAATAAGATTTTTGGGTTTTACAGTTTTCTTACAGTGGGTTAACATCCATCATAGCATGTTACTCTGTAGGACCGTTACTCCGGACTGGCTGGTTACTGCAAACCTGCTTCAGAAACTGGTTGTTAAAAATGGACTGACAGATTTCAGTACCTAGAAGAAGGTCTAATAACTGGTGCAGATCAACAGCTGATAAACATAAAGCTTTTTTTATTATTTTAAATCAGAATAAAGAGCACAAGCGCTTTTAAGAAACTGCTGCTTCAATTTAATAGAGCTTTCAGGGGACTCCATGCCTCTCATCGATCCCTTTATTCTGTAACGGGAGAAGGATGTCAGACAGCATTGTATCTCACAGGCTTTTAGCAGAATCTCTGAGGCCTCAGCATGGCTATAAGGTGAACAGCCTTACAGCGTACGACTGGGTGAAGTTTGCTGCGAGGTCACAGTTCCGACACAAAATATGAAGTGCACTTTTAAGATAGGACAGGATGAAAATTACACATTTTTTTTTTTCTCCAGCTACACTGCCCAGCCAAAAAGCCACCACCTGGATTTAACTTGGTGTTATGATCTGGGATTACTTCAGCTGGTCAGGTCTAGGTTCAGCAACATTATGTGCCCAAAAAATAAATGAGGTGAGCTGACTACCTGAATATACTGAATGACCAGGCCCCCATCAGTGGATTTCTTCTTCATATTCCAAGATGACAATGCCAGGATTCATTGGGCTCAAATTGTGAAATAGGGCTTCAGGAAGCATGAGACCTAATTTTCACACATGGTTTGGCCGCCACAGAGTCCAGATCTTAACCCCATTGAGAATCTTTGGGATGTGCCGGAGAAGACTTTACGCAGCGGTCCGACTCTCCCATCATCAATACAAGATCTTGGAGAAAAATTAATGCAACTCTGGACAGAAATAAATGTTGTGACATTGCATGAGCTTATCGAAGCGATGGCACAGCGAATGTGTGTCGCAGTCAAAGCTAAAGGTGGTCCAACAAAATATTAAGAGTGTGTGACATTTTTTTTGGCTGGGCAGAGTGCATTTACCAGTTAAACAAAACTCGGTTATCTCCTTACCTGCTGATGGAGCGTCTGCCAGCACATCCTGTAGGATTCTCTGCAGCACATTTCCATACTCTTGAAACTCATCTTCCGTCATTGTAATTTCAATCTCAAAAGGGGCGTTGAACTAAAAAGGAAAAAAAAATGTATTTCCCAAACCAATTACTTTTCTTTCAGACGCTTTTAGTTCACCTTTTTAGTGTTGCTCTGAAATAGTTTGAGTTCAAGAAATGTGACCTTTGTTTCTAAGGCCTCCTATATGACTGCTGTACAAATCTGAATGCTGTATCCACTTTTATGTGTGCAAAAATGGGTTTAAGTCTTAACAATTTGTCTTTTTATCAAGTTTTTTCTGCACCAACCGTTACGTGTTTCGCGCGCACTTCCTCCACAGTCTTGTCGAATGGCTCAGGCATCACGTCAGAGAATCGTCTCCCTACACGAGGGGGCTTCTTGTCGCCCTTTCCCTATAAAAATCAATCTCAGTTAGTTCTTTTGTTAGTTCTAGTTCTAGTCTAGCTAGTGGTTAGTTCTAGTGCCTCCAGTTCTTTTTAACATTAGCTCAATGTTTCTCTAAAATCACACAAAGTCAGACAAGATGTTATGCTTGGAGTCAGAGAATCTCCAAGAAGGTCAGGCTTAAGCATCCATCTTGCATCACTGTTTTGACTCCTGTCATCTCTTGCTTGTCATTATTTGCGAACACACCTGGGGTTTCTGTGAGGGGCTGAGGAAGCTGGATCCACCGTGGATACAGTCTGTCCATAAAGCCAGGATACAGATGAACACGATTCCATAGGCTGCGCTTCGTTTTGGCTGCATCTCCAAATCCCAAAGCCAAACTCAATCCTCCTCTGTAGGTCAGGCAAAAAGAAAACGTGCAGGTTTTTATATTAAAAAGCCCATGCAATCCTGCTTTAAAACATTACCAGGGTCTTCTGCAATGAATCAAAATAAAGTATCTGACGACACGCAAAGGAGTTAATATAAATGTTGGAAGATCGGTCCTTTCTTAAAGTAAAAAGAGACAGCAGAAAAGCCATAATGCTTACCTGTGGTGCGTAGGCAGATGTATGAGCACACAGGGTGTCGACATCGTTCTTTTTATGCAGTAGAAGAAATCACTTATTTGTTTAGTTTTACATGTTTTACATGAATATTTGTGGAGACCGGGTGAAAGCAAATAGAAGTGCACAAATGAAAATATGAGAACACTAAAGCGTGAATAAATAATGACACGCATGCTTCGGTTGTAATGTATAAATAAGCATTATAGAAGAAACAGTTTTATCTACCCCATTCATTTTTATGAGTTTAATTAAAGAGCATTGCAGTGTTTTGACATTAACTACTGACTTGGTGAACATGAAGCGTGTCCAGTTGTGTTGGAATAAAAATGCATTTTTTTATTGAATTATTTTTCTGCGGCAGAAGCGCATCTGTCCTGGAGCTGTTGACTGGGATATGCTGGATTGTTTGAATGGACACAGTGCTTATCTTGTGCTCCACAAAATTGTGTCAATTTACCCGCCTTCAGAGTTTTGAGTGACCAGGGCGTACACGGGTTCTGCTCAACAAACACTGGAAGCGCCTCTTGAAATATTTAGGTAACGCAGTAATGCCTACATACCTAGAAATCACAATTTGTAAGGCTTATTTAATGCATTTTGACTTACATAACAAGAATTAAAAAATTCTCATCCCTGGCAAGAGGCAGAACGTTACTAGATTTGCCAAAATGTGCATTTACATTCTATTTATAATTATTCTGTGCGAGGAAAACTGACAAGGATTCTTTCATGCTGAATGTTTAAATATAAAATACTTGTTGTAATTATGCAAGTAAAACTAAAGCAGGTTTATTTTTTAATGCACTGCAGATCATACACCTTTTCCTAGTGATTTACACCAATTTTGGCTGCAGCCATTGTTACATAAACTCCGATGTTATAGAGTTACACAGAAACTTAAAAACCTTTTACAATTTTTTTTTACAAATAGATATTTGATTATGCATTAGACACCGCGTAGCTACGTCGATGAGATTTATTTTCATAAAATGAACCGATCATTATAGTACAATTTCTGTACGGTGCATGTGTGAAGGTTTGTTGATTGGTAAGATTTTTGTCAGTTTTCAAGCTTAAAAATGTTAGGCGGTCATACTGTAAGTCAAAAGGAGAAAGGGATAATATGACTGCATGTGAAGGATGTCTTCAGGGATTGTGGCTGAAGTTCTCTGAAGTGAATTTTCTGCATTTCTAAGTCAGTATTTCAAAGTAAAATGTTTGCGCTCACTCTGCACATTCAGATCTGAGCAGTAACAAGCAGAAATCTGCACACTTTGCATGTAAGTACTTATTCACAAATTTCAATTGCAGTTTTTAGGGCCTGTGTCCTTTGTGGAAACTGTACAATCTCCCTGGGTTTGAAAAGGCTGTCTTCCATTATGTCTTCATCCTTTCAGCGACTGTTGAGATTTCGGCAAATCTCTGTCATTTTGTACAACATCCAGCAATTACATGGACTTTCACTTAGATTGCAAAGAGGTGTAAGATATCGAAAATAGGAGACATAAATGCTAAGAAATAAACTCTGACCAAATGATGTGGTTCCTGTTTCCACAACTGGTCCATGAGGTCACTTTGGCTTGGACCTGCTTTAATACTAATATTTGAGTCATTAAAAGTGTATCTTAAAAATGTAACGTGTTTGCAATGTTTATTTTTTAATATAATGTCTTCAAATTTGAATTAATTGGGGAAATTCTTTACTTCTTGGTTTTTTACAGGGTTATTCCCAAAATATAACAGAATTGGCCTATTTTAAACTTCAAATATTGAATTATTGAATCATTTTTCATCACAATTTAAAACAGATGCAGAGCTAATTCAAACATTAGTACTCTTTAAGCACACCATCAATTGTATTTTATTATTTAATATTTCATTAAATTATATTTTGCATATGTTACACAATATACAGTAGTAGCAGTGAAAAGTAAGAGTACAAGAGGTCAACCTGCTCAATACTTAGGAGCCTCAAAGAAAAAAATCCGACATCGCACATCTCTAAGAATGGATACGACATGTTGGCTCATTTTCTGACCAAATTTGTTGATCAAAAAAATGCTTTATGAAAAACATTAGTTTCAACCACACATACTAAAACTTTTCTGAGGTCCTCTGTGTATATAATATATGTATATAATATATGATATATATATCCTCTTGTGCTGTATTGTTCAAATTGGCTGCCCAGGTAGCCAAATACACCTGAAACCACACAAATTTCCATTTCACTTTATTTTACTGGTGCAGTTTTTCAATCTTCTGCAACTGGTTTCCCTTATAAAATATTCAGTTACCTTACAGCTGGCAAGCTGCTCTATTAAAAAACTGACATAGCTTGAGGTTATAAGGAAAATTACGATAATTGTTGGTCTAAATCTGAAAGAAACGATTAACGGCGGTTTAATTTGGTACTTTTTTTAGTTTTGCAACTTATTTCACTCAGAGCAGAGATCCTTGAGGAAGGAAACTGGGAAAAACTGCAGCTCCTCTAGATGGCAGAGCAGCTTCATCCATGCAGCAGCATAGCAAGTTAACCTGTTAAACATTTTCAAGTCATAGCTGCGCAGACAAAGAAAAGTGTCAGTATATCACCAGTAATAATTATTAACAATATTTTTTTATTCTTTTTCAAAAAAATTAACTATGAAAAAACTTTCATGCATTCATTGCAGGTGTCTCTCTACATACGAGCAGGAGATGTAATAACATTACAGCACAAACTTTGAAAATAACCCCCACTTGGCTCTTGTTACTCATAAACATGAAAAACATCTTGTATTTGGTCATACTTCAGCAAAGGGTGTTAAATAATTTATATACACAAAAATTTAACATGCATCTCCTTAACTGCTTGATCCTGGTCAGGGTTGCAGCGATCAGTAGCCGATCTCACAACCACTGGGCACCAGGGTATGAAACTGCACCTTGAATACAGTCCATTGCAGAGTACTGAAAAACACTTGCACAATTTTGGAACACATTCACATGTAATTTATTTATGACGATATGGGCTTTGGAAATCATCCGGCTTCAAGTGCACCCTTTATCACAAAGGTAACATCTCAGTCAAACCAGCCTGCAGGCGATGTACAAACTCCTTGATCAGGGCCACAGGAAAACTCTAGATTTTTAGGAGCTCTTTTAGGCCCCTCTTTCCATTTTCAGGCTTGTAGGTGTGTCTTCCAGCTTGGGGAGAAGAACCCCCAGCAGTCATGCCTGATCGCATGACAAAATTCTACATTACCTAATATTCTATATTATTCTAACATAACAGTGTGTGTTGTTTTTTTTTTTACTGGGTTATAACCTCATTTTTAAACATGTGTTTACACACATATGCACACGTTGCCACAATATACATTTATTACATATTGTATATATGTAGCAACAACTAAGAATGCTGGTCCTAATTTCACTGTACTTAGAAGACCCAACACCTGTTGTACTCTTTCATTCATCATTCTTTCCCATTGCTTTCAGTGTGTATTGTAATTTCTAGTTTTATATTCTTTCTCATTATTTTGCAAGCACACCAAACTATTCTTTTGCATATGTTTATGGCTTCCTGTGTAACGGTGACATATTTACTTAAGATTTAGGGCCCTGTTCCCGTTATTTTGTCCATCCTGCGTGCCTCCACGCTGCAGTGTCGCAGAACAACAACAGGCCGCTTTGAGTGTTTTATAGCCGTTTCTCTGGTTGGCAGTGACTTGCTACCCCGTGTCCAACTTTTATTTGAAAAAATGCCCCTCACAGTCATCTTCCTCTATGATGAATAAAAATAATGCATACCAGATGCATCATAAACTGTGCTTGATGTCCGCAGCCTGCCAGGGTCATTTACAAATGCAGATGGATGTTCAGAGTAAAGGGATAAATTATTTGAATTTGAGTTAATTTTATTGCAGTGCTTCTGAGAGGGCTGGAACAGCTCAGCTGAGATACTAGCAGCTCTAGCAGGTTGCAACACGGTGCGCAGCAGATTCCCTTAATTTCCACTTAGCTCTGCAAGATGGCACCATCTCCGTCTGCTATCCTCTTTATGGTTCCTTCACATAAAACCTCCCTCCTGTTTACTACATGCTGGTGTTTTGTTCTCGTTTATTACCATTTCTCCTGAAACCAACCCAGCTCTCATGTTCACGGTCATCGCACTCCCGCCTCTTCTGAGTTGCTCCACAGGGTCAGTGTGAAGCCGGGATGATGCACGAGCATCTTCAGCCCAAAGACACCGTTGGCTTCTTCTCTCCATAGTGATCCTGGTTTTGTGTGCAATTCAGCCAACTCCACTTGTCAGTTTATAAATATGCTATCTGCTGTTATTCTATGTTATGTATTAACCAAATTCCCTCATTTTCATTCTACGTTTGTTTGTGGTCCTATTCTTTGCTAAGAGACAATTGAACGGAACCTGTCATGATCTTAAAGCTGCAAAGTTCAGAGTGTAGGGTGTCAAGGAGGACTTCCAGGCCATCAGAAAGAAGTTGAAGAACAAAGCCATGACACAGATTTATGTTATTTATCTTTTCACACTGCTAGTGCCTTTTGCCAAGGTGCTGAACAATGTACAAGTGTATAAACTGATAAACTTCTGGTCCAACAATAAAAAGCTAAAAGGCACAAGGTGTGAAACAGTTGACTGATGTAAACAAAATAAATATTTATAAAATAAAATACATTGTTCACATGCTACACTTTGTCCTGTGCAGTGAAGTCGGTGAGAAAGGGGTGGGTTTCCTCTCAACTTGACTTGGGCCTTGGGCTCCCAGCAGCCCTGTGCCACCTGTGCACAATGGTCAGGTGGGCCAGTTGTCTTTGACCTCAAGCTGAATCCGTCTGGTAGACAGATTCCTTTGTCCTAATCTTTGTCTTCTGGTTGCTCTTGTGCTGAAGTTTCCAATTCCTCCTTTGTTCTTTTGCATACTCACTGCTCTCAGTGTACTGATCAGTTGCACAAATTGCTCACCTATGACCCAGGCACTCCCTGCAGCCTGACAGCCCTTCGGTTCCTGTGCGCCTCCACGGAGGCTGTGCTGAACTTGGTACACTGCTGAAAAGAGGCCCTTGCAAGTTTCTTTTTGTCTCCCTTTATAAGGATGAAATCATTTGATACTTTTGTCAGCAATGCTCCCCAAAAGCAAAATCCACCGCATGATCCATACGTTGCCCTGTGGGCCTGCTGTTCCTCACAACCTCTGCAGCAAACCACACTTGTGTCTTTGCCTTTCTTATAGTCCTCTTTGGTGTATTAGCTGTCCTTTAATAGAGAAATTTGTCCAAGCTAATGGTATAGTCCAAGAACCCTACAGTACAGTTTAAAAGCTAAATTAAGATTTTTGTTTTCATTTTGTCCCCCCATCCAGCTGGGTTATTTACGTTCTTGGCAGGAGTTACGGCACACTGGAGGGTGAGGCTGAGCTGCAACAACTTGACAGCCAGATTGCATTGTGTTCTGTCTGCTCGAGGGGAAGGGCTACTAGATCTCATGTGTACCATCTCTTCCCGTTTTAGAGGCGGGACCCCAGACCCCGCATGCTTTGTTTACTTCCTCCTAGAGGGGTGGAGCCCTGGAAACCGTGTGTGCTGGGCTCTTCCTGACTGAGAGGTGGAGGGCTCACACGGTGGCCTTGACTCACATGTTTTTTCCCCCTTTTGTGCTCCGTGTTCTTTGCGAAACGCAGGGAGAGTTGAGACGGATCCCACACCTGGGGCCGATCCTTGTGCCCAGGGAGAATGAAGGACAAACAGTGCTCTGTAATGGCTGCAGCCTCCCTGTGGGACCTTCATAATAGATTGTGAGAATAAAGGCAAAAGCTGAACATTTTCCCAGCTTTGCTTCAGCATCACTGTGCTGCTCTGATGTCAGTGAGATCCTCACAGGATCTGAGATGCCTGCATGTGAATTTTACCTCATTTCGCACTCTGTGAAACAGTTCAGGTTTATATACTTTTAGGGTTTTTCTTCAAGGTCAGAAATGAGAGGGGTGTTTGTGTAAAACCTGCTGAGTTCACGCCATCCCTCGCTGGCTGAGCAACGTCACCGTCCTCCCTCTTTAAGCCAAACCTCAGTGAGTTGGGTGTCTCCGCCTCCTTTGTCCTTTCATACATTTGTATTTAAATTTTGCATTTATCCAAATTTGTGTTCCATTGTTTGCATTGAAATAACATTTTACTGCACACACACGTTCAAAAGCTTGGAATCACTCAGCAATGTTCATGCTTTTGACAGAAACGCATACTTTTATTCACCAAGGCAAGGCAGCATTAAATGGATCAGAAATTACAATACATCGGCAATGTCATAAAATTCTTTGTTCTATTATTATGAAATAATATTAATTGTTATTATTTATTGGTGATTTCATTGTAAGAAATTATTATATTTTATTATTATATTAACATTTGCTGTAATCCCTGACCGGTTAGCTCAGTCGGTAGAGCGTATGACTCATAATCTCAGGGTTGTTGTTTTGAGTCCCACATTGGGCGTTGATGTGAATCCAGCCACAAGGGGGTGCGCCTCTGTGCTGGTCCCAAGCCCGGGCAAAATGGAGGGTTGTGTCAGGAAGGGAATCTGGCGTGAAAATCTGCCAAACCAAATATGTGGACGAGAACCGATCTGCTGTGGCGACCCGTGACGGGAGCAGCTGCGAGTCGGATATTAATATTTACTATAAAAAAAGTATATAAATAGTATGAATAAGTCATTGTGTAGTAAGTGAAGAGGGAGTCTTTGAATGAAACCTTACTGTGGTAAATAAAAACAAATATGCGACAAGAAATGGCGGCATGTATCCTTTTGGGACTGAGACAGTTTTCGTCGATTCTGCTCACGACTACGTGCAGTTTGCCAGATGTTCAAGCTGCAGTGTCACCGTCCTTGTTTTGCTTGCCTGTCAGTAACACCAGATTCTCTGAACAATGTTCTTAATTTTCAAAAGTGTATTTTAAAGTTAAAGAAAGTAAGTTAGCGTCAGCTAATAATGTGTGTGGTTTATTTCATCATCATATTTCTTGTTTTTTAAGTCTGGTGTTATTGAAAAGCAAATGCCCGGTCCAATATTTGTCCTCTGACTAAAAACAGAATAGAGGAAACCAGGCATTACCTAGAATTATGGCCTTTTCCACCTCCACACATCATGACCTCCCATCATCTAGGCCACTGGTGCAAGGCCTCCTTTCCTGTGTGTTTCTTAACAGATGTGTGTGGAGGGACAGCTTGTCTTCAGTCGGTGTTTGAACGGATGTGGCTTTAGCTGCGCAAGCTGCCTGAAGCGGGCTGCCAAAACACAGCATGACCACAAGAAGGGCAGCTTCCTGCCCCACGGTGAGTCAGGATGGGGGCACAGCTGTGTCTCTAGTCCAGCTGTGCTGAAAAGCCAGAATATCATCTACAGCGGTGCTGAGACCACAGAAAACAGGTTTGTCTCCTCAGAATCTGACCTTCCACTGTGTTCTACGAGTCATTCGTGTTACACCTGTCCACCTTCTCACAGAAAGGATAATAAATAAAAGTCCAGTGAAATCACATTTTTACGGTGCTTTGAAAAATTACTCAGTGCTGACTTACTCATAGGGACTTCGCTGTTGCGAAATAAACAAATGGTAGATTAAAAACCCATTCTTACTAGTTTATTTTGTAAACACGTTATTTAGCATCTTCTGCTCAAGGATGGGAAAAAAAAACTGTTTTCCAGAGCACATTTATTGATATACTGCCAAGACAACCAGTTTATCGGGTGCGATCAATACGGTGATGGATGGCCCAGAGCACATTTAGTGCAAGTAAAAAGAGCACCACAGGGGTCTTCCCTCACCAACAAGGGTAAATAAATGAAGCAGCTGGTGGCTTCCGGACTGCGTTAATGTTAAGTTTGTCACTGCTCTGGCATCTCACCCTTTACTGAAGGCCCTCACTTACAACCACTTGCTTGTACAACTAACTGCTCAAACACTAATGAAGTGACAAGTTCTGGTGACACAGCAGACAGTGGCTGTGAATCAAGATTGGATTCATGGACTGAAAGACCACCGGACTGTCCTGCTACTGTTTAGTTGCAGTGCAGCAGTGCAAGCGTCCTACCTGAGTCTGTCATGCAGTCTCGTGGAAGTGCCTGCGTGCATCCTGAGAGCTGTAGGCCAAGCCAGACGTCTCAGTACTGAGTGTTAAGCCAAAAATGGGAGGAAATGCTCAGTGGAAGAAAAATCTTGTGTTTTACATTATTAAGTTGTGCAAAAAGCCACCAAAGTCACCTTTGTTAGTGGAGGATGTCACCTTTCTACCAACTATGCATATCCACAGATCACCATGTATGTCACCACATTGCAGCTTCCATCCAGGCTGCACTTAACACACATACACCAGTTCTGACATTTGACAGCAGCAGCACTTATGTTGGCCTGAAATGTGCTGCCCAGCAGCTTCTGATACAAACAAGACGACACTGTCAGACAATTATTTTGTTTGCACCAATTTTACTCCCCAAAAAAATGTCCTTGTACATGTTTTTCACCTGGAAACGATAATTTCTTTATAGCCTTTACCCCCCTTACTTTGTCAGTGGTTAGGGCCCTGGTCCACATCATTGTACTGATGCTGCACTATGGACTGAAGATGCTGCAGCTACACGCTTCTCACCTACTGTCTGTGTGGTTTCCACAAATTTCTGCTTGTCACCGCTTGTCTCGATCAGTCTGTCCTCTGACATCTGTTTAACACAAGGACTACAAACTGAAAACAACTTGTTTTTTATGGGTGATTTCTCCTCCTGAAGAGATCTCTGCAGTAGTGCCGGTAAAACAATAAGGCTTTTCGAGAGACATGGGGGACAATCCTTCAGTGGATGAAGTTATTAAAACCTGCTCTCTTAGCAGACATGCTGTATGTGCACCACCAGAACATTTGATGGCTTATGGAAACCAGCACTGGGAGCCCAATGGACTACAGGATGAATATAAGTGTAATATATTTCTGGGGGCCAAACTAATGTTTCATGGTTGCAGAGCTTTTTTATTGAGCCACTGATAAAATGACTTTGTGCAGTTCTGATTTGTTTATCCAACGCTACACTTCTGGGCATTTCTGTAAACTGTGCTTTTATTGTTTAGATGTAATAGTACGGATTCAGTCTTCACGCAGGGGGGGATTTGTACTGAAGCAGTTATACTCAGTTTACCTGACAGACCCTCCTGTTTGACTAACACAGCTTTTATGATGAGGGATGGGGGTTTACCCATCATATAAGCTGCCATAATCCCCTTCTCCCAGCCCAGTCAAGCACTCAGACTAGACAAGAATCAATTCTCACTTTTTATATGGAAATAAAGGTAAGGGACAAAAGGATACGTCACCATTGCTTAGGCCACTGGTGAATGCTCTTTTACATGACTGCTGGGGGTAGAGAGCAGGTGAAGTTCACCAGACCTGTTAAAGCACATAATGTCATGAAACCATAGTTGAAGAAAATAGTGTAGCATACACGTTTCATCAATTTCTTTATGTTAAATTTGGCACAGCCGGTTCTCCAAAATGATTATACTTTCATAGAAAAACTGTGCTCTGTCTAGGATTTCACTGGGGGTGTAAGCTTTCCTAGTTCATATTGATGAATTTTTAAGCTGGTGTTCTCAGTTACACATATAAAGTTTCATGTTCTCAAGTAACTAAAAGTATGTAGTGTTTTAATAATGGAATAATAAATGTGATTTTACTTTTTAGGAGCACCCGCAGGAAACCCACATGAATATGTGGAGATCATGCAGGTTCTTCACAGACTGAGCCAGATTCAAACTTATGTACAAATTCCCAGCACTGTCATCCATCATACCATGTCACACTTTTTTATTACTAATTAAATAAGGCTTTTTGTTATGGTTTGCACATATTTGTTATATCTTTGCATTATGAAAGAGTTCAGTATAAAATTAGATAAACTGGTTAAACACCATAGTAATGGGGAGACAGTGTAGTCTGTGGCTTTGTAGATATGAAGACTTTGCTGTGTGTTCTTTTCATAAATCAAAGCATAATTCTGTTGAACATGACTCCTTTATAATATTAGTTGCTGAAACAATGAACTGTTGTTTATAATATCAGTTGTACTGCAATTGGAAAGTGGATTAATGGGGATGGAAATTAAACAATAATAGGAGAAGGTGAAATGACCCCAGTTCAGATTAAAATACTTACTGGAGTGCTACTACTGGTATTCCTGAAACCCATGTTGTTGATGTTCTGTGTTACTCATGTATAAAATAAAAGATAATAGAATTGGCAACCTGGTGCAAAGATCCAGAACATGGTCATCAAAGAAGCCCCAATTTTGGTGAAGGAAGTCAGTCAGATAAATTTATTTGTAATTGTTTTAAGCAGTCATTGTACATTTTAAGAAGCATTTATAAAAAAAAAAAAGTGGAAAACATGGCAAAGGTCTCAAGGACCATTTTTTGGAAAAGGCAGCGATCGCTGATCTTCTCCAGATGTTGCTGTGCCAGACCACATTTGGATTTGACTCAGTTTAAATGAAAATGTTTATTGTTAAGCTATTATTATAAAACAAATACTGCTTTTAAATTAATGATTTTATTTGCACATAATGTAGTAGCTTATTATTGCAATCATAATCAGTATTATTAGTTTAAAAAATTGGAATTTAAAAAATTTTATACGGAGAGCATTCCTTTTAAGTCAAAGTACAAAAATAGAACAATGTTTGGGATTGATTCCTTCCATCAACTAAATTAAATGCTGCTTTTTATATGTGTGTGTGTGTGTGTGTGTCTGATGTCAGACTGGCTGGGCAGCAGAGCAGCAGGATCTTCCTGAGGAGCAGCACCTCCTCACTTCCTGTCGAAGCCCAGCTACCTCCTGCAGTCCTGGAGAATTCCCAGCTATTTGACACACAACAGCATTACTCAAAAAAACAGAAAATCTCTTATCTCTCAAAAGCACCTAAAAGATCAATTTTTTCCTACTTAATTTTCAGTTTTTTTCTGTTTCCAAGTAATTGAACTTTATTTCATTTTCGTTTTATCACTTCTTGCCCCTCAGGACTCTTCTGAAACTCATTAACGTCAGGAGTGGTACTTTGGAAAGCAGATGTTACAGTCATAGTCTTTTGTAAAACGTTTCTCTGGTAGAGGTTAGGGCTTCTAAAGTATTTTATCTTCTGTTGAAACAAATCCACAAACACCGACTTTGGCCATCTGATTTCTCAAGGAGGGCTTACAAAGACCCCCACACTTTCGATTTACTCTGTGTCACAAATGAGCTGAAAAGAACCAGCAGAGATAGGTGCAGCCCATCAGTAAGCACCAGATATGGTCCTCCTACATGACCCAGGCTTTTTCCTTTCCCTCATTACCATTCTAATGTCCTCTCTTTGGCACTTTTTGACCCTTTTGACCAAATCAATTCAGAAAGCCCAATGTAAAGCAGAGTCAATGAATAGAGGTCCGTGTTGAAGCTTCCTGGTTAAACTGGCCCACTAGGGCAAGGACAGGAGGACAATTCTGGTGAATGTGCACAGAGCCAAAGCAGTTTATGCTGTGAGTGTTTTTTGAAAATGTCATTTTGATCCTGCAGTGGTGAACTGGGATCCCATCCAAGTGAGCCCTGATGAGCCTAGCGTTTCCAGGTAGGCTCAGGTTTACCATAACCGTGACTCAGTAGAATGGTTAAAGATAGTGAGTGAGCGATAAAGTAAGTGAATTGGTAAGTGAGTGTAATTTGGTTCTACACAATACTGGCTCAGTTTTGCTCTCTTGGGTTTCATTTCATTATTTTACTACTAGCTGCAAAAATAGAGAGAACTGGAAAGGGGGCTAATAGCATTTGGCAGTACTACATGGAAAAATGTTTGACATACAGAAGCAACAAGTTAATTTTTTACAAGCCAGTGCTATACTATTCCCTTATTTAAATCTGCAAAGGATAGATACGCTAATAAATGCACAAATTCCATGACTCTAAGATAGACCATTCTGCGGCTGCATAGAGAAATGCCTGCACTGCATATTTCTTTAGTTAGATGCCAGGCGGACAACATTCAGAATATTTCCTTTTTCTTAGTAAAAGTTCAGACCTTTTAATATCATTTTTAAGCATAGTTCTTTTTCCCATTACAGGAACAAATTAAGGCAGCCAAGCAGGATGGACATGATGTAAAGGGCAGTGAAGTTTATATTAAAGCAAACTATTACACATGCTCTTTTGCCAGCGGGGTGCAAAGGCCGACAAACACTCCGGTGAGACGTTTTTTCTTTTATCGTGCTGAGCGTAATAATCTACTTGTATGTGCAAGATGAGTTAATGAAATTTCATCTGCTGTGCTTCTTTAATGTAAAACAGCTGCGGCTCAGTTGATGTTAACCGAGATTGTTATGGACACTGCGGTAAACAAGTTTGGCTACCGCAAGCCCACAGCTCACTTCAGCAGCACAGACCATGCAGTCTCTGAAGCTGGGTGCAGGATTCGTGAAACGCTCATGTGGTAAACTAACCTTCTGCTGCATGCGTTTACGTTAATGCAGCATAAACCCTTTTTTCCCCCCATGTGGTCTCAGTGGGTGCTTTGTCATGGTTTGTGTGTGTCTGCTTTTAGTGTTACGGAAATAGCAGCATAAGCAGAAAGACTCAGCAAAATCATAAGTGCACAACCTCATAACTTCACAAGCACTGTGATATATAAAAATCAGTTGTTACCTCACTTTCACAATGTCAATTTTTTCATTGTTGTTACTAAATGCACATTGAAAATAGGTTTATTATATGGACAAATCAAGGCAAATGTAAGCACAATAGGAATTCGATACTAGGTTTGCCTCAAAGGCAATACATATCCCCTTTTATGGGGCGCTCTTTTCCTTAGTTTCATGGGGAGATCAAAGGAATGCTGAGCCACGTCGGTCTGCTCGCTCATAATGGACTCATAAATCCAGCTGTAATAAAAGCAGATCTCTGCCAGCGAAGGTCTGTGTCAGCTTGCGTTGTCGCTGTCACGCTGGCTTCTTTCTTCGCCTCGGCCTTTCTAACTGCCCGATGTGCGTGAACCAAACACACTCGAGCCGCACTTAAATCATGCCATAGAGATGGCAACTTCCAAACTGGTTATGCATATGTTGCAGATACACAAGGAGCAAAAGATGATGTTTCTTTGTCAGTACAGCATTTAGTCTCACTGAGCATTTGTGTAAGTTGTCAGACACGTAAACTGAAAGCACTTTTACTTATTATATACCACTTTCTATTTATTTTATTTAAAACATTTTTTATTTATTTCCACCTGTCGTTTTTAAGTCACTTATCAAACTACATGGCTGTGACGTAGCACACTTTCCCACTTCTTTGTTCTTCATGCTTTCAGCATGCGGTCTGTGGAACTTGGCACCCCATTTTATGGAGTCGCTAGGTTGGATTTCAGAGAAACTTATGGGCCTACAAATCAAAAAAAGACTGACAGATGAATAAATTTGGTCCACATGGGAAACTTCACCGAGAGGTGGACAAACTGGAAAAGAACAAAGTGGCAGGAAAAAATATTAGAACGTAAAAAAGAAGGAAATTAAGACTGAATCTTCTGGTAGTCTGTGAGGTTATTTCTCCGGGGCTGAAGATAAGAATTAGCTCTATTGATTCCCATACCACTGCCACAGTTTTAGTGCAGAAAGGACATAATTGCCTTCATGGGCAATTTAGGAGATTAAAAAACAAACACCTCAACCATTTTCTCTCCATCCATCTCTCAGATTCTCTTTCCTTCTGATTTCAACCTGAAGATGTAGAACTGAATTATCTGCTTCCACTGTATTTTTGGCCCATTTGTATGTGTCACAAACCATAATCATTGTCAAGGACTGGCATGCTATAATTCTACAATTCCATATTCACTGAAAGTGTAACTATCAGTTTGGGTCAATACTTCTCTTTTGGATATCAGGGTTAACATAACATGATTTGGAACTCCTCTTAATGTGTGTGGAAAGCTTATATTTTTAATGCAGATGTTCACATAAAAATAAGTGGTCTTCTCACTGCGGCTTTGTTGTTAGCATTCGGTAGCTTGTCAGTGCTGGAAAGATGCTCCAGAAAATGTACCAGGGTCAGTTAAACTATTTTTAAGTTGTGTTATGTCAGCCACTTCCCAGTGATGTGTGAGATCTCCAGCCTCACCAGTTCCACCCCATTCATCGCCTCCCTGCTGCCAGTTTCCAAGTTTTACCGACTGATACTTGAAACAGGGTTTAAGCCTCTTTATGAAACACGGATGACCAGAGCAGATACTCCAGCAAGCAGAGGGCCTAGAACAGGGCATTTTCATTTGGAGAAAGATTGCATATTGGCTGGCAGATCAATAAAACACAGTAGTCACTGGCAGTCAGGTGTGAACAGACCCTACCGTGTCTAGCAGCTTGTTTGCGTTCAACTAGTCCTTCAGACCATATAGGGTGGCTTGAAGGGGCTCAGATGCTTGAATGGAATACTGTGAAGTCACATATTTAAATATGTAGCTCAATAGTTTATTGTACTTAAAAGCATAAAACTTAAAATCAAAATCCAATAATATTTTGAGTTCTGTACCCTAGGACTTTCAAAACACTTTAATACTTAAATACATACAAAATATATCCATTGTTGCAATGGATATTGAGCTGCAGTAAATAGTTATAAAAATGTGTGCTTTATGCATCATAGTTTTGGGCATGGTGAGTGATGAATAATGTATTGCACCAATAAACATATTAAATAATGAAGAGTGCTGTGTAGGATACCACAGAGCCTGCAGTGAACACTCTTCTAGAACAACAAACATAGGCCAAGACATTATGAAGGCTGAGCAGTGTTCATGAGGGATAAAGCAGGGGGTAACATAACACCATATCAAGTCAAATATACGTGTGAATGAAATCGGTACAAATCTATTATTACAAAGTTATGCATGAAACTTCCATTCTGCTTTAATGTTATTATGGTGTACACAACTGTGACATAGCCAGCCAATACATTTGTCACCAAATTTATTAATAATGAGCTGAAAGACATTCAATTGGCTCAAAGTGAATATATTCACTGCATAATTTATTAAATCAATGTTGCAAAGGAAAATATGTTTAGAATTGCATTGATTCTGGAGCTTTTTTTTTGAGAGGGCCAGGGGGTGGTCATGATTTTTTGTTTTCAGGTTTATCTGCAAATGGTGAGCAACTGCTAGCAAACAAAAGCCAGAAGAGTCTACACTATGTCATTCCCTAGAAAACAATTTACATCCATTTCTAAGGCCCACTGGTTTTCTTTTCAAGTTCACTGGTGTTGAATATGTCTGAAGGTCGCTGCACTCTTTCAGCTCTTCCCGCGCAAAAGAACGTCTGATACTCCTTCTTTGTGGGATCGTCTCTGAGATCATTGTTGTGGACAGAGAGGTAATGTGTGTCCAGTGTGTCTGCAAATAGCTGACTGCGTAAATGTTAAGGTGGAGCTTTAAGCAGAGAACACCATACACTTCATAATAATAATAATATTAAATGACCCAATAGGCAAGGGATTCCAGCACAGATTTAAGCATTGTCATTCCTCACAGGGAGGCTTTAGAGAACGGAAGCCCCCATTCTGAGCAGCCAGGAACTTGCGCATTCATGAAAGAGGACAAAAACAGCAGGCCATAATCGTGCAAAGGTCAGGCAGGTCTGCCTTAAGACTCAAAACAACAACCATCTGTGTTTTCCCATCACGGCAATGTGAAAATCATCTGACAAATTATACTTAGCAACTTATGTCATGATAACAGCTCACTCAGCGGTCAGTTATTCTTCTCCCAGCCTCTCTGTGCACAACTCAGTCCATGCAGGGGAGCTCCACGCTGGCACTGTGACATTCAGCATTGCTTCCTGTTGGGTTCCAGCAGAACAAACGTGTTTTCTTTTTGTTTTGGTGTTTTTGTCACCGTTTCATTACTTAAACGTTTACTGTGTTTTTCGGCTCAGTGAAAAAAAATTCACACAATGGATGTGATGATAGAAAATACTGTGTTTATGCACCCTTTACACCATTTATACACAACAGGACACAGTACAAGACTGGAAAAACTTTTTTGCAACTAAAGCGTAGTGCATGCAGCTTTAACCTTTTGAACCTTTCAAAAGATCTGGAAACAAAGTTGAGGTTTTTAGTGTGGCTTAATGCAGTTGCTTTTATCTTATGCATGTAGTGGGGCATAAGAAGTTTTAACATTTGTTCTCCAATGACACCTGTATCATTGATTCTGTGTTTGTAGGCAAGATATTACAATAACTACATCAAAACCTCTGCATTTGAAAGGTATTAACAGCAGCAGCAAACAACAGTTATTTGAAGACCACAAATTAACTATCTCATATTATATGCATTTAGCAAATTAATGTATAATCTCATAAAATACAAAAAATTGAGGAGAAGTATTGGACTGATCCATGTCAACACTAACCTCCCAGTCACAGCACAGCTAAAGAAGCCTCAAAAAACCCTCCATGCTTCAGCTTCCACTGAGCACAGCAACCCACCAGCACTCCATTTCTAGCACTCCCCTATTCTGTAGTGTCCCATGTGGGGGGTCTTAACAACCTTGTATGGCAGAAGGTGTTAATTCATATTCACCCAAATATACAATTACAGTCTAAAACTCCTGGCTTCTAAATGTATATTTTTGGCCATTGTGGTCCTCAGTCAGTACTGGAAAAAGTACAGCAGGGTGTAAAGTAGAGATAAACCTGCACAGGTGCATGCACACATCAACAACTTGGTCACTAGTACTTCCCCAGAAGAGCAGATGTATTGAATGCAGAAGGTAAGAGCAGTTTCTGCTATTACACCCCCAAGACAACAAGCTAGGCTTAGGCTTCATCCTGCAACAGCAGGGCAGTGAGGAAACAGTGCCAACTTCTGAGTCACTACACAACCCTTGATATAAATAAACAGTGCATGACAATGCTTATGGTGAAACATAGTGGCAGACATCTGTAATAAACATTATATTTGTACGCTTGCATTCTATGCCAGTCATTCTAATTTTGTTGGCAGCTATTAAATTAGTTTTTTTTTCTTCAAGATCTCAGCGCTTCCTTTGCATTCAGCTCAGAGAAACGGGCACTGACCATCAAAGCTTCTGTGGAAAAAAAACAGCACAATGCTCACAACTCTCCAGTGTTTACAAAATGTGGAAGTAATGTGAAAGTAAAAGATACCAATTTATCATCTGTCGGTTGCTTTTTATTATCATGCATAACATTTGATGTGAAATTAATCCACATTCAAGTATATTATTTATAACGTAGCTGTGATTAAGGGGCATGTCTGGTCTGGGCAACTTCCACACAAGGGTAGCAAATAATGGAGTTGTGACTGGTTTTACAATATTTTCTGTCTATATTGACAAACCTAGCAAGCAAAACAAAGCTTATAGTAGCAATAAATTATTAACGAAAATGAAAAAGGTTCTCAGCTCCAATACTACAAAACAACAGAAATATATGAAAAATTAACTGAATTTGAAAGCAAGGCAGAAGAACAGTACGAACTCAGGACTTCATTCAGCACAGTTTCTGTCCAAAATCACATCACACACTGAAAACCTAAAGTATTTCTTCCATCTGCTGTTCCTTAAGAACTTTAACTGACTTTTTTGTACTGTGTGGTGTTCAGTGCACTATATATAGTTGAACCGCCACCTATGTGCCTGGGTTCTCAGTTTCCTCACAGGCAGATCACAGGTGGTGAGAGTCGGTAGTTGCACCTCCGGCATCATCACACTCAACACAGGAGCTCCACAAGGTTGTGTACTTAGCCCTCTGCTCTATGCCCTCTACACTCACGACTGTGTGGCCACGCACGCCTCCAACTCCATCATCAAATTTGCTGCCGACACGGTAGTGCTGGGCCTCATCTCCAACAACGATGAGACAGCATACATGGAGGAGATAGAGAACTTGGCATCATGGTGCCAGGAGAACTGCCTCCAACTGAATGTCGGCAAAACTAAAGAGATGGTGGTGGACTTTGGTAGGCGACAGCAGCGGTCCTACACCCCCCTTAAAATCAAAAGGACTGCAGTGGAGAGGGTGAGCAGCTTCAAATACCTGGGCGTTCATGTCACTGAGGACTTGACATGGACTGTACACATCCGAGCTCAGGCCAGTAGAGCAAAGCAGTGGCTCTACCACCTCAGGCAGCTGAGGAAGCTACAGGTCTCTCCGGCGATCCTTAAAACGTTGTACTCTGGTGCTGTACAAACTGTTCTGACTCAGAACATCATCTCCTGGTTTGGGAATAACTGTGCTTGCGACATCAAGGCACTGCAGAGAGTGATCTGGGCTGCGGAACGCTGCACCAGATCTGATCCGCCATCCCTACAGGACATCTACACCAGGAGATGCAGGACCAGAGCGACTAGGATCATCGGTGACCTGTCTCATCCCAGCAACCATCTGTTCATCCTGCTGAAATCAGGCAAACGTTTCAGAAGTATTATGGCCAGAATGGAGGGGCTCAGGAGGAGCTTCTATCCACAGGCCATAAAACTTCTGAACCCAGACATGCCATCACAATCCTCACAAACCAGGGTCCACAATATCCTCTAACCGCCCCCCTCCTTACTGTCACTGTTACTGTCCTCACAGTGCACTTTAAGGTTTTATTTTGTTTTATTTTATTTACTGTTTTATTTATTTATCTATTTATTTATTTATTTACTTATCTATTTGCTGTGTGTCCTTGTTTTCTTAGGTTTGGTTGTTTGTTTGTCTTGTCTTAAATTTTTTTAAATGTAACCACGCACAGTCTCCTGTCGAATCAAAGCACATTTCACTACATGGTAAACTCATTAACCATGTAAGTCACAAATAAACTCTTTTGACTTTGACTGCATTGTTTCAAATGTCAGCGTATTCCACAGGTGCCACAGTTAATGTTTAGGAGAACCTTTCAAGCAGCTGAGATGATCTCGGTCTACAAACAATTTGTGGCCCAAAGAAAGGCCACAGTGGGAAGAACAGGCATCTATGTGGTATAAAGATAGAGGGCTGATGAAGGGCTGCAGTGCTGGTTGGATTTCAGGCCTGATGACCAATGATTTATTGTTGTTCTTATGGCTCTTTGTCATTCTTTTCTCTTCATCCTTTAACAAGCACACTGGTTTCATACAAATTTCATTATTGATGCTTTTGGTACTTGGCCAGATATCTTGTACTATTCTACATAGCAAATAGAAATTTGAATTGCAGAGGTTTATTTCAAGAGAATTCAGCTAATTGGTATTTTTTGTGTTTTAATATAAAATGAAAAATGACAGGATCTATGGTTTTAATGACCAAAGTGCTGAGGGAATGTGCATGTATTATTGTTTTTCACTAGTATCAAGAAGTTACTAAGCTGCTATTTAAACAAGAGTAATGCAACATACACTGAAGGTGGATAACATCTCCAGTTCTCCTAAAAATTGGCTTTAGTCAATTGGAGAATCCCAAGCAAACAGTGAAATAACGTGTACATGGACTGTGCTGGATCTGAATGCACAGCTTAGAAGCTGTTTGGCACCAGGGCCTCCTGCTGTGCCACCGTCTCTATCTTTAAAATCAAAAAAGGTTTTGTTGTTGACATCTCAGAGGTGTTTTTATACAAGTCAAACAAAGCAGAACTCCAGATCTGAGGTCACTTGCTGACCAGGTCAGTTTCCTTTTTGTGCATAAGGGCACGAGTAGAGTGGTAGCAAAGGCTTGTATTACAATAGTTTGTTTCCCCATATTGAGACTGAAACAACTGCTTGTGGTTTTTAGTCATATCAGTCCAAAAACATGTTTTTTCAGTCTTCCATACAGAACAATGACCCATCATTATGCCTTTTTGTCCTTTTAACTTTAAACTGTGATTTGTTCACCACATATATAAACTGTAAAAGAGGGCAAAACCACAATTGTTAGATTTCTTGTAAAAAGCAAAAGGGAAAAGTTTTTTCCAAGTAATTAGTGAAATAAAAAATTTAACAAAGAATAGGATGTAAGATTTAAGCTTGCTCTTATATTCAGCTGGATTACTCTAATTGAACAGTAATGCAGCCAATATATATAAATATTGTGGTTAAAAAGTGAAAAAACTAAGTTTAGATTAATTTGTACTACCTATCCCACAATTCCATCCATTATCTACTTTTTCTGTTCAGGGTTTCAACAGTTTAAAGTCTGTCTGAATCACCAGGTGCTTGGCTATGAAGCTGCAGTCTAGATGTGGCACCAGTACACCACAGTATGACCTCAGACACACAGAGTCACACACTATTGTACTATCATATATAAAATAGGTATTTGCATTATTTCATAAACATCCATTTAATGCCTTTTGTGATGCATGCATGTAACTTCTGTACATATTTCAAAATTATTGTGCAGTTGATGGTTAGCAAAGTTTGCAGCACGCAGGGTTTCTGAAGCAACAAGACCGAACATCAAAAAACCACTTAAAAAAGTAGCAGACATCTGAAAAGTATTAAAGCTACAGTGCACTGAGGATAAGTTATTTACTGGAAATTATTTATTTATTTGTCTGGATTCTTTAGAACAAAGGAGAGCACGAATCACTGTGTTTAACAAACTTTTTAAAACATTACATTGGATTAACTGCCCTGCCTTACAGTTTGTGACATCCTTTTTCAAAGCTTGAGCCAACAGTCCCAGATTAATGCTACGGACAGTCTGCTTGCACACCTAGTCCACTTATCTACATAGTACCCTTCAGTTTTAGAAACAACTTATTTATTGAAGCAGTAAAAAGCTGTGTTTTGTGTTTTTTTCACCAGGAGATCTACAATAAAATAAGTAGTCTTACTAAAATTGATGGTATCTTTCCTCAGACTTGGGCCTCTTACCAGAGGCCTGGAAGCTTGGAGGTACAGTGCAGTACATTTGCTGTTCCTAGGATTGTGCTCTTCTGGACTGAGACTGATGTTATTGTTGCAGCGATTTGATAAAACCTCTCTTCCAGCTTATGGGTCATGACCCCGAGTGCCATTATCACCAACAGGGCTGCCTTAGTTTTCATCTTCCATACATGCAAAGCAAAAAAGGGAACACTGGCGATCACACTACTGGATTATCAGTAAGAAAGGAACAATTGCCACAACCTGTCTGGTACAAGCAGACAACTTCATATACTTTTTCCTTGATCAAATGTCAATTTAGGTGTCAGTTTAAAAGTTTATGGTGATGGTTTACATGAGGATGCTAATGGGTTAACACATCCATCAGTTGCTAAGGAAGTGGAGCCTGTAGTGCAGGAAACAGGGAGACCAGTTTCCTGTTATGGCAAAAGGTTTTAAAGGGCTGCTTTCCACCAATCAGTAAAGCCAGGAAACCAGTTCTTCTGTGGTATTTGTACTGTGATCTTTAGCAACATTTTTATGTTCCCAGGATTCTGAGAAGGTTTGTGATGGATAAAAAAAAATGTCTGAATCTGATTTATTTACTTTTGCACATGCATGCAGAGGGGAAAGTACCTACCTTTGTAAGTACTGTGCAGCGCAGTAGCATGGGTGTTGTACCAAAAGGACAAAACATAGTAAAACTGATTGCTTTATCAAGTATGTCTTAAAATAATAAATTGAACGAATATAACAGGTTGTCCTGTCCAGCTTTTGTGTATGTTTTAATTTGTGATTGAAATCCAGGTCTTATTTCCAGTTCTTAATTCCAGTTTGTCATGCTGCACAAGTACACAAGGCAGCAGTTAGTGTTCCCTGTGTTATTTACAGGCAGTGTTTGGGAAAAGGTTTTTCTTCAGATATTAAAAAGTGAAATGTAGAACAGTGGTTTAATACAAACTGATTTGTTGAGTATTTCAGTCCCTTGCAGAAATGACCTTGTATGTTCAAATATCACGCTTTTTCAGTGAATTCTTCTTGGAACTGGAATAAAGTTTTTTCAAACCTCAACCCAATAAGTAACTGTAGGGGTTTCAATGGCTTTTTGTGGTTAGTTACCATTCTGCAGTTGCTGCTGCGATTTTCGTGCTTTTCCAGTTATGACCATGCACTGTAGTTCCTTTTTTTAATCGAACACTGCCGACGCCATGAGGTGCAGAGCATCTCCTCCGGTAATCGCTGCTGATATTTTTGGTCCCCGCGATGCCCTGTCAGGCGTTTAGTCTCCCGGCAAAATATTTACAAAACGCGCCACAAGCTCATATTTTATATATATATTACAAATTATCTAATAATATTGTTCTCTTGTTTTCGCCTGCTACTCTAGAAGTTGTTTTCGCATTTTGGCGGCTACGTTTGGTCAACAATCCCTGACTGAGCAAAAGCGCTTCCTCCTCAGGAAACGAGTGCCGCTCCCGCCAGCGGACCCCCCGCGCGGACAGAGGGAAACTTGCGGCGGAGCTGAGGGGACGCGCGCGCAGAAGGAGCTCGCGCAGCCGTCGCGTGCACACGGGAGGGGGGGAAAAGCGCGCAGCCGTCGCCGCCTCGCGCCATTTACAGCCGCGCAGGAGCAGCCTTTTCAGTCCAGCGCAGGTAGGACGTTTTGATTCTCGTCAACTTCTTTAAAACTTCAAACTTATACGCGCTCCTCCCGCGTTTAAGGGATTTATTAACTACTAATCACCCATCCATCTCGCAAATAATGTCTTGTTAAACTTTATTAATGACTTGACGCGGCTTTAAAGAAATTAGTAGCGTTCTGTCTGGCAAATGATGCTAAGGGCTTCCAATAAGATGCGGCATGTTGGTAATTGTAGTATTTTTACGGGTTCGACTCAATGGAAATGCTGTTCATTGTACTTTGTAGGCTGCTAGATCAACCAGTTTATAATTTTTTGTAACGTTTTGCTTCAGCTTTTTTTTTTCTTTTGTCTTCTGCCGCCCTTAAACACTCGTCCGTTTTATGCTACTCTGAGATTAAAACCGGAGTATAAATATAACTACAAAATTAATATTGTGCACATTTAATGAGAATGGTGGAGTGTTGGGGACATAGATTGGTAGGGACAAATCCATGAATACAGCTGGGACTGAAATGGTTGATTTTAAACTTATCCTAGTGGAAAAACTGACATTTTTTTACCGTAAGGAAAATTTCAGTATTTGTGTTGAGCCTCTTATGTGGCGATGCTGGTGGGAAACATCAAGACGGAGTGCAGTAGTAACAGAAATCGCCCCCCCCCGCCCCTCATAGATGTGATTCCCCTGCCGTCACCTTCTATTGAGCGCTAAGCGGACAGGCACAAGCGAGGTTGTGTCGCCACAAATCGAGGCTGTACTTTAAAATGTTGTTAAACGTTGTTTCAGGGTGTACAAAAACTTTAGATGTGATTTAAAACGCTCAGTTACGTTTTTATGATGACGATAAATTGTTACAAATGTCCCATAAATACTGTTTAATGGTCACTGCCAGTCATTCCTCTTCGGGTGGTACCAGGACTGAGAGTCCATTGAAATGTCAGGAAAAGGCAAAGTAATCCATGGTTTAGACTATGGCTGACCGTCATGTGGCTGTTTTCACGTGGAAAAACTGTTAAAAAGACACTAACTCTTGTTTGATCAAACAAACTAGGCTTGTTATTTCTGACTTGGTGTACTTATTAACTAAATAAGTCATATTATACCAATATTACACAAACATGAGTGTTTTGTGGTGCAGAACATCAGATGTGTTAGCTGTCTTTAGCTACCAAGAAATTTCCATGCCATTTTCATACTGACATCTATTTACTGTACACCAAATGGTTATAAAATAGAATACGTAATGATGTAGCAATCCTAGAAGTCTTGTCAGAAGGACTTAATCATACTAATGTTGTTAACCTAAGTGCATTTTTATGGAAGACTGGCATGCAATTCTGCCTGTGTGTCATCTGCATGAGAGTCACAGAGTTGGTGCCAGCAGCTAACTCAGGTTTGTGAAACATACAGTGGGAAAATGCAGTACATAGTCTTTTTCATGCTAAGGTAATGATAGTTACCTAGTAAGAACAACATGGGTGCATATGGCAGGGTAGTACAATGATCATAAAAGCCTCAGTGAGAGGCTTGATAAAATGTAGTACATTAGGTGTTGGAATGTAAGTGTACATCTGGTAATCTTTAAGGTGGAAAGAAAGGAAATTTTACAATGTGCCCCACAAAATGACACAAAATGGTAATGGGATGTAAGACCGCTTTGGCACATATGGTGACTGCATTAAAGAGTATAGTATCACAGTGGCAGTAATCTTAGATTACTGGTACCTGCTGCGTAGAAGATTACTTGTTTTTACCATAGAGAACCTGAGAAGTTCAAATAGTACAGTAATGCCCCACTTAATGCTGCCCTGTTTAGCACTGTTGTATTGTAACATTCATGTGTATTGCATGCTAGACATTTCATGTCTTCTTTCTTTGTTCTTAATACTGTCATATCCTCATTGTCCTCCTGTCTCACTGGTGTTTGTACCATGAGCTCTGGCCCTTCCTCTGGGGGGGGGGGGTGTTTATGTGCTTTTTTTTTGTACTCTGTCCACATCTTCTACATGCTTTCACATGTTTCTCTCATATATGACGGGAAGCATGTTCTGATAATTTTCTTTTACTTATTTTGCATGTATTGCACACTTTTTTAATATCAAACTTTTCCAACAGTTAAATATTATTTGTGTGTGTGTGAGTGTGTTTGGAACAAGAAAATCTGTTAGTGTCACATACATGCACTGCTTGGGCATTACTATATGCTGTGTAACATCATTACTCTTGTTTCCCTAAGCCTGTTAAGAACCCAACTTCAAAATAATAAGTGACCTTTTTGGTGTTTAATGAACTTGACTATGTAAAAACCTAGCTTAGTGTGAGAAGGACGTGTGCCAAATTTGTGGTTTGAAAAATAAAGTTGTCCATAAAAAACAAACAACTTTAAGATTTAGCTTATAGATATAAATATAAAAATGGTTATGTCATTTTATAGCCTAAGGAACAGGTCATAACAAAAGGTAAACAGAGTTTGTCTTTGCAGATGCATCACTTGAGAGATGAATAGTAATGTATAAGTAACATTCATATTTTTATTCAGATCACACAAATAATTACCATAAAAATTACTGTTGCATGCTATACCCAAACCACCTTACACAGTAATAGTAACATCATAAACTGGTTCAAAATTAATTTTATTGATACAGATATTTCAGTTTTTTTGTTCCTTGGGCAGTCATTCTGGCACTGTTTTCTTTAGAGTAAAAAAGGAAGTTTTTTTTTTTTTTTGCTTTGCAGGTGTTTTTTTTACTATTTGTATCTGAAATCATGCACTATAGAATGTGTTCAAAGTTCAGCTTGAAAATTCATTTATACTTTTATTTTGTTAAATTATTTCTGTATCAGGTTGCATGCAAAACATTTGTGAGACAAAAACTCTTGCTGTTCCTGTGTAATGTTATTCTTTAACAGTTTGACAGATGATTCCAGCCATAAAAATGGATTTTAAGAGAACTCCTTCAAGGTGAACCATGACAAAGGTCATAGGGAAGCCTTGTGGTGTTGTAACATTGTGCTTCCAAGCTGCTGTTTTTAACATCCTTCCTCAGTGCATTTCCTGCAGGGAACTTGTTAATGTACAAGTCTGTCGAAGCTGTTAACCAACAGCAAAAACAAAAAAGTTTTGCTAATTACAGCTTGTGTAAAAATGTTTGAAAAATAACACTATTTTAATAGTTTGTGTAAACTGAAGTATACAAAGATGGAAAAGCCACTACCTGGAATAATTTAGAAGTTATTATTCCTGCTTCACACGCTTTTGTTCTTAAACTGGTCTTCAAAGTTGCATATGCACATGAAAAAAAGTATACTGCTGAATACATCCAAAGAAATGAAAGATGCTACAAGAAATACATTGTCAAACATATAAATGTACTTTTATTACATTCAATCACTTTTCGATAGATGATCAAAATTTGTTTGGGTACTAAGTCAAGCGTTTACTTGTTTGGTGAGATTAAGCTTTGTTATAGCTTTTCTCTGTGGCATTTATAAAGAAATTGTACCAAAATTTACAGCTCTGATACAAGATTTAGTTTTTAGAGCATTCTGTTCTTGTACTTGCACTTGTTTTTTAGTTTAAATTTTAGCAATAGTAATCTTGTGTTCAGTGCGTATATAAACCACATGTAGTAGTCCGTTCTTGTCCGGATATCTGAGTCATTATGGAACGGAAATCAACTCTGTCACCATCCCTGATGTTTATTGCTCAAGTGATACGTGTTACCAGATAATTAGGTAATTAATCTATGTTTGTTCAACTATGTGAATCTTAAATAAGATTAATGAGATTAAAAAATCATTACTCATTGTGTTTCTCCTTCTTTTTAGAGTTTAAACAGTCACCTCTAGAGCCAAAGCCAAAGATTCTCAGTTAGTTGACTTTAAAGCTACCTACATCCCTGATGTCAAGACCTTGTTCATCTGCTCGGGGTCCAAAGCCTCCCATTGCTCCCAAGCCCAGACTGTTGCATGAACCAGAGGAGAAGTGCTGCCTAAACACCAGAAACGGTCTCCATCAGTGTAATAATGGAGGCCAGATACTTTCTGAGGAGGAGCTGGATCAAGATAATGAACCAGGAGGCTCATTAGGCAAGGGTTCAGAGGTAACACAGGACACAGACAAAAGCAAAGTCATAGAGGATCACATGGTCGAACTTGACTTCAACCACAACAACAATGGAAATGAAGAGGGGAATGAGGAAGAAGAAAATAACATACTAGCTGATACTGTCTACAGAGAAGGGGGTGGTACTGTGGATGATCAAGAACTCTTTGAAATTGAATGTAACTCTGATTTAACTGATGTGGAAACAACTGACATTGAATGCATGCTCGACATTGAGCCAGAAGGCTGTGGGGCCGGTGAAGCCCTTGCAGACACTGATGGACTGTCAGAGTGTGACATAGCTTCCGACAGTGAAGCAGTAGACCAATACCCATGTGCTGCCCAGAATCAAGATGAAGATCTGGGGACAAATGAGGACAACTTACCTCAAAAAACCAGCATTGCTGAAGAACAAAATGAAGATTACTTTTATGCTGACAAAGGTCATGCATGTGAGTGTTTTCAACAGGAAGTGGACTTGCCTCAAAGTCCTGGTGCTGAGGAATCTTTTGCTGATGTTTCATTCTTACACAATGAGTGTCTGCACAATATGAATGGGGTTCCATGCACCTTGTGTAAATCTTCAGAAGACTGGGATGAGCAGAACATTGCAAATTGTTCAATGGATGAGGAATTGGAGAACATAACAGATTCACCTGGTATTCTACAGCATTCAGCGGATACTCAAGATTTCTTTAATTTTTGTTCTGCCACTGATGCAGAGTCTACAACAGAGGTGGTTAATGATTTGGACCCTGAAGCCAAGAGTGAATTTAGCAGTAACAACAGCCAGGAGAAGCAATCCACTGATTTAGAGAAACAACTGGAAGAGAACTCCACCATCAGCCTAAAACATTCCTGTGTGCTGTCTCAGGATGAAGATGATACTGAGCACTGTGAAGCTCATTCAAAGGAGACTGTCTTCAATGACAATTTAGGGTTTGAAAATCCCAAAACAGGAAACGCCCCGGTCCTGATGGAAAAACAAGCTGGTGTCAACTCTGGAGATGTAGATGATGACGTCCTCTCTCAAGATACAGAGGATTTGCACCAGCTTGAATGTATGTCATCTGAGGACTATGTAGAAATAGGTGATGATGATGACAATGATGACAAAATGGGTACACAGCAAAGAAGTACTGTTAACAGTGAATGTAACAATGGATGCACTGATGTCTCCTTCCTGCACTTAAATAGCAAGCCTCGCTTTAGACTGTGCTCCATCACCATGCCTGTTGACATGGATATAACGACGACATCAGAACTCACTGACACGTTGGTGTTTGCAGACACTGCAGAGGTGTTTGGGAATGATCTTGACATTGAAGGTCATATTGTACCTTTCATGGAAGAAGCAGACACAGACAACATTAGTGATGAGCATGTATATGAGGAGGCTGGACTTGATTCAGAGGGCGAAAATTTTCTGTTACTGGACAGAAAGAGTATTGTAACACGTTCACGGTCTCTCTCTGGAAAAATGCCTGGTTATGTTCCTGAAACCGTTCCAGAAGAATCTGGAGCTGAGTATCAGACCAGTGAGTACTGCACTGTAGCTTTAGAAAAAAATCAGAGTGACAGTGCACAGCTGGAGATAAACAAAATCCTCCCATCTAAATCAAGGCGCTTTGTTTTGTACCCTCGCTCCTTTTCTGTTGAGGGAGGGGACCCATCTATGTCACTTTATGAAGAAAACGACTGCTCAGTGGGAGAAGGAGACAGAATTAAAAGAAGCGATGACAACAGCTCGCTGCCATGTTTTGCAGGATCATCAGGCAGCTTCTCCCAGAGAAGTCACCTCCCCTCTAGTGGTATGTCCACCCCCACCTCACTGGTCGACATTCCTCCTCCTTTTGACCTGGCTTATATTATCAAGAAGCCCATCACTAAAAGCTCCCCATCTCTTCTGCTTGAAAATGACTCCTCTGACAAGCAGAAGAAGAAGAAGTCCTCCTTTAAGCGTTTTTTTACCTTGAAATTCAGAAGGAAACGAGAGAGCAAGGTGCATTTGGATGTCGGTATCACATCTTCCAGGTCATCCTCTGAGTCCAGTCACCGTGGGGCTGCACGAGTCTTGGACATAGACAGAAGGAGTGTGGGAAGCTCTCCACAGCCAATGTTACGATCTGGCAAACTGCAGCGTTCATCAGATTCACCCACCACCTTCCTCTTTTACAAGGATAGCAAGAGAAAAACTCCCCCGAAAACCTTCAGCAACAGATGTATTTCCCGTGTGGAGTCATTCGAGGACCGGTCCCGACCCCCTTTCACACCTTTGCCCATCACTAAACCCAGATCCATTTCCTTTCCCAATGCCGACATGTCTGATTATGAAAACATTCCCGCAATCAGTTCAGATTATGAGAACATACAGATTCCATCAAGGAGACCCACACAAGTGGGCATGTTTTCAGAATTCTATAATGATCCCAGTCGTGCGCTCTCATCGGCCAACGAGAATGATGGATATGTGGATATGAGCAGTTTTGCCACATTTGAAAGCAAGCCACAGATGCCTCAGCTGGAATCTGAAAGGTACTGTAAGCTGTTATTACTAACATTTTAACATTTCTGCATTAACATTTACCTTTTAATAAAAACAAAATCAATGTTTTGGAATTTTTTTTTTGTAGCTTTGTGCAAAATAGGTCCTATGGGAGTCCAATCAAATGATCTATACTGTACACTGTGTAGCAGAGAACCTGCTGTAAGATTTCATAGCAAGATTCAAAACACCATAATAAAAGCAAAAAAACAGTAAGAAAGTCAAATGTCCTTGTGTTGTTGGCAAAAGGTAATACACTGCAGTGTAATTTTTTCTAAATAGTTACCAATTGAGACCCCTAATATGCATAGTACATTTACTTACAAATCTGAAGATTAAATGCCTTGTACATAAATGTGAGCTGATTCAGGTTGGGAGCCTGGCATTAGACAAGGTACTCTTTTTTTTTGTTTAGTTGTCCATACCTGTAGCCAACAAAGTATTCGTAAACCACGGATGTCTACATTACTCAGACATTGTGCTTTGTTGTAAAATGACTGGATCGTGTTTTAGTTTGCCATTTCTTGTTTGAAATGTCAGTATAGAATAAAAAAATCAGTTATGGGCCATGATTGTCTTCATAGAGTATTTTGTAAAAGATCCAAATTACTCACATCTAGTAGACCAGCATTCTATGGACAAGATCTTTTGACTTGTTTTCACTAAGAAGTACAAGTCAGAAACAGAATAGATGCAACCATTCTTGTTGTTGCTGTTATGTCTGTCATCATAATGGTTTTCAACTTTCATGCTAGTGTAGAGTATTGGACAATTCTCATCAATAGGATCTTCTGGCATACTGATGTTGTTCAGAACAGTTGCTTTTTCCTGTAAATTACAATAAAGGGCAACTACTGTATGTAAACTAGTGGAAAGAGAACTGGAATGAGGTATCAATTCGTAATTTACATTAAAACCCATTCGGGCATGGGTTTGGAACCAGCACAGTGTGTGTGGAGTTTACATGTTGTTCCTGTGACTATGGGTTTTCTATGTCAGTTCAAAGTCATGCATTTTACGTTGATTGGTCACTCTAAACTGTTTGTAGTGTGTGTGAGTTAGTGGCTACCCTGCGATGGAACGACATCCCACCCAGGGTGATGTTCTATTGCCTAGTGATTCCATTTCAGTTATTGTTGAAAACTAGGTAGGTTTAATAATATTTGTGATTTTAAATTATGTAGATAAGCTACTCTTACAAAATGATGAACTGGAATGGTTAAGTATATTACTCTTGTGTGTGTATAGGTAAGAGTGTAAGGTCTGAAGGTCACTGAGGATACGGATGTTTGCTAACAAAGCCTGTAACAGGTGGACACTACTAGGATGCCCAGTCATTATTTTATTCTTTAATATGAGAGAAATCACAGTCACTTTAGTCATAATTAGCCCATCACAGAACACTGTGAGAGCTGAAAGTGATGAAAAGTCCCTAGCAAGTACTGCTTCTTATTTTATGCTAGCGAATTATACTACTCGCCATATGTGATGAGTTAAAATGACAATTAAAATGTGTAGTGCATTTTTTTTTGTTTTATGAGCATGGTTAATGTGGCAGATATGTCTAGAGTGCTGTTTTCAAAAATCACAACTGTCTCAGAAAATAAAGCAGATTTTTCCTTTCTTTTCTGGTTTTACCTAGCAAAAAACATTTATTTATAGTTTTTCTGTGAGATGAGTTTGACTTCTCTAATTTCATTTGGAGTTCTTTGGTGGAAGTGCTAACTGTACCTTTCACCCACAGGCCTTGATGACTGGTACTGGATTATTTTCAGGGTAGAGTTGCCATTGCTGTTGTCCTCAGCACCTGCCAGATTTTTTGTGTCTCCATTAGGAGTCAACTGGAATAAAGAGTTTGTTTCAGAAGCAATCTTAATATTAGTTGCCCCCCGTCACTAAAGGCACTTCAACTCAAATGAGGACTTAAAGTAAATTTTGCCTTTTTAACATGTTTTTTTCTGGAGGATAATGCACTGAAACACTAATTTTTTAATCTGATTTTAGGTTTTAGTTTTTCATAATCAGATGAACAAATGTAGATGTGGTGCATAATACACTTTCTGTAGGAACGTTTATCACTGTTACATATTGGCTGCTATGAACTCTTGGTTTTGGTCCCCAGACTGTGGGTGTTGGCTGAGAAGTAAGGCTGAACTCTAGACATTGGCTTAACAATGGTTGGCTGCTCCAGCTTGCTGACTGTGTAATTGCCTGGGTGTGGAGCCTGTGAGGGTCAGCCACAGTGAAGTCACTGGAAGGCCACCTCTGCAGAGGAACTCTCCTGAAGATAAGCTAGTACTCTGTTATTTACAGGAAATGCAAGAAAAGGGCTCTGTGCTGCAGAGATAGACAGGTAACACCCAGAGTCTGAGTTTCCCATGCCTCATGTTGACTCAGACAATTAACTGATGTGCATGTCATCGCCAACAAATAAAGCCATTTCAAACTTTACTGGTTGTTTATCTCATTCTGAGGATAAGTGAATGAGATAAACACTGTGAAGTGATATTTTTATGAGAGATGCAGTATTACATGTACTCTTTATGAAGAACAAGCATCCAGGTCCAACTCTTCTTTCTGTTGCTTTACTTTTGCTTTGTTGTTAGCAGGGGTCTAGAAAAAAATAGTGAACAAGACACACACTTCAGCCTTACCCTGAGGATTTACAGGTTTGGTATACTAGTAGTAGAACCTAGTGTAAGGCTTTTTTGTAAACAACTGGTCTTGGGGTTGTGTTTATTGCCTTAAATGCTTGCTCTTCATTGTTCAAGAAAGTAAAATATAGATAGGTTGAAGGTCCAGAAGTTTTACAAAGGAGAAGGTGATTGTACAAAGGGTCTGAACACCACCGTATCTATACCAAGGGAGGTAAATTTATCAAGTTAAGATGTTTAACAGAACAATCCTGAGTAACTGAATATACCATGGACAGGGATTTTCTCTGACCCACTTGGACACCCATTTTTTCAGAACTGCATTGGTTAAAAAATATGGCTCATCAGATAAAGCATATTCCTATCTCAAACATACAGATTATGAGTTAAAAATGAAACCATGCCTCGTTTCCTTCTATGTGTTCCTATGGGAATTTAAGCTATTGTTTAATGTGTGCAGTATATATGAAACAAACACAGGAATGTATACAGCATAAAGTGAAAAGCAAGAACCTGTGGTATGACCTAAAGGACCTGAGAACTTGCTTGTAACAGACAAGCTGCATGCAGGAATATTGGCGAGATATAGTCCACTATTCTGAATAAGGATGGCCTGCTGTGGGTGGGATTGCACACTGATTCATACATCTTGTATGATATCCAAAAAACAATGGAATACTCAATAACATAAAACAAAGAGTAACATCTGGGCTTTAAATGTAATGCTAATCTAACTTCTAATTCTGACATTTTGATTGCAGTTTCATATTTCCTCTGTATAATATTTTCATAAATACAGCCAAGCAGTAATTTTAACAGTTATTTAACCGAGACAGGTACAAAAACAATACCAGTTATATAACTGTATATATCTTTGTGGGATATTGCACAGATAAAGTCTTATGAAAACACTGGAATCGACTGTGATCCTAGGAACTGAGCTAGATGATGGCTTTGGCAAATAAAATATCTAGATGTTGGAGTCCATAGATATTACAGTATCTTGCAGTATTGCCCTTAAAATTCTTGTTTTTCTGCAAACAAACCCTTTCCCCCCAAATCTCAGAGGAGAGGATGGCAAGGGGGAGGGGGGTGCAGTTTTATTTCATGTTTATCAGCATGGGATCTAACTGGCTAAAAATTTAGAAAATAAAGCACATCAGCTCCTATCCTTTTTTGTTATCACCGGAAGGTGGCTAACAGTTGTTGATAAGAGTAGCACTTAGGGTTATTGTACAAGCTGCAGCTTTTTACAAATGATTCCTGTATGAATGATTTAAAGCTTATTTACAATTAACCCTTCAGCATGACCTCACTTATTTCATGGACTTGGGTGACTGCCCACTGGAAATGATATTGCTCAATAATCCTACCCATAAAGTGTCTTTATTTTCTTATTGATTTGAGAGTTTTACTGTTTCTTCTCTGCTGACCAAGTTTTTTTAGCTTGATGAGAGATTATCAGTGCATTTAATTTTGTTGCTTTTTATACCAATGTGCTGTACCTGTGTTGAGCTTATGTGAAGTATAGGGTATCAAAAAAGGGGGCCTGTGTGCGTGTTTGGGGGTGGGGAGGGCAGAAGTGCTTTTCACAGCAGAGAAAGGAATACAACAGACTCATCACATAATCAGTTTATTCAACACACCTCTTTTGCTGGCACACATTGTGTAGGTAAGCCTGTCACTTTCTCAAAGTTTAATTTGACTAACAAACTTTTCAGACAATGAAACCGTTAAGCTCATAAGTCATTGTGTACAGGAATATAATAATTAGACACAATACATAAGAACGTATGCAATGAACTTAATATTGCAAATTGTAAATGCTTAAGGTGGACCAAAAAAGTGTACTGTGTTGATCCTGTTGACAAGTTAATGATAAGTCATTATAAGTGTCAGCATTTTCAAGGAATTGATAGTGGTAGTGAGTAGAAAGGGTTTCAGTATCTGTTCTTGTTTGGAAAAAGGAACCTGATAATAGTACTTATTTCTCTTTTGCTGCTTGCTCTGTGGGGAGTGGAAGATTTTTGTGTCTGGTTATACACCCAGTGCCAACAACCTCTACTATTCATCAGTGGGTAATAGTGACTTAAGTGCCATTCTATGTTCCCAATTGCCTCCCTTCAGGCAAAGATGATTGCTAAAGTCCATAGGAAGTCTACAAGTTAGTTTCATCATGCAGTGATCTCCCTTCAGTCAGCCATAATCTCTTCCCAAAACCCCTGTTTCAATGGTGCGTTTGTGTATGCAGTAGCTCAGTAGCTACCTCTGGGCTTCTTGTATGTCTACAGGATCCCCATGTGACTGTAGCACAGCTGAGCAGACATCTTCATTTACACTCTTAATGCCTCTACAATCTGGCCCCAGTCATCCGTGTTATCACAGGGAAAGGGAGGGGAGGAAAATAGTGGAGCCAGGAGGATGGGCTGAAAGTGGAACGGATAACAGAGGATGAATGAGAGCAGGGGTGGTGCTGAAGTATAGAAGAAATGGCACTCTTTCCTCTGCAAGATAACTACTTCCTGATGCTAATAATTCATTATGTATTAAAAGTTTTACATCTCCTTAGTAAAAGCAGTGCTTTACTTGTGGTGAACTATAAAGTGTATTTTATAGTCTATTCATTGTCATTCGTGGTAACAATTTGTGGTGAAAATTAAGCAATTTATTTCAATGGTCGGAACCCTGGTGGTATGGAGATTTGAATCTGTAACTGTCTGTGGTAATGTGTAGTTTGCTGGTCTCTGTCTGCAACAATTCAGTATTTGGATATAACGTTGAAAACATGAATCATTAAATTAATGTTACATTAATTAAATGTCTACAGCACATCCAAATGGTGACTGTGTTCAGTATACTCAGTTCCATTATGTTTTATAGCACATTCTTTCCTCCTGGGTGATCATAGATCTCTTGTTTCATGCTCTGTGACTTGCTGTTGACCTGTCTTGTCTCTTTCTGTCTCTTCTGGGCTACAGAGTCCACACACAGCCAGACATGGAGGTCCCTGTCTCTGGACCACCAGAAAAGACAGAGACCGAAGATGACCAGGGTCGGACATCAGAGGAGGAAGATGGAGGGGCAGAACACAGTTATGACAAACAGGTGAGAGTCACAAAGAAATTCAGAACAATTCAGCAGAACTTGAAACGCAACACAAAATCTCACACTGGTACAACTGACCACAGCGGATGTTGGTAAAAAAGAACAATAGACTGAAATTGAATAAACTGCTGGTTCTTCACTCATCCTATGAACACTTTTTTTGCTATACACTTGCCAACATTTCTTTTTAATTGGTATTCATAGAAACCAGTATTGTTGAACCTCATGTTGATAAAATATTTGAGAAATTTGATGCAAGAAGGGACCTTTATAATGGACTCCTCATTGTAGAGTCCTCTTTCACTGGTTCTCCTGCAGGGCTTGTGGTGTGTGCCAGTCCAATCTTGACCCAAAACACTAGAGTCTGGTTGCCAAAGATACTGTTGTGTGGCATTGTCTCAGACTGCAGGGTTCACCCTGTGGTTACACAAACAGCCATTTTGCAACAACACAGAAAGGGGACCCCACCCAGGCCCTCCATCTCAGGGATATCAGGCAGACAGGGTCATGTGACTTCTACTTCCTGGTTTTCTTTTTTCCATGAAAATATTCAAGGGCAAAAATACTTGAGCCCATCCCAGGAAAGCCCTAAAATGTTGTTCACAAGGTGAAATGCTTGGGACAAACATATTTGTTATGCCATAATTTGTTTTGTTACAAAAGTGGCATCAGTGTATAATGAAAATATTTTAAGGATTGGTATATTTGTGTGCTGATTTGGATTGCAGCTGTTAATACCTTCGGGACACTGGCTGCTTGTATTGGCTTTCTAAGCAGCTTGTTATGTTTATTATCATATGTAAATGTTTACAGTCAAACTTTCAAAAAGCTTTGAGAATCGAATGCCTATAATTCTCTTGTTCAGTAGATTAACAGTTGGCCTTAGTTCGTGACTGTTAACTCCAGTCTATTCAGTACACATGCAGAATAAGTTATGTTGATCAGGATATGTTTTTTGTTCACAATGTTTTCATGTTCATAATGACATGTAGTGTGGGCATGGATTACAAAAACCAGAAGCATCAGCAATGCCCCCTAGTATTCCACTAGATTTCTACAGTGTGTGACACGGTGTTGACTAAGGTCTGAAATTCTAATACTTTTTATTACAAGCAAGTTCATTTGTTCAGTTTTAATGTGTTACTGCAGACCTGCAAAAATTAACAAGTTTTCCGTTGGTTTGTGCATGGAAACTGTATCTCAGGGATGTGTGTATTATTTGGAGATACAGTTCAGCTCTAGGTAATATGTGCAGAAATGTTTCATCTTAACCATAAATTATACATTCTGTAGACAGTTTCTCTGTATGCAAGTGTGTGTTCTGTACAATTAAAGGTATAGATTAAATATTCAGTTACATAATATATTCAATCATGTTCAAAATACTGAACAGTTTTTACTTAAAATGGTTTCTATGAAATACCAAAATATGATTGCTGTCTTTATTTATTATTGTTAATGTCAAGAATACTGTGCATTATTTGTTTACTGCTTAATTTGTAATTTTCTTTTACAGATTGATGGCAGATCAAGAGCTTTCTACATTGCAAAAGACCTGGTGGATTCAGAAAAAGTGTAAGTGTCTTTGTTGTTTCTCCACTACATAGGCTTTGTATTCTTTAAAGCATTCTGTGTTACACTACTATGTAGAACAGATAATCTTCAAATTTATGTGCAAATTTTCCTTTATAGGTTTTTAGAAAGAAGTATCTATAAATTCCTTTTTTTCTGCTTCATATGCATATTCTTTAAGTGTGTTTTAAATAATCTGTTTTCAGTATTATGATCTTGATTGTTTGATGGAGGGTTAAGAGAATCTCTTTACAACTTTTTACAGACACTTAAAAGGACTGAAGCTGCTACAGGAGGTAGGACTATACGCACATTAATCTAGCAGATATATTCACTTCTGCCAGTTGTCAAGATAAAGATTGGGGACAATAGGATTGGCCTGATTTATATCTTTTTTAAGAGTGTACATACAAATAGCAATGGTGGTGACTGAAAACAATAGAGTTGTGTGACCTTTTGAAAAGCAATTTATCTCTTGTGTGGATGGTCACATAAGTCCTTTCAATGCAGTCTTCCACCTCTTTCTGCAGTTACTATACTTTGAACACCATCTTGGGGGTTTGTAATGTGCCAGCCCTCAGGAGCTTTTCTCAAATACCTATGGTGTAGAAGTTTATCAGTAGCTCAGAGACATCTTAATACACATACATTACATGCTTACGTAGCCTATCGTGTGACAGATAGCTGTGCTGCGAAGATCCAGAAATGTGATTCTGGGAACCTCACTGAAAGACGTTAGCAATGTTGTGAATGGCCAAGAAGCCGAAGATGGTCAACCAGGCCAGGTTGTGCTATGTACTGTAAGGTTTGGAGCTGATGTCTCTTGTCACAGTGCTTAGCAGTGGATATTCTTGTGTCCTTTTAATTTTTAACAATTAAACACCTTGATTGCTTTGCCCCAGCCAGAATGTTCAAACTGAGAATGCTGGTGTGAATGAAACCTTGCAGAGAGCTTCCATGAGCCCACAGAGCAGTCCTATGATGGATGACATGTTTCACTGTGCCTTGGCAGCTTGAGACAGAGTGCACACTAAGATAAATGAATACATGCTGTTGGAGGAGGGTCAGTTCCTACAATTATGTGTCAACTGGCTATCTAAGGTTTAATTATGGTGCTCTCATAATCTCACAAAATTTACAGATGGACAAATTGTCAATTATAATCAAATTACAAATGTGCATTTCCTAGAGAGATTTTTAACATGACAAATATTGTGGAAAATATTTTTATTTCCAAACAAGCAATTATGTTAAACTCTCAAGAAGCAGTAGGATGTCATTTATATGAGGACATTTGGTACTTATACCAAAGCAATATATCCATCAAAGGATAAAAAATGTTATATTTCATCCCTATAAATAACTTCAGGGTGAAGGCTTTTGATTGCTTAGGGGTTTGGCTGTCCTTCAGCTCACCTTCATGTCTTTCCTGCTCTTTCTTCACTGCCACAATCACCACAGGTAGCCATGTTTTGTCTTCTCTGTATGTATCGTATGTCTATGTGCATACATGGACCCCTGTGACTGAGCAGACATTGCCCTTCCACATTTATGCAGGATTTTAGGGTTGCTGTGGCAGGTTCAGTGGGGGAGGATGGGGAGCCAGCTGTGCCACAGGACAGGTTGAGTGAAATAATAGGCAAACTGCCAGAGGTGTATCAATTCCATTGTTGCCTCTTCTCAGAGCTGGAGAATCGAATGAAACACTGGTGAGTACCACTAACCACACCCAGGTGTGAACATCCTGACATATTGCACATATATTATTACAAACCATATACATTAACACATGAGAACTTAGTACCTGCACTAACAGAGAAACATACTCTTACAGTGATTAGCAACATGGATAATATAAGTATGAATATTTCTGTTTCACTGTGCCTAATAAACTTGCCCAATATTGTGCTTATCAACATTTATTTCATCATCCAAAATACATCATGACCTGAATTGTCTGTAGAAGAGGGTTATGGAAAATGGACACTGTGTTCAGGATAATGAGTGTTAGCCAGAGGAACTGTAAGCACTTCATACCACATTATGTCACACTGCAATACTCAGGTCATCAGACTATTTGAACTATTTTCTCCAAGCTTTAACTGATCAATACATGTTTCCCACCTTGCTAAAGGGAGGAAAGTCAGAGGATTGCTGATGTGTTCTTGGCTCAGCGATCAGAGTTTACAGTCTTCACAGCCTACATCAGCCAGTATGATCGAAGTATGGCCTTGCTGGATGACAGTTGCCAAAACTCTCCTGCTTTTGCTTCAATTGTCAAACAGTTTGAGGTAAGAACTTTTGAGGAGTTTTCTATATAAAACCATTGAAATAACAGCTAAATCCATTTGGTTGTGTTTTTAGATGGAAGTTTTGTGTAATGTTTGTTGAGGCTTTGGTCTACTTGCATTGAGGATGTTGACCCCCCCTGTTTGGGCATTGTTGATTAGATAATGATGTTATAGAATCTTAGTTAAACTAATTCTACTGTTATTGCATCAAAGACAATTTTTGTGCCCATCAGAATTACTGAACAAGCTTTAGAGGAAAGTTGTGTTACAGGGTGTACAGTGTGTTGGGTATCACAGGCAGTCAGACAGATGAGGCCATCAAAGCTGCTGCCGAGGCTGTAGAGAGGGAATCTAAATAGCTGTGCAAAAAGAGAGGTGAGTTGTGGGTTCCATGTAGCATTACCTGCATGCAGGCTGGGGTCTCAGCATCCCTTGTTAGGTTGGCTAGAGGAGGAGGTCTGATGATGAAAGACCCAGATCTCCCAGTAATTTTTGGTTACATAATTGATAATGCATCCAAATCCATCACAATATGTAACAGAAATTATTCCATCCATCCAACCATAAGTAACTGCTTATCAAATATAGGATTGTGGTGGTGCTGAACCTGTCCCAGAAGAGCATGAGAGAATATTCAAACTGTACACAGACTGAGCTGGATTCAAACCCACATCCAAACTCATGGACCAAGAGATATGAGGCATCAGCACTAAAGAGATAAATAAAAATAGCTACATGTTAAAATTACCTTAACAAATATAAAATAAATTCAAGCCATGTTAAAAACAGCTGGCTTACAAGTGGCTACCTTCAGGTTCATGTCCTTTCAAGTTCTATGATAATCACTCCAAAACTATAGCATTTTTTGAGAAATTATGACAAAGCTATGCTATGTAATACAATTCTATTAAAAAGTCAGGCAAATTTGAAAAGGGATATATATATATATAAAAATATAAATAAAAAATCCAAATCCTACATGGTAGCACTTCTGTAGCTCTGTAAAAGTCTCATTTTCATGTCACTCTGTAAAACTAAAATTACTATATAATGTGAGATACTTTATTATGGTAATGAAACTGAAAATTTAGGAGGTAATTTACATATTTTAGGCTTTGCGTTTGGTTTTTTCGACTTACAAACCCTACCTCATTATGCTTGAAATTCAAAACACTAAAAGGTCATGTAGTGAAATGTAGTGTGTTGTTTTTAGTCAATCTGTGGAAATTGTTGTGAGCTCCCTAAGTTGCCCATGAAATGCAGAGAAATGGTCTATTTAGGGCTTCTACAAAATATTTTCATGGTCTGCTTTCCAGGCTGGAATGCAGGGATGAGAAATGCAAAAGTGACTCAGCCTCACTTTATGTTCCTTTTTCCCTTCTTCTGTATGTGAACCCTGTAACTGTAGTGGTGTAACGGTGGGTTTATTCCTTTGTGAGTGCTCCAGTGACAGGAATGAAGACTCTTTTGTGGATGATCGTATCACTGTAACATGGTTGTGTTTTTAGTGCATTTTATTTACAGGCTTGTTACTTAAATTAATTCAGTAATGACCAACGCTTGCCCTTGTAGTTTGTGCCTGTGTTTGCACAAGTGACTGTGTACATGCTTTTTTCCTTATGAGTCTTAAAAACTACACAAGATAGCTTGTAATCATTTACAGTTAAACTATCGTGTGTGTGCACGCACGTGCACCCATGTGCACAATACAGCAAAGATGCTGATAAAAGACAATTAGTGAAGGGGTGGCCTTTACAGCTCCCCAATCAAATCAACATATTGCAGAGTTTGGTTTGACTCAGTGCAACATTGATCTGCGAGGCTTCATTAACCGTTCCTCTGCATTCACGCATGCTGATAAGGATGGGGAGAAAATATTGTTGATTCTGCACCAAGTATCACACAGTCGTTTCACTGGACAGAAGTACTATAAACATGCAAAGACACAAGAAATTTAGAGAGAGCCATGAAGAAGCAGCTGGAGAGAGGAGCACAGAGCACAAAGAATGCTTGGTGGTATCATGCGCCCTTTCTTCTCTTCTCCATGCCTCATAAAGTCCTCACATGGTAGCCTCCTGTTCTTACATTCCTAAGTGGGAGACCCACTGGTATTCGGAATCTGGGAACCTCTTTGGGGCCAGTGCTGCATGAACAAGGGAGTCCTCTGTCTTTCCTCTTCATTGCCTCTTTCCATCTCAGGCTACCAGTGAGCAGGAGTGAAAGAAAGGCTGTGCTGCAGGGCATGGCATGCTCTCCGTGAGTTGAACTACACGTACAAGGCAGGTTGCTGTAGTCATGTTCAGAAATCAAGAGTGCAGTGTGAAAATATCAGAGTTCATTTTCTACAGTCATTGTTTACTGCATGAGGAAAGATTGGTCTCAAGCCAGCATCCTTCCCAAGTTCCCATCAGAGTCTATCTTACCTTGACATTGTGCTTCTGCTAAAGTATGATGAGCTGGGACCTTTGGTGTGCAGACTAAAACTGTCCTATTAATTAGAGAAGTGTTTGATAGGGAATTTACAGTAGCCAATTTTTGGCCTCCATCAGCAACTTGAAGGTTCTGCAGTGTCTTAAATCCCGTCACAGCGATGTGTTGTGAATGTAAATTGACAAAATTTTCAAAGTAATCTTGAAAGCTGTAACACCTTGACAGAATTTTCTTAGCCTGCTGAGTTGTGAATACTGTATTAATTCACCTTTGCATGTATAATGTGTGATTTTTGTCAGAAATCAGCTCGCTGCTGATTTATGGTTTGTGGTTCAGATTTTTTGCCAACATATATACAGTAGGGTGCAACTGTACTTTCTACTATTTGGCCTGTTTGATTCATGATGTGAAGGTTGATCATGGTGTCTGGAAGTTATGCACAGGAACTCTGAGAAGTCTTTTTTGTAATGGTGTACACAGAACTTTAAGAGCAGTGCTACAGTATTATGATTGTAAGCTCTATGGTGCCTAATTGCATTTACTCCATTTATTTGTTCTTGCTGCAGGGTTTGGCTAGTGGGAACATCACCGTGAAACACCAGCTGTTGCAGGTCATCATCCACGTGTTGCAGTACCGCATGCTTCTCACAGGTACACTCACGTGGGTGTTTGTTATTTGTGCAAGTTTAGTGCACCTGATAATGAGGAAAAACATGAATTGAAATGAAGACACAATTTGGGGGAAGTGTATTTTGTTGTGCTGTAAACATACATATATATTGCAGTTCTTTCAGTCTTATCAATTTTCTTCTTGTTTATTCTAGATTACCTTAATAACCTCTCTCCAGACTCCAAAGAATACGAAGACACACAAGGTAGTTTCTCTTCTGTAGTAAAACTCAAAAAGTCTCCTGATTTTTGTCAGTGCTGCGTAATTCACAGAGTACGGGACTCCATTACTTACACTTCTCTGCCTAAATGAGGCCCCCTGAATGTGGGAAAACCAAGGGTTTCTCTGAAGAGCAGAGCCCTTTGTGGTTCTGTGGTTCATTTATCATAGGATAGATGTGATGGTAACAGCCTCTGCAGTAGTGAATCTTTTATCCTGCTGCCATTAATGATGCACTAACTTGATGTAGACAGCTTACTTTGTTAAGTGTGCATAACTGCTCTTCAGTTTTTTGTATTCCTGCCAGCATGCAACTCAGTCATTTGGCCTGAAAGTCTGCTCATGTGTTGGCCTTGTCTAGCTGTCTGTCATCATGCCTTAAGATCTCTTCAGCCCTGATGTGAATATACCATGTATTTATTTCCTTTCTGCTTCTATTACCAGCCGCATTGTTAACAATCTCTGAAGTTGCAGACCAGGCAAATGACAACCTAAAGCAAGGGGTGAGTGTCCCGTCCTTGGATGTCCAATGTTTTCCCTGGACTTCCAGGAATACTGTATGTATATATTATCTTTTATTTACTTCCCTTTTGCTGCAGTTGGCTGTCAAGTGAAACATAGCATTCTTAAGCTGCTATGAGATGCCACAAATCATGTATCAGTGCAGGTAAAATATTAGAAACAATGGTACTTTCTAGGATCTAGGTGAGATATGAGCTGCATTCTAATTGCTTCTTCAGACCTTCCATTTTGCACCCATTTGGGAATCAGTGCAAATTATTGACATTGCACTGTCCTAGACCCCAAAATGCCTATGGTATCCAGCTGTGAGTTGCTTTTCTGTAGTCTACATTAAAAAAAAAAAGTTCTGCAGCAAAAAAATTATTATTCTGACACATCTAGATGCAACAAGCACAGCGGCAAGGGGAAATAAACTTATAAATCATTTGAGTCCACTGTGGAGTCAGCAGGGGGAGAAGGATGCTGTATTTAACAATTCCCCCCATGTTATTTAAGCAATTTTCCCAATACCTTGCAATCATCTTCTGTCACCAAAATACAGGTGTCCACCACCTATTCATCCTGCTTGTTCAATTCCCAGAAGCTTCTATTCTTTTTTCATGTTCCTTTCTTCCACACAGGAAAATGTCACTCGTTCTCTCTCTCATTCTCTCCCTCTGTATCTTACAGGAGAACCTGTTGAGACTGGTCCATATCGAATACAGTGTCGGGGGCAAGAGAGACCTGATCCAACCAGGAAGGGTGAGCTCCCTTTATCCTGATAAGGACATTGTTTTTGCATAAGGTTCAGGCTGTCAGCAATGGAAAGCCTACTGAATGCTTCTAAAGCACACTACTTTAATCATCAGACTGATCTATATTTGGGTCAATAAAAAGCCAAGCTAGGTGACAGTATTCATAGTGTCACTTAAAAGTAGCTCTGATACACATTGTAAAGTACATGGATATAAAGCATCTGTGGATGTGTGGTGAATGGAGCAGGAGTTGGTGTCATGGTTAAGGAAATTAATTTATAAAATGAAGGTTGCTTGCTCAAGGTTGACCTCCTGCTACTGGTGTAGTACCTATGAGTACAGCATTTACCCTGAATTACTGCTGTAAAATACTCATACATATTAGCCATACAAATTAGTGAAGTACAGGTTTTCCTTGACTTACAAAGTATGTGAAAAATGATAGAACAAGTAAATGATAGTAATATTTTTCAAATTATATGACAAAAATTGTCCAAAAGTTCATGTTTAATCATTTCTAGAATTCTAATGAGCATCTTACAGCTAATTAAAGCAAGTATACATGAACATCTTGAAATGCACAATGTATGGTAAAGATAGCGTGTGCCGGCAGTCATATGTCCTTTCCCTTTTAAGGCAGAAGGAACAGAAAAGGGCTATACCACAAACGAGATCCCTTTTAGGTTCCTTTTTTTTGTTTGTTTGTTTTTTGTTTGTTTTTTAGCAGTATATCTTTTTGTCTGACTAAAAACTGAGTTCAGCTGAGATGCACATGTTAACTTTTTGCAGATCAAGGTTGACATCTAGCAATGAGCCCAGAAGATATTCTTCATTAATTAAAATGTCTGCTGAAAGATGAATGGATGCTTAGCTTAATTTAAATCATGTTGTCCTTTGTTTAAGTACTTGATTTATTACTCTCTCATTTTCAATCTCTAATATTTGAGCCTTTACCACCTTTAGTGGATTATTGCTTTATTTTCTCATATGACATTCCATTGCTCACTGTCTCGTTCTTCCACTCACCTTGTGACTGACATGGGTGTTCTATATGTGTTACAGAAGTTTGTGAAGGAGGGCACCTTGATGAAAGTGTCCAGGAAGAGCCGACAGCCCCGGCACTTGTTTCTGGTAACTGTTGCTGCTTTTTTGTGACAGTTTATGGGTGTTTTCTCATTATTGTACACTTGTATTCAAAATTTTCCGATCCTTTGTTTTGCCATGCACTAAAAATATGACAAATTTTCCCACCTTCATATCATTGGCAAGTGTCTTTGAGTAGCAGGTTTCCATCTGCCCACCCCCCATGGTGAATGATGATTGAGTAATGTTAGCCAGTGTAATGGGACCATTTTAATGTGCTGTCTCTGGAGTATTTGTACAGGAATTCAAGTATGTGAAATGATGAATAATTACTCATTCACTATCAGTAAAATCTTGTCCAGGAGGTGTAGGTCATAGCACAAAAATTTTTTGAGTACAGCATGGATTTTAGTTCTTCTTCATCCCACTTGTACACTGCAGCAATAAACCAGGGCGTCAGCATTAATAACACATGTGTGGCTCCACATCTCCCGTCTGCTCTACCTCCCAAATTTGTGCTCCTTCTGTTTTGCCCTTACTGTTGCTGTGCACACATTTACTATCCCCCTGAGCTTGTGAGCGCTGGAGGACAAAGCTAGTCCACCAAAGAGAGCAAACACAGAGCCACACCTGGGAAGCACGCCCAAAGTGAGTTCCCACCCCTGTCCTGCTATGCAGACACAGCACCCTTGTGCTGGACCCACAATGCAACTCCAGGGAGGGACCACATGCCCCTGTCTGTGAAGGGAAGTAGGGACACCAGGCTGCCCCCACCCAATTCCAGGGCTTCTGCGCCCAACCCTGTTATTGAAAGCTGCGTTTCCTGACAGGATGTTTGGTGTGGATTACTGGATGCCGGTTTCCTGTCCAGGTAGTGCACCAACAGGACTGGGAAGGCCAGACACTTTCTTAGACACAAATAGCAGAACTCATTTGCAAGCCAGCGGGAAAGTTGTCTTGTGGAGAGATGACATGTTTTGTAACTGAAGTAATGCAGTGCAAGCATTATGAAGAACTTTACAGTTGCAATGGGCTTCTGAGATTTTATCTTTTTTACAGTCTTTTAGTACTTTTTCTGAAAACATTTGTGTCTTAATGTTCTAGAAAAAAGATAAAGGTTTCTTTTTTAAGATGAAAAAGTTAATGAAGTCTGTTATGATTTCTTGGATTTATGCATAATAAGTATGTTATTTGTTAGTATACCTGTGTAGATCCAACTTGACTTTATATCTAAAGAAACTGGACAGACTGAATTTTTGGGTACAACATACTGACTAATTAAATCTGTTTTTATGCTACTGTAGTATCTGTTCTTCATATATCAGGTGCTATCAGGTGTTAGTTATTCTATTCCCTCTGCACAGAAATGTCAATGTGTCATATATTGGATACATATTACAGACTTGTTTAGAATTGTGTGCAAATCAGGGTCCAATGTATAAGATGTAGTAAGTATCCAAACAGCAGAGTGATGTGTTTGACACTGGACCCATAATGATACCTTTGGGCCTGGAAGGTACAAGAGAGCTGCATGTACAGTATCTCCTGTTGGATTAATGTTTCTAGGAGAGAATGTTTTATGTGAATGAATAAGTGAAGATAGATAACAGAGACTGAGCATGGATTAGTGGAATGATAAAGAGAGGAGAACTAGGGGGAGATGCAAGTCAGTGGGTAACACTGAGCAAAGCCCTTGGACAGTGAGTTGGTGTCCTTTTAGACTAAAGTGGCAGAGATTTGTCTGACTTTGTTCCTGCATGCCCTTCTCAACCCAAAGGAATACATAAGAATTCCTGGATGCTTATTCGTGAACAAGTGGATGGATGGTGCACGTGATTTATTCATGGCAAATGATCTCATTCCTTTTGTTTGCATCTAAATTCAATACTAGCTTGAAGTGTGTAATTGGGCTTACAGAAACATTTTGTTTGTGTGAAATATATTTTAAGAACAACTGCTAAGATTTCCACAAGCCAGGCAAAAATGAATTATTCAAACTACAGTGCCACCAAAAGGTGAAATTTAATACAGCAGAAGAATTTACTTTGTTGAACAAAAACAGAATCATTCAGTTCTTCTGGACTTCAGTCTTAACTTTATTGAAAAGGACGATAACCTGTAAACTGGCATTAGTTGAGTTATGCAAACGTGCATTGTTATCTTGTGGGATACTACATCTATCATTTGTGAATACAAGGCATTTGTAGTGATTTTTAGTAAAAGTCCCTTTGGCTTTGTTTTACAGATGAGTGATGTCCTACTGTACACCTTCCCACAGCAGGATGGCAAATATAGACTGAAGAACACACTCTATCTCACAGGAATGAAGGTCAAACCATGACACTCTATGTGCCACCCGCCATCTGACATCTTTTTGTGCTTCCAAATATATGCCTTTTACCGTGCATACTCTGCTGCTGAAAATAACTGTCCTTTCATGCATTTTATACTATTATATGTTGTCCTTGTATATTTGAGCAAGATCTGTCCGTGATGTTTCCCATTTCTGGCTTCAGGTCAGCAAACCCATCCTGGAAAATGTGCAGTATACCCTGATGATTGAGGTGAACGAGATCTCTATTACCTTGTCGACCAGGTGGGTCATAAGTGTCTCTTTGTCAACAGCCTAGGATCCAGTCGAAGGTGCTGCTCACTTCTGGTATAGCCACTTTATGACATGAACGCTCTTTGTGTTCATGTAGCTCAAGCAGCGAGCGTGATGACTGGTTCCACACCCTGACGCACACTGTGGATGATCATTCCAGGGGGCTGGGGGCATTTAACAGTTCCACTGGTGAGGTGAGCAGGCTGTGTGTCTGAAAGCATTGGTGTGGCCTCTTCAGGTTGCATGGTTTGCACTCACGACGCTGTTATGCAGTCTCTGTAAGAGGCACGACAGCTCACCCTACCCCTTCCAAAACAGGCCAGGGAGAAGATTCTGATGTCCTTGGGGGAGAAGGCACCAACTCTCGTGCCCGTGTCCCATGTGATGATGTGTATGAACTGCACTTCAGACTTCTCACTGATGTTGCGCCGACATCACTGCCATGCTTGTGGGAAAGTGAGTTCTAGAGCTCATTCCCTGACCCAAGGAGAGGAGACTGACCAAATGCAGTCAGAGATAATGGTGGTGAAGCCAGGTGTTAAACATGTTTCGCTTGTGTTTCTCCCAATATGCCCACAGATTGTCTGTCGGGGTTGCTCCAGGAACAAGTACCCTCTCAAGTACCTCAAAGACAGGATGGCAAAAGTATGTGACCACTGTTACATGGAGCTGAAGAAGCGAGGTAGGTTGCTCTGGATTACACTCCCACATACTGTGTGTGTGGCCACATTTTAATACAACAGTGAAGAGGGGTAACTCTTGAGCAAGATCTGTCCGTGATCTGTCTTGTGATCCCACAGGGGGGGATGTTGCTGAGGCGAGCCCTAACGCCAGTCCTCGCACTAACCGTGTAAGCCGGCCCCTCTCCGCCGTCTTCCAGAACATTCACCCTCCCAACCTTTGGAGGCAGAGAAAGACAACGGCAACACTGAACCAGGTAAACAAGTCCATTCTGCTGGACTGCTTTTGCTCTTCTGCACTCTATCAAACAAAGCATTACAGCTTAGAACCACAACAAATACAGATATACTGGTTCTGAAGCTATGAACTTAGTTACTTCCTTAGTTATTTTTGAAGAAAAAAACTTTCCAGTTTCAGGTTAAACTGGTGCCTCAGCTCTACCGAGGGGTATATTTGAATATAGGTTTGAATCTATCCCTCTGTACAGTTTGCATGTTTTCCCCATGTTTCCTCCCACAATCAAAAGACATTTGAGGAAGAAAACACTGGCAACACCACTTGTGAAACGTCCTTTACTGTGAAAACCACTCAAGTTGGTGCCATGAGTCAATTTTAACTTAATGACACTATTTTTTTCCATTGCATTAGGATGAATGAGTTACAGACAGACTGCTGTTAGCCCCAGCTGCATTTATAAGTTGTATATGTAATTAAAGTATAATGGAAGGAAACATCTGGCTTATGGTGGTTTTGCCCTAGTAGAGTCTGAACTTCTGTCTGTGTTGACCAGAGTCCTGCAGAGACTGAAGGCTCCACCACAAGTGGCACACTGCATCATTGCAAGAGAAGCAAGAGGAACTGGAAGAGGTTGTGGTTCCTTGTCAAAGACAAGGTACAATGTACCTCCTGGGACCGTTAAGTAGAGGCGTTACTGAGTCTCCTCTCCTGTCTTTTGCAGGGTGTGCGAAGCTACCCAAAACAATACTCACACCTCCTGAGATAACCACTTTCCACATAGAGGAGGTGTTTGAACACCTCCATGTGCCTAAGCAGTTACTCACTATAGCATGCTTTTCTGTGGTTGTCCAACTGAGATGGGCACTCTTAACTTGCTGCATTCCTGTTTGGTGTGAATAATTTTTGTGTAATTTTTTTTCTCTCTGTTTTAATCTTATGTGCTAAAATACTTATTTTTAGAAGGATGTGTGTGGGGGATGACACCCTTAGCGATGTCACTGCTTTATGTTTGAGGTTACGATGGATCATATTGAGGTCTGCCTACTTTCTTCTCTTGTGCTGCAGGACAAAATAGCTTCTGAGAGTCTTCCCCTGCTGGGTTTCACAGTGAAGCTGCCTGACAGGCCTGGGGGTGAGGAGGCCAACCACGTCTTCCCGCTGTACCATAAGAAGAGTTTGTACTGCACCTTCAAAGCCGAGGACAACAGCACGGCACAGAGGTTCGTCTGAAACAGGCTGTCAGCTCAGCCTCTCTTTTCTACTTCTGCTCATTGTCTGGGACACCAGACAGTCAGTGCTTCGTGAGGCTGCGCTTTGTATCCGTTTTGTACTCGTAGCTCCCTGGAATTTACATAGAATGACTGCAGGAGCAATTGAAAATGTTCAAAATATGAAAATGGAAGTAGTACTCTTGGGTTGTGTTACAATAATCCATTGTTTTGTTTACTTCACTGATTTGCTGATTTCTATGACCCAGAATAGTTCTTAGTCTTTATTTAAATGCTTGGTTGAGTGCTCGGCTGTATGGTTGCTCAGCGAGTAGTATTTCAGGATCTGGGCTGTTTGGGTGTAGGTTCAAATCCAGTCCACTTTGTCTGTTCTCTCCATGGTGTGTAGGTTTCCACAGTCTACACATACGTGTTTCTGGTTGTTTGGCTGCTTTAAACTGCCTACACTGTGTATAGTTTCATATTCTGGTACCCAATGACTCCAGGACAGGCTCTGGTCCACCCTGACCAGGATACAGCAGTTTAGGATGATGGATGGATGGTTGTGTGCTAGTGGGTATAGGCGTGATCATCATCATACACATAACTAATCTTATTTTTCTGAGATTGTTATGAAACAATAATAGAATAATAGACTGGTAAGGAAACATGCATACAATGAGCTGGAATAATTGCAATCAGTTATTCTAATGTGGGGTGGGGGCTTTTGAAATAATGACTCTTTTTGTTTTGCATTACAGATGGATTAATGCCATAGAGGAGGCTACAGTTTTATAGCAGTCACCAACATCATCATAACCATCAAACTGATCCTCACTTCCCATGTGGACTTCTGATCTCACTCTGGTTCATGGGTCTCTGCTCCCTTTCACCACATGGTTATAGTTCAGAAGGCCTGAATGTAAAAAATAAGAAAAAAATTGTTATTTGCATATTGAATGGCCACAGACTGCATACGATCTCTTACAGTGTGATATTATACAGAAAAAAGAACTAGTCAGCATTTTGATGTTTTAAGGTGTGGCAGCATGTGGCAGGATTTCTCACCGAGCTTAGATTTCCACTTAATTTTTCCCAATATTCTGAATTGTTTTTTGGGGACTAATACAATGTGGATATTATAATAACCCAAAATCACAGGCAAATCATTTTCAAGAAAAATTCTATTATTCCTCAAATACTGTGTTGTTCAACTAACCATGTTGTACAAACATAATTTAAATATGTTATTTGTTTTATTTTGAAGCTGCTATTTATTAGTTCATTTAAGCATGAATGGAGTCTGATTTAACTGGTTTGCCACAGTATTGGTCACTCACTGGAGAACGCAGGGGCATCAAGCTGTCCCAGGTGGGACTCCTTAGTCGCGTTTCTGACGGGAACTAATTAATGCCGCGTAGTTCTTGTTCCAGGGATAATTCAACCTAACACAAGATTAAACTCTCCCTTCCCAGAGCACCAGTACTAACACTGCTCCCACACCACTGAATTCCTTGATGCTTCCTCAGGTAGGCACCTTCATTTCTGGCAGAGTTCCTCACTTGCTCACACTGCTGTTGAAACGTCGTCGTCAGTCAACAGTTTTTAAATGCAATCTAAATTCCTGCCGCAATCTAGAGTCAGAATGAATTAAAGAAAATTAAATGAACACAGAGGGGAACAAAATTTGATCATGCACCTGCCCAAATGGCAGAGAAAGATAAAAGAGAAAAATAAAAAAACATGGCTAAATATTTTATTGCTCAAGGTTGTGGGGTACAACAGTCCTCAGGGCAAAAGGGGGAACATATTTATATTTGCCCTACATGTCTATTCTAGTCCCCATGTCAAACGTCCACTGTGCATGTTTATTTTTACCTCTGCATTTGCAGTTTATTAACCACTTTCACATCTTCTTCTGTAACCCATATGTGTCACTGAATATTTGTTAGAATATAAATGGCCTTGCTGAAGACCCTACAGTCTAGCTAAGATTCATCATGTTTTGCTGCACATTGATTCCCTCCATGACACCTCTAGACTTGCAGCACACATTTTACAAGCAGAACAAAAAACCTGCTTGACTCTCAAAGTCAGGAGTAAGAAAAATGCTTTTATCGGGCCTCTTTTTGTGAGGATTATTCTGTGCCCAACAACATCATCCACCTGCTGTCCTTGTACCCACGGATGCAGTCTTTTATGTCTAAGATTTATATTCGGTCAATCTTACATGTTCATTTGAGAGCTTATTCTGGAACATTCACTATATTACAGGATTGTTGGTTGACAACTCACAGCTGGAGATCGCGAGTTTGTAAATAATTTCATGAGCCTGTCTAGGACTCCCTTGAGAACATATGTGCTACACAGGACCACAGTGAGAAGCCAAAGGGTTTGTCACAATACTGAAGCCAAAGAGGCTGAATCACTGGAGAGGAGGATGAAGGAAGAGTGCAGATCTGCGGTTTTATTGTCCTACCTTCTGGCTCTACCTTTTATTTATGATTTTTCCAGTTTTTAGTAATTGCAAGCATGTTTTATACTGTGATGTTTTTTTTTTCCACCAGAAATGTGTTATTTAATTTTTTCCTGTAGTGAGCTGAAGATGGCCAGGTGTAGTTAGAGATACCAGATGCATCTGAAGGAGTGGTACACTAGCTGGACAAACTATACTTTGCTGACTGTTCCACTTGTTAAGGACATCTGCATTCTTTAACCAAGAGCTCAGTGAAGATTTGGTATATTTTTATGTTATACTAGGTGCCAAAATGTGGTTAGACTGTACAGTAAGTCTTCTGGACACAGAACTGGGTCTTAATCATGGAGTCTTAATGGCAAAGGATCTACATGGAAGACAGTTCTTGCCATGCTCATGTTTTATGTACTGTACTTTCAAAATTTCCTTGGAAAATGTAAATATATACATATTCAAAAAAATGCATTTATGTTACTTGCACTGACCAAAAGAAAATAAAAAATATGCATAATTCTAACTGTAAAATGTCATTTTGCTAATCAGCATCAATTTTTATGCGCCGTATTTTGGGCTGTTTCAGTCATCCATCTGTCCGTCCGTCCATCCATCCGTCCCATCCATTTTCGTTGACCACTGACCCTGAGGGGTCCCGACGGGCCGGAATCTGCGCCAGAATCAGTGGCCCCCTGGGTGTGAAAGTGTTCTGTGCTCTTGGTTGGGGCAGCAGTCCATTGTGGTTTAATCATTTGCTTATTTATTTGCATGTAATGAATGTGTAAAAAAGGGGGAAAACAAGAAAAATATGGGATTTTGTTGCGGGACCTGCAATACCGACTCGATGGCACTTAACAACAACAGCAACAAGTAGGTCTGTTTCGTATTTATAGGAACAATGTCAATGCTGTGACTGGCCAGAAATGTCTAGAAGCCCAGATGATTGTTTGTATGTCAATTATTCATTTTTACCCGAATGTTTTAGCATCTGCAGAACTGAGTTTTTACAGCAGGGTAGCACTTATGCAAAATTCAAGTAATCTAAAAAAAAGGCGTTTGTCTTTTGTTCTGAGAGTTCGTTTGCCGATTATTTTACATTTATTTGCTTTGCAGATTTATTTTCCTTTGAATGATGTAATGAACTGCCAACATGTAGTGGAAACGTGCCTCCGCCAGGGGGCAGCAGACGCAAGATGACACTTTTGAGCGGTCGCTAAACGAAATTGCTTATTTTATTTGTATTACATTTATGTTAACGAAAAGAAACTATTCACTATGAAAAGGCAAATATCTAGCTTTTGTAACTTGTTGACTTAACTTGGTACAACATTTAGTTCATCTCATTCATTTAGAAGTTTAGTCACATTTATGAAAATAAGGTCCTGCCATTATTACCATTAGTAATAGACCAACATATATATTTATGAAAATATTAAAATATGGATGATTATCCTTAGTCAGATAGACAAACAGATGTACATTTAATATAGGTCAAATATTTGGATCCTTTTGAAGATTCCTGTAAAAAAAAAGATTAATGAAATCCTGTGAAATAATGATGTGCATTTTAATTACGAGTTCCTTGACAGGCCAATCTAAAAGCAGGGGGGAAAAAATCACACATATAAATATTTAATGATGTGGGGGGGCTGCAGCAAAATATTTTTGCCCACTTATTTTTATCTCTGCATTATTAATGGCTGTGAGTTAAATGGGACGCAGGAGACAGCTTCCAGGAAATTTCCTATGAAAAGGGATTGGTTGGGTCCCGCATCGTTGTGGACACACAAGCATTTTATCCAGGACAACAGGGAGGGACACGGAGGGAGAAAAGGCCAAGGCTGCTCCGTTTCTTGGGCTCCCTGGTGTTCGGCTGACCCAGAACTGAGCGAGAGGGAGAGGGAGGGAAAGGGCGGAAAAGTTTGTTTCCTGAGGTGCTTGAAAGTTACAGACACCTTGTTCCATTTAACACTGCACAATTTGTTCTCTCTTTCCCTCTCTATCCATCTATCTGACTTCCATTTTCTGGATTTTGACAGATGATTTATGACTTGTTTCCCGTGGAGGCCTGTTTCATACTTAACCACCACCGTTGGAGCTTTTATCATTTATAAACTCTGAATCCATTCCTTCTCATCATGTCTTTCTGTGTAATGTTTTAAAGGGAAATAAAAAAGTAGAAGCTACGGTTTCTGTAATCTCACGGTGAGTATAATGCAAGACTTTGAGGTCTTTCGTATCTCTGGTGGAGGAAATGGCAAGAAGGGGAAAAAAAACTTGCGACAACCAACATTTAACAGGCAATGCTGGTGCAAACACAAACAACATTTAAAGTTTCTAAAACTATACTTCCAGTTTTTCTACTTTTTTTTGCCTTCTGAAGCAGAATGACACCTGATGTTTGTGATTTTAAAAATCATAATGGTTTGAACAGCCTGAACAAATTTCTTGGGTAAAGGTTTACAACTGAACGAAAGTATAAAAGTGAACGGTGTTTGTTCAGTCAATTCTTCAGATTTACAGTATTTTATGTTGCTTAACAGTGTTGTATAGTTGGAGCTGAAAGTCCAGCAACTGGGGGAAAGTTTTCCTCCGCAGTTGTATGAGTCATTACTTATCGTCGGGTGGATGGGGTATCAACATATAACTCATAATTTTCCAAGACAAACAAACTTATGCAGTTCTGCCGCATTCCTTTGAGGTGATGTCCGAAATATATTTCCAATCATGTGACTTGTCACATAAACAAGGCTTATTCTGTCCAGTTTTTAATAACCCAAGCAAATACAGGGCTAACAAGGGCCAGGGTAAGACTTGGTTTTATGTATAAAATCCAAATTTATGTACCTGTTAAAACAGGTGCTTACATGTCATTATCATCACCTCCAAACATGAGGAAATACTGCTTTTCCTTTTTTGTTTATTATGCTCAGAATCAAAGGGCAAACAGGGCCAGGAGAGCAAAGTCTGTGAAAACGTAATCATCCTCTTCCTTTAGTTCAGTCCCACCAAGCGTCTCACACATACTCTGTGCCCTTCCCTCATGAGCAACACTTCCACAGCGTGTTTCGTGTCGCTATGTTGACCCAGTGAAGTGTCATGCCCTCAAACAAACACTGTGATCGCTAAAACTATTAAGCTTATGTCTACATACAGGTGCCATTACAAACTGTCATTTACTTCCATAGTAATGCATTCCAGGAAGTACTTCTTGTTCACACAAGAGAAACAATATTTTTAAAAAGACATGGAAATCCTAAAATATGATTTGTTATGTTTTACTTGTAGATAAAGGTTGTTTGATGTATAAAAAATACGCGTCTAATTTGAGCCAACATCCCACTTCACCCGTATTGGAAACCGAAATGTTTTGTACTCTGCTGCATATTGCGCTGAAACTTAATACAAATATAGTTATTTATTAATTGTTAATTATCATTAATCATTAGTAAATGCCAACCTGTAAAAGTGTCTTACTGAATGACATAAATGTACATCTATTGTCCTTAACTGCTTAATGTTGGTCAGGGTCATGGTGGAGTGGGGCCTATCTTGGAATCACTGGGCACTAAGCTATTGAACAACACCCCCCAGCAGACATTATGAGCAATACAGGGTGAACAAGTAATAGGAAATACATCTTAGGACTGTGGGCAAAAACCCACACAGACACGGGGAGAACGTGTGAATGCTACACGGACTGAGCCGGATTCAAACCTACACCCGACCAACCCAACTGCTATGAGGCAGCAGCACAACTCCCTGCACCACCCCGAGAGAAAAATGTAAGTAAAATTATTTTAATACATGGGGTTGTTACTGTTTTATCCACCTGTTGATAGCTTGTGCTGCTGATCTCAATAACAAAGCATAAAATTATAAGGCCTACATTTGAAGTAGAACTTCTAACTCACTTTGAAGCTTATTATTACAGTTTAACATGATTGTGGTTATTAGGCACAAATCCACCAGATCTTTAGTAAATTGCTAACTGTGTTAAGAAATAAAGGCAAACATATGAACAGGATAAAGGGACGATGCTGCAGATTTTGCTTTAAAGCTCAGAAAAAAGATGGCACTGTCTTTAAACAAAGGACAAAGAGACAAAGGGGGAATATAAATGATCAAGGCTTGACATTTCTGGGTCTGCACTTCATCTGCACACGGCGCAATCCTTCCGCAATGCAGTGGGGTGAGGGATGTAGCTCCGATCCACTGCGTCTGTGTCCCACTTTACCTGGTCTGCTTGCACTGCGTCTCAGAGGTCAGGTGGTTTCAGGTGAAACTGTTGCGCAGAACATGAGAGGGCGTTGCCTGTTTATGCTGTGCTCTCTTCACACAGTTGGACGCACACAGTGTTCGGGTACAACTAAGTGAATCCGTCGAACAAATTAGGAGGCATCTTCAGGATTCAGCTCCAAATCACAATGCCACACTCTGACAAACTGATGTACAAAGTTTGATTCTTCCCATAATGTACAGTTGTTGTGTTTATCACCTCTTCATATTTATTACCTTTTCTAATCTGCAGGAGACACACAAGTAAGAATGTCACTGTATTACGTACACACACACCTTTCCTACCTTAGCAATACTCTTTCTGATAGCTACCTCTGGGCACACCTCAAAGGAAAACTAAAATATTCAAGTTTGCTTGGAACCTGAAACTTGACAGAGATGAACTGATAATGATGGAGAAGGGTTTTTGGCTGAGCTGTGAATACATGTATTTAGAGCTACTATACAGGTAAGTAAACAGAGAGGATGAGTAAACAGAGATTCACATGACTGCCGCACCCAGTGTGCCAGGCTGACTGCAGCGTTTACAGCAATAATACTTAAGCCCTACCCCCACAGGTTCAGGTACGCAAAGGCCAAAGTGTGACACTGCCACACACCACACACACAATAGGGAATTCCCGTGCCTTTAAAAGGACCTGAGGAATGGGTGTTTCGCATGTTAGAAACAGTACTAGAGAAACATACACGGTCATACTTTCCAGGTTTCGTAAAAACTTCCTGCCTGTAAGCACAGGGACAGGTTTCTGTATTTTCTTTACGCGCTATTTAAAGTCAAAGTGTTTCGGGTTTACTGGTTTACTCTCTTGTTGGTATTCATCACAACACATTTAGAAGCACGGGCTACTGTCACAGAGTTTCAGAGTTCAAACAGCCAAACTGCTTATTACCTGGTGGATACTGATCAACAAATGAGTAACAGATTTAGGATACAACATACAACAGAAAAAAATTTTGTTTAGATAGAATAATGTACTAAAAAGGAATACTAATACTATTTTCCTGACCAGGATATGCAGTTAAGGATAATGGATGGAAAGATGGATGGATGATGAAGACAGATGAATGGTGTCCTTTTTTATTAGGAATGACACTACATATCGGTAAAATATAAAATTTAAAAGTTTTTCTGTTGATACCTCTTGTCAAGCCAGCAAATACAAAAAAGTAGTTTCAAGTATATTTGGTGTCTGCTGGAAATGAAGTTCAAGATGATAAGAAGATCACCTTGAAGATCCTGAGCACCTTGGTCCAATTTGTAACTGTGCATGCACACATGTGCTGACAGAGGCACGGCAAGGAAAAAATGCACCGTTATTATCTTCACAAGCACCATGTTCACAACTCTCTTGCATCACTGCTACACGGATGAAGGAAGTTAACTAGCCATTAAAGGAAAGGATTTGGGCATAACGGGTACATTTTTCATGTGTGACGTGTAGCACAGATTATAAAATGAAATACACAAAGGTCATCTACTGTCTGTGGGAGATAAGTATTCAACAAAGTGACAATAAATATATACTGTATAACTGACTAGATTAGAAGGAAGTACTTGCTTCTTCTTAGTGTGTAATTTTTAATATCATTTTATGTTGATGATGCATCTATTTAAATTGCATCAGACCTGCAGAGAAATGGGTTATACAGCTGGGTATTTTTTACTGGAGCAACTCAGCGAAAGAACTCTGCTCAAGGGTAGTACAGCAGGTGGGATTCAAACCTGGGTCCTTCAAGGGTTTCAGCTCTAACCTCTACGCACCTGCTGCCACCTAAAAAGATGTTGGGTTGTGAATATTTTGTTACATGAAGTTGCTGAAGAAATTACACCTTTATGTGGACAGGAGACAGACCTCAAACTGCAAGTTTCTAAAGGGCTTTCAGCATGTCCTGTTTGTGGGTCTCATCTTACGACACTGGTGTGTGTTACAGTGTCAGTTAAGTTCTTATATTGACACAAATAACTTTTAGACTGACGTCTTATTTGAAGTCAGATTAATGTGTACATTGTCCTCTTTGTGTCCCATACTGTATAGTCTCTGAGACAATTATCTTTGGCATCAGTATGACTTGCTAGAAGGTGTGAACCCACAACCTTCCTGTGTCTGCAAAGACACTTGATCCACCAGGGTGTTGACACTGTGCGTCAATGCTACAGTCGGGGTCGTGTGCAAGGGACTGTGACTCTAAGGAAGACAACATTTGCAGACATTTTAGGCAGGACATAAAAGTGCAATTTTGCCTTAGACAACTGGAACGGCAGGTGCCCGTCGCCCCCCACCACCTCGTCCCTGCCATCCTCTGCATGGTCATCCCTGTAAATGTGACACTGAGTGGTACATAGGCCTACTAGTTGACTGCAAGGGGGGAAGTGTGGCTAAATCTGCATTTGGTATCTGATTGTATCATCTTGGCTGCACAAAAAAGTGAAGTCTTTTGCTGCAACAACTGTACTTTTTAATTACAGAAATATGCCCTTTGCTGCATTAGAAATTGTTGAAAGTAACTTTCAGCAAAACTGCTCTGCAATGCAGCATGATGAAATGTGGGACAGGAGCTGCGGTCCCGTAGCTGCACGTCGAGGAGGGACGGCGAACGGTGCCTCCAGGCCTTTGTTCATTTCCAGTTTCCGGTTTCATGTTTTAATGTCCTGCAGAACATTTTGCACATGTTGAGCCGTCGTCCACATTTTTCAGCTTTTAGACAGCCTAAGCTATTTTAAATTTACACTGAACTGTGACCTCCTTGTGTTTTAAGTGAGGTCATGGAAAATATAGTTGTTTTTTTTTTTTTAAAGTGGAAAAATATAAATTGTGGAAAAATGTCTGGGGATCGCTGGGTGGATGTGAGTACAAAACTGCAGTATATTTCAGCTGCTAACACTAATAGAAGTAGCCCGGCCTTCTTGATAGAAACCAGAACAGTGAATCGTCTGCGGAGTGTCGCTTTATTGGCTGCGGAAAGTGTTTCTGCTCCATCAACCCTATAGAAGTGCTATGAAAATATTGAAAGTGGGCTTAGGCAGGCAGGTAATGCACCTTTTGGCAGAGTGTGTGTGTATGTGTGTGAGAGAGAGAGAGAGAGAGAGAGAGAGAGCGAGAGGGAGCACCTGGTTGACGTCACCCCTCGCGCACAGTGACAAGCCCGCGTAGCGCGCGCCACTTCCTCAAACGCGCGGCGGAGTTTGTCGAGGCGAAGAGGCGGTCGCAAGAAAGTCGCCGTTCCCTGCAAGACGGCGTAAGTAGGAAGGAAAAATGGAGCTTTAACTCGCACTGAATGCGGCTTCCTGTTAGAAAGTGGACAGTGGAATGATTAAGGAAAGTCCAGCACTCGCGAAACACACACACACACCCGCACTGTAGTCAGGGCACAGTAAACTTTACGTGCAGCTCTCGACGACCAGCTTGTGTTTGACGGCAAACCACTGGACCTACAGAGATTTCGTGACTTTGAAGTAAATATCAGCCCCTTGTAAAGTTTGAAAACAAACTTTCGAGACGTTTTCTGTTGCCTTCTGAGTGGACAGGGGACACCGGAGGACAGGTGGAAAACACACTCTGTGTGTGTGTGTGTGTGTGTGTGTGTGCGCGCGCAAGAGAGAGAGAGAGGGAAGCAAACGGCTCGATGTGTTCGCTGGAAAGAAGGGCAGTAGGATGTACTATGTAAGTTTTATAATACGTTATAGTTAAGCCTTGCAAGTGTAGCGAAAACTTTTTTAAGCGGCGACTTTTTAAAAACGTGCCGTTGTGTTTCTGAAGGTGTGCGGCTTCTCGGGGGTGCGAAAACTTTGCGAAAACCGCGGTGCGGTACTAGTGGGCGCCGCGAGACGGGTTAGAACACACACTTCCGCCCCTTTTCCGTGTTTTGATGGATCGCCTTTCCCCCCCGTCACATGATGCCGTGTGTGTATGTAACGTGTCGTCAGCTCACTACTCCGGAGCCGAATTCTAATCTCGACAGTTAGGTGAGTTTTCTCTTTCTCTCTCTCTGTGTGTGTGTGTGTGTGTGTGTGTGTGTGTGTGTGCGCGCGCGCCCCCGCAACAAACATGTTCCTGCTTGAGAGCTGCTGTGCACTACAGGAATGTGGAACGTTATTTGTGTTGCTGGGAGTTCTGTGGACAGGAGTTGACACTTGATAAAACTCCCTGTAGAAAAACTCCCGCTGGCTGCTCCTTGCTCATCTGTGTGTGACTTGACTTTTTCTTCGCTATCCACCACTTGATGCTGTTAAGGTGTTCTGTAACCCACAGAGTCGCTGTGAATGCTCTCTTTGTGCTGAAGAACTCTGACAAGGAAGCTGAGTGTGGTGACCTCTGCTCCTGTAGAAAGGCTGAAATAAGGTGGCAGCTTGGTCTTCTGTTCATAGTATTGTCCTCACACATGCGGCGTGCGCTGTCTGTGGGAGAGTGTGTTCAGCATGTGGAATTGTGTGTCTGTGAGGGAGTGTGTGCTCAGTGCGTAGAGTCCTTTATGGTATAGCCAGGGCATACGGACATTTTACTGGCACTGCCGCAAAGGGAATGCTCTTCTTTCCTCTTTCCGTCCCACTGTTTGCGGTCCCCTTGCAATGGATCCACACAGTATTGATCAAGAATTGGGCGCAAATTCAGAGTCCTAGATCTGATGAGTTCTATTCTAATGCCCAGCAGTAGACAGTTTTTTAGACTAACAGTAAAATTTTGATCATAAGAGTTCTTCCTCAGTTGCATATTAACCTGGAAGATCAAAACCCCATATTTAAAGTGAGATTTGGCACAATTTTAGGTGAAACAGCATTGCTGAACATGGCTGAATATTGCATTAATTTGAACAGTTGTTCAAAATCCAGGCTTTACACATGGTGCATCTTGTTGAACCATTAAATTATATGCACAATATGTGAAAAGAATGGGGTGATATGAATGTCATGTTTTATATCTTGGGCTCCTAAGTTCACCTTTACTAGATGTCCTTTTTTTCCTTAGACAAAGAAAAACAAACATGGGTGTGCCACCTGGATTGAGGTGTTACCTCCTCATCAGTTGGTGAAACTTGTTACCCAGGGTTACTTATACTGAGTTGATAAAACATTTAGCTAAATGGATATGTCTAATTGTGATGCAACACTTTAGCTTGAATAATGGTATGGATATGAAAATATTTCATTGTACCTGATTGTCTGTAAATAACATGTCCTATTTGGGCATGTTACTGCTTTTTTTTTTTTTTTTTTTTAAATATGTCATTCAGAGCCATCTTTGCTGGTGAGACATGCTCACTACTCCATGTTTACTGGTATGACAAGTAATTGAAAACTGGCTGCTAGGTTGGTCCCCGTTATTGCGTACTGCACCAAGCAGCTCCCACTGTCATCACACCCCATGGGATGGTTTCCATGAGGTGCTGAACACAGCTGGTTTTTGGTTGTTTGCGTTGTGCTCGACCAACCCTATTTCCCCTTCATACATACGTTTCAAAGAGTTTTGGTGTCATCGGCACCTGTGTGCCTTGCCATATGGTTTGACCCACAGACATTTTTGGTCTCAAGCTTTGCCACCAACTACTTGAGATCAGATTACAGCATGTGATCCAAGATGATCATGATAAAAGTAATGAGAAGCTTTCAATGATTGTTGCTCAGCTACTCCTTTCTCTGAGTCATTATAGGAACAGTAAGGTTATTGGAGAAAGCTCTGTCTGTCTTTTGAAGGCAAAGTGTCAAGTCATGCAGTGGAATTGGTCCGTGGAAGTTTATTTTCTTCCATTTCTCTAACCCTCCAGTCTTGGGCTTTGTCTGCTCTAAATTGGTATGTTTTGGAGAAAGGGGAGGGCGAAAGAAAGTTCCTGTTTCTTTGTTTGTTATTTGCATTGAGATGCAGCGTTGAGCCACAGCACTGAAACACCAATGTGCGTTGCAAAGAGGAAGTGATCAGTGATGATTCCTTTTGCTAGGTTCTGTGAGTAGTACAGCTGAACTGACCTGTGTACTTATGTTCTGATGTATCTCTTGGATTGGTGTGTCTTAATTTGCTTTTTGCTTGTAACAGTAAATATCAGGCATCTGGGTGAGAGAACAAGCAATTTTTCAGTCCAGGCGTTAGGATTGTAATTACTTCACTTTCCTCTCTGCCACTGTGTGGTAATCCCCAGTATGACAAGAATACCGCAGACGGCCTCAAGACTGCTTCTAAATGTCACTGTTGCACTTTGCTGTCCTCCTCAGCAGACTTACTGGAGGTCTTCCTCTCAGCCATACAGGCACATGACACTCGCCTGCCATAATGTGTCCTTTGCTGCCAGGGATTCCAGCATGCTGTCAATCTGCTGTTATGTGTGCTGGATCTCTGTGTTTGATGTTCTTGGATTTAAGGTCTTTATAGTGTTGTGTGGATGATCTTCAGTGCTTATACTGCAGCGATCTGCTCTGACGTTATTTTCTTTTGACAGAAGGGTCTCAGGGCTTGAGCCACTACTGACAAACTGATTTTTCTTCCCTTGCTCAACTTCTTTTGGAGGAATAAAATATGAATACTAATTGCAGTTTTTGTCTCTGTTTTCAGTGATTTGTAAAATGATGGCTTATTTAAAAAAGTATAAAGACTAGTAATATTGACCAGCCTTAACATTCATATTTTATAGATTCTAAACCTGTTGATATAGAATATTTTATATATATTTTACAATCTTTTATTTAAGTGTATCTCTTTTGGCATTGAAAGATTTTTTTAAAAGAATAGTTATTTAATTAGGTCAGTGTCAACTGTTGTCTTTAAAAGTTAGTTATTTTAATGGAAAAATAGAATTTGATGTTGGTCCATGAATTTGGATTCCTGTTCCACCTCAGTGACATGACTCAATGGGCAAAGATCTGTTGTTTGAACTTCATACTCATTTGGGGGCTTTGTAGTGTAGAATCTCTGAGTTTAGCACTAGCCTAAAAAATACATTTTAGCCATCTATTTAGACCATATTGACATGCTGTCAAATGCTAACCACTAGCACTATCACTGATTTAGCCATTTACCACAGGGGTCCCCTGTATGGGTTTAAACCGGAAGTTTAACACCATGTTTGCTCACTGATTAATTTTAAGATCAAGTTGGTGGCATGTAAAGCTATTTAAAATGCTTTCATTGGTGGAACGTGGCTCTGTATCCACACTACTCCTTTGACATCCACCCTATACCCCATTTTGTGGGTTTCTTTGGAGTGCAGCTCTACCACAACCAAAACAGATATGTGTTTGAAATAATTATAGTTTCATCTGCTGATTTTAAATTTAGCTTTTGAACAGGTTGAAGCAGCAAAGGTTGGTCAGAACAATAGTAACTAGTCTGACTGATTGAGAGTGGGATTAACCTGACTGTGAGTCTCTGTGGGGTCTGGGAGTTGGCCGAGGACAGCTTTTAGCCAATCGATAGGGCTTTATGATCAATACCGGCTGACTGGCCCTCTGTGTGAGTCTCTGTGCTTTGCAGCACCGCAGGGCTGTGGACACATTGTGTTCTACACTAAGGTCACACGCTGTGCTCCGATAACCTTGAGACCACCACATGGCCCTCCTGCTGCGCTGAAATCAAAACTACAGCCTGGAGCTCGGCTACAACATTTCCACTGCTTTTCCACTGTGTCTGTGACATAAACAACTGTAGCAGCTGCACAGCTACCGCATGTATCTCCAATTCACCATGTCTGTCCTGTAATCAGCCTGTGAACATGTGATTTCTGCTATATACCATCTCCGGACTGTGTTTTCCTTTCCTTTTCTTTCTGTTTCTTTTGCATACTTTTCAGTAATCACGAATTTTCTTGGCTGTGGCCTTAGTTTGTTTTACATTCTCCCTTTTCCCCAGACTGCCTTTGTCCAGTTACTTTCCACTGACTTGTATTTGTTTGCCCTCCTTTTGCACTAGTACCGCCTTCCCAGAGAGCCTGTGAAAGGTTTGTAGCATTTAGCCATTAACTGGTTCAGCTGCTGGTGTGCTACTGAATTCTACAGAACTCATGAATGCTTTTTTTGTACAGTAGTCCATAACCTGTTTAAGTAGGTATTTGGAGATTTATGTGTGCCATCTGTATGCATTGCACTTATTCTTTACATTAAGCATTAAACCTAGCATAGGCTCGTACTCCCCCCACACCCCTTGCATGAAGGCAATGTGGATAAAATGGGCCTTGGATTTCAGCACAAGAGTGCTTTGTATGGTCCAACAGTGGTGTACTGAATTACAGATATATTGTGGGCTGTTTCATTTACACTGGGCAGAAGATGGATGTGTTAATTTTCAATTCCTCCCTTCCTTAACCCTTTCCAGAGGTTCACCATTGCATTGTTTCAGTCACAAACTCTCAGTTCATTGCGCTATGCTGTTAATACACAAAGACACCAAGCTGTGTTACTCCACCTCCTGGAATGTAGCACATTTGCTGCCTCTCAGCATTCCTTGTTCCAGCAAGCCAGAGCTTGTACCAAGTAATAAGAATCACTCAGGGAGATAACTTCACAAAAGACTTGTAAGAAAAACTGCAACCTATGTTGGCCAACGCATAGGGAATGGAGGAAGGACGCTAGCTGCAGTTCCTATAATCATTCAAAACAGGAACAAGTTGTTCAACTAAGTACCATGAAGTTGTAGTCTTCTAATTGTTTCTTTGCCTTTTATTTAAAGCAGTTTGTGAAGTCTCAGCTGAACCCTTTGTGCTTGTGTACAGCAGGGTATTATTTGTTAACCCATTCTGGTGCCTTGAAATGTGAGCTCTTTATGCAGATCACTGTGTTTTCAAGTAAGCTACTGACTCATTATGAGTTGCTATGGTTTGGCCTTGTATTTTCCTGTTCTGACAGTTTGTGTGCTGGTCACTAATGCTAGGTGCAGAGTCTCTTTTGGGGTGAAAAAGTGTTTGGGGAATACAGGGATGCTTGGGAACTGAGCACCCAAACAACCCTACCAGGACAACCTGTTGCAGCACTATAAGCTCCTACTGACTGGAGCTGCTGTTGCTCCCATGAAGGGAGTAGAGTCCATTCTTAGCCTTCTTTGTGCTTCACTAGAGCACTTGGAATGTGGTTAAGGTTCTAGTGAAAGGATGGGATCACAGGGTCCTGTGCAGTGTACACTTGGATTCCCCCAGGGCCACCCATTCAGCTGTGAAGTTAAATGAATCATGGATTTTCTAGATTAATTCGACACCTGATTTGGTAGCAGTGAACTGTAGGGGAAAATGGATTAGTCTGTCTGTCTCTCTCCCCTATTCAGTTCTATATAGTCTACTGAAAAAGGAATGTGGATGTAAACTGAAAGGGTCTATTGTGTGTACGTGTGTGTATATGTGCATGCATGTTGATGGCTTGTAGTGCTAAACATGTTTTGCATTTCTGCTCTTTGGCTGACATGCTTGGAACTAGCAGGTCCTGCAGGAGCGATGACCAGCAACCTCACTTAAGTGTTTCTGTTCCCTTCATTACTTGTGCTTATGTTACTTTTTGAGAGGTCCAGTCAAAGTTTATTGCTAACCTTTTGGTGTGAAAAGATGGTGAGAAATGGGGAAGAAGGGTTGTTCCAGTGCATGCAGACCATTACAGTGTTTTATGAAGCTGCTCACAAGGGAGTAGATGATGTAAATAAAATGGGTTCTATCAACAGCAGGAAATAGAATTTTGACAGGCAGGTTTATGCAACCAAAGCCTCAGTGTGTGGGTATTTTAAGTTGTAGTGTACTAAATTGAAATATGTGATTTGCCTGAACCAACTGCTGATGTGTGATTGGATGGAGACTACTGGTTTTTAAAAACCCTGTTTAAAAACAAAAAAAGTGTTTAGAAGGAAATGGCTGCAGATGATGTTGAATGCTGTTGTAGGCAGCTGGTCTTGTCAGTAGTGAAGAGGTTCAAAAGTCAACTGGATGATGTTTCTGAGCATCAGAGAAAATTAGCTATTAAAGTATGGTAACTGAAGAGTTTTGTTAACTCAGTTTTGTGTTGGGATGCTTAGATGTACCTGTGTCTTAGACATGTTATCTTTTTTATTTTTATTTTTTTAGTTGAAAAATTATGCAAGTGGTCAACATAGGCTGGGACAAAAGCGGGGACATTAAGTTGCACGTCTGGATGTAAATGTAAAGTTTTCACTGTACAGGTAAATCCCGTTTTATGCCCTTAATTTGTTCCTGAAAATGCTGCACAAATCAAAATCGTCTATACTATTAAAACTTTGTTCAAACTTTTTTTGGGTTCAAATTGCTGGATTACATTTTATTTATGAGATTGAAATAGAAACAATATACAAATGCACAGAAAAAAAGCGAACATGAGATGACATGAAACTGCAAGGATGTTAGTGAATTATGTTCCTTCGGCTTGCCATACAGTATTATGCCCCAAGGCAGTACGGTACAGGAACAAGCTTTTGCACAACACATGAACTTACTTTCTTGACTTCTTGCAGATGAATTTCTGGCTCTGTGTTATAACGGAGCATCTATTATGAAAATAAGAAGCTGGTATTAAAAGTTTAGCTGTGTTACAGCAAAATTGTATACACCGGGGTTTACTTGAAAATGCTGCAGCAGTAGTATTTTGTGTAAACTGGGTTAGTGTCGTAATGTGTATAATGAGCTTTACTCTTTTAGTTACTGTAAGTCAGTATAGTAGGAGGGTCTTCCTGCCAACAAGACTTGTTTACTTGTCAATCATATGGTGAGGTAACAAAATCACCCATTAAATGAGGTGTCATTTAATCTACCTTTTTATGTTTCAAGTAGTGTGGGTTCTTATTTTAATTGGAGTGAAGTATTTTCAAATTAATTAGACAGCGGTAGAACTGAAGGTCAAGAATATGTTAAAGGAAGTGAGCCATTGGAAGGACTAAATCAAAACCAAATATGTGGAATTGATTCTCCCGAACTGTGTGGCATTCATATCAATGTGACATTCTGACATGTTCTGTGAATTTTAGCAGACCTTATGGGTTCTGAAGGCATCTTATACGTAAGATTTCAAGAATTGGCTTGAAATTCATTTTATAGTCAGTTCTAAACAGGGACTTGGTTGACTTCCTCCTCCTCTTTATAAGATGTACAAACAAATACATATTTTTGTTTTTGAAGCCTCGGTAAGGTAGTAACTGTGTTGAGCACACTGTAAAAAAGCAAAGCAGAGGGTGGGTAGAGGTTTGCTGTACACGGCTACTTTGAAGAACATGACTCTGCAGCGTATGCGCGCGCGCACACGCGCGCACACACACCCTATGGCACAGAAACGGGTTAAAGGATGGGACCATAGTCTAACACCTGAACATTTTATTTGTGTCAATGGCTGTTGATGACACAGGGGTAGGGCGACCTGTCCATCCAGTTCTGTCAGCTCCTCGCATTAAAACGTGTTCTTACAGTACTGCATACAGTGTCAGGAAGGCTGCTAGCAAGATGACTTCAATCCATTTTCCATTGTGTTTGTAGTAATCCCAGGTTTTGTGTGTGTGTGTGTGTGTGTGTCTGTGTGTGTGTGTCTTTCTTTCCCTTCAACTTAATGCTTTGTAGCTAGCATGATGGCCGGAGTTGTTCCCTCCCTTGGTGTTGATTCATGGCTGCTACAGTGGGCTGGCTCAGTGAAGGCCTTTGGGAAGAAGAAATGCTCCTTCTGTCACAGGATGCTGTCAGCTGTGCTGTGCTCCCTTTTTATTTGTTGGACTGCTTAATCTGTCACAAGTGATACTCACTCCAAAACCAATTCATGCTTATTTTTCCATTGTTTAAGTTTCTTCCTTTGATTTTTGATTTTGTCTCATTTTGTTTGTTGCATGTAACAAGAAGTTAATTCCTAATTAAAGTAGAATCATTGTTATATCTTATTCACAATACGTCTTAGTTAGGAAACAACTGATGTTGCTTTGCTGAATATTGTGTAAAATGGTTGACTGTTAAATTATTGTTGTTTAGTGTCGTTAACTCTATGGATCATTGTCCTGAAACGCATCCGGTCTTCAGCAAGTCGGCTAAGACTTGACAAAGGGGCATCCATGGCTGTGGTGACTGTCCATCCATTGCAGTGCAGGTCTTTCTCTTTTGCGTTGACCTTCCATTTTGCTGAACATGATATCCTTCTGCAGCGACTGTTCTCTCCACAGGATATGTCCAAAATAAGACTGTCAAAACAGGGTCATTTGTGCTAGCAATGACAACTATGGCTTGATTTGTTCCAATATCAATGTGTTTGTTTTCTGGGCTGTCCAGGGTACGTGTATGATTCTTTGCCAGCACCACAATTCAAAGCTGTCAATTTTCTTCCTGTCCATTTTTTTTCACTGTCCAACACTCGTATCTGTATGATGCGACTGAGAATGCCATGGCTTCAATGAGTCAGATCTTTGTGAGCCATTACATCCCTGCACTTGAGAGTTTTGTCCAAGCTCTTCAAGGCTGTTCTGCCCAGAGTAATTCTTCATCAGATTATTAAATACTGTTATGAAAATGAATGATTTCTACTGCCAGTTGATGCTGGTTTTTGTATCATGTAAGTCTGAGCCTGATTGTTCCTTATCACTTTCAGGCTCCTTTCCTGCTCTCTGCCCTCTTCTCCTGGTCCCCACCTCTTCGATCCTCACTTTCACAACCTTCTTTGGGTCCCACAACAGGTTGTAAATATCTCACATTAGATTCATTCATACACAATATGCAGAGAACTACACACACACACACACACACACACACACACACACACACACACACACAGAGAGTGTGACGTCTACATAGTGTGGTCATTATCTGCGAGGAGTGAAGTCACCTGTTCTTTGTAGCTGCTGCAGGCAGTTTGCTCCAGGTCTTTGACACAGGAGCACTTTTTTCTCTTTGGGTTGCCCTGACTGCATGTTTGCATTTCATTCTGAGCTATTGAAAATGGTGTGCACTGAGTGTGTGTTATGAGTGTGAAATGAGCAGATAATAAAATGTGATTTGGCTTTGTTACAGCCTGTAGGGTCTGCTTGTTATGAGACCATTGGGTGCAAATCCAATTAAGATCTTTCTAAATAAAAATAGCATCCTCCTTCCAATTGTTCTGGACCTGCTTCAGCAGAGCCTCCAGAACACACAAGCTGTGTGGTGAATATGGCAAGGGCTGGTAGTGGCAAAAAGGGAGTTCTCTGCAAGTGAAAGAGGCTCTAGCCTCCACGCAGCATTTGGGGAAAGGACTTTCCATGTGTCTGCACTCTCTGTACTATATAGGTCTGTTTTTGGTCCCATGAGGACCTCCACCACCTCCTCGTTTCACACCAACTCTTGTCGCCTTCCTGTGATTCACATTCATCCACGCCCCAGCCATTTTTCATACTTTGGTTCGAAGGCCGGAACAAATTTTATACAAGGACATGAACTTCAAAGGATCTAAATTTAACTTGGAATTTCACAGAAACTTTACTGTTTAATTGGTTGTCATTATTCTGATGCTATGTGAGAACCATAAGGGCTCAGGGATCTACCCTTTAAAAATCCATAGCAAGTGTCCTTTAGGGTCTGCAGGTAGGGTAGTATTTAGAACAGCATGAACTGCTTTGGCAAGAGGTGTCAGCAAAATCAATTAATTTAGCAAGTTTAAAAAAAAAAAACAAAAAACTGCTGTTCTACTTTTTCAGCCCTCTAAAAGGGGTTTTTACAGCTTGTCTTTATGATGATGGTACATCATCATTATTATTATTATGCTTCAGTAGGTTGTTCTGTTCTTAGGTTGTAATGGGTTATAGGGAGTTTGCAACTGATTAAGGTCACTTGGTATTGAAATGCAGGTTGTGTAGGGATGTTGAGTGCTTTGTGATGGTGTTTATGATGTCTTCAACTTAAATATAAATGTTAATGCAAACTTTTGTAATGTGGCAAAAACTTTAAAGGTTTGTTTTCTTTCAGTGGCCTACTTTATGTTGCAGGGTTGTTTGCTGTTTGTAGCAATGTAGGTATAATGTGGTAATAATGGGTTTCTCCCCAGCAGTGTGTGGGTGACTTGTCACCATGGCTCCCTTCCTGCGGATTGCCTTCAGTGCCTTCGACCTAGGTGCCCTACCCCCACTCCCAGATCCACCTTTCTGTGCCATTAAGATGAAGGAGTCCATCAACACAGGTCAGGATCTGGTCCAGTAGGGTTCCACATCATCCTTGCTTATTCACACACAAGCCCTATGGATACATCGGTTCTAATGCACAAGTCATGACTGCAGCAAGAATGTTGGAAGCAGTGAGCCAGTAGATTGGGGGGGGTATTTCTTGCTGAAATGTCTGAATATGTCATTAGTAATCCCAAAATGAACCTGCATTTGAAAAATGTACAAAAAAGCAGTACCAGAGGCATCTTTTAAGTGATTAAATGTCAAGATTAGTCTTGTTTTTTTAGTATAACTGGTAAAATATGTTTGATTTTGAAACCACATTTTCTGTCTCTGTGCATTGGTGTGTAACGGTTTCTTTGCAGAGCGAGGGAAAACCTTGGTTCAGAAAAAACCGACTATGTACCCTGCTTGGAAGTCCACCTTCGATGCCCACATCTATGAAGGACGGGTCTTACAAGTGGTCCTCATGAAAACAGCTGAGGAGCCACTATCTGAGGTCACAGTGGGGGTGTCTGTGCTGGCAGAGCGTTGCAAAAAGGGCAATGGACGTTCTGAGTTCTGGGTAAGTGTGTGTATCTATCAGATGGGGTCTTTAGTTGTATGTGAATAAACTATAGTATGCCTCTCCACCTTTTTGAGTAAAATGCTCTGTCTGCTGCTACAGGTTGATCTGCAGCCTACAGGGAAGGTGATGATGGCAGTGCAGTACTTTCTGGAGGATTCTGATACAGGTGGAGTATGAAGTGCTCCATGCATGCATGCATACTAAGCAGGAGTAACTAGTGTTTAGGTTAATGGGTAGATATGAGATTGCTTCCTGGGTTTCATTATAGTATAAAGATTTGTGTTGGCTTTTTAAGCTTTGCCCACTTTTTAAATTAAAATTCAGTACAACATCTTAAGATTGCTAGGCTGAGTGTGATATATAAACTCACTGACTACTTATTTGCTCTCAAGATTCCCTGCAAGTAGGGGAAGGATACTGTCTGTTTGGATGGGATCAGTTGCAGTGCCAGGACCTGCGGTTGACGCAGCAGTGTGGGCCGCATGTAACCTGATAGTGGGCGAGATCCAGGAATACTCTTCAGTTCTTTGTGTTGGAAGATGTCTTTGTTGAATCTCAGGAGAGACACTGGTGATGTCTCTTTTAGTGTGTGAATAGGTGTTCTGTGTCTGAACCACTGCACTGAACAATTGGAATCTGTTGGTGTTGTAGATGGCCTCTTTGTTTCCAAAGACCGAATGCTAACTTATGGTAGCCCTTTTAATCATGTCCCCACAGTCTATGTGGCACGGTTCTGAGTGGTGTGATAGCTATTTTTTTTCCCTAATTTGAGCCTGGAATACTATACAGGTAGCTAGTCAGTTGAATAATTATTAGGTACAATGAGTGTAAGACTTATGATGCTGCAATGTCAGTGGGATAGGCCATATGTGAGGGTTTATGGCCGCGTTGTTGTATGAGAAGAGTGGAGTCACTAGAACCTTTTTCCTGAAAAGCAACTCAGTCTGGGTTAATTTTAGGCAGCCTTGCCCGAGCAAGTTTCACTTGGCACCTCTTCTGCATCCTGTGTATTTTGAACTGGGACAGCAATCAGCACACTTGAGGAGTATATTAGCTCAATGAGAAGACCTGTCATTGCAAAAATGAAAATTTATGTGCCCTACATTGACTAACCTCACTGACAACTGCCTGGCCCTTGTTCTCAATAGCCTTATTTTCATATAATATATTTTCATAGTGTTTATGCATCTTTTTCCATGGCTCTTCTTTTTTATCTTTATGTAGTTGGTTTGCATTTACTTCCTGGTGCAACACAATGGCCTTAGGTCATTAGTTTTGTCATCTGCTAACTGGGTTGATACTGCAATTCAAGCCACTTCTGGTATACCAATGCAATACATAAAGACCAGCAGCCATGGGAAAATATTATCTTGGAGTTCATGTTGGGGTGAAGGCACCCTTATAGCATCTCTTCCTCTGCTGTGGGTATGCTTAAACCTATTTGTTGTTTTTATGTCCACAGAGAGTAAGCAATCTGTTAAGGAGGAGGAGGCAGCGCTGACACTGAACCGTCGCCGAGGGGCCATCAAGCAGGCCAAGGTCCACAACATCAAGAACCATGCATTTATCGCCACTTTCTTCCGGCAGCCCACCTTCTGCTCAGTCTGCAGGGAGTTCGTCTGGTGAGCCCTTGGTGTTGCTCGTCTCAGTACAGGGGATTTGGGGGTGGGGGGGGGGGGGTCTGTATGACAACTGAGCGTTAGAAAAGAAAAAGGAGGTTTGTTACAGCAAAACTAATTTTTAGTATCCTCTACAGGGAGAATGTCTTCCCATGTACTGTTGCTGTGTTTTCCTTAAGGATCTGATGCTGGGGAGTGCACGCTGTCCATCTGCTCTTAATTTATTGTGGGTTGTTAAGCACAGTTAACATTATGGTATGGGGGGTTCTAATTCAATAATATTGGCACCTGTGTACTTTGGACTATGAACTTGAGCTATTATCAAAATCAGATGTGAACTTAAGTAAACTTTCTATGTGCTTCTAGACTTTGCACACCTTTGACAATGGTGTAATATTTCTGTTACTTGCATATGTCATAACTTGCTATTGTTATAATAATAGGACATTGTAGAGCACTTTGTTATGTTGACCTGTATTTTCTGTAAGCTCTGTTGGCTTCACTGATCTGTCACCTTTGTACATCCGATTGACCTTGACAAGGGCATGTTCTAGGAAGGAAAGCTTCTACTTCAGCACTCTGCCACTGTTCTGTAGCTTCAGCGCTCTCTATCCATCCATCCATCCATCCCACTTAATTTCTGAGAATTTTCTGCCTCTGTCTTGGTTGTGTGCTTGTTGGGCTGGAAAAGAACATCTTGTTTTCTGCCAGTGTTTTGCAGAAATACTACTTCTGAGAAAGAGCCCTTATTTATTTCTTTTTTCTTCTGCAGGGGACTCAATAAGCAAGGCTACCAGTGCAGAGGCAAGTTTTAAATTTATTATGTATAAACATGGTCAAATGGTCTGTTGAAAAACTTGAGGACGCCAATAAAATGATAAATTATGTTTCAGATACAGAGCTTAGGGTTTACCAGTTGTTTCCAGTGTGTGTTGCCCTCATATTTGCATAGATAATGATAACCTTAATCATCAGTAATTTTTGCCCTGCCAGCAGAACTTAAAGCAGTTCCTCTTTTTAGAATGCAATGCAGCTATTCACAAGAAATGCATCGACAAGATCATTGGGCGGTGTACTGGGACAGCAGCCAACAGCCGAGACACTATGGTAAGTGTCACATTACACTATTTGTGTCTCCCTCAACAGGAGTTGCAGCTGTATCACTGTCTTAGGAATTAAAGTTGGGTAATTTTAAGTTAGAGTGATTTCTCACTTTTTTGCTGAGATGTTTTTAGAAAGTTTGTTTTGAAGATACTTTTGATATAATTTTATTTTGTTATGTATAATTTTTTCTTCAGTTTTTTCCTAAATGGATATGCTGGCAATTTTGTTTTCTGTTTTTAAAAATAGATGGCTGCTGGCATATTTTTTCCCCCCTTTTAAGACCTATGAATCATCTCTTACCAAAATTCATATGCAGTGTTTCTGCTTCTAAAAATAAGTTTTTGGCTACCAAAGAAAGGGGTATTATCCTTGTGTACAGAGGCCAGGATGAACAGAGTGTAGAAAAACTGTGATATCCTCCATTTTTGGTTACTGAATGTTTAAACTCTTCCCTGGTGGAACCTTGTTCAATTTACTATCCTGGTAGAATGAGAAGGCTGGTCTCAGGGCCAAACATAGAGATGGTGTTGGTGATGGAGAGTGTTTTCAATTAATAAGTCCATCTCATGAGCTTTTTCACTGGCTTTGCTCTTTTGCAGTTCCAGAAGGAACGCTTCAAGATTGACATGCCACACCGCTTTAAAACTTATAACTATATGAGTCCCACATTCTGTGACCATTGTGGTAGCTTGCTGTGGGGTCTGGTCAAGCAGGGTCTTAAGTGTGAAGGTGAGTGTGAATTCCATGATTCTGTGTCTGATGGACCATTGTTCATTGTGTGTGTAGTGTTTTTCAGAATACATACTCTGCACTTATATACTGCAACTACTTTCTGTAGCCAAACTCACTGTTCTGCTTTCTGTATATCATTGATTCCCTGTCACACAGTGGTCTACTTTCTGACTCCCTGCTGTGTTTCCTTGGCAAACAGATTGTGCAATGAATGTCCACCACAAATGTCAGACCAAGGTGGCCAATCTCTGTGGGATCAATCAGAAGTTACTGGCTGAGGCCCTGACCCAAGTTAGCCAGGTGAGAGGTTTGAATAACAAACTATAAAAAGTCTTTTAATGACAGCAGTCTACCAACTCATTCTGTATTTTATGCAGTTTACATGGCAACTGTATACTTTAAAAGAATGAGTAAATGCATGTTTGATATCAGCCCCATCCCTGACTCTGGAAAATACCAACATTTTAGTTTAATGCCTCACTTGTTCTCACTGTTCGAAGGAACTGAATTGGTGGAACTCTACATTTGTCAAGTTCATTTAAGCTTTAAGTTTTGATCTCAGATTGACCTTCATGGCATTCAATTTTAACAGAACACATGTACCTTCTTAGCACACTGTCATAAAATCACTGTTTAAGATTCATCGCAACCATTTGTGATTAAGTGCATGTGCATGATTTCATGTCCCCTCTCTCTTCTTACATCTTCCCACTCCTATGTGTCCTGGAGAGTAGAAGCATGCTATAGTGATGGTAAGATGTGTGTGCATTAGCTTCATGTGCAATGTGGTCACAGGCGTTTCACTGTGGTGGGAGATGGATCCCACAACAGAAAGCAATTCTGTATTTGCTTCAAGCCTATTCCGCATTTTCATTGTAGTTCTACTCTTGTTCACAAACGTGCACAGGTCTTTCCCTTTGCTATACTAGCCCAGTTTGTCTGCTTTTCCCGGTGTGTTGAGGGGAGTTGTTAATAGTATTCATTCCAACTCTGTGCTAGCACTCTCTTTCTCAGCCTCTCACATGGAAAGAGGTTGAAAAAGTGAGACACTGAGCTATATGTCTGTCTTTATTCCTAAAAAATAAAAATAAAATATGTAGTATTCATCTCGTAATGTAGAATAGCAATGATGGACTTTGTACTAACTAGCTTCTCTCTTATCCTTTATCTTTGATTTTTTTTTTCTTCTTTAGAAATCTACAAGACGCTCAGACCCAAACTTGTCAGATACTGGAATTTACCAGCCTTTTAACAAGAGCCCTGGCCTGGATGGTGAGTTTTGACAATAGAGATGTGGCTGAACTCAACTTTTAAAAATTACTTTCTTTTAGAAACAAGGACCAGTGGTTAATTTTGCAAAGTGGTAAACCATTATATGAAAACCTTATGCAATGACAAGGTGGCACACTTTTTGAGCTCCTTGTTTTACTTAGTTTAGCAAAAGAGCCTGACTTTATTCTACTTTATGGGCTGCACAACATCATTTTAAGGGAATATGCAGTTGTCCATGAACTCGCTGTAGATCCAAGCATTAATGATGTTCTGTCTATTATGCTCTGACTATCTGGTCCTCTCTTTGTTTTCTGCAGACAGTTCCCAATATGGGAAGCTTTGGGAGGGCACTGGTCCCCGACCACCATCCCGCATCCAGCACCTGACACGAGTCAATGTGGACAATTTCATCTTCCACAAAGTGCTAGGCAAGGGAAGCTTTGGCAAGGTAGGTCTGAACATCACCTGCATGACCTGCTGTGGATATAATGGTGGCTGGTGTTCAGCAACGTCAGTGCACACATTGATATTCCAGATGCTTTAGAAAGATTCTCTTCCAATTGCAGGTTCTGTTAGCAGAGTTGAAGGGACGAGGTGAATACTTTGCAGTAAAGGCACTCAAGAAGGATGTGGTACTCATGGATGATGATGTGGAGTGCACCATGGTAGAGAAAAGGGTGCTGGCTCTAGCCTGGGACAATCCCTTCCTCACGCACCTGTATTGCGCCTTTCAGACCAGGGTACCTTCCCATTGTCTTATATGTGTGGAGTAACATGTTATTACAAGCAGTTTGAATAGTGCATCTTTCTGTGTGTGTTGCCAACAGTGGTCTCTGTATCTACAGGAACACTTGTTCTTTGTGATGGAGTACCTGAATGGGGGAGACTTGATGTTTCACATACAAGAGAAAGGACGCTTTGATCTGACTAGGACCACGTGAGTACCAGTCTTCTGCACAGTTAAAGTCCCAACTCCTGGCTCCTGCTTGATCCCTATTTGACCAAAGATCTTGGCCAAGCATTAAACCGCTGACTCAATAAGCAAGGAGTTGGTGTCCATCATGTTGGAACATGAGAGCCTGGTCTATCACTGGCTCAGTGTGTTTGGGGAGGTGGAGCCTGAGAGAACTGTGTGGACTTTGTCCCAGAGGGCCTCCAAGTCTGGCCAGGGCCTGTGTTCAGTCATTAGAGCTTAGCTGTAGTCTAATGTGACACAGGCAGCACTATGTGAAAACAGTGCATTTGTAGTTATTTTCCTTCCTTATTAGTGCTATGGCTAAAATGGTGAAAAACAGGACAGAAAATGACTTGAGTTCTTTGTATACAACAGCTGATGGATGGCAGAAATGGGAAAGAGTTGGTTCCTTTGCATTCACCCACAAGGAAGTTAAGCTAATCGTGAAACCAACAGTTTGGCTCAAACAAAGCTTCAGTCCAGAGACTGTAATCTCTCTCTGCCATGTCCCTCAGGTCTGGAGACAGGTGGAGAGAGAGCACCCGCTCCACTCATCTCAGTCTTTGTCCCACTGCCTTCAGATTAAATATTAACCAGCTGCTGTAGAATCCATACAAATGCCAGATGGGAGTTAAAAAAACCTGTGAGGTTTCATTTCCTAATTATTCTCAGGTTCCATCTTGGTTATATAGTATAGTTCAGTATTTAATAACTGAAAACATAGTTTTTTCTTTGGGCACAAATTTTATCTGCGAGAACTGTATCCTCTTTTTATTTTAGTAGTGCTTTTTAGGACTTCACTGTGTGACTTTTCACCAATAATCAGTTTAAACAGGAAGGAATCTATGCTGTACTGACCTCTAGTGGGAGCACAGTAGAATAAGTGCTGTCTATACTAGTTTTCTTGTAACCTATTAAATGTACAAGCACACATTCTCCTTTTTGCATCTTTAACTGCTAATATTTACTCTGTTCCCTCTAAGTTGTAGTGATGGGTGACTTTGAGGTGCAGTATTACCTGTGCAGCAAGTGGCTAAATGCGTGTTCATTATATGTGCTCAGGTTTCCTTGAGCTCATTGTGAAGAGCAGTCTCTCCTGTTCACCAGAGAAGAGAAATGTTCCCATCAATTATTCAGGCTATGGGCCCTAGACCTGTTACTGACAGCAGTTCCATCACTTTTCCTGTCCTTTCTGTCCTTTTCCTCATGACATATTCTAACTGATCATCCCTACCTATCCTTGCAGGTTCTACTCAGCTGAGATCATCTGTGGGCTCCAGTTTCTTCACTCAAAAGGAATCATCTACAGGTGAATTACACTGTCTTCACAGTATTTGTTGTCTGGATGTAAACTGTGCACCATCCTAAGCAGGGCAAAGGCACCCAGCTCTCAAGACTGCACTATTAAGAGTTTTAAGATGTGTACCCATTAAATTCTAACTTAAATTTTTAAAAATCAAATTGCAAAAATAACTAAGTACTTATATAGCAAAATTATATTTTTATGTTAAGTCTCTGGAGTGATTCCTGTTTAATTTAAGAGGAAAACCAGGTATTTCCTTTATTAAACTGCATAGATTCCCCAATGAATGCTGAAACAAAAGCCTGTGACAGCTTCTCTGTACTGTACGTATTGAACAGCTGTAGGCCACAGTATACAGCAGGGCTTAGTAGATATTTGAACAGAAAGCTGTAAACAACACACACTGTCTCTGAGTGTAACTGAGTTTTAGGTTTCAGGTAGATCCTGAAGATAACCTTTTGTTTTCTTCACAGTACCAAAACTTACTAATGTCTGCCCTTGTGTCCTATTTTGTTTCTCATCTTCTGCATCTTCTTCCTCTTTAGGGACCTGAAGCTGGACAATGTCATGCTGGACCGAGACGGACACATCAAGATAGCAGATTTTGGCATGTGCAAGGAGAACGTGTTTGGGGACAATCGTGCTACGACTTTCTGTGGGACCCCTGACTACATAGCTCCTGAGGTAAGAAAGCAAGCTTTTCCTTTCTGCATTTGTCAGTGAAAATAATTTGTACAAACTATGTACTGTCTGCATCCTTGCTGTGTCTGCCGACTAGTCATTCTATTACATTCTCGCTGACCCTCTTCGTAGATCTTGTTGGGGCAGAAATACTCCTTCTCTGTGGACTGGTGGTCATTTGGTGTGCTGCTGTATGAGATGCTTATCGGTCAGTCCCCCTTCCATGGAGATGATGAAGATGAACTCTTTGAATCTATTCGCATGGATACTCCTCATTACCCTCGCTGGATCACGAAGGAGTCCAAGGACCTGCTGGAGAAGGTCTGTCCACTTTTCTTTACAGTCTTCTGTCAGCAGACTAGCTACCTGAGTAGTAGCAGCCATGCACACACTTGGAGATCACAGTCTTACTTTATGAAGCAGCTCCACTGTCCTCTACTCACAAAGGTTTTCTACTCTTGTTCTCTGCACCCAGCTATTTGAACGTGACTCCACTCGTCGACTTGGCATCGTTGGAAACATCCGTGCTCACCCTTTCTTCAAGACCATAAACTGGTCTGCCCTGGAGAGGAGGGAGGTGGAACCCCCCTTCAAACCTAAAGTGGTACGTCTCCTTCATTTAACCTTTGCATTTGGTGATGGTGTTTTTCCTGCTACAATGGTAGCTTAAAAATTGCAGAAAACAGGAAAAGCACTCTCTTTGATGTTTATGCTGATCTATTAAATGTACTTTCAATCTACACAGGAGAGTAGAGTTAAATCAGAATGCAATGCATTTTCACTGATGATGTTGTTGGCCATCAATCTGTTCTGTCATTTGTCATCTTCCTGACTGCTATCCCCCTCCCCAACTCTCCTTCCCTGCTACAGAAAGCTCCTAATGACTGCAGCAACTTTGACCGAGAGTTTCTTAATGAGAAACCCCGCCTCTCTCACAGTGACAAGACTTTTATTGATTCTATGGACCAGACTGCATTTGCTGGCTTTTCCTTTATCAACCCTAAGATGGAGCACCTCATGGAGAAGTGAAGGATATCCTATAGCCACATTGCAACACTCACCGAGTGTCAAGGGGGAGATGTGGAACCAGTATTACAGTTGATCTGTCATGGTCTGTTCTCTCTTATGATCAAGCTTCAATTTGGTGATATAGTTAGTGTACTGTATTGTCTGTTGTACCATACCTTGCAGCATGCACACCGTCCTTGCTACTGAAGATTAAGAAATTGGACATTGTACATATATATATATATATATTGTGTGCATGTTTGGGTGTGCAGGGTTTATATTTCGTGTCTATCTGGGACTGCGTATAAGGAGAGCCACTGCAAAAAAAAAAAAAAGGGAAAAAAAAAATCTCAGGCTATGATCAAGGTCTCTACCTGGAATCGCTGAGATGCACAGAACTACAAAGACCAACACCCCTGTTGGGCCTGTCCTCCGAGAATAAGTGCAGCATCCCAGCCCAGATCCTGCCTTCAGTTGTTTTCTGTGCCCCAGAACAAGAAGTAAAACAAAATGGAGATAATTTCCTTTAAAATCACAAGTTTGAAGACATCATACTGATATTCAAACTGCGGAATATCTTCTATTTTGTGTCTAAAATGTTGAGGCAGGTGTCCCAGCCCCGAGTCAGCAATTCAGCCAACAACTAGCCATGATACAGTACTAATGATTCCTGTTAGCAGATGTTAAATATTATTTTTGTAGTGTCATATTTACTGCATTCCTATAGCAATGTGCAATACCTTCTGGGCTGCAGTTGGGCTGATTGTGGTCCTGTGGTGACTCTGGTGATCAGTTGGTATTTAGAGCAGAGTGTGGGAATCAGACTCTTCCCACCTTTATATAATTCAGTTCCCACACTTGTGAATTAGTGAATATATAGGTGCATTATGTTACTTGAATGTAGTTATTTCAATGAGACACAGTAAAACGTGTGTGTGTGTATATAGGTCTAACATTTATTACTGGTGATCTGCATATGTCTCTTTTTTTACTGTCCTCATCTTTTACATCTTAATAAAAATCGTACCATTCACTTTTACTGCACACAGGAATTAGTTGTCACTGCAAAGAGTGTAATGATATACGTGTGTAAGTCAAGGTAATGCGGCCATGTGGAAGTCATGTCCTCATGATATGAACTCAACTGTAGTTACAGGTGAAGTGACCAAATGCATTCCTTAAAGACAATCTTGCTGGATCACTTACATTCCTCTCCCATGTACAGGGATACCAGCTCAGGGTGCAGAGTCACAGTAGCAGTTGTTACTCCCACATGGTAAAATAAGGTGCCAAAGTTGCACCATAAACTGCTTTAAACTATACCTTTGCAACTACAGGCTGAGGATTCAGTGTGACCACTGTATTGCACTCAAACGACCTCAGTTTGAATCCCACTCCTGCTGTAATACACCTGAGCAAGGTATGCACTCGGAGTGATGCCCCAAAAAATGTATGCGTTTTTTAAACGAGCCAATCCCTACTTTGCTTAGTGGACAGCCTCAGCAGTCCAAACCACCTCAGAAGATAGGAACCCACAAACTAAACAACTTGAGTGCGATATCTTTGCGGTTGTGCTGAACTGGTGTTCTTCGCGTATCTGCCTTATCTGAAATGTTCACCTGTTCTCTAGGTGTTTACCAACAGGTTGTAAACCTTCCAACACCCTACTGTACTGGGACAGGGCAAAACACCGCCATACATGCACTATTGTCCTCTGCCCGATACTGTACACAGGTGTGGACCACCTTTAATGTATCTGTTTAATCAGGTGTGAATGACAGGAGTGTTCAAGCTCAAATTAATACTTTTTTTATTCATTTGTGCCTTGGTTAAACCATCAGTAAGAGTGAAAGTGATGTGTAAAGTAATTCAGTGTGGCAACAGCCAAAACTGAGCAAAAACCTGCCCATCGTTTGACCAAGGCGCAGATTAAGAAACCATTATTTAAAATTAAAGCATAATAACAGACAGCTGTGTAATTTCACCTGGAAGGTTCTGCATTGGGAGGCTAATGGTGAGTGAGAACTGGTCATCATATGGCCATATGCAGAAAGACCAATGGACCTTCGGATGGTGGGAGGAAACCAGAGCACACAAAGGAAACCTGCAGACGCTACATCGGAACCACCCAGGTGTTGGCAGTGCTTCTCTCTGTGCCACTGTGTCACCCCGAATGACACTGAGGTCTGATTAACATCAGACACTGTCGCATTGTCGCCAGCATCAAATTCTCATAGAAAAGGGGGCACTGACGTCACGTCGCATTAAAGCTCATTTCGGCTTTTTTGAACCGTTTTGTGTATTAGATGAAAAACAACAGCAGACAGGAACAACGCTGTATTACTCTTTTATTCCATTTAACATATTAAAACAGTGCAGAATGTATATATGATTTTTTTTCTTTCCTTTTGCTTTACGTTAACTATCTGAGGAACAACATTTGTACAAATTTGGATGTAATAGCAGGCAGGAGATTAGTAGCTACTGCGATGTCCAATGTGTCCTCAAGTGTAACAATGGAAAACATTTTAAGTAGTTTCTGTTTAAAACTGTGCGAATAAAAACTAAAAAGCAGCCTAACAAATACAAACTGTGCCAAAAAAGTGAGAAATCACGATTTCATGCCGAATGAGACCATAAGACCAACTGGACACAAATCTGGATCGTGCTGATGTTAGAGGGTGCAGTTACCTAAATATTAACAGCTATATAATAATACAGCTAATATGTAATATAATATGTGAGTAATTTTATGTGCACGTTACGTGAACTCGTACCTTCGCGTTCAAATTCCGCAACAATCCGTGTCCGCGTATAAATGGACTGCTGAACGGAGCGCGGAGATACTGCGCCCGCTAGCGGCCGAACGTGTCATGGCGATTGGAGCTGCTTGGACCCGATCGCCCGCAACTCGCAATAAAACGGACCGATCGCGAGGAAGCGACAATTTTATGCGTCAAATAAATAGAAAAAAAATCTGAACAAATATTATTTAATCTAAAAAAAAAAAAAGAAAGAAAAAAAAGGTGTTTTACTCCAGAATCATTTTCAACCAGTAAGTTATGGATGCTTTAACATTCGCTCTGTATTATTTTAAGGATAAAAAGTCCTTGGCGAAGATGTTTTAATCCTTTATAGCGATTTTTATTTGCCTTTCCGACGTGAATTTTTGTGTTTACTTCAAGCCGAACCACAGGGCTGTTCCCGCGCCGCTCGACCTCTTCCTGCTGCACGGAGCTACGTTTAAAATGGCCGCACACTTTTCCTTCCTCTTTTTAAAAAAACAGTCTGTTTAAGATGACATTTCTTTAATTTTAATGTATTGTTTACAAGGACAATTTTTCCACTGGATTCCTCAGGAAAAAAGTGTCACAATGTTTCATTCTGTTTAGCACCTTTTTACCTTTTCACCTGTTTAACACATCGGCTGATTTTTTACAATCATATATATATATATATATATATATATATATATATATATATATATATATCAGCCGCACACACACACTGCCCGGCCAAAAAAAAGTCACCACCTGGATTTAACTTGGTTTAACTTGGTGCTATGATGTGGGGTTGCTTCAGTTGGTCAGGTCTTGGTTCAGCAACTTTATGTGCCCAAAAAATGAGTTCAGCTGACTACCTGAACATACTAAATGACCAGGTTTCTCCATCAATGGATTTTGTCTTCCCTGATGGCACGGGCATATTCCAAGATGACAATGCCAGGATTCATTGGGTTGGCTCAAATTGTGAAAAAGTGCTTCAGGGAGCATGAGAAAGACATCATTTTCACACATGGATTGGCCACCACAGAGTCCAGACCTTAACACCATTGAGAATCTTTGGGATGCACTGGAGAAGACTTTACGCAGCGGTCCAACTCCCCCATCATCAATACAAGATGTTGGAGAAAAATTAAACGGAAATAAATGTTGTGACGTTGCATAAGCTTATTGAAATGATGCCACAGCGAATGCGTGCCGTAATCAAAGCTAAAGGCAGTCCAACAAAATATTACTGTGTGTCACTTTTTTTTTGGGCTGGGCAGTGTATTTGTCAACCTTAACAAAACTTTGTACAGTCTATCCTGAAACCAACCACCAGCCATCCACACCCACCCACACCCACACACACAAAGGGCCATACTCATAATTTCACTAACCTGGGCTACATTGGTGCCAACATTTATCTATCTACACAAACAATGAAGCTATATTAAAAAATAAATAATTTTATTACATTTCTACTATCATTTATCAGTTTTGAATCACTTTTGACTTAGCGAGGCTCTGCTAAATGTAATAAATTCCACAAGTTACACCCAAACTGAAAAAAGTATTGTCTGCACCAGTGAATAAAGTGTTTTAATTGGTTTAGTTACACGTCTGTCACACTTAGTTTTGCATGCTGATTGGTTTAAAGGATGACGAATTTCGTCACTCGGGTAGGAAAGGCAGGCTGAAGTTTCGAGAAAAGCGGTTGTGGCTGTGAAGTGTGGGAGTGGGGAGTAATTCTTATTTTATGTTTTACCTGTATTATTATTAGAAGAAATTACTCATTTGTTCTGCATTTGTGCACACTCATTCACTCGCTGCTGCCCTCCTCTGGGACTGCTCGCAGCAGAGGAAATAAAATGAAAACTAATAGAGGGAGACCTCATCATAATGCCAAATGAGTTGGGATGTGTCATTATGGAGACTTTTGACTTAATGGGAACAACAGCTAAAAACTCACTGGTTGTGCAGTGTTGGGGTTGACATGTGCTTCTCTCCCTCCACGTCTCCAACTGATGTAGAGCATCATGGCTGAAAATAGTCATTGATTGTTCAGTGCAAGAAAAAATTGTGTGTTTTCCACAGTCGAGTTCTAATTTGACTGTTCAGTTGTATTTATTTGGCAAAGATAACTAATTCACCCATATCAAGGTTTTCAGTGCTGGACAGCTACTAACCGGTAAGACAACTGCTTTGTTATTATGCTCTGCTGTGCTCTGGTCATGGACTGATGTGCCATGTTAAGCTGTGTAGACAGCATTTGTGTATTTGCTCATATTATGACTCAGAAAGTAGCTAAAACCGGTGAAATCTGTGCACATATTGACTTTGGCCACAGCAATAGATATTTGTTCAAAAGTATTGCACATCTATAAAGTATGTGCTTTTCTCTCTATAAACTGTAGCACACAACAGCTAAGCAAAACTCTAAAACTGCTGTTTTGGTTCAGTCTTTATGTTTGCATGCTCTCTCTCAGAATAGATAGTTAATGTACAGTACTTTTGCTTACTCTTAAGAATTGTCATTGCAAAATGTCTCATTTGAGGGATCACTTGCTATTAATGTGTTGTGCTGCAGTTGTCATTAGCAATAAATTATGCTTTAAAATTGCTTATTCTCATTCTGCCCTGGGACTAGCTGTTCTCATGCTGTGGTACCTTAGCATATATAGCAAACATACTGTATGTGGATATATTGTATAAATATATTGTTAAGCATGGCATTGATTTTTGAGGTTGGAGCAGTTATAACAGTTCATATTTTAGTGTAAGTAGGACCCCAAGAATTACTCAGTCCCCGGGCCCAGACCCCTCTAAGTGAAGCCCTACTCATATACATGCACTACAGGCAATTTAGAGTGACTATTTAACCTGAAACACTTGTCTTTGGACAGTGGGAAGACACCCACACAAACGCAGGGAGATCATGCAAACTCCACACAGACAGTGCCAAATTCCAACTCCCTCCTGACCATCTCAGGCACTGATCACTGCATTGCTGCTCTAATGTTTCTTTAGCAGTTTTCGTGTCCAGCACTGTTCTTGTCCTCTTCCTCTTCTTCTGAGATGGGCATACAGTATAAACCACAGTAAATCAGGTAAATAAACAGCAGATAAGACAGTTGTGTGCAGGTGCTCTATTTTTGAACTGCTGCTTTAGATAAATTCATAGCAGTATATAATATAGTTTATTACAATACATACCACATTATTTTATTATTCGACACTGTGCTGTACTGTGGTATTTGTTTTTTTTTTGAGGGGGAATTTTTATTTGCATTTCAATGTTTGTTATGAATAAGCATTGGATAAAAAGTGTTTATAGTAAAAGTTTCCATTCTATTTTGTCATTTATTTTCAGGCGCCATTACAGTGTGAATTCGGATAGGTTCGGAAGTACTGCTGTAATTTAAACTTCATTTTGAGCAGGTTAGCTGGTGTCCCAGCAGGAGGTGCTGCACAGACAAGCTATACTGTACTGTGTACTGTATGACTTTCAACAAACTGAAGAGAACCTATGTCTGAGAACTATTTAATCAGGATCACAAATCCCCTCTAACATTTCTTTGGTGTTTTAAGTTCTCAGCTGTTAAATTAGTGTACAACTAATAATAAATAAAAGCTAACATTTCTATATGGGGTTAGGATGCACAAGGTTGTAAGTATAGATGTAATGTGCTGTCGACTATTTTGGGCTCTGTTGTATATTGTAGGACCATAATCTTGGTGGCTACACTAGACCCATACACTACTGTCAAGTATAGATTCACCTCAACCTCCTCACCACCACCTCCTCAATGGACACAGTAGCGGTTAGAACTGGCAGCTTGCACTCAGGCGGCTCAGTATGAAATCCCACACCTGCTACAATACCCTTGAGTAAGGTACTTACCTGAATGACTCTAGTAAAAGTGCCCAGCTGTATAAATTGGTAAATCGCTGTAAGTAGCTTAATATTGCAAGCTGATTTGGAAAAGCTTCAGCTCGGTGAATAAATACCTAATGGGATAACTGCGTATAGATACTTCATGCAGTTAAATTACTTTTCTTGTTCCTTAAAATTGTACATTTACTCATAAATGTCAGAAGTAAAACACAATTAGCTGGAGTACAACAGATGTTTTCAGTGACAGTACAGTAAGATGAAAATGAATCTGATGAACCTGTCTGCTGACAGCTGGGTCTCATCTACAGTACAGCACCTGACTGCAGTTGTGTGTGTGTGTGTGTGTGTGTGTGAGAGAGAGAGAGCCACAGTAGAAGGATACTGGTTGCCTGCAGGAATGTAGGAGGTTCAGTGTCAGTGTTGCTGCAACAATCCCAGCACCAGTGACTGTGGGAGGGGGATCTGGTGGCCTGGTTAACACCAATTCTTAATGGGGTCATGACACGGCCTGTTGTGTTGTGTCTCAGCACTTCAGAATATTTTAAGTTGTGCTCAGCATGCTGGATGGCAGCAGCTGGATCTAACCTGGCAGAGGAGTGCAAGAGGAATTAACAGGGTCCTTGGGCTATAGAGGAACAAGTTTCTTTATTTGAGCTGATGCCTTTATTCAGAAAACTTACCAGTGTTTACTCATATGCTCTGTACAGCAGGGTGTTTATAGTGGAGCAGTGGTTACAATAATGAAGAATAATACAACAGTGGTCCTAGCTGGTCTGAATGCTGCAGCGTTCAGGGTGGAGGTAAACATCTCTTAGCGCTGTGCCAGCAGACACCTCCTTCACCATGACAACAGCAAGGTGAATTACAGGACTGCCCTAATTCATCACTCTTAAACATAACATATGCCAAGACAACTTTATTACTGTTATTACTTTTATTACTGCTGTTGTTGTTGTGGTTCTTGTTGTTGATGATAATATTTAAAGCAAATCACGGTTTGACAACTTAAAATGTCATGTACATGGTTTATTTCTGTGACCCTAGTCTGTGGAAATGTAATCCCATAGTATTCAAGTGGGAAATTCTTTAAAACTTAAAGCACAAATTACTGATTTTAACTACTTTACACAGTACTTTTACCATTTTATTACATAATAATAATAATAATAATAATAATAATAATAATAATAATAATAATAATAATAAAGCACTGTCATCAAAACGACCTCTCAGAAGTTCCTTATTTTAAGATCCAAACGCTAAAGGAAAATAAACGGAATATCACACTCCAGATACTTGAAAGTGTTGTCTTGCTTGACATGATGGAGCGCGTAATTGTAAGGATGGCAGTTAACGGCGATTTATTACACTTGGGTGAGTAAACTGGGAAACTGCAGCGGCGAAAAACAGGCGTCGGTTGCGCCTGGCGATTTTGGGGGTGGATGTGGTTCGCGGCGGCGGCGGCGGCGACGGCGACAGCGACAGAGCGCCGGTATGCAGCGCAGCCTCGAGTTTCCCGCCTCCCCCACCGGCAGCACAATGCTCCTCGTGATGTGGTCGCCATGGAGACGGGGGACTAGACCTACTTCCGCCAGTATCTCTCCGAATGACAGTGTGCGGGACTCCATGCACAGAGTAGAGCTGCGGTCTTTGTGAGTAACAAAGAAACGCTGTGAACGATTACATTTACAACTTTGAAAAATATATTCCGGCTAATTTGCACAAGGCTTATTGGGTAGCTTTTATGTATCGCATCATTGCTTGCATATAGCATACGGACATAACAAATGTAGTCCATGTCTGGATTTTTCACACTGGGGTCCTTAAGGAATCATTTACAGACCTGTGTGCATTACAGTTATATTTGAACACTAACAGCTTAGCTTTGTGTATCCTGCTTGCGAATTAAAAATACTCCTTTTAACAGACTCTAAATCACAAAAGCTGTTAACACTAAAGCACCATTTTATACCAAAATTCAGTCAACGATGCCAAATTTATGTTCTGGAAACGTGTCATACATCATGGGATGCCAACATAACACAGCACCACTGAAATTTTTCTCTTTAACATAAATATGTTAGAACTCATTCTTCATAATGAAGCCCCATAAACTTTTGACGTTTATGAAACGATCAAATGATTTATATTAGCCTGGTAGGAATAAAAAAGTACAGTATATCAGGCATTCATAGGCAAATGTGCAAATCATTTCCTTAGATTTTTTCTAGAATTAATATTTTCTATATCGTTGCTTACATTACACCTGATGTTCACATTAGGACAAAGACTGAATTCTCTACCGAGTAGTGTTCATAATTTGCATGCTTTCTCTAAAGCCAAAATGTGGTTGACATGCTAATGATAGCTGTGTTTCATGTACACTCTGAAAATACTGTACTGCTTACATGTGGTTACAAATGTAAAAATAGGTTGACCAGGTCAATGCGATAGGCTCTGCAGCTACTTTAATTTCCCTTCACAATCCAAATAACGCTATGTGATGAAACTGTGACTACAGACAGATTTTAATATGTGAATGTGTGCGTGTGTCTGTGTGTGTGCATGCACAGGTAAGGATTAGACTTTTATATACTGTATATACAGTTTTATTAGCTGAATTCTATACCCACGCTGTTTGTTTGAGACGTTTGGTGTTGTCCTTAAACTACGAAAGACAATGGCTTGTTTCCGATAACAGACGCTGTCAGAACACATAACCGAAGGGAAAAATGTCCTGGTTGTCCTTCCAGCTGGGATGACCGCTGAGCTGCAGCAGCCAGTGTGTATGAGGCAGGCCTGCAGTACAGTGGCAGGCACCAGCGCTGACCAGCTGACTCCTGCTGCCTAAATCAAATGTGCACTTTGCTCACTAGGGCTACACTACAGTGTGGGGGAGTCGCTGTGACACATGGGTATCGCACAGGCGTGGACATACAGAACACTGCGGCACACTGTGGTAACCGCAGCAAGAAATTACGCCTTTCTCTCAATACCAACTCATAATAGCACCGGTGACGTCTCAAAGACAGTTTTCAATTCATTTACAAGTGTTACTTTGGATATATTTTTAAAATAAAATACTGAGCCATATGTATCAGTCTCTAAGCTGCATTCTAAAGCAAGTTCTTGACAAATCTTAGGGCCTAATTTGTTATTAACCTGTGAACACTGCAGATATTGAAGTCAAATGAGTTTGTTTCAAACTTTCTGCTTCATCGTATAGTTCTTGTACAGTGCTGTAATGGATGCTGGAAGACATCTTAGAGAGAAATATCAAGAAGTCAGATGCGTCTCAAGAGCAATTCTACAACTGTTTGAATCAGCTTGCACTTAGAAGCCAGAATTTAGGAATGGGAACGCTTTCATTCATTGTACACTTAGTAAAGCAAGCAGTCTGTGTTTCCATAGATCAGTTTGACGCGATGACTTATCAAAAAGACTTTTTGGACGCTTGGTCTGTGTGCACCGACTCCACCCTTCTTTCTCGGCTGTGCAGTCTACTTTTCCTTTCAAAATGGTGATTCATTATTTCGACCCCCGTCTGGAATGAATATATTATGTCGGACATCGGTGATGGTAAATGAGTAAGAAGGAAATAAAAACACTGGAAAAATATTTTTTTTCCTAAATGCACAAAATGTTTGCTTTAAGCAAGCCGCCGGTAGAAGCTGGAGAAGAAGCGCTGCGACGGTGTTCGTCGCCTCTCGAAGTGGACGTCTTCCAGGCTGCGGCTCTCGTTTGTTCCTCCTTGCCCCCACGTCACGCTTCTCTGTATTTTCTCTGCATTTTCTCCAGAACTTCTTAGCCCCAGCTCAACAACCGAATTACATCTCATACCTTTTACTTTCGTGTTTGTGGTCGCTGCTCAAGCCTAGCGACACACAATGCGCACATTTACTGAATTCGAGCAACTGTTTGTCATTCAAAAGGCAGTGAACGAAATCGAAGTTGACACAGCAAATAATATGGATAAGACTTTCCTGGAAGCCGTGCGATAAATTCTGCGCTTTTGCACAGAATGCTATGAATGAGTTATTTTTGGTCTCATTTGGAGTTGTTCCGGGATATATTTACATTGTATTTAAGCGATGGTGCTACACTGTAAGCGTGCCCAATTTCAAGCCGTCGTCGTATTTTGAATTTAATACAAAAACCCCGAGTAACACAACCACGAGGGTCGTACGCTGCTGCGTTCGCGGTCTTTTTGGACGACAGACCCGTTTGTGAGAAGGTTCTAGAGTGGACGAAAAAAAGAAAAAAGAAGAAGGAAAAAAAAAAGCTGAGCGGGCGGTTATAGTGAAAATGAAACGGGATCTGTTTCTTAAAAAGCACGTGCTGTAGTCGAGTCACGCTGCATTTTATTATATAAATAAAATCGGCAATCCGCACTTCCAAGAAATGCTCCGCAATTGCTCTAACGGGCTTCGTTCGAAGTGCCCACTGTACTTTAAAAGGTAAAATACAATGAATGTGCATGATTTATGTCATGCTTCTCTGTGTACTACCACAAGTCGGGAATTGTTTCATAAATTCATCTTCGAAGAGCAAAATAAGTCGGGCGCATGCTCGCGTAATTTTGGAAACGCTGGGGAAAGATGACCGTGCGCTGTTTTTCCTGCGCTGTGCCTACTGAATTTGCGCGTTCATATCGTGAGACTGGCTGGCCCAAGGAAGATTGGAACTGGACAAATGTGGGACGGAGGTGAAACGAATGAATGAAGCAAAACACGTACCGGAACAACAGACATCATGTTCTACATTTATCACTGGCATTTATGAAGAATGTGTATCTTAGGGTTGTATTGTGCCCGCGCCTCTTAACAATTGGACGTTTATGTCACGCTAGACAATTTCAACGTTAATTTACGGTGGCTGTTTAACGTTTGGAGAGGGTGGGGGGGGCTAGTTTAGTTAAAGAACGGGCGACATTCTAACAAACACTCACTATCGAAACGCGTTCTCCACGAGGAGAGTGGGCACCGTGCGTGTTTTTTTTTTTTATAAATTTTTTTTTTTTGCCTCCCCCCCCCCCCGCTTTGTTAAAACGTGGCTTACTGATTTGCTGTTTTCCACCGAGCGTAAGAGAACGCGCGGAAGTGCTGTGGCGCGGCGCGCAGCAGCCGAGCCTCCCGCGCGCACCCGCGCTCTCGGAGAAGCGAACGAATACGGAGTGGGGGGGGCGCTGTTGCCCATGCGCAGTGGCGCGTCGTGCCATATTGGAATGAGGCGGTGATCGGCGAGGCGAGCGGACGCGGAGCATCTGAGATCCACTTGGGGGGGGGACAAACTCGGAACAGGTCAGATGCGCCTCGGGGAGGCAGCTTTCTTTTTTTGGGGGAAGTTCACCGGGCGCTAACGGGCGAGTGTGCTTTCGCGCGTTGTTCGAGGGCCCGCTTTCTTTTCCCCGCCACGGCGGAGCGGCGGCTCTGACGTTCCGGTAACTTGGTGACCGACGCTGAGCGGACGCGCGCCGTCGGCGAGCTCCCGCGTCCAGCGCGACCCCGGGACCGGAGCGCGCCCGAGCACCGCGTGTCGCGTCGCGCCGCCTTCTCTCTTCTCTTTCCAGCATTCGGCGCGCCCGGCTTTGTGGTACGAAAGTTGTGCGATGGGGCGGTTCATGCAGCTGCGGAATAAGGACTGAATTGAGGTGGTCGCTCGACTGTGTCATCCCGACTGCACATTAGTCTCTCTCTCACACACACACACACACGCTCTGCTGCTGGAAGTCCATCCTCACACACGCGTTGTGTTTAAGTCGTCGCATTCACGCAACTCGCACACAATACAGTAGCCGCGTTTAAGAAATTAACAGTAAACCGGTTCGCTTGCGTGATATTAATTTTAGGACAGAGATAGATGTCCCGTGCGGGAGGTGTCTTCGGAATCTTATCGATTAACTTCTGGTACTCAGAATATGTGTGTTTAATCTAAAGGTATGTTTGCACAAAATAAAAAGGCAACTTTTAATGTTTTTTTTTCCGATTTTAAAATGGCGTCTGGAGATGTCATTATGACGACTCCCTACCTGAATGAATTGTCGAAATGTGGCATTAATTAGTGTCGCTCCTCTGTCATCCCAGGGTGGCCACGGCGGCCTGTCGTCCCACCTGATTTACGCGAACGGCGTTCGGCTTCATTCTTACCCGCTTTTCACCGGCTTTTCGTTGGTTTATTGGTTCTTTATTATCTTCTCACCAACTTTTCATTGATTTGTCGCCGGGCTTTCGCAGGCTTTTTATTAGCTTTTCATCGACTTCTCCGTGCTTTTTCAACGTCTTTCCGCAGACTTTGGCGCTTTGTTGGCTTCCACGGACTTGCCGTTGGGTTCCTTTAGCTTTTCACGGTCCGCGTAAAACATTTGGCAGAAACTGGGAAGGTGAGGCGTCAGGCGGGGAAGTTGCGGCGCAGTCTCACCTCGCGTTGCGATATTTATTGGTGGATGTCGTTGTGTCTCTCTCTTGGCCATTCGGTCGCCTTTTTCCGCTCGCGTTGTGTCGAGAGGTTCGTTCGTTTTGCGCAGCGTGTTTGACGGGTCCGGTGCACCTTTGCATGGTCCTGGCCGAAGGGGCGGGGGGGGGGGGGGCACTGTTCCCGGGGAATTGTCCGTTTGCGCTGCGCCATGGCTGCGAGACACTTCGCACAGCCACCGAAATGCGGGGGAGGGGGTCATGTGAGCGCTTTGGTGAAAAACACAAGTTCAGCAGATTATAACAATTTTGATACAGCCTGCAAATCAAACATGTAACTTGCAACGGGCATCCTGAGCCCCCCCCCCAGAGTTTAACAAGAAGTTTTATTTTCATCTGCTTTTGTACTCTGTTCTTTTTGCACTTTTTGGCCAGTTTAGAAAATGTTTGATTTTCAAGGCCGGTGTTTCTATCAGCTGTTTTCATGGCAACTTAAGAGCCAGCAGTTATGAAGGAACAGATCGTCCCCGAAGATGCTCTTGTGCACATCATGTCTGAAGGGGGTCTGTTTGTGCAGGACGGCAGTTCTTCTGGCGAGTTCCTGTATGTCAGCCCTGGTCCTGGAGACCCACTGTAAGGCTGGGACTTTGCACCGGCTGAGCTCTTCTTTAACTACGCACGGTTGAGCAGTTGATTGAATTTCTCCCTTTTTCGGATGCAATTTGATATTCCAGCAACTTGTTTGAGGTATTTTGTAAGTCTGTTAGCACAAATAAAAATTTTCTTGAGCTGCTTTTTTAAAAACTGTTAAACCCAAAGAACATAATAGTATGTCAACCCCTTACACGGTGTTTGATATGAAATAAACTGTAAATGTACGACAGACCATAAACAAATAAGTTTAAGTGAATGTATTATATATTTGTAGACTGAAAAGTTTGGTAGGATATAACCCTTTGTGCATAGATGACACATTAGGACGAGGAGCTGGATGAAAGTGAACATATGTCACTGGTCTCCAAGACTGAGAAATCTATCCTGAACAGCACTTTGTCCTTTCAGTTACTACATTTCAAAGTGGCATCACTTGTACTTTTAGGTGGACATAAATCAGAATTTTCTTCGTCTTCATGTTTTTTTTTTTGTTTTTTTTTTTAGCTTTTCGCATTTCCCTGCACCACAGTTGTGACCTGTCAGAATAAATCAGAATCTTATGGAGGAGATATTTGTATCATTTCAAATGATATTTAATGTCCTCTTTCCAGCATGTAGTGTCAGGGTTAGGCCTGCTGTCTTGTAATCTGAAGGTTTCTAGTTTTGGTCCCATCCGGCTGTAGTAGGCTTGATCCAGGTACTTGCACTACACTGATACAGTATAAATACCCTTCTGTATCGGATAAACAAAATGGCACTGATTAAAAAATTTCAGTAATCTAAAAATGTTTGCTTGGAACACTGGTTTGTTTTTCCTGAAGTAATAAGAGTCACAAAGTGAGGGCCCACTTTGTCCCAGTGACTCTGTATGTGCTCCCTTTCTTTGAGTCCAAAGTTTTTAATGGAAACAAACTTTTCACTTTGTGCTGCTGTTCCTAATCCTGGCTCATTGTTTAGAAAGTTCGCGGTGAATGGGAGCCGGCCAGAGGCAAGCTGCCCGAGGCTCATTTCAATATTAATAAAGATATCAGGCCTTTACAAAGGCCGCTTGACAGGCTGTCTGAATGGACGGATGCACAGTGTTTATGTGTAGCATATGACCACTCTGCTGCTCTTTCATCTGTGTGTGTGTGTACACACATGCATGAACCTGCTGAAAGTTCTGCGCTGTACCCCATGTTATATTTATATTGCTTTGCTGGTGTCAGTGCATTTCATTTTTTTTAAGTACAATCCAGTGTGTAAGGATTGGCCAACATTTTTTTTTCAATTCTGAGAAAGGAGAAACATTTGCACATGTGAGATGCTTTAATATGCAATGCATTTTGTTGTTGCTATTTACTCCTCATTAGTATGTTGCCACTGACCGTGGCCTCCTTGTTATAAGTATGGTTTCTCTGGCTGATTCCTGCATACATTTTTTTTTGAGGAGGGGGAGGGTAGCCCCTGTCTCATTTGGAGTTTTCTTTTCTAAACCAGGCTGTGGGGGTTCATTCCCCTTTTGGATGAGGAGGTAGGGGTGTTGTGCCTCTCCAGTTTTGGCTATGTTAAGGGGTGCCTGAAGCCCCCCCGGAGGGCTGAGTTAGTGGAAAACAGGGAGGTGTTAGTGGAGGGTCTAGAAAGGGAGCAGTCCTGTCTAATCCTATTGCCATCATTCATTGACTGGTGAGCCCCTCATGCCCTCACACAGTGCAGTTACACCTCTCTTGTTGGATAGCTCTGCCCACTAGGGGCATTCATCCATTGTCTACCTCTATCTCCCATTTTTGTTTCAAACTGCCTTGTTCCCGACTCTCCCACACTCCTGCTGTCACTCGTCTTCTTTCCCTTTGCTTTCAGTGTCCCTCTCTCATTCCCTTTGTTCACACAGTCACTAGCAGCCTTTCTGAAAGCCACTCTGTGCCCAGCTTGGTCTGACAATGGTGAGTAGATGCTCCATGTACCCGCTTTCTTGCTATGCGTGGACCCCTCTGTGTGCCAGCACTCTGATGGCACCACAAGCCTGTTGCAACCCATGGTCACAGTGCCTTTTGGCCAGAACTTGAGGGTTGTTTCTCATGCAGGTTGTTTTGACCTATAAACTGTACAAAGTAAAGATTGAATAAAACTCATGAATGGGCCTTTTCTTTGAATAGCAGAGATAGAGACCGAGGGTGTGAGTGGGAACTCGGGAAGGAAACAGCGTTTTGATGAACTTTCACCTGTTCTTCTCAGGTGCTGCGCTTGGTGCAATTTATGGACTCCATCGCATTCTTCTCTCAATGTGGATGTTTACCTATTTCAGTGGAGCCTCAGCCATTCATTGATAAGATGGATGAAAGATGCAATTCAACAACACTTAAAATTTTTTTTATCTTATTGTCAGTAACCACTGTATCTTGAGCAGTGTTGAGCTGGTTTGGAGCCTGTCCCAGAATTTCTGGGTGACAGGCTATGAAACACCTCGAATGGGATGCTAGCGAATGGGATGCAGAGTGACTTTTTGTGAACTGCAAAACTAACTGAACAGTTAGTTTAATTGTACATAACATTCTTATATTCAGATGTGTTATGTTTGTAAATTGTCAGCATTTTTCAGTAATGGGCAACTCTACCTACTTCTGTCTATAACCCCCCAGCCCCAGGTATTCTCATAATTTTCTTGTGCTGAGGAGGTCAGCGTTGGCTCTATAGGTGCAGTACTCAATGGAGTAGAGGCTGTGTAGCTGACTCGGTGCTGTAACCCTCAGGTCTGGATGTCCCAGTGCTAAGAATCTTTCTAATCCTGCCAGACAGGCTGTGCGCTGATCAGCTCTGACGGGGTGATGGAAGGCGTTATGTGTGTGTATAGGGGGGCTGGGCATGTGTGTCACATGTAGCACAGGGAGGGCTCAGTAACTCTTTTTAGCATGGCCATCATCAGCACTCTGCGCTTGGTCTGAGAGGCACAGGAAGTGATCGAAACAGCAGCACTTTACCCTTGCTGTACATTCGTAGTCTTACGGGATCAGTGTGACTCTGATCTTTCATTTTAACTGCTCAGTTTTTCACTATGAGTTGTTTGAGATACTTGCATCTCACAACCAAACACAGGAAACAACAGTGGTGTGTAGTGAGTGCGTAGCCCAAGTCTGGTTGGTCTTTCTTGCTGGCTTATTATAGATATTGACATTCTTCTTTATGTAGACATGTGCTTGTGTTCTGCAGAAGTTGAAAACTGCATGACCTTTGTCTTCCTCTTTGTCCCCAGCAGTCCAAAGGCAGTAGGAACACTGTGACAGTGTGAGCGTGTGAGGTAGAGGCGGGTGTCCGATCGCCGAGCCTGGAGCAACAAACGTGACCACCAGGGGGTGGGGCCACCATGAACCTTGAGCCGCTGGAGTCTGGTGAGTCAGCTTACTGTACACGTGTGTGTGAGTGTGTGTGCGCATGTGATACAAAGTACAAATAAAATGCTACAATAAACACTGTCAAAGATAATTTGTTTATATACTAATACAATTAATCTGTTACAGTTTTGGCACGTTGTATAGCGCTCTGTCTGGATGTGTTGCTGAAAACTGTACGGTGTGTGAGGTCTGCAGGTGTGTACGCTGACCTGCGAGGGACTGTTGTGTTTCAGATGAGGGTTCTGGGCAGGATGACTCTGACTTCAACTGGGACGAGTATCTGGAGGAGTGTGGTGCCTCAGCTGTTCCGCACCACGCCTTCAAGCATGTGAGTTTCGAGCTTGGCTGTCTGAATACCAGGCAGCTCCATCGCATTCACATATCAAAGATCCAAACAGACCTCAGTGCCCCTAAGAGACATTCAGTAAGAATAGAGAGCAAGAGGTCATGTCCTCATCAGAGACGACAGTCTGGGTTCTGAGCTTTTGGAGCCAGCAGCAAACAGGAATCTGTGTTCTAATCTATCCGCAGCTCCTGATACCAAGTCTGTACACGTAGTCCCGTGTTTGTGTGAATTTTTTTTTTTTTTTTAATGCCAGATATTTCAGGACCCTCTCACATTCCAAAGACATGTTGCGCTAATTTCATTCGTGAGTCCAGTATTTTTATCTGATAAGTTTTATCGGTGAGATTTCAAGGACACAAGCATTTTTTTCTCCAAGTTGATATGTAATGATTGTTATGTAATATTTTGCTGATATCTTAAGCTGAGTTGAATTACAGAAACATAAACATACAAACGAAATGGGCAGTTCTGAGTCACCAATTCACATGAAAACGCGTATTTTTGGACTCTGGGTAGAACCTGGAGCACCCAGAGGAAACCCACATAAACATAGGGAGAACATGGAGACTCCAATCCCTGCTTTGTCTGTGTGAGCTTCTTGCCATTTGCACCATCCAGGTGCTGTAAGGCTAGGTAGGAATCTTGTTAGGTGAACAGTGCCATAGTCTTGCATGAATTGATTTAGGAAATCTGACCGATTTAAGCAGTCGTACAATAAACAAGAGTAGACACAAATGTGGAGCATCATTTTACTGTGCCATCACTGCCATAATTACAACATACTTGTCTGTTGGCTCTTGGCCTGTAAACATGCTTTTTCATGTGCTTTACTGATGCGTTAAACCAGTCCTGTCCCTCTAGGTGGACTTGAGCTTGCAGACAGGCCTCTCCCCAGGGATGAAGCTGGAGGTGTGTGTACGGGGCGAACAGGAAGGGACCTACTGGGTGGCCACCATCATCACCACCTGTGGCCAGTTGCTGCTGCTACGCTACGAGGGTTACCATGACGATCGGCGAGCAGACTTCTGGTGTGACATCATGACCGCTGACTTGCACCCTGTTGGCTGGGGCAAGCAGCATGGCAAAGTGATGAGACCACCTGAAGGTGAGCAGAAAGCGGTGAAGTGGGAGATTCCATTTTAATAAATCTTCATCATTACTATGTATATTTTGTTGTATTTAAGTTGCTTCCATGCTGTAATAGGGCTGCAGTTAGTTACAGACTTATCCGGTGCACATAATTTCGAAAATATGAACTTGATGGGTGTGTCAAGTTCTTTAAATTGTTTTGGATGTGTTTGCGAAAAAGGTGTGCACTTTTACTGAATGCAGCTTGCACATCATATAGTTACAAATTGTGTGTATGCAACCTTGGATGAATTTATTCACATGTTTATTAAAGCACACAGATACTCTATAGGTCTGGCCACATTCCTAGTGGGGCTTTCAATAATTCCCACTGTTGTACAGCACAAATTAAAGGAAAAAGCAAAAGAGAAGCGGCATTCTACTAACATGAGCTTCCCTTCTTGCTTCTGGTCTTGCTCCTAGGTGTGCGAGAGAGGCACAAAGACTGGGAGGCCCTCCTGGTGAAGGTCCTGTCAGAAGGCTCCAGTGCTCCAGCCAACCTGCTAGAAGGGGTGAGTGGTGTTGGTGGTGGTGGTTTGGTTAAAATTTTAGCACATTTTTACATAGCTTTTTTGGAAGATTCATATGGAGCATATTTCAGTATATTTAAAATATTTATTTTAGATTATTTATATATAGTATATAATAAATGTCAGTATCTGTCTCTCTCTTTCTTTATCACTCTGCGTGTTCAGCCCCATCGGGGGAAGAATCCACTGGATTTGTTGTGCCCCGGTTCGAGTGTAGAGCTCCAGGACAGCGAAGACCCAGGACTAGCCTGGGGGGCAGTGATTAAGGAGAATGTGGGGGGCCGATTGCGTCTGTTGTACGCTGGTGCTGAGGGGCTGCCCCAAACCCATGCCCAGCGCTGGGTCTTCTACCTACACCCGTTCCTGCACCCTCCAGGCTGGGCATTGGAAAATGGCTGCTCCCTGTCTCCTCCTGTTGGTGAGTGGCAGGGATTCACCTGAAATCGCCAGCATGTCCGTCTGGTGTCTTTCTGTGGCCTTTGTTGCTACTGTGCTGTTGATGCCATCAAGCTTATTGTGCTGTGGTACTAAAGCATATTTTACTTTTATGCCATTGTGGCTGTTTCAGAAATCCTTAACAGTCCTGAGTTCTTAGACTTTTTTTTTAAGACTGTGTGTCTTTCTGCTCCTGCGTATGCCTGTTTGGGTCACAGCGCTGCGTGGGCTACGCAGTGAGGAGGAGTGGAATGAGGTTCGACAGAAGATTAGCAACCAGCCACTGGATGCTGCCATCACCAATGAGTTGTTCAAGGTACAACTGGCCTGCTTTATCTCTTGCAGCAAAAACTGAAGTCTGAATATAGTGTTGTGTTGGGGTGGAAGGGGGTTCAAAATGAAAAAGTGAGTGAAATTATTTAATAACCTTTTAATGAGTTGTGAGTAAATATGAGGTGGATTTTTCATGCTTCTGAGTAACAAGAGCTGAGCGCAGGGGAATTCAGTTTTGCCTTGTGATGGTCTGTCTTCTGAAATTTCACCTTAGGAACCAATTCCCCATTACACTTGTAAGTAAGAAGATACTTGGATTTTATGTAAAATTCACTGGGTTTAAGTGATTCACATTTTAGTCATTCTAACTCTTAATGACCTAAATTTTCAACGCTGAATGTTCACATTCATGCTCATATTAGCGTTGTTTCTAAAACACTTATAAGCCATCAAAACAAGTTGTATCAGAAGTGTCAGGGTTGCCTGCATTTGCCAAAAGTGGACCAATTGACCATTTCTCTGCTCTTCTTGTGCTAAGGAGAAGCCAACAATCTTTGCTCACTGCTTCACGGAAGGAATGAAACTGGAAGCTGTCAATCCCACCGCACCCTTCTCCATTAGTCCTGCTACAGTCACCAAGGTAAGTCACCCCATCCACCTGCGAACTGTGTGGCAATATAAATTAGAGTACCCAAGTTTGCTGTAGTCAACCTTAGAAAAATTGCATTTATTTTTGTGCAAAAATGCATTCACTTCTCAGTCACAGCCTTGTCAATGCGTGACACTGTTTTTCTTTAGAGCTTGTGGAGGATATTTTCTGTCAGAATGAAATGTATAATTAAATACTATAATCCCTTGGTATTAGGACCTAATTCGTCCCTGAAAATGAGTCTGGTGCAGAATATTCGTATTCTGAATGCTATTTACCATTGTGTTAAATAGGAAAATAAATATATGTGCTTCTAACCAATCCTAAGTAATTTTCCACCAGTGATTTCAGCACGACAAAACACTCTGAACACCAGTTACCAAATTAAAAAAAACATGTAATGTTGTAATTAATTTTCATGTTTACAACACATGGTATAGTATTTACAGAACAGGACATTTTGCACATCAGTGCCACCAACATTGTCATAATTAGGTTTATTTAAAAATTAATTGTCCAGTAAATGTGGTGCCAACGTGTACAGGCAAAGCAAAAGCAGCAGAAACAGCTAATAAGTACACAATATAGTTTATTACAATGCATTATTTTTTATTACAGTATATTGCATGGTACTATGTTGTATTTGATAAAAAAAAAAAATTCTGATTTTTATTTGTTTCTTTTTTAATGATGATAAGCTTCAGATAATTTATTATAGCATAACTGTCTCTCTGGATGCAAATATGTACAGTTGGTATTAATTTTCAAAAGCCATTATAACAAAAATTTGAAAATATACTTTCGTTTTTTTACACATCAATGTGTAGTTAAATTCATGCACAATGTGTGTAGTATTTATGGGCTATATATTGTGTATTTACATATCTCACTGTCCATTTTATTAAATGTTGCAGCAGTCTGCATTGTGATACACAAGTACATTTCAGTCTGTGAACTTCACCCATATAAAAACTGCTGTGTCAGAATCTTTTTTTTTTTTTTTTTGATCATCCACACTCTAGACCATTTTGTTCTTCACTGCACATCTAAGTAACTAGGTTTGGCTAAGATGAAAAAGTTAGGGCATGCTAAATTTTGGTGTTTAAATTGACATAAAAATGATAACCTTTGACTCAAATTTATTTCAGATACTCAGCACCCTCTGATGCCAACATCACTAGAGGAAATAGAATTGGTGTATCAATGTCATGTACAGTGTTAATTTTTTGGGGGAAATACCCACTCCAAGTATGGAATTTGATAGATAACCTTTTTAAATATTGATGGCTTTTTTGAACACCGAAAATGATTTAATTAAAGTGTTGTACCTGAATAGGTTATTGTACATTTATTTAACAAATTCAGATTAATAGGGTAGTTCATTGAATTGTATAAATATTTTAAAAGTTACTGACACCACAGTGTTAAATGGACTGTTTTAGGAAATCTATTATTTTTAAAACTTCAAACAGTTGGTGTATACACTTGTGGTTCAGGATGACATGCGTGGATTATGACGAGTTCTCTCAAATGAAGTGCTCTGGTCATTCTATGTTGGTATATGAAAGGCAACAGCTTTTCTAGGTCTAACACTCAACCCACTGGGACAAAGACTGAAAATTCTTCATCAAGAACCTTAAAAATGTACTTGCACTGAATATGTACATGCAGTTCAAAAAGCAGATTTTAATCTCAGTTTAAAAAAGATATTTATTGATAATGGATGGATGAATGGATGAATGTAGCTGTTTTTCTTCAATAGAATTAGCTGGCAAACAGAAATTCTATAAAATCCAGTGGCATTGTATTTCACTCAAGAGAACTGGCACAGTGTCTATGTGAAACTGCAGCTCCTTTCTTTACAATTTATTTATTGTTAAAGGTGCACATATCGTCTTTTTAAATTTATTCTATTAATTTCAAATTTCGGCCTGAAACTTACTAACTGACCGGTGTTCCCAGGTGTTCAGTGACCAGTACTTCCTGGTGGAGATGGATGTCCAGGGAGGTGCAGCAGCTGGTCCCTCCTTCATCTGCCACCGTGACAGTGCTGGAATCTTCCCGGCACAGTGGAGTCTGAAGAACGGGGTGCAGCTCAGCCCCCCTCCAGGTGAGTCAGCCCAGTTGGCACTTAGTGTCAACATTGCTTAGTGTATTTGCTTGTCAGCTGCATTTATGTCACTTGAATGTTGTAACCTGAGATGTGTATTTTATAAATGACTCAGTAATTGTATAAAAAAAAAAAGGTTAAGCTTCTGAAGGTTGAACGCTAAAAATTGGCCATTATTAAATGGGACTAATTAAAGTGGAATTATTAAATTATGTCAGTACAGCTTTGTTCATGTTTTCTTGCTCTGGGAAACCAAATGATTTGTATGTCTGATGTGTGCACAGGATGCCAGGGCCAGGACTTTGACTGGGCTGACTACCTGAAACAATGTGGGGCGGAAGCGGCACCACAGCACTGCTTTCCTCCAGTGAGTCTTGCGGCACAGACGTGCGCATGCACGCATGGGCGCGCGTGCACACACACACACACACACACACACACACCACTGTCAGATGCACTTTAGCAAATCCTGCCTGAAACCGTCAAAGGACTTGACTTACTCTTTTACAGATGAAGCGCTAACACCTTTCTCCCAACAATGGAGTTTGAATTACTCATGAAAGAGGAAGTATTTGCTCTCATTCTGTATAAATTCTGTGCTTTTAACACTGGCCCAGTGACTTTTTCTGTGTTTGCATTGTTTGGAAGGAGTCAAAAGATATTTGTACAGGATTATTTAAACTGAACAAAAACAAATACTGTAGTTTCTACAGTGGAAATAATCAGCATTAATTTGGATTGTCCTTCATACACCATTAAAAAATCATTAATTTCTAATATAGAAGTTTTGCCTGCTGGGGCTGAAAATCTTATTTTAACTGAGTTCATTGGAAAAAAGACCATATGTTAACCCTATTAACTTTTAATATTTTATAAATAATGCACAAGTTCTACTGTATATTTTTAAACATTAACAACACACAGTTATCACTGACAATCTTCCACACATTTGTTATAAGTTAAAAGTATAGAAATGAATAAACATCAGCATTTATTTAAAATGAATTGTAAGTTTACACCTGTTTTTTTAGTTATCTAAAAAAGAAACCTGTTCAAAGTAGCTGCACTGGCTGAGGCTGTCATTTAAGAGGTTTCCCAGTTCTTGGATGTCCATATGTTGCCCTCAGGCCGGTCCATATTCTGCACATGCTGTATAGTTCAAATGAGCCACTGTTTCCTCTGTTGCAAATCCCTCACACTCCTCCTCTTCTCAGGAGCAGCATGATCATGAATTCATGGAGTCGATGAAGTTGGAGGCAGCAAACCCACTGTCCCCTGAGCACATCCACGTGGCCACTGTAGTGAGGGTCAAAGGTCAGCACATCTGGCTGCATCTAGAAGGTAAGAATACTGGCTCTGTAAGTGGTCAAATACTTCCCTGTAGCACAGAAAAACTGAGCTGAGTACAATTTCAGGAAGCAGAGCAAATGTGAGTGTAACACACCTGCAAGTTTTACAAATTGTTGTTATATACTGGCCATGCTCTGTTCAGATGTTACTCTTCTCAACTGCGTGTCTCTATTCAGGTTTGAAGCAGTCTGTACCAGACCTTATTGTCCACATTGACTCCATGGATATCTTTCCTGTCAGTTGGTGTGAGACTAATGGTTACTCTCTTCGATATCCCAGCAAACCTCAAGGTCAGTGGTCCAGCTACATTATTTCAGTATAAATTTTTCCCTCACTGGTGTATCCTCCTGTTTTTCTTGATAACTCTTGTTTCATTGACATATTTAGATAGAATGTGATTAATTAAATTATTCTTGAAACAGGTAATAATGCTGCACATTCATGTGGTTGTGATCTTATTACTTCTAACTTTAGTGTCCGTAACACTGATGTATGACTTTGCAGTTCAGAAGCAGAGGCGGGTAGCAGTGGTTCAGCCAGAAAAGCAGTAAGTGTTAGTCATCGAGTGCCCAGATATAGGTATCTGGAGAGCCATTTACATAAAGATGGAGGTTGACCAAACCTGGTGGCATTTTCCTGTGTATTCTGTTTAGCAGCAGAACACCAACAAGAGCGACACCTCCCGAAGCGCTGAAGCAGCAGGAGAACTTCCAGTCAGAGACTGGTTAGTGTTCCCATAGTAAAAATATAATTCCTTTTCATTTTTTTTTTTTTTTAGAGTCCTATGAATGAGTGAATAAGAAGGTACACAGTTTGGTACGTTTCTATACTGTTTTATGAAGATCTTAACCGGATATTTGTACCTATGGGTGTTCTAGCAGGACAAGGCAATGGAAAGTACTCCTGTCCCAAGATCTACTTCAACCATCGCTGCTTCTCTGGGCCCTACCTGAACAAGGGGCGCATTGCAGAGCTGCCACAATGTGTTGGGCCTGGCAGTTGTGTCCTGGTCTTGAAGGAGGTGAGAACCCAATCGTGCCAGTCACAAAAGATGTGTTTCACAGAATCTAGATAGATCATTACACCTTTCTACCTTTTCCTTTTCGCTCTTTCTCTTCTTTGTCTCCATTCCTTTCTGTGGCTACCCTTTCTTCATCCATACCGCCCAGGTGCTGACGCTCCTGATCAACGCAGCCTACAAGCCCAGCCGTGTCCTGCGGGAGCTGCAGCTGGATGAAGAGTCTCGCTGGCAGGGTCATGGAGAGACACTCAAGGCCAAGTGAGTCAATGTCCCTCCCACCGACTGCTGCTGCCTGAACCTTACTCAATGTGATGTGCGCGCGCGTATACACACACACACACACACACACACACACACACACACACACACACACACACACACCCGTTACTGTTCAGTTGTGATGTGTCCACTACCTTGTGGATTGTGTGCTTGTGTTTGGTGCACCTTCAATGTATTGAAGGAGATATATGTACTCTATCTCCGGCTCACAGATACAAGGGGAAGAGCTACCGAGCCACTGTGGAGGTGGTGCGGACAGCGGATCAGGTGGCTGAATTTTGCAGGAACACCTGCATCAGGCTGGAGTGCTGCCCCAATCTGTTTGGACCTCGCATGGTTCTGGGCCGTTGCTCAGAAAACTGTTCTGTGCTCACCAAGACAAAATACAGTCAGTTAAATAACCTGCTGTTTATCTTCCCATTCCAACTCTACAAATTTATTATTGCTACATATACAGTGTCAGTCAAAGGTCTGGGTACACATGCTTAAAGCTTCTTTTATCTCATGAGACATTCGATTAATAAATTTCATCAGGTAATGAGCTGCCATGTCTTCTGCAGCAGTTCCCAAAGATGTAGGACACGTGTGGGCTTTATTGTCATTCTTCTGTCTGTTTTGTCTCAGACAAGTATTGCCAAGGTTAACCATATGTACAGAAAACTTTTGACTGGCACTATACATATTTTCCTAGTGTCTCAGTCTCCTTGTCTTTCTGTCAAATTGTTTGTTTATTGCCTCTCAGCAATATATTGGTTAAATAAAGCCTTGAGGCAGTTTTCAATTCACAGTGAATCTGCTGATAATACCCTCTTGCTCCCAGCTTGGCATGCCAGCTAGCTCACGTCCTGAAATTGTCAGTCATAGCAGTTCTATGAAAAATACTTTGTTTGCAACATGTGCTGAATGAAGCAATTTTGTGTTTTAAGATGTAAATACAGTGTAACATCAATTTCATCAGTTCATTCATACACCTGGATGAATTTTTACTGCATGAATTGAGGGTACTTGCCATCAATTAATACTGTAAAAATTTGCCCAGGTTTATGAATGGGTGAATTTTTTAAGTAGCTGACTGAGTAAGTTGCTTTGTAGAAAAGTATCAGATAAGTAAACAAATAATTAAAAAATTTTCAAGAAATGTAAATAACACTGAGACATTTTTGCAGAGATAATTTAGTTTTTCTGTCACGTTATTACTATATTTAGACCTTTTTCTGTGGCTCAGTTATTAATGATCAAGACTGTCAGTGTGGCATTCTCTGTATAAATTTGTCACTGTTGTCAAAAATTATTTGCGTAAATTCAGAAAAGTTCAACTAAATATAGCAAGAAACCAAACTGCTCATTATTCTGAAATATGCACTTTTTTATTTTAAACACCTAGTTTAACAGACTGTTAATGTTGTGGTTTTGGTGTTGTGAAAGTAGCTGTGGCAGTACCATGTCTGCTCACTGTATGTCTTTATTCCATAGCCCATTACTATGGTAAGAAGAAACCCAAGCGAATTGGGAGGCCCCCAGGAGGGCACACTAACCTTGAGGGTGGAGTCAGGAAAGTTGGAAAACGGAGGAAGAGGAAGAAGCATTTCTTTGTTCACAAAAAGAAACGCTCCAACTCGCTGGACAACACGCCTGCTGGTTCACCTCAGGTACAGCAAGCTTCCCTTACACATCGCTTTAGGGAGGACATGGAAAGTGTTACTCAGAGAAACCATCCTGCCCTTTTGCTTTTGTTTCTGCTTTAAGGAGTCACTCTCTCTCATCATCAACATCATCATTATTGTCATTAACCACTCATCGAAGTCAGGGTTGCGGCAATCTAGGGCTTCTAGGGATTTCTAACTGAGTTGCTCTATATGTCCACAGGGCAGTGGAGAGGAGGAGGACCTCGATGAGGATGATTCTCTGAGTGAGGACTCTGGCTCAGAGCTGCAGGATGAGCTGCTTGATGATTCTGAGCACTCAGAGAGGAAGTCTCAGCCTCCATCCCCTACCCCCAATGAGAGTCCTCGAAGTCGTCGTAGACGCAAGCGCAAGGCGCGGTCCTCTTCCTACTCTGATGATGAAAACCAGCCCCCTTCTCCAAAGGTGTATACACACACTCACATGTACCAGTGTGCTGCTTCTTTAGTGTGTATTTCTCACATTGCTCTCTACATGATACAGTCAGTAAGTTTCAAGAGTAGCCACAGAGCAGGGCTTTTGGTTCGCAAACCATTAACACATGCAGCACAGCCGTATTACACAGTGGCCACTTGTACAACTTATGGACTGCAGCAAGTAAATGTTTATGTGTGAACAAATGGGCAGTAAGTAGGTTGCATGCTCTAAAGTGTTGTGCTCTGGTGCCAGGGACAACGAGCTGAAGTGCCAGAGAAGTTGCAGTTGGACACCAGCCCACTTGAATGGAGTGTAACTGATGTAGTGCACTTCATTAGGACAACGGACTGCGCACCGCTGGCACGCATCTTCCTGGATCAGGTAGATCAGAGAAACAGGAATGTGGCTACAGGAAAATGACAAACAACTTGTCCATATCTGCAGTGTACTGCATTGCTGATCATGTTTTCTTTGTGTGTGTGTTGCTAGGAGATTGACGGGCAGGCTCTTCTTCTGTTGACTCTGCCAACGGTTCAGGAGTGTATGGGCCTTAAGCTGGGACCGGCTGTCAAACTGTGCCATCATATTGAAAGGGTCAAGCTGGCATTTTTCCAGCAGTTCGCAAGCTGAGATCACTTGAAAGACTATGTGGAAGAGATCAGCTACACATCCTTTGAATGGGATGACAAACTTCAGTACATACTACGCAGTTCTAAAGCTGGAACTGATGGGACTTCCGTTACTTAAGTTCTTCCTGCTTTTTTTGTTTGTTTTTTTTTCTTGAGCAGGGCATTGGAGATCGTATGGGTGTTTGTACATTTTTGGTTTTGGAAGATCTGCATTCAGTAAGCAAGAACAGCTGAATGCTTCAGTCAGTTCTTGTTTTTTTTATTTGTACTAGCACTGCTGTCCTTAGTATTTTATTTATTGTATGTTTAATCAGCTATGAAGTGTGAAAAATAAATACAATGCAAAAAGCTAAGCAGAGAAAGATTGAAACAGGCAGGAAATATGGTCTCAAAAAAGGACAGGTAATTTTTTTTTTTTAACTTTCAGGGTATAAGTACTCTTTCTGTATGCATTTTTGTTGCTGTACATATAAGGGGCTCTGCAATGATACTGTTTTGTGGAAACCTGAACTTGATGAAATTTTACTGCAGTTTCATGCATTTTTGATAAATTCACTATTGGCACTGTGCCAGGGTATCAGGGTACACCGTCGAATGTTTTTTGTTTAGCACTGAGCAATGGAACATTAATTGTTGAATATTTAAACATTCATAGCCTTCCCTGTGCTTTTGCCTTATGTTGCGAAATACGATCAGTTAATACTTCAAGGAGTTTCAGGTATTATTTTTTCAACTCTGAAACAGATAACTTGTCAACAAACCTACTTGAAATTAGAACAAAGCAAATTATTTTTAGGTTACAATGCATTTTTGATTATATGATCTGACTGTGGAGAAAGTTGTGTTTTAATGTTCTAATTAATGCTATGTTATTAATATGAATAGTTGAAAAGCAATATAAATTATTAGCACAATGAATTTGATACTCCCATTGTCTTCTTACATCCAGCTGGTTCATTGTTGTTGAAATAATGGATGTCTAAAAATATTTTTAAATATTCTTTAAAAATAGCCTTTATTTTAAAAGTTTATTTGATGGTGATTCATTAAAAGTTTTAGGCATGAACTTCAAAACTTTTTTTGACAGGAAGAAGTAGCAATTACCATACATGCAGCTGGGAGCTTTAAGGGATATCATTTCTCCAATTTAAGGGAAAAAATCTACATTGCAAGTTGGATTTGGTACCATTAAAAAGTTCCAAGGGTGTCTCTAGTGTGGCAGAAATGAATGACTCAGTGTTACAAGAACTGTAAATAATTTCATAATATGCAATGCAACTTCTGGTTTTTGATGTTGGCTCTCCCAACATGTATTCTTTAACATTCTGGCTGACTGCCATGAGTAAAACTTATTTTCGAACTTGTTTTCATTTAAGGTTTAAGGAGCATTGGGAGACTTGTCTCTTCACTTTTATTGAAGTCACTGAAGAATATCTCTTTTTACTGCATGTTGAGTTCATGTTCCTCTTCTGATAGTTAAGGTGGAGGTAATATTAATGCATAAACTAGCTGTTGGTTTGTTTATGTAAATTAAATTGTATATACCTTTGTGGAATATGATTGCTATTTAAAACCAATGATAAAAATAAACCACATTTTCATGAAGTGACTTATTTTTTAAGGTCTGTACTTGTATTTCACCTGGATGCTAACATCAATAGGATTTCTCAGTATAAATTCTCAGCTTGATCTGCTTGTTTATATGGTGCTCTTATTTATTGAAGTATTACTTCAATTAACCGAGTGTAACTACCTACTTCAACTTGAGTATAGCGCTACTGTTACATAGTTTCATAGTATTATATAAAATAGCAAGAAATGTAAGAATATATTTAACTATTTTATACGTTTGGTGCATAAAACACTCTATTGTATAGCACTATTTTCCCGGATCATTTGTCACCTTACATACAAATCCCAGAATTCAGTTCGACCAACAACGTAACCGCATGCGTCATGACGCTGAAGCTGGGAATGAGTGTGCACGGAAGCAGCTGGAAAGGCTGGTTTCCAGCACGCAGAGGAGAAACAAACGTGGAAACAAGAATAGAATATATATTTGTAGCGTGTAGTGGAAGCAGTCTTTTTGTCACTGCATTATATATTTTAACTGTTTTGTATATTCACTTCAATGTAGCTAGCGTGCTAAGCTGCTGCTGCATTTAGTTAGCTAACTCAGCTGGCTAGCTACGCTACGGCGACTTACAGAGGATGACAGCATTAAACAGAGTGACGGCCGTTATTTCGTTTGTTTGGTCTTTTTGAAATAAGTTGTGCTTCGCTAAGCGGATGAACGGCAACCTCCCCCACTGACTACATCTGGAGCTGCTGACATACGCTTTCCTTTTTTAGACAAAGGTGAAAGGACTTGTGATTCCATTTAAGCTGGCAGACGAACAGGAAACTGAGAAAATCACAAAATCCAGGTTAGTCGTGGCGAACTTTCTCTTCAGCGTCTGATCAGGTTGGGGAAAAGTTATTTCGGTTGTTACGTGTGCCTCAGCTGCACACAAACGCAATAGTATGGCGTGTCGAGTAAAATGAACTCTTGATGTGTCTGAGTTGCGAGATGTTTTCTGCAAGCGGGAGTGACATTAATGGACACGGCTGGTGAGAGTCGCGGGCGTAACGAAGTGCTCGAAAGCCAGCGGGTGAAACGTGACCCTAATGTATTGAATACGTAGCGTAGTTTTTGTCATTGTGTGTTTTATCGTATTGGTCCGCTGCCCAAGTGTCGTTAGAGCCCCGTAAGATTTCAGCATTTTATTTTTATGTTGGACAGCATTTTTGTGTGAGGACTGGATTCAGAGTGTGATATTTGTCTGCTTTTTTTAAACAGTTAAATGAAGTGTCACTAATACAGACTGATACTTGAAAAGTAAATCAAAGTCTTTTCTTCTTCCAAAACAGCAGATATGAGTCAGCTGGAGGAAGCAGAATTGGTCACTGTCCACCTAAAACATAATCCACTGCACCAAGACGGACGCTCACACCAGACTGTTTAATGTCTCAGCTGGCTCAGACCGACTTTGGTTTGCTCTCTGTCGTCCAGTTTTCATTGTGACTCATCCTTGAGCCATGGCAGAAGATGGACTGAGGATGGTATCCCATCCCGGGGATGGGAGCCATTCGGGTGTTGTGCTTGCACTTGTTGCCGTTGTGAACTCTTCCTCATCGGCCGGCTCTACTCAAGGCACCAAATCCCGGGGGTGTGAGAACGGTGCGTTGATGGATTCTTTTGGAATCTTCCTGCAGGGCCTCCTTGGGGTGGTGGCCTTCAGCACACTAATGTGTAAGTACTTCCTGTCTGAAACCAACATGTACCATTTTTATATGCACTGTGATACCGCTTGTTACCATATCACCTGTGTTTTGTGTGTGTTAGTTTTTGATAGACTGGATATTTTGGTGAAACTTTAGTTTGTCTTAAATGGCTGATTTGCTTTTTGGTGCCTTTTTCTGTTGTTACCCTTTGTAAAGACTCACCTGCATTTTTCCTTTTCCAAGCTGTGGTCATGTGAATAGGGTGTTCTTCAGGTCCTGCACAGTCCATCTCAGCTCCTCAACACATAGTTTAATCTGTGCCACAGCACAATAAATCCTTGAGTATATGCCACTTTTTCCTTGGCTCCCAAAAATGAAATGAAATTAATAATGAATCAATGAATGAGAGTCTCTCTCTCAGTGCAAAATCTTCATCCCTATCTTTAACTGAACTTGTAGCAAGTTCTTTCACCCAGAATGCTGAAAGGTCTGATAAAAAGTAATTTTAATTATTATTTCTCTTTGGCAATGATTTTGTGATGCATTGATGGGTGTACATGTACAATTTCAGTACCAAAGAAAAGTTTAACTTACAGAAACTATTGAGAACTTAAAGGTGTTTGCTCTAGTAAACTAAAGCAAAATGATTATTCATAATCAGTATGATTTTACAACAATTTCTTTATCATACTGAACATTTCTCCAGTCTACTGTGACCCCGTATGGCTAAGAAGTTATTGGTTCTGTTTTGGTGAATGAGAAGTTGTTGGAATTACTGGAGAATTGGCAGTTGGTACAAAGAGCACAAATTCTTGGTGTGTAACAGAATTTGTTCCACAACAGGAAGTGAATCCCTGTAGAATGAAGGTAGAAGGGAAAATACATTTGTGCATGACATTTTATTTACGTCCATATATCTATGTCCATATATCTTTAAGCTCGGTGAGACAATCACTTTATCAGGGAATGTCGAAGTGAACAGTATATGTTGTAATTTTAGTAAATATTGCTGGAATACATTTCTCTGTGAAGAAACCACATTGGGGGGCCATGTCACTCTTGGTGCCCCTTCTGTGCATGTTTTAGCTCAACTGTTTTTGCCTTATTTATATTGGTGTTACCTTGGTCTCTGTGCATCTGCCTCTCAAAATTATTGTGAGGAAAACGTAGGCTGTTGGATCACCTCATGCTGGTCTTGTCTTTAGATGTAGCTACCCACTCCAGCGTGGTATGCAGCTTCAGCCAGTCTCTGCCAGGCCATGATGTTTCATACCACGTAGTTCAACAATGCCTTTATGTGGTCATACAGGTTATCTAAGGTGTTCTTTGTAATTCTGTCCTTTATTCTCCTCGCCCTTAGTCCTTTGTCATAACTACAATACAAAAACAAAGGGAATGACATAGGTAATATCCCAGGGAGAACAGGAAAGCATGTGTTGTTGGAAAATCAGAGATGTAGTTATGAATGTGGCATCATTTGACTTTTTTTTTTTTTTTTTTTTTTTTTTTTTTGGTGGGTTTTGGTGAGTTGTAAGGGAGTTATTTGACAAGCACAACAGAGTTTTGAACTGTCAGGCCACAATCATTTAGTGCTAGAAGTGATTTTTTTTGTGTATCAACCTCTGTTCCAGAGGAGATTACTGAGCATACAGTTTTCTGCCTTACTGAAGTGTTATGTTAGTTTTGGTGAAATGACAAGCAGCAAGTTTTGTCTACTAGGTTGTGCATCATAGATGCAACTGTTATTGTCATTCTACATCAGGTGTACATTGGTATCAACCCAGCTGCCTAGTGCAGTGGGTTTGAACCCCTGTTGTGCCACAATAGTCCTTTTTTTAAAAGAAGTGCTAGGGGATAGAAATGAAGTGGTCCCTTGAACAAGTGATTTACCTGGGATTCAGTCTTATTGCACACAGCAGCACCTGCAGCTCTTAAGAAGGGGGTAGTTAATATTTCCAAAGATGATAATAACATATGTCTCAAAAGTCTGCAGCTTGTGTACAAAGCTGGCACATTGGATGCAGCATTTCCCCTGGCCTGATGCTTATGTTGCATTTTACTTAGTACTATGTAACCAGTTGCAACTAAATTGGTAGGCAAAACAAGAACATATGAGTACCCTGTTAAAGGATCTGGGGGCTGATGTTGTTCCTCTAAATATTTGTGTCAGTGAAATTGACTATTTTCAGTTCTGCATTGTAGCAGAGTGTATTGGAGTACATTTCTCAGTAGGAAACATAGGTGCTAGCTCTGTGTGAACAGTAAATAAAAATGATTTTATGCAAAGTTGGGGTGTAGATTTGTTGTAGGGAGTCCTATGTTTCTGCTGTCATTGTGGGTTTTTACTAATAAAATTGTTCATTGTGAAAATGTAACATTGAGTTGTGCTGAATTGAGTGGTTTTTTTTTTTTTTTTTTTTTTTTTTTTAAAGAAATTGGTGTCCTGATCCTATGGAGTTCTTACTGAAAAAATTTAGAAGAGGGTTTGGGGTCTGTTCTGTTTGCCCTCAGATTCTACACATTTACAACGTATTTTGACTGATGAAATAAGTAACATGTGAGCTTATTGATTTAAACTTAAAAGGAAGGCTGCATCCATTATCTCAAGGCAGTCTAATAACTTGCACTACCTATTTCTGCACACCAGTAAGATGTCATACAATGTTTGTGCACTAGTCTGCTTGCAATGATTTTTCCATTTATACAGTAGGGCACTTATCAATTCGAGATAAGTACCTTGATCATGAGTACTACAACAGTTGTTCACATTCCAAGGCCATCATTGTGCCACAGCACCATGGATGAAGAAAATGTTCCATTTCCCCAACCTTAACTTCCGTCTTTTCCACCATGCAGATAACACAGTTGGTCTTATTTTGACATGGCTCATTAATGGCTAGCAGGAGTTTACAATACAAGAATGTTTCTGCATTTTGTTTGAGGTCTGACTGGAGTATAAACTGTCAGTGTTTATTCTTTTTGTGCCATGGGCTGTATGTATTAACTCCCTACCTTCTCGGTATTTAAAAAGGAGACGCAAAGGCAGAAGTTGCCTGCAGCTACAGTACTGGAGGATTGCTACAGTCATGGGGCAGACAGAAACAGGGTTTGTGTAGTTGTTTTACAGTGCTCTTTAAATTAGTCTTGAGTCTTTCCAGTGACAGCTTGTCAGGACCTTTCCCTCATGTTCCAATCTGAAGTCCACATTATGAACCAGTCTTCACTGTGAATTTGAAGTCAGTGGATTCACTAAATGCTCATTAAATGCTTATTGTATGTGCCCCAAGGCTGTTTAAGTAAAACATCAATTCTGTTTTCTCTCTTTGTGCATGTGGATGTTAATGAATAGATGTATGGACTTATTGTTGCTTCATTGAGTCCTGAACTGAGAGTTGGTTTTAAAGATTGGACTCAGTATGTTGTCATGGAGACCAAATAACATATTCCACCAGACAGAGCTGCTCTTCATGATATGGATTGTTCTGTATCCCCAAAATGATAGCACCAGGTATCCCTATCACTTGAACATATGAAAACAGTGGGAACAGTGGAATCTCCCACAGTAGTGTTCCAATCTGAACTCAGATTCGCTCTATTTAACGTCTCATGATCACACTGAACTGTCAGACAAAAGTCTGTACCTGCCCTCTTTCATCTCCCATGCAAAACTGTTGATATTCATGTAATGAGTTTTAGTCAAGAGCCTCATGAAGTGTTTTGGGAAGAAAAATATACAATATAACCCCTTAAACCTGAAAACAGCTCATTGCACAACACGGAAAGCTGCCTAGCACAAGCAGAAGAAAGAATACAATTTGCCTAGAGTACTTCAGCACTACCAAATCTGAATACAGGAGCCAAGCATTAGTAATAGGTTTCTTTCTGTGTCTGAGATTGAGATTGATCAGTATGTACTGTATGTTGCATATCTTATTTATTCTGATAATTATGGAAAGATGCATGGTAATATTTTTGTTCAATTTAGCTAAACAGAATTAAATTCACATGCAAATATTTGAATGTGTTTGTTTCTTATTACCAAGGAGCTGTAAATGCTTATTTGTATCTCAGTTCAGTAAATAAGCAGCTCCTTAGTGTTAACTATAAAGGTGTGTTTTACACTTGTGGGGAGGTGAGTTGTGAAAGTGAGGAGCAGAGTTTTTATTTGACTAGCATCTTTCTTTCTTTGGCAGTGAAACGCTTCAGGGAACCCAAGCATGAAAGAAGACCCTGGAGGATCTGGTAAAGCACTAGCGCATCTGTAACACTTTGCAAATTCATTCAGTACAAACATTTACCTCCAAGGGGGTATTATTCACCAACATACTGACGATATAATTTATTTACACAAATGTAAATTTGGTTCCTTTCAGTTGTACTGGGAACAGTTCTGACATGGAACTGTTTTGCTTTATGTATCACATGACAGAAACATGTCAGTTGGCTGTAGATTGGAAAAACATTTATATTTGCCTGTGAACAGACCACAGACAGTCATGTCATAATATTTTCTGTACATTGACTACTCTGCATTTGTTTATATTGCACCATAAGAACACTGAGCCTCTATGCTCCTCAGGTTCCTGGACACCTCTAAGCAAGCCATAGGAATGCTATTCATTCATTTTGCTAATGTATACCTGTCTGACCTCACGGAGGAAGACCCCTGCTCACTGTGAGTGTATTTCTTTGACTGAAGTGTGTAAACTTGTGCTTTACAATTTGTAGTTTGCACTGAGACATTAAATGTATGGAGTTTTGTAATGTACTGGCTGCACTCATAATGAGCTTTGACCCTCAGCTAAACCCCTGTTTGCTGTGCTTATTGATGTCTAACTTTGTGATTGGCTGTCCTCCCTTAGGTACCTCATTAACTTCCTCCTGGATGCATCCCTCGGCATGCTTCTGATTTATGGGGGTGTGCGGGCTGTCAGTGTGCTGGTTGAGTGGCAGCAGTGGGATTCCTTGCGCTTTGGGGAGTATGGTAAGATCTGCAGTACCAGGAGCATGAAAAAGGACACTTTTCTTACAACCAGCCCATTTTTACAGATCTGTTGGAATTACTCTCTTAGTTATGGAGTAGTTTTTTGTAAGAAGCAAGGTTGATTAATCCCACTGAAAATGTGGTGAGAAGGTGAATCCCTGAGAATTGAGAACTGAGAATTTATGAAACCTTGGATGAGCATTTATATTTTACAGTTATTACAAGTCACCAGCGCTACATTCATTCACTTAGTAGAACATTTTCTCCAAAGCAATGCAGATGCAGTTTATACAGCAATAATGCAATCCCTCAATCTATGAATGTAAAGTGTCCTTGAGAAACAGTATGAAACCCAAAAGTCTGTAAATGACAAATACACTGTAAATCCCATTATATTCAGTGCTATTTGTTTAAGAGCTCACATGAGCATGGGAACACAAACTTTACATCTCAATGGCATGTCTGACAGCAGCAACATCTACTGAGCACCACAACAGACCCAGTCCTGATATTCTCAGAGAAGCTGAACACCATCATGCCCAGCAATTCTCCTGTAATGCCCCGCAATGGTGAAACAATGGTTTATGCACACTTTTTTACTTCGCATTTGGTACGATCAGCTGTGCAACAGTTATACAAGAGTATAATCTCTGTCACCTCTGTGATAACAGCAACTATTTACACACATCTACAACAGCTCTCTTTGTAGTAGTTACAGTGAATGACTACATTTCCAGAAACCTCTAGGGTTTTGATGCAGAGCATATTGAGGGGGAGATGTAAATACACGTGCTTCTGTATGTATTCTCTGCATATCTTTATTTTAGTGTTTTACTGCATATCTGCTTGTTTTATACTGCCTTGTGCTGGCATCAGATACCATTAAGCATAAGGGTTTTGGTGTATTGTGCAAAGTCTTTGTCACATTAACTATTGTTTAGTAACTGAGGTGGGTTATTGTATTTATGAGCAACAATTCCTCATTATTTGAACATTACGTTATATGAATTTCTGCTGTTGAAAATGAATACCTAAATATTGGTATTCAAAACTTTTGCTATAATGAATTTTTAGCTAAAGACAAATATGGTAAAGTACTGTACTGTGATAAAAAAAAATACTTTATGTATTTTAATAAACTGTGTTGTATACTTTTATGAATTTAACTTGAATGAAGGTTGGTGTCAGCAGTTTACACTCACTTCCTTATGAGTCACATGCTTACTTTGTGCAAACACATTTGCATAGTGTCACCGCATTTTCTGGGATTTAAACTGGATAATTCAGCTAGAGTCCCCCTGATTCTTCAAGGAAAGGAGGAAGGAAAAAGTATTTTTATGCAACAAAAAATCCTTCCCTTACATTGTTTTAAAGCATGTAAAAACAATTATTTCCCTAATTATGGAACATGATTGTTGTTGTGTCAGACATATAAGGGCGAGTTACTATGACACACGTCTTCGCTTTATTTAACGTCTCATGATCACACTGAACTGTCAGACAAAAGTCTGTACATGCCCTCTCTCATCTCCCATGCAAAACACAGGTACTGTGTACAAACATGATATTAGTTTTATGCCATACATACTGTATCATACATTATAAACATGCAAATTAATGACATTAAGTGTTTCCTAATTATGTAAATGGTGTTTAAAATTCTGACATTTCTTCAGGAATGGATTTCATTCAGATGAAGGATTTTTGTATTTGCAATTTTAAGTACCTTAGGTGTCCACTAGGTGACAGCATTTTATGTATTCTGTAAATTCTATGGCTTGGACACTACTTGCATTTTTACATCTGCTCTGTTACATGTATAGAGAGATATCCTGAAAAATGTATTTGAATTAGTGCCCACAAGGATACTGCCATGAGGTACAGCGCAGGAACACACAGTCAGGCTGCATTTTTTGATTGGGGACATGTCATGCTTCAAGTCGATCAGTAATGGAGATGAGATATGGTTTCTTTAGCGGTTGAACTTCTATCATGTGATTCTATGACAATGGTGTCTGATGCGCATTCGTGTTCGTGGCAACAGGTGAACCAGCACAGTGCTCAGCCTGGGCAGGGCAGTGTGCCCTCTATATTGTCATCATGATGTTTGAGAAGGTCCTCATCATCCTGGTCCTCCTAATTCCACAATGGAAGCAGGTTAGTGAGGCATGTGCTTTCCCAAGTAGATGACGGGGGGAAGTTGCCTTTGGGTACTGATGACAGAGACATATGGAGGGTTGCACTGTAACCCTGCACCATCACTGTACCATATGCTGTTCATCACAGCACCATTACTGAGCCACACACTCTGTATAATGTACTGAAACACACTGCACATGGTATAATTTTTTTATAACTTTAAAAAAATTGTTCCCAGACATTGTATGCACTTTGTATAGTTTGTATCACTTCTTCTGAAATGTTCCTGTTATTCAGCTGCCTTGAGTGTAAATTTGTGTTATACTGCTTCCTTGTGACTTTTTGTACAAAAAAATAAATGCATGAACTTTGCCAATAGAAATTTGAATGGACTGTGGTTGATACTCTATTCATTCTGTCTGTATATGTGCATGTTTATTGCAGCTTGCTCTTCTGAACCCTATTGGGAATCCAAAACTGGAGCTGGCCATCGTTATTTTTATCGTCCCCTTTTTCGTTAATGTAAGTGACCATTATCCACCATGCATCTGTTTATATCTGTGCTCTAGTGTTCCCAGTAGTGTCATTCTGTGAGACCTGTAAAGATAATGAGCCATTAGGATGGATCAGCAATATTGTTATATGCATGTCGTCTCATTGTATATTTTTGTTTGCTAAATCAAGTGTACACATTACATTGATGCTATTTGCAAAATCAAATAATAAGCATGTTGAAGCAGAAAATGTGAGCAATGATCTTTTTATGGAGTTCTATTTAGACATGACTACGTAAAGTGTCTAGTGTGAATCTCCATGCTGTCTAAAATGAGCTTAGAGAGTTTTTCTGTGTTCACCAGGCTCTCATGTTCTGGGTGGTTGATAACTTCCTGATGAAAAAGGGCAGGACAAAAGCCAAGCTGGAGGAAAGAGGAGGTGGGGATGACCCACGAGGTGGCAGTAAAATCCGCTACAGGCGAGCACTCTCTCATGATGAGTCTGAATCCGAGGTGAGATGAGCAAAGAGTTGGTAAAATGGTTTGTTGTGTTCTTTATGGCTAACAGAAGAAAAAATCATGTTTAATTATCATCCCTAAGCAAGTGATAAAAGTAATATGAATGATTTTGTGCTCCCTTTGTTCAGATTCTGATTTCAGCTGACGACGAGATGGATGACTCGGATGTAGAAGAGGACAAGCGCCGACTGACAAGCTTGAAGCCCATAAAGAAAAAGAAGCATCGCTTAGGGGTTCCTGTCTGACTGTCTTGTGGCTTTACCTTTTTCTGCTTTTCCTTCTTTCCTGGTTTTAGTGGAAGCTAGAGCCTTTCTGAACTTAAACTGAACACCTAACAAGTTCTTTGGTGGACGGAGTGGCTGTGCTGAGGACTACCAGGGTTCAGAGTGTCAACTAGGAAACACTTTCTCCCTCCAGATATTGAAACTGAACTTGGGCAGAATGGATGGCAACCAAGGAACAGAGAACAAAGCAGTGCTTTGTGCCTGAGGAGGAAAGAAACATTAACCATATGCTGTTATTCTAACACTCTCCAGTTGTTTGAATGAAGGGTGGGGCATTAGAGATTGCCTTAATGTTCTGTGTTGCTGTAAAATGTGTAAACTAATTTCTTATGATTGTTTTGAATGATTGATTGGTTTTGGTGTGCACCTGGGAGTTCTTTCGGGTGTTTCGGGATCTTTTTCAGAGTGACTGCATCAAGGCTACCCACTAGGAACCATAATGTCCAGGCAAGGTGACAATAGATGGTGATCCACATCTTTGTAGAGGAAATCTTAGATTCTTCTAAAAATGTGTGGTGAAGTTTCACGTAGTCATGTTTGTCTTTAACTGTTAGTGTATCAAGTAATTTACCTTGTATCCTAATACTGTGTGTTTGTATGTGTTTGTCCAAGCTGACCCTCAAAAAACATTTGCCCATGTTCTCTTGAGTGTCACTGCAGGCATGTCTGGTCCTGAGAGGCGAGGAAAAGGAAGGACACGGGCTATGTTTTGAACTGTGAATGACCACAATGGTGGCGGTATCTCTACTTCTGGAGGAGCAAAATGCCAGAAGGTATAGTGAGAAGTTGCTGTTTGATGCACAATAAATGTAGTTTTTAATTTACTGACAAAGGTTAATTCCTTGAGCTTGTGGAGTTTGTGAGAATCAGCAATTCAGGGGTTAGAGGTCAATGCAGACTGCTGGTCAATCGAAGCAAGGTATGCAGACCCATACTGGCTTCCAGTGGACAGCTCGTGGGAGATTTTCAATCTTATTTATTGTAAGTTAGAAAAACCATGATCTCAGTTGTCTTATGTCATGAAAATTGCTATTGTGTTTGTGTTGTCTGGTTTTGTTATTATTGTTATTATTGCCAAACTGTGAGATTTCCTGGATCCTCATTCCAGTGATGTGTCTAGGTATATGGACAAGCCTTTGTCTCTCCAGAAAATGTAATCCTCAGAAATTCTCACCTCATTTGAAATATTATGATGCAGACATTTTGTTGTCTTTCTCTAGGCCAGACCTTTTCCTGTCTGCCTGTGTTGCATGGCCATGTGTCATTACGTTGTCCATCTCACACATGTGCATCTTTCCACTGTGTGTTGCACATTTCACATTATGTATTCCTTAAGGTGGACATTTTGAGGGTTGGTTTAATTCTGGTAAAATCAGTCTTGTCCATTACAAGTTCATGAGAATGACATTAATAATTAATAAGTCTCTTTGCTGGTGGCAGAGAATGCCAGAACATCGTCATCCTGACCTATATTTTGATTCTGCTTCCAACTTAGAAATCAACTATGTTACCACACAGGCTTGTATGTGCTGTCACTGGAGAGGAATGTGTGCCATCATAAACCTGGCAACGTGTCTCTTCAGGCACTTACTTTATGGGTAGTGGATCCAGCTGGTGGTATTTATTGAACATGTGGAAGAACATATCTCCACTCAAGCCTCGAGTGTGGACTCTGAGAAACAACCCATAAGTACACACATCAGGGCCAGAAGGCAGGAAGCTTTTGAGTTGTTACATTTTTGTCCTCATTTAGTTTATTCCCTGGATGTCATAATTGTATAATTGTCCTCGGTCGGGGTTTTTTTTTTGTTTTGTCTGTTTTGGTCAAGGTGTGTTAAAGGGACCATATTGTTAACTGATATCAGCTGGGTTAAACCTCAAGTTGATATGGTCAGACCATGCTGAATTGAGTGGTCATGGCAGGCTGTGGTGAGCGTGAGAAAAAAAGAGAACAAGAAAAGTGTTCTTTGGTACGGTTACCTCCATCTGCTTAACTGGGACTGTTGGGAGATTGCAAAAAACATAGGACTTACATACTTACATTATACATATATATTTACAATAAAGTTTACATACCAATATTAAACCAAATGGTAACTATCTTCCTTGACTATGATTGTGTGTTTTCTAGTTTGACTGGGTTTGGAAGTGAATGTATGAATAAATTGTACATTTTTTGGCATTCAGGTCTTGATTATGAATTTGATGAAGCCTTGAATGTCTTTATCACATTGGTGGTGTCATTAAAATTCCTCTGTGAAAATAAAAGTGATTTAATAATATGCAGTTGTGATGATCCTGGCGAGAGTCCAGTCCAATACTATGGATACACCCAAACTGGAGTTGAGCAAGTGTAGTACTTGTGGGTTAATGGTTACACTGTTTTGCTCTCTTTATGTGGCGAAAGAATTTATTTACGGTATTACACCATTTAAACCCACAACACTTAAGCTATATATATTGTTTATTCGTTTATTTTTGGATACCTACAGTACATACTTGCCTTTTTTGCTGCATGTTAGTAACTGGAGCAGCAAGTAGGTTTGTGGTTAAAGCTGCTATCTTACAGTTTGCAGACAAAAGGCATCACTGTGTACTTCTGCTTTAGTAGCCTTAAGCAAGGGTGTTAAAATGGTTATTTAGGTGTTATATGGACTTTGAGGTTCAGAATTATTTAGGTCCGTATTAGATGTATTCTTGGCCTAATATACTGAGATGAGCTAATAAGCAGGTTTAAATGGGTCAGAAATCTTTGAGGTTATCAATAGAATTGATTTTTTTTTTCTAAGGAAGTATCTTGAGTATGGCTTTCAAAAAAAAACACGTTGAGCAGTTGTTTCCGAAAAATTTGTTGTGGACAATAGGTATGGCTGAACAGATAGAATGGAACATTTTTTTTAAAACGGTGTTTACAAGTGTTTCTTGTGTTTTTCCCAAGAAATAAACTCCATTTTTGAACCACTGTGAAACTCCCTGCCCCCATGGGGACTGTACAGTTGTATGTAACACTAAAGGAATGTGGGAGGACACAGTGGTGTTGTTAAATGCAAACAGAGGGAAACATTAAACAGAGCATGGCCATAGTCACGTGGCCATCTTTGTCAGGATATTGGGAGGGGAATTGGAGAAATGGATGAAATGTTGAGGAGACACCAAGCTTGAAGGATGGTGTCAAACCCAGTGACTTGGGGAGGATGGGTGGGGGCTGTTTAGGCCCTGTTCAGGAGTTCACTGGCAGTTCGTTGGAAAAGTAAGCAACATCACTTCTGGCAGTGCTGTGTGTAACGTCATAGCTAATAATACCCTGTGAGAACAGGCGGAGAGAAAAAGAAGGTGGGACTTGCGAACTGTGGTGATCCAAACAATGATGGGCCCTCCAGAGAGTTTGTGTGTGTATATATTGGGTTGGACCAGGAACTGGAGCAGCAGGAACAGAACATCGTCAGCACAAGACCCAGCCCTTTTTGCGTCCTCTTTACAGCCCCCAGTGGATCTCCTGTTTGGGCCAAAGTACGCCATGTCTCAGGTAAAGCTGCGGCCGGAAGAAAACTCTTCAAAGGATTGCAGTTCTTAGGAGTAAATGAGTTAGGAATAAAGATGTTTTGGAGTTTCTTAGCAAGCAGAGATGGCTTGATTGTAATAATTTGTGGGAGGGGGGGTGTCTGATCATTTTTTACAACTCTTTTTTTTGAACACCACTAGCCCTTTCCCCAGTCTGAAGAGGAGGAGATGGCCAAGAAAAACCGCCCTGAGGTTAAGGAGGACGATTTGATCGAAGCCAGAGAAAAACTAGCGTCAAAGCCTGAACTGAGGGGTAAAACCTTTGCGGTCATGCAGGAGTGTGGTGAGTAAAGTTTTGTTTTGGCACTACAACTACTCATCTGTGAGCTGCCTGTTCTGGACAGCCATAATTCCACATACTTGGGTATGAAATATGTATTGCAAACATAGAAGCAACAAATCTGAATCACACGAAATGTTAAATGTCTGTCATACATCACCGATCTCTGTCAGGAGCATTTGAATTAGAACAGTTTTAAGTGCTTTTTCTTGTGACGGATTGAGTTGACTTTAGTTACCCAGTGCCACCTGCATTTCAATCAGGTGCTGTACTTATCCCTACAGAATTGCTTTTGTTTACCTTCTGTTGCTCAACTGTCATTATAAATGGGACATTGGGTTACTTACCTGTATTTGCTTTCCTGTTGCCACTTAGGTGTTGTGGCTTATCAGAGGGTTAGGTTACTGACCACTTGTTGTTGTCTGCAGAGCAAGCGGGGAAGGCAGCTCCCTCTGTGTTCAGCAGTTTGCGCTCCGGAGCAGAGACCGCGATCCAGAAGCCCCCAGCACGAAAAAAATAAACTTACTTTCCTGGGATAAGGAAAAGACTGAGAAGCAGACTTAAGTGACCGAATTCATATTAAATTTATATATACCTACACCCCGGTATTTCAAATCCTCATAGAACGAGTGGCGTATGTTAATATCCAGACCGGTAACCAAGCCAGACGTCCAGGCAAAATGAGTGCCATCAAAGTAGTATTTCAAACTGGCCCAAGTATGAGGTGGCACCACTGAACCCACCATCTGCGCTCAGTCTTTGCCTCATATGGCCTGGATTCAAATGCTGCCTGCACTTCCCTTTCAGTAAATTATAGTAACAGCCCAATACAATAAGTACACATCTATATTTTTTACATAAATTTTACAATTAAATGTTTGTTGCTATTACAAGGAAACAAATATAGGATGTGAAATAAAGGTACTGCACCTAATTAATATGGATTAAGATGTTTATGTCCATGTTAGTAACAAGGTAATTGGTATTTAAGGTGTTTATCATGTTGAAATAGGTATTTTAGCGATACTTTGGGGAAATTACTTGGGCTTTCTTATGGCCGTGGAACAAATTATAATTTTAAGTGACATGACTGCAGTTGTTGGAGCCAATTCCATTCAGATAGTGGGGTCCAGGTGTGGTATATTTTTATAGGGGGTTGTCCCCCCCCCCCCAGTCTTGCACAGCTCACCAGATAATTTTTCCACTATGTAATGTGTTCACAATGGATAAAAATATTCTCGGGAAAGATTAGTGAGGACTGTTAAATAGCCTTGTTTTGTAATTTTCTCAGAATAAAAATATTGCACACTTTGGTTATGAAAGATGAGCAGAGAATGACAAATTATTTTAAAAATCTGTCTCAAACTGAGGTAAGCAAATAATTGTAGACTGAGCTCAGAACTCTTCCATGGTTACTTGCTTAATGCTGTAGAGTAGGCAGGACTGCTGCACATCTGTTCCTTTATAGATGGGGTCTGTGTGATGTCACTATTTGTGGGAAAACTAATGCACCCCCCACAAAACCTTCAGATGTAAGAAATTGGCCAGATGTGCTGAATCAATAGAAGATGCACATGGTGATGGTAGCCCTGTAACCCAGGCTGCATCCTGGAGGTTGAATGCATGTGGATACAAGGGACAATTGTCAGCATCCTTACAGCTCATTACTGTGTATTGTAAAGCTGCCTTAGTTCATACAGAAACAAACTGCAATTATGTAACATCTTTATCTCACTTTCAAAAATAAATTTAACACTTTAATAGCTACCTTGAAGAACCCTGCTGAGGAATAGGTAGACCATCCAGTACATAGAAATGACATGTCAAAATCAAAGTGGAAACAATAAAAGAAAATGGGGTAAAGTGATTGAGCTATTTCATGAACTTGTCGTGTTGATCCTGTAAGATCTTGGCAGAAGACTTGGCATCATAAAATAGCTCATTGATCTCCTCCACCTGCTCTCGCTCCACACCCTCCTTTCCTTGGACACGGGAGAGCAAACTGGCAGGTGTCAGCAGCTGCACAGCATACCTGTGAGATGTGCAGGACAGGTCAGCACACAATTAGGTGTTTACAACTTGGAAAGAATTACAAGCCTGGGTAGTGAAAGTGAGACCCCATCCTAGATAAGATGGTGTGAACAGGCAGTGCGCTGAAAAAAAAACTCAAGATATTTCCCTGGCCTCTCTTACATCATGAAACTCTCAATCATTGCATGCAAGTGTTTTCTCTCACCTAAGTGTGGTCTTGGTACCAATCTCTCCCAGGTGAGAAAGTGCCTCCTCGCTGATGCTGATGCCCTCAGTCTGAGCTCTGATCTTAATGATCTGCAGATATAAAGAGTCCATTGGTCAGCCAAGCTGGAAAGTGAGAATGCTGACTGTGCTGGACTACTTGTGTAGCGATGAGTTGAAGTGGGTGTATTAAGTATTACCTGTTTCATCTCCTGCGGTGTGTACAGCATGGTGCGGATGATCATCACTCGATCCAATAGGTCAAGGGGAATCCCATGAGGAGATGAGATGTCCTCTGTCCCTCTGAACACCACAGAAAGAGAAGGGGAATGTCTGACTGGCCCACACAACAGCTGTATGCAATAGTAGGTGCACCCAGTGGCTGTTCCCCCAGCAACCCTCACCGAATGAGGCAATTGCCTCTGTTGGAGGCAAACACCACGATGGGAGAGATGGAGCTTTCCAGAGCGCGATGCAAGTAGGTGAAGCACTCAATGTCCAACATGTGCACTTCATCCACAAACAGCACGCCTGGCACCAGTTCTGCCACACCCTGGTCAATGTATCGGTTCACCACTTTGTTGATCTCAGTGCGAAGCTTATCTGGAGGAGTGGGAGATGGAATGAATTCTCAAAAGTCCAGGGCACATAACCAGGTTGACAGACTGCCTGAGATTAGTAGACATTTTATGAGGAGGAGAGTGAATTGGCTGGGTTACTGACAGTCCGGTAAAACCAACAAAATGCGGTTTACTTGCAGATTCTCAGTGGGACATGGCAGGCTGACCTGTGATCTCAGTTTTCTTGGGCTTCATCAGCTGTCCCATCATAGACAGGATGTCCTGACCACCCTGTAATCAGATACAAAATCAGCTATACACCTTTTCCAGCATAGTGTAATTATTCATTTTAATATAATCACTTTTGCTTATGCTAGAACAGAAACCAAAAATAAAATATCTTAAATATAATTCATCCCCAAAAACACAATGAATACCAAATACATATTTTCCATTATTATAAAATGGGAAGGGAAATTATACAGTAGGGGAAATAATTATTTGATCCCCTGCTGAATTTGTAAGTTTGCTCACTTAAAGAAATGAACAGTCTAATTTTTATGGTAGTTTCATTTTAATTGAGGGAGACAGAATATCAACCAAAAATCCAGAAAAAAAACACATAAAATTTGATAGGTTAGCCATTGTGTAGCGGCTTTGTAGGCATGCTGTGGGATTGCCGTGGTGGTTAGGATGGGATTAGATGGGTAATGGAAGCTCCTTTTTTTGGCACTGTGTGTTTAATACAAGTGGGCAAACTTACAAATTCAGCAGGGGATCAAATAATTTCCCCCACCGTATAGGCCCATGTGATACCACCTATATAAATATAAGCCATTGACTTCAGCAAGATGAAACACAATGCCATTAATTTGTATGTTTATAATGCATGGTACTTATGTAAAGTACATTCTGCATATTAGTGCTAGCACTGGCATTTAAATAAATGTTTATTTAAATTTTTTTAAAACTTTAGTCTCATTTAAATTATCTGCAGTTTAACAATCGTTTTTACTGGGTTCTCATCAAATGAAGTGAAGAGGAAGGGTTTGTGAGGTTTGCTGTGCGGAATGATGGGCTTCCAGCTAAATTATCCATCTTAAATCACAGTTAATGTGGCCTCAGACAAAGTGAGTCACCAGACAACAGCTGAGACACCAGTATGCAAACTTGACTAATATATTAATGTGGAAGGTGCTGGACACAGTAACAAAGATACAGTGCGTGAGCAAGACTCACCTGTGGTCGAGCATTGGCAACATCCAGGTCATGCAGCGTGACATCCTGAATGATCTCCTTTTTCTTGTGCACGTCACCCTTAGGGAGGGGTACGTACTCCTCTGCCTCAAGATCAAACTCTGTAGCAAAGGTGTCACAACGGCCTTGTCTCTGCCAAGAGATGACATGAGTTTAAAGGCAAATGGACAATAGGACAGCATCTAAATATGTACCTTCCACATACCCAGTGCAAAGCACTGCTACAAGGACCACGTTTACACACAGGCAAGTTACAGTAGCACCTAAAATTAAATGGGTTAGTAACAAATATAGTCAACCACACCCAGCCAACCAGGATTCACCTAAACGTCCCACATCCCTCTTCTATTCCCTTGATACCTTGATCTCAGTCATATTTCTGTAGCTATGGACAAAACACAGGCTCAAATTACATTCAATAAATGCATCGGCCTTGCGCGGAAAAGCATCTACTGCATTATGACTTCAGGCCACAGCATAAAGAAGCGAATCAGCACTGTTGCACATGCCTGTCACAGACACCAGGAGGAATTATAAATGTGCTCATGTCTGAGATAAAATAAACATTTAAAAATGCACATTTTCTGGCAGAGCAAAAAATGTAACAAGGTGAAAGAGATTTGCTGAGCCACTTGTTTGCAGCAGCTTCACCAGCACCAACAGCAATGAGCCTGGTGCCAGCATGGAGTCTGACAATCTAGGCGGGGTGGATGAAAGTAGACAGAGGGCTGTCAACAGCAACAAATGTACAGCCCAAATTTCCCCCTCCTTTCGGCCACCTGCACTGATTAAAGAACTTGTCAACATGCGCCTTTCAACACATGTTGCAGGGCACGCCTGCGAGAAGAAAGAGGCCAAAGCGGAGATAGACAGATAGAGGGAATAAAGTCAGGCAATGGAAAAAAATGAAGGAATGAGAAATCCGTTCCAGGACACAAAAAAGGACTCAAAGATTAGAAAGAAGGGGTTGATCTGACAGAGGCATAAACGTGTCACTGGCTACACAGAGCAGAAAGTGTTCGGTAATAGACAAAGGCATGGTATGGGCCCACTGGGTAACCTTAGCACTGGGCATGTCACTCTATACATGCTGTAATTTGGGGGACACAGGTGGTACACATCACCCACACAGTAACTGCATTGTACAGCCAGCTCACATACATCCTGTGCACATGTCATCCTGCACTGGCTGTCTAACTGTACAAGTTGGGAGAATATGCTAAATGCATCGGCTCATTCTGTAATGTGATTTTAAGAGTATGCAGCATTCACTGTGTGCATGGTACGGGTTCTTGTTGAGAAGTACAGGGGTATTTTATTACCTTCACAGCACCGCTATTAGCTTCAATGTAGATGACGTCACCGACCTCAACCCGCTCCTTCTGCAGGCTTTCGTAGATACTGGGATCTAGCTGTAGGTACACATTACAGCAGGTTATACTTCAGACCACAAAACATGTGTATCATGTCTGTGGTTAAGGGTGTTTACAGTGTTTTGTTAAATAACTCAAGCTTGAATTTTCATCTCAGGTGATTTTTTGCAGTTTCTGCACTCTAGTTCTACGAACCTTTAGTTGTTTGGTGCCTTTGGCGGTCTTCAGACCAATTATGACGTGGCTGATAGTCTTGCCATAGCCGCCCATTGGATTTTCCGTCTCACACGGAGTGAGCTCCGTCACCTCACCCTCATACACCTCCTTCGTCTCCTTGATACGCAATCCTGACATAAGAAATATGTTAATGCTAACTGAATGCACAGAAATTATACAGTCCACCTAACACAAATATGGATTTATTAATTTACCAGGATGTGATAGCAATTTCACCGTGAGACTGGGGTAAATGGTCATGGGTGGGGCAAAACCCTTACATAGCAGCAGTCTTTCTCTCAAGCCTGGTTGACCAAGAATATAACATGCTGATTGGCCTAAAATAAAATATGCTCATATCTTTTATCTGCTCATTTCCAGCTCTTTGCCATCAAACATTATCCCCCAAGTTATTTAAAAACACAATCATTCTGATCTTGTGCACTCCACAAAACTGTCCTGTGAAAATTTTCCAGAGAATTTAATTGATTAACTGATTCATCACTTGTAAATGTTAAGGAACAATTTTCAGTTTGCCGTGTTTTCAACTTTGTATTTCCTCTGAAAAAAAATTTGTGTAATATTTGATGGATTGATATGTATGAGAACCAGAGGTGTAAGTGCTACAATAGCATCTCATACATATCAATCCATAGGTTCATATCAAACAATAGGTTACCCAGCCTAGGCACATTACCGATAGCTCTTCGAAAGTTCTCCATCAGGACCTCCGTTTTCTTGATTTCGGATGAGTAAACTTCGCTGCCCACCATAGGGCAGAATGGAACTTTGTTACCCAGCTCCTGTGCCATAGCAAGGGCCAAGGCTGTCTGAAAAGGTAAAAAACACAAGCTGTGATATAAGGCAACTGGTATTACCTGCACAAAACCGAATGGGAGCGTGTTCTTCACTATTCCAGCCCGGGTTGATCTTAAGTCTCAAATCATTTCTGGGCATCTACAGAACTTGCTCTCCTTAATGCCACTCACCTTCCCGGTTCCTGGGGGTCCAGCCAGTAAAACTGCCCTCCCTGCCATCTTCTTGGAACGGATCAATTCCACAACAATGCCACAAGCCTCCAGGACACAAAGAGGAGCAGGAGTCAATTGTCTCAGTTACCGACTAACATCTATCACAAGTCATCATTTACACTTATTACTAGTTTTAAATAAATCTTTAAATACATACTTTTTGAGCACGTTGTCGGATTCAGACTTAAAATGAAATCTAGGGAACAAACCTAGGGAACTATTACTATTATTATTACTAGCAGTAATATTAAAAATTTCCGTATCTTGTTTTTAGGGTCTAGGGCGTCAAGTTACTGATCGTTATTCAGCTGACGCCTTTGTCTGAGGCGACTTACAATGACGAATAAGAAATAACTTGTTTTACAAGCAAACCGTTTCATTTTTCTGGAAGTCAGTACCTCTCTGGCGGCTTCCTGACCCACGAGCCCCGACGCGGACTGCTTCGCGTTCCCGGCCTCGTCCAGCCCGAGCCCCTTAACATGGCTGTGGGAAGCGATGCGCTGCGTCTTCGTTGTACTTTTCACTTCCTCGATCTTCATGGCTACGTTTTGAGGGGACGGAGGACTAATAGAATTAAAAAGAAAATACAATTCAAACCGTCAGAATGGCGGCAAATTCTTCACAGCTTCAAACCAAATTTCTCAAACACACCAGAGCGCGTTTCCATGTGGGTTACTAAGGTAATACAGGAAGTACCACCCATGACTGTAAAATAGACGCTTATTATTGGACTATGCGATCCATATTGGTAATGTGATTGGGCAAAACAGCGATCCTTCTCCTGATAGTCTACATCACTTCCGCTGGTGTCCGTCTTTGCCTAACGTAGCAGAAACAGTTTTATCCGCTGAGCAGTGCGAGTGCAATGTTGACGTTTTGGAGTTTAGTTGCTGCAGCGCAGTTTTATAGGCACGGAACAACACTAACATTTCTCGCGATTGCATTTGACGGCTGATAATACGGTATGGAGAGTCTCCATCCAAGCAAAATGTACAATGAAGCAGATCAAATTAAAAATCACATGGCAGTTGGTGCGCGCATGGGAATGGCTACCGATCACACACGGGAGCCAAATGTTTTGCGAATAAAAATTTGTTTAAGATTTTATATAGTTTGTTTTATAAGCGTGTTTCGTTGGCGGAGCCATTTCCTTGTTACACAGGAAATGTAGCTGTTTTGCCGTGAAGGTAGATGCCGCTTCCAAGGCTGCGTTTTTTGCATACATATTTGTACAATAAAATTTGCAGTTGTCCGAGAATGCAAATTATTGAAGATAAGCGCTAGAATGCACACCATTTCGGCTGAATTCATGCAAGAGTCCTTCAGAGAATTGACCTTATTGTGACAAAATGACTAGAAATTTCTCTTCATATACTACTTAAACTCGATTTGCTTTGGTGGTTTATTGTTCTCAGATATCCGGAGTAAACATAACGACGTAATTAACAAAGTATAATGTGTTTAATTTTTAATCCAAAGCAGCGAGAAAGACAACGAACCAAAGAACTAACCGATGGCTCCGGCAAGTACGAGCGCCTCCTCGTGGACACAGCTTACCGTTCATGTTTTAACAGCGGATGACTGCAGGAGAAGATTATTTCTTTAAAGTTTTATAATGTTCCGACGAACAGACACAAATCTCACTGTGAAGGGGGGCGGCAGAACAAAACTAGACAGCGTTTTGTGAGCCTCCCCCCTTCGGCCAAGTCCGACTAAAGTAACGCCGACATTAGGCTGCCATGTGCCGACATGTCCAGCAGATGGCAGCCTAATCCCCACTATTCTTTACTTTGAAGGGGTTGCAAAGGACCGCGGTTCCCTCGGGTTACCCGTACTAAGCTGGGGTAAAACCTGCAGTGGCTACATATGGCTTATTGTCCTGCCTTCTTCAGTTTAAACTTGATTTTTTAAATTGCATTTCTCACCACGGGATTCCAAAGTAACATTTTGAAAATATTGCTCCTTGCATTTAGACAATGTAAGTATTTGGATGTCTAATTGTGTAAGTAGTAATTTCATAGGGAGCCAGGAAGGCACCCTCTCTGCAGAGGGGGCCGGGAAGGGCAGGTGGGGTTAGACGAACCACGGAAAGGAGGGAGAAAGCAGGGAGAACCAAACACAGGAAGGAGAGGCGAGCTGCGAGCCCTGAGGGAACAGGAGCACTTCCTTACCGGCAGAGGCCTGCAAATTCAATCCCCCGTCTCCCCTCTGTGCTTCCTGCCACTCCAGCCCAACCCCCTCTTTTAATCCACTCTTATTATTTTTATTAATGTCAGGAATAGACAATATATCCTGTAAGAGGAGACGCACGCTTGGCAAAGCCGATAGCGTGGCAGAGGGAGAGGGGGAATGAGGTGCAGGGAAGGAGGCGGTGATGAAAGACGAGGGAAAGCAGGAGGCGGACGCAGAGCTGCAGCGCTGGAAGTTGCCAGCTGAGGCGTGAATGGCAGCCTTTTGCTCTGGATGGCACATGATGTTGATTAAAACGGGAGGAGCAGGGATGGAGCTTTTGGACTCGGGGTCTGCGGTAAACTTCCTTTCACGTCCCCAATGGGAAGCGTACAGGAAGGAGAGATTGCCAATGAAAGAGAGCCGGCGGAAAGATATTCAACAGCCCCCAGTCTCTTATTCCATTACACTTTTCGCCTCTATTTTTTCAATCATTCTCTTTTGGGATTTTGGTCTCTTACCCTTTAGTTCCATTTATTCATCAGTTTGTTTTGTTACTCTGGCTTAGATGTTTTTTCTTATGACCAATCATAGTTTGATATTTATGCCCAAGAAACTTTCCACAAGTGCACTTATCCCTGAATGATGGGAGCGTTTCATGTGTCCCTGTACGCTGGCAGGGAGGTGTATGGCACCAGGCCTCAGGCTTGGAGCAGCTCCAGGTGGCCTGGAGTGATGGACGCATGGGACGGCATGCGAGACATTGGATGCCACTGCATGGTTGAAACGTTGCTCTGTGAACTGCAGTCAGACACGTCTTTTTCGAAGAGGCTAAAAAGTGAGTGAGTGATGCAACATTCTTGTCAAGCAATGTTTACGCTTACAGTTGTTCCACATCTGTTTTTTGCACTTTCTCTATGGTTCTGCAAAACTTCCAGGGTGTCTTGAATCAATTTGATGGACTATCGAGCGTGTCGTTAAATACATGGATACTGATGGATAAATGAAGTGTGTGAACATGAACGTGTTTTTCTCCCCCTTTTTAATTGAAATGGTTTGCTGTTTTTTAGGTACAGACATTTTTGTCAGTTGTTTACTGTTTAATCCCCCTGGTGTGCCTTTTGACCCTGCTTTATCCTGTCTGGTTTCCCCCATGCATACGCATACTTGGGAGAGGTCCATGAGACCGGCCTTAGAGTTTGCAGGGTCACAAGGGCAGAGTCATGACTGGCACCGTACTCCAGGTGGCGCTGTCCCTTCCTAAGGACTCAGACACCTACTGGGTTGCACAGACTTCTGCGAAGATGGGTGTTCAGAAGCTGCCGCTTAAGGAGGGGGCACCACTGGGTCGAAATTTGCTACATTGAATAAGAAAGTGCTCTCTATATGAAAAGTTGCCGGTAAGAGATGTACATGTCAAGTAATTGTTGTTCGGTATTTGAATATTAATTGCCACTTCACATTAAAAGCAGGCTGTAAACAAGAAATGTTCTTTATTATTTTATACATGGGACTGAGTATGATCGCAGCACCAGACTGATGCACTTTGATGCTGTTTGCCTTGCTTGAGATCAGACCTTGCAGTTTCAGTGTCCTGCAGGGTAGGACATGTGTTTGCGATTATTGTAAGCATTAGAGTGTATGTGTGTAAGTATCCCATTGTAATTAGGGGGCAGTAACATGTTTCCTAATGGGCCAAAGGCAGGAGTGTTAAGTCCAGTGCATTCGGAAGTTCAGGAGTTGACAGGGATCTTTTGGTGTGGGGGATGTGTGTTTGTGTGCGTGTGTGGGGGGGGACTTTGGGGGTACAGCAGAAATCAGAATAATTCAGACCAGATGTAGCCCTGCAGACGTAGGCGACAGTTGGCATTCGGTGTATTTTTCTGTGTCCTGCTGCACTGCTGTCTGGATGCCAGTTACAGCCTTCTCTGTTGGGTGAGCTGACAGACCGTCCTCCTCACAGCGCTTCAGCATTTCCATACCTTTCCTAACTCTTATGTGTCACCATGTTTCTTCATGGAGAAGAAGCTCAGACAGAGGGGCCTGCAGTCCTTAAAAAGGCATCTAAACACCACTAGGGGGCAGCAAAAGCCTTGAAAACATTGAAATTCCTTCTTCTCCCTTTGCAGGTCAGCCCTATCATGGGTTGCTCTGAACATTACACTTATTTCAAAGTTTTAAAACACAGTTTAGGTGATATATTCAAGAGAATCATCCCACAGTTGCCTTTCTACAAATGATTTGTAAGTTAAAGCTGATTTTTGCCCTTATTAAATGTGTGTGTGTGTGCGTGCACCATGTGCGCACTCTTGACCCAAGCTCAGCTGTTCAGGTGAGAACAGTTAATGCTTCTCCTGGGCAACGGTCTGCTAGGGAGATACTCTCTAATCACCTTGTGTCCATCCTTCACTTGCTAGGAAACAATGGCTGCACACACACCGGCAGCTATGAGGATTTAACCACAGCCTGGCAATTGTACACTCAACACACACGTCTCCCTTATACCAGGTATGTTTTCACACACTTTGCAAAATGCATCTCTGCACAATGTGTCAATTTCTGAGGTAGGAGCAATGTTTGAACCCCTTTTGGTTATGAAACTTTCAGGCCAAACTTCAAACAGCTTTTATTTATTGTGAAATAATCTTGAAAATGCTTGCTTTTAACTACAAGTACTCTGAGTTGATATTGTGAGTCACAGTGATCCCATGCAAATACTATAAAGCAACGTAACTAAAGTAACATAAGCAAAGTAATGCGGGGAGATATCTATAGCTATTTTTCCAGTGAATATAATGAAATATCAGAGGTGTAATTTTTTTTTGCTAATGTGGTCATTTGACTTGGGTGTGAGACTGAAAGGTAAACGTGTCACAATGAAAAATGTATTGTCCCAGTAACTGACCATCTAGTGACCGAGTTTCTTCCTTCATGATTATAACAGGGTAACAGTAAGAATGTGGAAATAAGACTGCAGTAAACGAAAACCACACTAAAAGTTGCAAGATGAGCTTTAATCGGTGTCCATAAAAAAACCTTGCAAGGTAATAGACTCATAAACATCATTTTAGCTGGCTGAGAAGTAAAGTGCTGAGTTGAAACTCAGGAAATTCAGCGTATCGATCGACTCCAAGTCAGATGTGGAGGTCGCCTGTCCGTCAGCTTTCTGGAGGACCTGCTGAAGGTGTTTGAAGGCTACAATAGGAACACTTTTTGGCCTGGGTGAAGCTGAGAACCATGAGACGTAGGTCAGAGTGAGCACACATCCTTTCCGAGATGAAGAAGGGCAGGCTGGGAGTCCGAGCCAAGCGGAGATGTACCTTCAGGGCTGGAAAACACAGGCATGCTAAACTGTGGGTATATAGAGCACGACTAATAGACATTTTATTGTCACCTTTTTATTCTGGTGGCTTTCATCGTGAAAAGTGTGAATGGTGTAACGGAAATGACTTACAAAATAACCAGAAAAATTGATGAAATATAATGAGCTTTCAGCTTTCATTTTTCATTCTGTACGTGCCGTAACCTATTTTCCGAGCACACAGATGACTCTGTAAGATGTGTAAATGTGCCAGCCGCCCTACAGTGTAATATCAAAGGATAGATGAGCGAACCGCTTTAGCCAAAATGAAGACATCGGCAATTTGATTTGCACGTGACTTTTCGTGTGAGCGTGATCAAAACTGAAATGTGGGAACTGACTCTCAATTTATGAACTTGGCGAGTGAGGTGCTGCAATAGACATCGGTGCAGCTGTCAGCCCTCGGATTGAAGACGCAACGGGCCTCAGTCGGACACCACGGGGTTTTGTTTGAGCGCCTTCAGGTTTAAAGGGTATTGATTTAGTTCATATCTTTATTCCTCTCTTTGCCCCGGTGTGCATCACTCGACCTCTCTGCCCTCCCGCCAGCACTCACCTCTGGAAGCCTGACCCCGCCCCCATTGTCATCTCTTTATCTTTGTTTGAATTTTTCACATTTTTGGTACTGGTGGTGCGTGTCCTGCAGACTGAGCTCTCTTTGTGTGTGCACGAGGAAGGCGCGGACAGGCATGCACCAGGACACGCGTGTGGCCCCTGACGCCAAGCCGGCGGGCCATCTGTCTCACACCGGCGCTGTTTGGACACACCTGACTGCCACACGAGTTGCTCCAACGTCATCAATCCCTCTTTCTTTTGGCCCTGCATTACACTCTTGTCGCCCTTCTTCCTTCTCTCTCCCACCATCCTGCGCATATCTCTCTCCACATATGTCTGCCTTTATAAGAACTGTTTCGTTCCTATCTCGTCTTTGTTTTTTGCTTCTCTCCTTCTCACGCAGGATCACGGCTGCCTTTAGCACAGCATGCTGACGTCAGGGGGGTTTAAACGTGGTTTGAAGTTTAATGTTGTCACCAATGCGCACAGTAAAGAGACCCATCCTCTGCTGGACTCTGAGCATCTTCTTGATAAAGGTGTCTGTCTGACAATATATGAGTGCAGCAGGTCATGCTGGTGTGTCATGGGTTGTGGGTTTGCGTTTGGCCCTCTCCATGTGGCGTTGGCAAACACAAATGAAAGCCAGAAATACAGTGATACCATCTGAGCAATGAATAATGACAACTATGCAGATAGAGTTAAGGAACGTTGTTAACAAGGAAATGGGCTGAAATGTGTTATGTTTACACATTTCTGCATAACTCCCGTAGGGTTGAAACGGACAAGAAGTCGTCGGGTCTCATGTTTTGTCAAGATCGGCCTCCAGGATCCTGCCTTGTGCTCGCTACTGTCGGGAGGTTAGAGTTCAAGTGTGGGCGGAACTGAGCAGAGCGGCGTAAGTGTTGTTTTTATTGCCCGTGACACCTGAGGCTGCTTCTCCACTGCACAGACGTGAGGTAATGTTGACCCAGGCTTTGACCTCAGCATGTGAGCTTGCGTGTCTGTGACTCCAGCACACACACGTGGGTTACAGGACCATTCTCTTCATACGTTGAGTGTGAAAAAGACACCACAATTCTAGGATTTTTGCAGCGGTCAATCCTGTGAAACAACCCAGTTTTTCAGCTGCATGATGTTTTTGCACCTTGACAGCCGAGGCAGGTTGCATCTCTGCTGACTTGGTGGGAGGTGAGAGGGGAGGAGGATGAGAGCCCAGGGGCAGGCCGAGACGGAGTGGTGCCCTCTGTTTATCAGTGCCATGGGGGGGCGAAAGAACGTTCCAGACCGAGCGATAAGAGGAGCAAACAAACAAAAACAACACCCTCGAATGAAAGAGACGTAGCAGACAGCCAGACGGACGACGGGAGCGCTGGAATGCCGATGCGAGAGGCAGGGTGGGAGGGGGGGGCAGAGGCGACAATGGCCTCCACATAGATGGTGGCTGAAGCACAGGGCCTTGAAAATGATCATCTGACTACCAGGAAGCTTCACCGCTGGAAAGAGATCAGCAAAAGCCCTTTGGGGTTGGATTGGAGAAGTTGGTGTGGAGGGTTTGACATCCCTGTACTCATAAGGAGTTAACCCTTGTGTTTTCGGCAGTCAGCCTTCTGGTGGCGTTAATTGAGGTTTTGTTAAAAGTATTTCTGGTGACTCTGCAATGACGGAGGATGCCAGTGAAATCAGCACAATGTCCTTTCCTCCTCTAGTTTGCCTTTTCTCCTGCCCTGCTGCCCCACATTTCTATTGCTTTCCTTTCTGCTGCTCTCCATACGATTCTTTCCCCACATCTCCGGCTGGGTCAGTTCTCCATGTCAGGATGTGGTAAGAGCAATGGACTCAGAACCCTGAGCAGCATTCCGGCAATTCCTCTGGGGGTCCCTCTAGTTCCTAGCTGTGTTTATTTTACGTTGTCTCTCGGTCTCTGCATAGGGATGGAGGAAAATTTAAGAAATACCCACAATGTCTCAGTTTCCAGGCTGCAGTGCCACAGGTCTAACACTTGTAGCGTCATCAGCTATGGTTGGACTTCCAGAGAGAACAGCAGAGCGGACATTATTGTAACAGTACGATACTATGGGCCCAGGCGCCCTTCTTCAGGAGATTGAAAGTTTGGGTGTAGTTGCTTCCGGCAGCAGTAACACAGTGTTTAGTCACCGGAAGCCATTCGTACAGTCAGGGTCTGTAGACCTGTCGAATGGCGCCGGGCAGATCTGCATATCACAGCACAAAGGCTCATGCTTGGCACTGGAGTGTCTTTGGTGAACGGGGAGCAGTCCGGGACTTTGAGCTTTTCGGATTTGTCTGTGGGTGTGTGTTGCCAAATGAGAAGCCTGTATTTGGTCCAGTTTAGGTGAAAGTTCAGTGTTTTGTGCATGCAGGTCTGAAGAAAGCACTATGCGTGGGCATTCAAGACAACTGTGTGCTTTTGCAACGCGGTGTGAGAACATTCAGTGCTGCATAATTTTCGGCTAAGTGTATTGTCTCTGGGCGGATAAAGGAGTGAGAATGTTGAACTGCTTGTATTCAAAGTCCTGCGCTGTGTGTGAATTCTCCCACTGGCAAGTAATTACACACATGCAGACAGACGCAATGACGCCCAGAGGAGGCCTTCTGACCCCCCACTTAAGAGTGCAGAGCAGCAGTGAGCCGCTGGACCCCAAATCACAAGCAGACCCTCCCTGGGACGAAAGTCACCCTTCGTCTGCCTGCGTGTCTCAGTCCACAGCGCAGTGACTATGCATCTGTTTACCCTCGTGAACCCTGACGCCAGCGCTCTGTCCAGCAGGGTCAGAGTCCTGCTCCCTTTGGTGACACCCCAACTATCTCCGTCCACCATCTTTGTCCTGGCTTCAGTTTGTTTGTTTTCTCTGTTTTCATCTTTTTGCCTCTGGGGTACATGATCAAAGGTGGGGGTGTGAATTGAAAGAGGGTGATACAGAAGGACGGACAGCGCTCCCAGACTTCACTGAGCCTTTGAGGTACAACCCCCACCCAACGCGCGCACACACACACACACACACACACACACACACGCACACACACACACCACACACCATGTCCTTTCTGCAGGGGCACCAGTGTTCCACCCCCATAAACCTTCTCCTGACCCCCACACAAGCCCTTGGGTCCAGCAGCCTGGCACCAGACAGTTATTCTAGCCCTCGGCGTCCACGTTACTGTAGGTCACCGAGGGGGAGCGAGAGGGAGGGCTGGGGGAATTGAGACAGCAGGGGGTAAGAAGAAGCAAGAAGGAGAGGCTGCCCTCTTATTGAATACGTTTCACACATGACCTTGTTTGTCCACCGGGGAACGTCTGTGCGCTTCACAGGATGCCAGCGTGTAATCGCTGGGCCTTTGCAGAAGCTGCCGGTTCGGTAGCACGGGTCAGAAGCGTGTTTTCTACAAGAGTGTGCCAAGTCTGGAAGGCTCCTTTAGTTTGCGCCTTTATTTCTGTAATTTAATGATAGTGTTTATTTCCCACTATGTGGTTTCACAAAATGAAATAAGTCCTAATTAATTTGAAGATCTCTAAAGAGACAGAAAAGCCACAAAGGCTAATTCTCTGACTGCATTCTATAATGTGCTACAAAGACCGTGTTTGTTGTTTTATGCTTTCTGTGTGCGGATATCTTTCCACGCTCCCCCACAATAGGAGAGCACTCGGAAAACCAGCAACTCTGTGAAAATTTATTTCTAAAATAAATTAATTTTATTTTGGGGGATTTTAAGCGTATTAAAAGGGTTGGCTTGTGCTGTGATTGAATTAAATTTCTTCTTTGTAAATGTTGACCCAAGCTTTTGACAGTCTTCTCGTCTTCATGTTAATTAAGCTTTTGCGTAAGAGAACAAAGGGGGAGACAAAGGCGACATTAACGGGAAATGTTTTTAGGATTTTGAGTCCGTTTCTAGGCTTCTGCGAGCGTGTGTGGGTTTTGTGTGGGTCTGTGGTTTTCCAAGTGTAGCTTGTTCTTTTGTTTGTGAGGGTAAAATGCTGTGTGTGTGTGTGTGTGTGTGTGAGATTCGTAATGACGCGTGTCAGGGTTCTGCTTGTGGGTGCATTTGGGAACACGGTAGGAAAAAAGGGGCAGGGGGAATCGATAGACAGATTGCTTAACACACACTCTGCTTGTTGCAGAACCACAACAACCACCATGGTGGGGTGTAACACACTGGCTGATGTTTCTCATAGCCACATGCATGCACCGCCTTAGACAGGAACAAACAAACAGCCACCAGCACAAGGAAGCTGAGTGCAGAACCGGGCTGTCGTTCCAGTCGTCTGAGCCGTGGCATGAATGCTACCAGCTTTATCTCACAGCTCTATCAGGCTCAAGGCTGGAGCTGGAGCCACGGTGGCGGCTTCAGACGCTGTCAGACGGCAGTGCGGCCGTTGACTTTCTCGCTTTATGAAAATGCACAGATGCTGGAAGCGGCATGAGGAGCTCCGCTCCTTTTAGCAGGAAATACAGGTTCATGCGTGTTCCAGAGCCAATGTGGCAGCGCACGCGAATCATCACGTTGTGTGTGGACTCACCAGATTCCACGCAGTTATGGCTTCCTTATATTGTTCCTCATCACAAAGTTCTTCTTGTTTTGACAATGACATCACTACTTTTTTTGGCCTTCTCAACGTAGCGTGAAATGCACTTTCTTTATTTAATAAATGTTACAGCTATGACCAGGCATTGCGAATGTGGAAGGGTCACCTGAAAAGGGGGGGAAAAAAAAAAAAAACAGTACGTAATGCCCGATAATATATTTTGGAATACAGTCATACCTTTTACATTGTTGCTTCGCCGATGCTTTTATCGAAAGCAACTGACAGGTTACTGTAGAGCTCAACCTTGTGCTGAGCGGGTCAGGTTAAGTACATTGCACCTGCACAAGGGCTTTCAAATGGTAAGCTTCAGGTTACAATCCAGTCTGTAATACCCTTCGGTGTTTAGTGATTTGCAGGCCTAATATGGCAAATCCAACCTGTCTAATTAACCCTAAAATGTTTGTTTTTCTTTTCTCTGTTCCACTTCATCGATTAAGAATTATAACACAAGGTTTACAAGATCTGCCATCCCTTGGGTAATGTGGTCCTTCTCATTAACACGCTTTCATTTCAAATTCTTATGGCAATTATTGAAACACGGCATGAAAAAGAAAATGCAGACTATTTGTCGAGTAGGGAGCAATATATCTGGGGGAACCGTTTCCTTCTCTCTTGTTCTGGATAGAGATGTCTGCTAGTTCAGTAACAGTGCAGCAGGGGAGGCCACACTGTGTGACTGGCACACTGTTTATATGTTTGCCTGTGAATAACAATGTTCCACCAATAGGAAGGTGCACACAGGGCAAGCAGATGAGACGAAGTGAGTGGAGAAAGAGAGACAAATATATTGCTTTTTAGACTGTGGTTGTGCTTAACTGTTGATGGAGAAATTGGGAAAAAAAACATAAGAGGACCCATAATACTCAAATATGGGAGAAACTGTGAAACATTTTGTTTACCGAAATGTTGAGAGCAAAAAATAAGTATCTGCTACACCATGTTTTGCATCCCACATTGACTTTTTGCTGTCATATGACAGTAATGTTCGAAAATAAATTAAAGTGCACTTTCGCTGCTTTGGGCTGTTTAAGGGAAAGAGGTTCAAGATAGAAAGAAGAATTATCTGATTGGTTTTTAATTTTTCAGTTTCTATCATTAAATGCATCTGTAAAAATATCATACTATTTATAAAAAAAACATTATATTAGTTATTCAAATATTTGAAGAATAATTGAAAAAGTGAAAACAATTGCTGTTATAGATTTTAACAAACAGTAATGTTATTTAAACACACAGCAAAAAACTTTTAGGGTTTTTACTGTATGCTTTACTTTTCCTATTGAAACTCCTCATAGAGGTATTAAAAAACTATTTTATTTCTTGATGTGAAACTTGTTTTTACAACATTATACAAAGCACATTTGAGCCACTTTAAGGACCCTTTGACTTAATTTATCTACTAACTCAGTTTTCTTTTTTAGTTTACAAATGCAGAAACTTGTCTTTTTCTTCATTACATATAGATTTTTTTCATGCATTACTTTTAAATGTTTTACATATAAAATACATGTATGTTTTTTGAACCAGCACAAAACTGTCAATATCTGAAACAGGGAGACGTGAAATGGTGACTGTCTGCAGTTCTGTGGTTAACACAGTTACTCTAAAAGTAGGAACGTACTCTTTCTGATGGGAATTTGCATTCTTCTTTACAGTGCATCTTCACATTCTGGCTCGGACCTTTCTGTTACGAATTTATTCAGTTTTCAGCCATCTTCTGTTTTGCACGTGTTTGCAGTCTTCGTAACTGTGTCCATTACTGAACTCAAGTTTAAAATGGCTGGGTGTGAACAGCTGACTGATGATCCTATTTTTTTTTTTTTTTTTTTTAAGCAAATTCATGACTCTAACTTGTGCAAGTGGCTAAAGATAGTCTGTTTGGTGGCATGAGTTTGTCACTGATGAGACAGTTTAATTCTTATTTATTTATTTAAATGACAATATAGCAAATATTTAAGTCATTTCCCTAGTAGCTGTCGCTGAATGAGCAGAAGAAGCCAACTTTGATCGACACGTGGCGATGTAGGGATGCTATTACGCTTCTCCGAAAACAAGAACAAAGGAATATTTGGTGTATCATCAAGGGAGACATGCCAATATGTATGTATTTAATGTAACGGTTACGGAGATGCATGTCTGTGTTAGTGCCATTGTGACGGACGTGCACTGATGATTGATATGCGACGATGTGCTCGGTGGAAAGGTGAGAGCGGGTGGGCTCTTTTCTGACATTGCGCTGGCGTCCCTCTCCCACAATGCCCTGTTTTGTTATTCGGCACAATCGCTCACCTTATCAGCATCACAAATGCTTGTCTAACCAAGACAGCTTAATCAGCAGTTTAAAATGATTTTCTTGGGCTACAAAGTGAACAAACATTTGTCCTTTTTATTATGGATTAATCAATGGTGAAGATTGAGAAGACCGTAGCTTGCGTTCCATATCCTGCACTGCTATTGCTGTTTATTTGGGCTGGTGAACCTGTGAACTGGTAACTGTGCCAGTGTGTCAGATGGACACCTGACCGCAGTGTCTCTCGGTGTGTCTGTTACAGTAGCTGGATGTTCAGCGTCTGTCTGTGGCTCCAGTGTGCGACTTGGCGACTCGGATTGGTCTCCATCTGACAATCCCTACCCCCACCATTTCCTCCCCGAATTTCCCTATCCAATTTCACTAATGGATAAGTGGAACAGCCATGACGGTATTTATAGGTCAACATGTAGTGCAGTGTTTAAGGGCTGTAATATTTGCAGGAGGGACCTTTTGTTATAGCATTTTAAAACTAAACGTGTTTGTGAAAAAAAGAAAAACTCAAGTTGCTAAACAATAGCGATGTCTACTAGGCAAATAAAAAGTCATACAAACCATTGTGAATAAGAAAGGACACTCAGTGTAAAATATAGATGAAAATCACATCATTCAGTTCAATTCAATTCATCCTTAATTCAGTTCAATTGTGTAGAATGCTCTTCTCACCAGAGTAAGACAGAGTACTGAACAGAGTTATAGGGAGCAATACAGTGTTACTGGGTGTGGTACTGAACAAAGAAAAGCAGCAGTTGTATTTATCCATTAAGTAAACCAACTGCCACTTATTCACTATGAAAAATACTACTGATGTGGGGTTAAGCACTGCATGCTATTGAACCATGAGCCTTGAATAAAGGCCATGGCACATCTTGTGTGAGGGAGAGGGTCAGCAGAGGGAGAGAAACAGGTGACCTACACCACCTTTGCCATTGTCAGTTTGGGTAATACACTTGGAACAAACGTAATAAACCGGATAACACAGCTGACCAATCTGAAATTCAACATCCTTTATTATTATTTCAGACTGAAGCAGCATGGAAGATGCAGAGTGAGTGTCCATAGTACAGGAAAATGTGATCAGAAAGAGGATTTTGATTTGTATAATAAATACACGAACGAACTGTTAACTGTTTCCATATAGTTAATTGTCACATTATTATGGAGTAATGCATCATTGCGAATTAATCTAAAGGGCATATATTCAAACTGTTTGGATCAGAGCATGAGGTGGAAAGGGTAGGACTGAGTGAATGTAACAGGTGCCTACAGTACAGAATCAGAGATTGAAAAGGATGTTTGCAGTGCAGACTGGGAAAGTTTCTATGCACTACAGAAAGACTCCCCAGTTATATTTCGTTGAGGGCCAAATTCAACTAACAATGCAAATCCAAGGGCCTGTGCATTAGTTTGATACTGTTTCATTATTATTATTATTATTATTATTATTACATCCATTCATTTTTGTTAACCACATGTGTAATTAATTAGGGAGGCCTAACTGTAGTAATTTCACTTTACTCACCATTCAATAAGAGAAGTGACAGAAGTGGGATGAAATAAGAGACCTGAGGTTGGGCCAGCGCTCTGCTGTAGCCAAGCGAAGGCAACCGTCTGCCAAAACTTCTACCCTTCTCACGTCACTGCTGTCCGATAGTGATCCTGGCTGAAACAGCTCCTTGACCATCTTCTTTGTTTTTCATTTTGGTTTAAAACTTCTTCCACTGCATGGATTGCACAGGTTTTTATGAGCTCAGCATCTGCGGAAGGTTTTTTTTTGTTGTTGTTTCTGCTAAGTTCAGTGTAATCTTGCGCAAATGTAGTTTTATGCATGGTGGTAACAGAATGATGCTGTGCAGCATTCAGTTTATAGTCTTTTGTTTGCCACTCTGATTTTGCAGGGAAGTGGTCACCGAGATGAGTGTGCCACGTTTCGGAGTGCCGCTCAGCATTAGCCGCCTTGTAGACGGCTACAGTCTGAGACAACCGCAAACAAGTTGGCTTAGCATTGGTAGAGTGTGGCAGAATAAAGTAAAATTTGTCAGTTCAGTCAGAACCGAATTGTCTGTTTTTGGTATCGACTTTACACTTTTTAACACTGGACATAGGTTGTATGTTTTCTTCATCACTTTAATAAATTACCAGTCGGGTACCTGCACTACTCCGATCGAGCTTTGGCAGTTGGTAGGCTTACCCAGCATGCGCAGATTTATGTACAGGTATGTGTTAACAGCACTTTGATAGTTTGTCTGTGCTGTGCTTTAACAGGCCACCTAAGGTCACGTATTGGAAAACCCTGAACTGGAGACTGGCTGAGTGTAATGGGTGCGTACGATACAGACTGGGAAAGTGTAAAGGGTGTGTGCAGAGTGCACATGGTGAGCACATGCACACTGGCAATGGCCATCTGCAGGGCAGGTGCATGTCGCCAGCGATGTCAATAAATTGTCCCAGAAGACATTGGCTGTATCAGTTTGGAGATCACTGGAAATCTGAGTTATGCCATTAGCCATAGCGAGACAGTGACAGAGGGAGGGAGCGAGGGAGGGAGTAACAAAAAGAAGGGACAGAGGTGGGATTGTTCCAACTGACTGACAGTCCTTTTAGCCTTATCTTCCTGAGTTACTCTTACAGAACATGAAAGAGGGAAAAAAACACTCTTTCTCTCCTTACCCTGCCTCTTTCTCCAATTTCTCCTTTTTTCTCTCCCATCTATCTCCTCTCACTTTATTCCTGTCTCTTTCGCCGTGTCCATCACGCTTCCATGTCCCTTGTTCCATACCCTCTCTCTTGTCGTGAATTCACATTTACACCACTCTCGCTGCTAAACATCACCCCTCACAGATCCTCTTCCCAACCATCTTTCCACACCCAATTGTAAGTCCTGTAATTTTCCATTTAGTCTACAAGAATTAACAAGGCAATGATGATATCTCTCAGTTTTGGCCTTCAGCGCCATGGCAGTTGGCAGCAGGGCCCAGGCACATATACTGTACACTGTATGACATCAGACTCAAGGCCTCCCCATTGCTTGTGTGAATTTCTGCATGCATCATTGCTTCGCTTTTACGTCCATGTGTCAGTGTTTTGCGTGATCGCATGAGCGCCGCAATGTGTTGGAGGCCTTTTCCCTCACCCAAACACAGCGTACTGGATGTATGAATAAGTGGGTGATGGGAAAGGCAGCTGGTGCTCTCCTTTTTGATAGCAAAGCATTATTAATGAGCTGGGCCTTATCTGTCCTTGTGGGTGCAATTCCGGCTTTGATGGACGCCACGTTTGCAGTTAATATATATTTGATTGATAAGCTGAAATGAGAGCAAGACATGGAGATGCGAAAGGGAAATGGGGGTTGGTGGGAAGGGTAGAGTGCAGCGCACCAAAAAATGCAAACCCTGTCTGTAACAAAATGACATCAGATTGAATCTGCGGTCCTCGGCCCTATCTCAAAGATAGACATGGGACACGAACATGTAGGCAAACAAATTCTACACAGCACAGGCAAACGCACACCCAAACACATATGTATGCACAGGTTGCAGTGATTCATTCAGGCTGGCGCGCATATGTACAGGGGAACCATATGCATCAGAAATATTGGTACAGGGAAAGAGGAGAGAGATAAGCAGGAAATGGAGATGAGATGCACAGTGTGAGTTATGGCCAACATGACAGGATGTGGTCACTGGCATCCTCCCCTCTCACCTCTTCCACACCACAAGGGGGGTCTGTCATACTGAAGGGAAACCGTGGAGAATGAGAGGCCTGTTCTCGGCAAAAAGGGCCCAAACTGACCCGCGGTGATGAGGTGCAATATATAGGTGCACACAGGGCGGCACTTCAGTTTCACCGTGACAGTTACAGCTGCGTCTTCGTCTGGTGTGATACTCCGTCTCGGTCGCAGGAAAGTGATTATGAGAAGCCCGACATTACCGAAGGACTAAAGCAATTCTGTCAGCGATCATCACAACCATTCATCACAGCTTCTTCTCAGTCGTTTTTTTTTGGCCTGTGAAACAGTCACATAATGCCAGATAATAATGGAATCATTTACATCTGTGGAAAAGTACATTACTATGCTGTGAAGCGTTGTAAAATATTATTGTATTTTCCACACTGCTATCAAAGAAAAGGCCTTCCGTAGTCTCTGAGAAATTCATTCGAAAATTCAGTTGTCAGTGGTCCAGATGTTTACAGTAGACAGGCTGGTCCCACGAGGCGGTTTTCTTGAACGCACTCTTACGGTAAAACAGTCAGGTGAGGTGATGGCAGAGTGCAGGGGGGAGGGGGCTTTGGCGTTATATAAAGGATAAAGAAAACAAAGGGGGTAAAGAATAAAGCATTAAAGAGTGAGATAGAGACAGAAGGACAGGTGGGGAGGAGAAAGGATGGAAAAGTTATCCTTCTTTCTCCCCCCCACCTCCTGTCCACAGATAGAATCTCTCTTTTTTTCGCTAGCAGAGAAACAACGGTAGGCAATGTGCTATGCTGTGGTCCCTGTGTGTGCTGGCAAAGCCCATGGTAATCCTGTCTGTCTTTGCTGGGAGCAGCAGAGGAGCCCATCCGAGTGCAGGAGCAGAGCCGTCGGGCAGGGAGGGTGGGATGGGGCCTGTAATCCCTGCTTAAAGGCTACGCTTAATTAAGGCACAGAAACAGATGTGCGGGCACTTTAGGAGCCAAGGCGCTCGGCCCACGCCCGAGATCCGCAGCATCTTCTTTCGGGCAAAGACGTACTCAGTACGCACTGCGATGATAATCTGACAGAAGTTATACTGACCCTTGCGATTAAGGGTGGAGGAGGCTGCGGTTCTCCCGTTTTCCAGATTACTTACTTGTTGGCTTTCTAATGTAAATACATGAGAACTCTTTTTCTGGCGATCCCACACATCTTCCTGTTACACCCATTTTGTTTAAGCGGAAGAGCATGACCTGTGGGGAACTTAAGCATTGTGTGAAATTGCAAGCACGGCAATTTCGGGCTGCATTTTGACATCATCCACATCTAATATGCCGTAGCATTGTCTGCTAATCCTGTTTGTTGTGTGGAAAATCCTGTTTCTTTTTTGTCTTCTTCAGACTTCCATCTTTGACTGTAGGGCAAAGGAGAGGATGTAGGCAACCTGCTGCTCCCCTCACACTGTGGCACCACACCTGTGATGTGTGGCTTATACAATGTCAGCGGTGCTTTGTGTTCTGCAAATAGTAACTCCCAATTCCACGTAGAATTAATGAATCTAAAATTTTCCCAAGTATTTTTTTATTGAGTTTGTCACATTTCCAGATATGGGTATTTGATATTATAACATGCTACTGTAAATTCTACAAACATAATTTTATATACTGTATATGCCAAATGATATAGGCAGAATAATAGTGTTTCTAATGGTGGGTTGGCCTGTGATTTTATAGTAGAAGTTGTGCAGTATTTTTCATATGCGGTATAGCTATTACCGTTTAGAAGGATAATTATTCCTTCATATATTGTATCAGTATTATGGGACATATTCACATTTAAAAGCAAAATGAACATCTTATGATGGAGATCGCACCCTGCGTCAATAAGCAAAACAATAAACAAAATGTACGGTAGAAATATTCACCACTGTGTGGCTTTCCAGCTAAGATTCTGCATTGAGAAAACAGCGAATAAGCGGTCTGGCTGATGCCGCGGTGGACGCCAGGTATTTTGTTTGCCGGCAGAAGAAACGCTCGGGCCAAGGTGGGCAGGCACCTTTAGAAATGGGAGCAGATGAGGAGCGAAAGAGGGGGAAATAAGAAGGACAGGTTGAGGAGGGAGGGAGTGGAGGAGGCTTGTTAATTGACAAGGGAAAGGGGCTGAAAAAGGAAGAAAAAGAGGGAAGCAGCAGAGGAAAGAGATTAAAAAGAGTAATTAGCAGTCGGGCGACTGATAAACGGGTGAATTGTTAATTACAGTAGTTCAACTCGTGGGGATGCAGTTGGGCTTCCATTGTCCTCCCTTCTCCCTGTTTCTCTCCCTTCAGCTGTCCTCTGGCCCCCAAGCTGCACCAGTTTGTCTGTTTCTTGCCAAGTTATCCGTTGGTTTGATTCCACCCCCAATGGAGGTGTGACTGGGGAACAGATGCCCCCCACCACCACCACCACCACCACCTTCCATGCAAATTCCCCCACTTCCTATTCAGGTGACCACATTAGCCGCGTACGCCTGTGCTGCAGTTCTCCGGGCATGTGTTGCATTACAACATTCGCGGTTCATAAAGAAACATATTATTATTCCGGCTATGTTTTTTTTTTCCATTATCAGTTAAATTATGAATGTTAATATAATAGATAATATTAAGACAGTAATATTGTTTCTGTTGTAGAATTCTGCCTTGTGTTGATGCGCTCCAGTGATGAAATAATGTTCTTGTGAAGATACGATCAGCCTTTCCCTCTTTCGCTTGCTCTCTTTTGCCTGTTAATGTAATTAACTCTGATTAAAATGAGTATTTTTTAATCAGTGTGGTGCTGCATCACTTTGTTCTCGTCTGTTTCCCTTTCTCCCTCCCTCTCTCTCCCTCCCTTCCTCGGTCAGGCTATTATTTCAGCTGCCGGTCGCCTCCAAAGACCTCACCTCTTCATTTGCCGTTCATATGCAAGTGTACTCATGCATTCATTTAAACGGCCTGGATAATAAAGAGAGACAGATTATATTGCTGTACAAAGGCCAGCTGGTGGACATCTACACCACTGTCGCGCTGCCCAGTGAGCTCACAGCCAGGTTTTCAGGGCCAGAAACCGTACTTTTGAGAAAATATTTGGGAGCTTGTGCAAAACGTGATCGCTCTCTTAAAAATCGCACGAGCAGTGGAGTTCTCAAGAAGGATTTACCCAGTTTCACACTTTCTCAAGAAGAAGGATGTCTCCAGGCTGCATATGTAGCATCCAAATAATTTTACAGTGTTGCATCTTGGCTTAGTTATTCTCACTTGTGAACTTGATGGATTCTCAGCCCAACTCAAGCAATGATCCAGCATCCAGCATTTGTCCTTTCGACAGACTGACGGCGCTACTGGCAATTTTAAACAAATATGGTCACATGCAACGGTACTGATTTTGCATTTAATCCTAGTAATGGTAAAGACTATCCTCCTCATAATGTTTTATCTTTTGCATAGATTTATGTGCCATTCCCAGAGTTCTGCCATTGCATGTTGACATTTGCAGTGACGTAAGTCCAGTTGACCTGAACAAATGGGTAAATGCATACGGTAAATGGCTATGCAGACTCTGCTCGCCGTTCACACTTGTTTTCCTGGGAAACTGCATGGTTTCATTGAAATAGCAATCATCATTTAATCTTGTGTGCTTTCCATCCCATTTAGGCCTTCCTTTCTGAACTTGAATTTTTGTTTTTCAAATGTGGAAAATCTATACCCAGTGGCTTCCTGTATTCTAAGGGATTGTGCTTCAGACTTAAGAGCGAGGTAAGACAAGGTAAGACAAAAACTTACCTACTTCCTTACAGATGCTGTAGTGCTTTTGCATTGTTTTCTCACACTCTTATCAAAGAGAGGTTTCCATTACATACATTTACACTCCAGTCCTGAATGCAGCTGCTAATCAGAATGAGTACAAAGGGTAAAATAGAACTGTTGAGGACATCTGAACCTGCAGCCTGACAGCAGCAATCCCAGATCTTCCACCAAAACCTGCCCAAAAAGTAAAAGCACAGATAGGGCTACAGGAGGGGAACAAGATTCATTACGAAACGGGTGGGGGTGGGCATGGAGGGAAAAGAAGCAGAGCAAATGTGCTGAGGAGGTGAAACAACGACACTGTGGAGATGGAGGGAGCGGATGGGAGAAAGTGGTGGGAATGAGAGTTGAGGCGTAAGGGGAAGGGGTGTAAATCATGTTCTCGGACACGCTGGTGCTCTGAGAGGGCCGCGGCGTGGTGGCGCAGACACATCTCATAAACAACAGGCTGACAGCGCCACTCATCACCAGGGACAAGTCTGCCTGCTGCCATGGCGATAAAGCGGACCGCCCGCTGCTCTCGTATCAGCGCCATCGTCCATCTCCGCACCACCTCTTGGATCCATCACCCTCCATCATCCCAGTGCCTCTGAGCACACGCGTATCATCCCTGCCTCTTCTTTGCCTTCTGTTTTGATAAATAAAGCCTTCTTTAACCCACAGCTTATAAATGAACAGAACAGGATTTACAGAAAAGAAGATTTGCTTCATCCTCAATACATAACTGGAGTTACCAGCTGAATGGGGAAAAAAAAAACAACTCTTGTTACCGTTTAACAGTAATTGTTTTTGCTGTGAATTATCTTACGTGCGTCTGCATATCTTACTACAGTTCTTAGTTACAATTTTAAGTTCCGTTTTAAAACATGAAATGAATGTTTCAGCACATTTGCTCATTTGGCTATAGAAAACAATACTGATCCTTTCTAAGCACACATTTAATAAACTAATATTGTGCTACTTGTATGATAGTACTGTATATGCTGTAGTATGCTTGATATATGCAAAAATGTAAGTATTTAAAAAACTGCATTCTGAAATTTCAGGTAAATGGAAAGAAGAAAAGCTATACGAAAACTATTTTCTGCCTTTAACTACAGTGTTTATACATAGAAACCTTAAATGTCCTTTTGCTTTCCTCACATGATAGCAGTTTAAGGAAAATGTAGTCTTTCTTAAAGTTTCATATTCAAAACCAAGTTAAAGTTGCTGAATATTAAAAGTATCCATGTGCAATTTGCTAAATATCTCTTTCTCTTGGTGTGCTTGTGCTGAGGCCTTCAAAGTAACACTGAGATCAAGGATGAAGAAAATGTGTCAGTGTTCAAAATAAATGCCTTTCTACATGCTTGGTAAATGCGCCAAGACACTATGTGCCACAGAGCATCAGTTATGCCAAGCTGACACTACGGGGAAGCTATTTGACAAATATTACCTGGGAACTTTTAATCCCACGATTTTGGATGCAAATGCCTGCTTAAAGGTGTTTCTGCAAGGTGTGTATTAATTAAATTAATTAATTAATTAACTTTCTAAGTCCCGGCTTTAATGCCACAAAACTCTGCACTTCATCCTTTTCAACTCCTGGATGTTCAGGTTCAGTACTTCACTGAAGTATGGAACGTGAACCCTTGAACCTGGAGTTAAAACCAAGTTCCTTAGCCACAATGGACTCTGATATTGATTGTTTCACTTGTTGGTCCCTGTGACTGATGTGCAAACTTAGTACGGCTGTCAGAAACCCTGGGAAAGGTTACTTTTGGACAAAGGACAGGAAAAAACACCAAGCAGAGCAGAGTTTTGAATGTTAAAGATGAAACACAGGACACTTTGTTGAAGATATTGGCCAGAATGTACAGTACGAGTCAAAAGTTTGAGTTTGCTTGCTGGAAAACTTTTTTTTCAGCGCTGACCCCATTTACATTGTATGTTTCTGTCAATTCCAATATAAAAAGCTGATTTTGCCTCAATTCTTGGATTCCTCGAAATAGTCGCTGGTGCTCTACTTACTGGGATAATACGAGCTGTAGTCATTGTGATCCGGTGTTTTTAAGAAGGCATTTTGCTTTATACATCTACAGCAGTCGTTTGTAGAGCTCCAGATATTTTCTTACCAAGTGTGTACTATGTAAACTTCGTAAAATTATATATTTTTAAGCTGATCCCTGGTGCAGGCTTTAAATGCGAATAGCTGTCCCTTCCAGGGATCCAACGAAATGTCCACGTTCATTTGGCAAACAACTGACAACTGCTGTACTTAAGTCAAGATGAGCGTCTTAGCGTCTTTGGCTAATTGTATTATAGGTGTTATTCAGTGGAAAAAACAAACAAATGTCACTTAACTGAGGACTGTGAATAGGATCACTTCTTTGATAACTCTGTTGTCAAGCACTGCTAGCAGGTGGACTTGTCAGTAGTGAAAAGGTGAAATGCATGCGTCTTAAAAGTGTTAATTCTAGAATAGCTTTAGTGTTTTTGTGAAAAGTTGGTTCACAACCAGTGCAGAGTTAAACACCCGAGACGTTCTAGATCTCCTCCGGCGCTGTCATGTGCTGCAAAATGAAAAGGGATAGATCTGCTGACGTTAGGTGGCGTCCTCCTGTTGTGCGCTTTTGGAGCAGTACATGTGGTGCATCAAGGTGTGAGATGACCCGCACTGGGAGATCGGTGGACATGCTTGACTGCTTCCCAGGGGCTGTGTTAAAAAACAAGGTAGCAGTTCTCTGTTAGACACTATTCTGAAGCTTAAATATCAGGTTCTGTATACGAAAGATCTCAGAGGCACTGGTGAAATATTGTTTTTTTTAACTGGGGTTTGCAGGTAGCACAGTAGTTAGAGCAGTTTGAAATCAAAGGCCTTGCTTTGAATCTCATTGCTACTCGACTACTCTGAATTCATACAGTATAAATTACACTGTTGCAAAATAATTTTAAACAGCATAGTACTGTATACAAACCTAATGTTGTATGCTGCTCTGGAGAAAAGTGTCAACTGAAAGAACAACGCTCTCCTTTTATTTGTTGTTAACTTAATGCCACGCACAGATTTATGCAAACTTCTTGATAAAAGATTTATAGAGTTTATTAACAAAAATAATTAAATAAGTAGAACAACCTCATCAGCTGTTTCTGAATGAAATTGACAAAAGATACAAAACACCTCACAAAAAAGCAAATGACCCTTCAAGGCCACCATTGTTCTCTCATCACTACTGGCTTCTTTGCATATCTATCCCTGCCTTATTATTCACAAAGGAAAAACATTTTATGTAAATTTGCACTGACACCCTAGTAAAGCAATGTATTGATATCCTGTTTTTTTTTTTTTTTTTTCCTTCAGCAATGCTCCCCTCCCCCCACCCACTGCAATCCAGAGGGCCAGCTTTGTGTTTGCGGCTGTCTGCCACATACTGGACCTGTCACCACCCCTCATCCATCCCCAGCAAAAGAAGAATGAATGGGAGAAATAATAAAAGCTAAAGAATAACCGCCAATCATCACCACTAAAAAGCCCAGACAGCAGGAGGAAGAGGCCGAAGGACTGGGGTCAAAGGTCAGAATTTGCGGAGCCTTGAAAAATGGCGAGCGGTGCTTCCTCGGCTGAGTGCCCAGGTGGTGGCGTGCACCTGTCCTCCTCCTGACAGGGAGAAGGTACTTCCAGCATGAGCTATGTTGGGCCCACACCTGCCTGAATGAGATTGGGGTCCATGGCCAAGGTGGTCTGGGGACCAGGTGATGGGGAAGCCCTGTCAGGGCTCTCTATTCTGTCCCCACCACTATGTCCACAGACCCTTCCCTGCTCTGTTTTGCCCCTTTATTCCGCTCTGCTCTCTATTAAATAAAAGATGCTCTGACAGCTTGATGGTGGGGCTGTAAAAATGTTTAGCAGGTGGCCTGGAGCAGTGTGGACTTTTGAGGTGATGGACACTTTGTGGGGTTTTATTGGTTGGCGACAGAAGGTTTGGATGAGGAAAAGGGACTGTAGGTGTAGAGAGGTGGAAGTATAGCTGCTTTTTGTTTGCACTGCCTTCAGTCTGTGACTGTGTAGAGTCCCCCTTCTCCTGCATGAGGGCTTTGAAATATTGCACCGCATATACAAAGATAGATAAGAGGAAAAAAGTATGTTTTTTTCTGCATAAAAATGCAAACATTCAAATTCTCCTTTCAGTTTATTCTGGTAATAACATACACAATGCATAATAGTCACATTGCAGTGTTCTACCCAAAACTGATGTTCTTTCGACTTTAGGCCTGGGCTCTGTGATTTCTGGGCTGGAGGTGATAATACCAGTTTGATTTAGCATTAATATGACTTAATTTTAAATTTCATTACAAAGGAATTTGATTTTAATTTATGTAGTGAGAGAAATCCGTGATTTTATTTTTTTCAAGATGAAAATACATTGGCCTACGGTGCATGCTGGAGCACTTACTGCAACCATAGACTGTAATTCTTTTACAGACACAGAGATTTGAACTGTACACTTTCCCAAAAGCGCTCAAGGTGCAAAAAAAATGCAATTAATTTAATATCAACTAATGTTTGTCCTCAATTTCTAACAAAGCAAGTTCCTTAACAATAAAAGCAGGAAATGGTTTTATTTCACAGAAGAGGTTCTTCTGAACCATCATTTTCTTGCCATGATGTGCAGTGACATGCCACAGTGATGTGACACCCCCTATCCTCCTGTCCCGCACACCTCACATCCTCTCATCAGCCAAACTTGGGTGACACTATTGCAAAGCCGGCTGACTGAGCTACTGTCTCCAGTTTCAGCCCACTGTGATACTGGAACCCTCGTGCTAAAATGTGAAATTAAACCTGACAGCTCGGCATGCCAAAGCAATTAGCTCACCAAACAGCTTTCTCTGCCTCTCCAGAACACCCAGCCCAGCTCATACGACCTTCAACATACACACCTGTCTCATGCCCCCCCCCGCCCAGAAATGCTTCCACGTGAGCTCTTACCCGTGCCACCTGCTAACACCTGTCCCTCTCATCCCCAAGAGCCGATTGGACCCACTCTGCAAATAGTAAGCCAATAGCTCTTTGTTGGCTGTGCAAAACGAAATGTTGCTAATTTGTCATAGACGTGTATCCCCCAGGGCAACCGAGTCCCAGCTCACTGCGCACAGGCTGTGCGCTCCCAGGGGTGTTGTGAGAGGGAGAGGAGGAGGGGGAAATGAGAGGAGAGGGCCAAAATGAAGAAAAGGCCAAAAAAAAAAAATTAAATTTGGTGGAATAATGTTTCGGAAAAAAAAATAATAAAATCCAGACTGTAAATGTAATGAGCAGAATGAAAATACATTTTGTCACGACACACCGGCAAACGCGAACAAAGTTTTCTCTGAAGCTCTCGATCTGTTTGGGGGGAAAATGTACAATAATTACCTCTGTGATTTTCCTTGGGGTTCACTTCCTTTTGAAATAAATGGTGGGAGTAAAACTTTTGACTGTGGGACCCCAGCTGGTAATTAACCTCCCCACCTTTGCTGCTAACTACGTGTAGTCACTCACACACAAAGTGCTCTTTATCTGCGCTCTCGTACCAGCACCAAGTTCTCAGAGCTGGATCCTGTGTGACTACATAACCTTTCACATAACATCTCAAAAACTGTGACAATATCCCGAGGCCACAAATGCATGTGAATGAATGTCACCTCTGATGAGGACTTGGCTGTTTGCGCTAATGACGGGTTGCTGCACTGGCATGACATTGCAGGCTGGGCTTGTGAGCATCTAAGTGGTTTTGAAGTGCCCATTTCTATTATTGATGTCATTGAAATGGTGACTCATTCATGTTTGCCAGGCTGCCAGCATGTGTGGAGCCTTTGTCGTAGTTAATTTGCTCAGCGGTGAGTTATTCCTACCACTTACACTATGTAATGAGTTCAAAAGACTGGGCCTGCAGGGACAGAAGCTGATAGGCTCTGGTTTGGCTCCAGGTGACGTCAGCACGGGGCCAGCGCTTGTGCACTTGTTGTAGAGCAATGGATGGGTGATGGGTTTTCTGGGAGGAACCGAGCTGGGATGTGATGTCCCAGGGGTCGTGTGAACAACCCAGACCCAGCAAACAGCCTAGCGTGAATTCCCGATTAGCAACCTGCCTGTAATCATCTATCAACTTATCTTTTTGTCTCTTTTTTGTTTATATATATATTTTTTTTTATTTTGCCTTTAAGCTGCTGCAACCAGCAGCAGTGAGTTTCCATCTGGGGTTAATAAAGGTTCATACATTCATTCGTATCACAGTCATTGCGAAAGCTACATATAATAAAATCCACTTTCCCTGTTTTCTGTTTTTCCCAGCTTCTCTTCTGTATCACACAGTTGTTAATACATCCCACCTTTTCATTTCTACAAATGTGGTGTTAATGTGTTGCGTGAAATCATGCATAAAGAATTTAAGTCTTCTGGCATAAAGTGCTAAGCACGGGGGTAAATGTGCACAGTAATTCAAGAAATTAGCATGTACGTGTTCAGTAGCACAGGAAGATAGTAGTCATTTTTTTAAAAATAACTAGTCAGAAATGTATTGAATTCAATTTTTATGGTATATGTCTTTATAAAGAATGTAAATGTAAGGGAAAAGCTTGATACAGCAATATACCAAATTATGTAATATTTATGGGGATGTGGTTGTACCTCATGGCTCCTGCGCTGCTTGCTCGATGTGGGGGTTCAAGCCCAGCTTAGGGGTGTGTGGAGTTTGCATGTTCACCTTCGTCTTTGCACCCCTCTAAGGAAAAAGTATGCCGCAAGAAGTGAACGGCAAACCATTTTGTTCCTCCTTGCCTTGAAATCCATGTCAGTGGTTGCCTGGGAGTCAGATGTGACTCAGTGGCACGTTCCAATTCCACCGTAATGTTTAAGGTTGCATTTCTTTTGAAATTATGGATGAGTAGGTTTAAAAATGTAAAATCTTACATAGAAATGGCAGGATTTTTATTTTATAGTCCTGGGTGGTAGATGTTTTGAGAGTCACGTGAATCATTTTAATATAATGCATGGTATTAAGCACAGATAGTTGGATTTAAAGTGCACAGCAGAGGTGATTGGCACTTTGGCCCTGGTCACTGAGAGAAGCACCATGTCCTTGGCCTGTAGGTTTTAATGTATAAGGAGCACAAACACAGCATCGCTTCTGCACTGTACATAAACCATCTAAAAAGGGAAGGCTGTCAGACATATTTAAATAAGCCCACAGCCCAGAAATTGCCAGGGCTTTTAAAAGTGCAGCATGATTGACATTGGTTTAGGGAGTTGTGACACTGGGGTTTGAAGTGCGGGTGTTTATGTATGTATGCAACCCCTAAAAAATTGTGTTTATGAAAACAGTGGCTGTGTTCCAATCAGATAGCAGCGCAGAGCTGGATTGGCAACTGGCCTAGGCTCCGAGTTGGGGGTTGGGGAGAACTGGGGAATTAGAGAGATTCAGCTGAACACGTGGATACAGCAAAGGACTGACAGGAAAGAAAGTGGGGGGCTTGAAAGCATTGACAAAAACTTGGTGAACGCAGTACAGAATATTCAAATACACCTCATGATGTGATCACAAAAGCTCACTCTCAACCAAGAAATCTATTACATTCGGGGCAAAATCTTCAGCTCAAAGTCTTGTTGCGACTGCCGTCGACATCTGTTGATTTATCGATAACAGATGATGCAGGTTGTGAGTTGGAAACCCTGACAATGGGCGCAAGTATTTTGGTCCAGTAGTCTGGGTTATTTTAATGGGAACATCTCGGCTCGGTGCGGTAAACGGCGCGGAGTTTCACGCAAAGGTGAACGACAGAAGCAAAAAGTAGGAGAGAAGAGAGACCGAAGAATACCAGCGTTTGCTCTTTTTTCTCAGTGCCGATTCGTCTTTCCCGTCTTGCCCCGCCCGGGCGTCTACACCTCATGGGTAAGCCCGTACGTCTCCTTATTCCGTCCCCGTTCCTAAACCTGCCAAGCAGCGCTCCCCTCCAGCGACCGACTACCACGCTGGCGTCCCGCTCCTCTCGCTCTGGGTGGGTTGCATTAACTGTGACTTGGAAACCGTTTAGCACCAATTACCTTCATAATGGCAGTGCACGTTCCAGACCCTTTGTCCCCACTCTTGTACTGGCTGCTCCTGCTATTCAAGGCTCACTGTTCACTCGAGCAACACTGATGTCCTTTCATGCAGCGCTTCTCATTTGTTCTGTACTCTGTTCCCCCCTCTCTGTCCCCCCTCTCCCACACAGCATTGTAAAAAGTCACCGGGTGTTGTGTGGTTGTATGACTTATTTAATCCTTAAGGGGTGTCTTTTTGTAAACCGATGATATAATTTGGTGATGTAGAATGAGGCCTGTAAGTAGAGCCTGAGGAAGTGGTGCTTGTGTCCTGGGCACATGCACTCGGGGTTAGTGTGGAGGGTTGGCTGCGGGGTGAGGGTACGCTGTGCTACCCGCTGTTCTGGCTGCTGCAGCCCAAATGTAATTTACTGTGGCTGGACTGGGTGCTCAGGTCAAACAGACAGGCCAATCAGCAGTGCAAACAGCCCAACTGGCAGTAGGGTGTTTGCCAGCCCAGCAGATGCAGGGAGATGGGCTCCACTGATCCGAGCAGAGATTGAGCCGAGCCATAACCCCCCTCCCCGGATTACATACACCCCAACACCCCTGACTCGCTTGCATTTTCCTTTTTCTACTTCAGCGCCACTTTGCGCTCGCACTTTTGCTCTCTCGGCTTTTCGCTCGCCGGAAGGGCGTAGAATGGTCTTGAGCCCGGGACCGGCAAGACATCTCGTTCATGTGGACAAGGTCTTCTCCAGTGGACCCGAGATGTGTGTTTTCAGCACACAACCTTGTTGCGTATGTTGCTGCCCACAGTACTCCTGGTTTCGTTGGCCATAAGGTTCTCAGTGGTACTTTATCTTAATTGCATCTTCCTTACAGCTTTTCATGGCTGGCCAGTTGTAATATATTTTCTTAGTATATACAAGTCCGAACAGTTTCAAAGTTAATTATTGCCTGCTTTCTAGAATTTGCACAGTTGTCACTGTGCAAATGTGTTATAGATGCAATCGCAGCCATTTTGTACGTGTATAGCAACAGTCAGTAGTACCGCCATACAATTATTGTGTTGTGGGCAACATTAATTGAAAATCCTGCTCCACATTGGCATGTGTGTAATCCCTGTCCCCAGAGGAGAGCTGCAGCTACAGCTTTTTGCTTTAGCCAAGCAGTGGATCATCTGATTGTCCCATTTATCCTCTTTATTTACTGGTTTATCTCTCTGGTTCATATCTGGTCACCAGAAGTTGGAGAGCTTTCTTGAGGTTGGGGAGGGCTGCTGCAGGAACTGGTATGACCACAGTTGTCCAGATGGAGGTTAGCTGCACGGGGGTGTATGGGTTCAGGGCTGGACCATAGATTGGATGCAGATTGTACAGAACTTTGTACGTTGGTCCACACCTTTTCCGCGTCCTTCCGTGGATCTCAGCGGCTTTTCCACATTTATTGCGCACTGCCGCAGATGCACTCTCCTCTTGTATCGCTTCTGTGGGGTGAAAAAAAAACTTTTTATATTCCATTTTCAGAATTTGATTTGTTTCTCTGTTCTCTGTTCCCACCCGCCCCCCCGCAACATTTTTTTCCTCAATTAGCTCATTTCATTTTGTTTTTGAAGATTGGGAGACCTGAAGTGTTGACTGTCAAATGGCACCGCCCCGGATCAACTATATCTATTAAGCACCCCCATGCGCCCTCGCTCGTCTGCTCGTGTCTCTTCGGGAGACGAGTGCACGTCGCGGAGCTGATTTCCCCCTTGCCTCCTTGCCACTGGCTCCTTCAGACCCCGTTCTTCTCCCTTTGAAGTGGCGCGTGCAGAATGGAGATTCTTTGCATATTAAATTTGCCCATTGCCTAAAGCCTCTCCATTACACAAGTTTAAAGAATGCTGGGGAGCAGTTGGGAAGCCCTTTTTCTTCACGACCAATTTTTCTGTGTTTTGAACTTGGGCAGTCATGAGCCGTGTAATCTATAAAATTTGCCTTTCTTCTGAATGTTGCTCTCATAACTGGAGCGTTTGATGTACAATTATTTTGCTCATTACAAGTTAATTTTATTGTTATAGTTCACAAATATTTCCTGGGGTCATAATGTTAAAAGTTTAAGTTAAAAAAAAAAAAAAAAAAAAAAAATGTGAGTGCGAGATGGAAGACAGGAGGGAGCACATACTTTCCTTCCCTACTTTAGGCCTCAGCTTTTGTGTTTTTCACAGGTCAGTGAAGAGTAATTAAGTCGTGCCAAGAACTATTGTGTTTGTGTTTAAGTCAAATGAACCTTCTGAGTTCCGTGAGGTTTAATGGCCTGCTGTTGTATACATGCGCTAATGTTTTTTTTTAGCCTTTTTTACCATTGGCATCAGGGTGCAGCAGCTGATGTTCTTTGGGCTTTTAGTCTTAAAGTATGAATACTGTTTGATTTTGTCTGATCAGTTGGCCATGGTAAGATGCACGGTGTGGTTGGATGTTGTTCCAAGGGTTGCAGCCAAGCCTTAACATTACCAGCCTTTGTGAGAATTTTTACTGGTTCCGCCAAAAGCTATTATATGAACAGTTCACAGACATCTTCCTGGAAGACTATTCGGTGACATCCCATTATTTTACCTGTCGGTTTTGACTGTTATTAAGTATTGTATGCTGGCTGGCCTAGGCATTAAACCGCCTTTTCGTAAGTAAAACGCATATTTTGTTTGTCTGAATTAGGGAACAATGGTTTTGTGCGCCCCAGAAAGGCATTTGAAAATTGTTTTATGGCCTACTTGCTTGGCAAGTCAAACCAAAGCAACTAGATGCAAGGTTTGGCTTAGATTTGTTAGATTGCTTAGTTCGATTTGAAATATTTTCAAACACGGAAAAGAAGAAAAGCTATAATAAAGGTCAGCATACCATAGCCAAACACTAAACAAGTTATGGCAATGTGGAATGACTTTTGTCCTTCTAAATATCAGATATGCCAGTGGTTTGTTCTTATAAACAGTATAAATGTTGTGGCTTATAACAACTTTTACAATTGAGATCTTGTTGTTTATGATAAAACAACATTGTGCAACTGCGCTATGTAGCCAGGTTTTGCTTTATTAAAAAATCTCACCATGCCGAGGTACGATGAATACTCGAGTTTTTTTTGTGTAAAAAATTCTCAGCAATTGTGTTTTATAAGAGGTTTATAGCAGAGAACAGTAACACGAACGTGTTTTTATCTTCCTTAGAACCCATTTGCTTTACACCGTCACCGTTAATTAAGCCTCAGAAGCGGGAACGTGCACGCAAACACACAAACATGAAAACACATAGCATTTATTGGGGAACTTTCTCATCTCTGCAGGAGATAGTTCTGCTTTCTCAGATTTGCCCCCCCCCCATGGTAGTTGTTCAACTATCTTTTAAACATATTTTTCCAATTTTCTTTAATACCATCAACACTTAAATTGCTTTGTAGCATCATAATAATGTTTTGAGCTGTAGCAAGAACAAAAAGACCCAACAGGTTCAAAGCCAATGTATCTTTGCTTTTTACTTGTTACATTGAGTCCCCCTCTGTCTTAAACACTTCTCTGTACTGTATGTCATCCGCTGTGCTTTTTTCTTTCCGTGGCTGTTTTTTCTTTCTTTCTTTTTTTTCTTCCCCCCATCCTTTGTCTGGTAAAATGTTACATCGTTTTGATACAGGCACTCATTAGCTGTTCAATTTAATTAAAAAAGGCCATTCATATGAAAATGTGAGACTGATAGTGATTTTTTTTTCTCCTTAGCAACAATCGTCTACCTCTTGCAGCAACTTTTAATTAGAACCTCGCTTGATTGACGTCAGGCTCGCTGGGCTGCGTTCTGGGTGTGGACACACGCGCGCGCACGCACGCACACACGCCGCAGAGCAATAAAACCCTCTTTTTCGATCATTTACCGCCGCCACACAATATGCAGAATCCCGCGCGCAGAATCGTGAGTTGTCACAACTGACACGGAGCGCGACGCGAAACAATGGCACGGGCGAGCAAAGCAGCCGAGGACGCAACTGGACGCAAAGCGCCCGGCGTAGGTCGGCTCAAGAGCGTTGGAATCAAAACTTCGTAAACCTCTACAAATGATGGTGGTGATGATAAAAACGACCGCTCGGCAATTATATTCAATTTGTGCACTTGTACATCATGAAGCACTTAAAGGGGGGGAAAATGGGAGCAGTAGGGAGAAAAAAGTGTGGTGAGAAACCAGATGAACAAGAGCTAATCAACCCTACTGCCCTGTGTCGGAAGCTGTTACTTTCAGCATGTCAGTATCCATGTAACTGATTCAAGGCTTTGTTCCAAAATGCCTCTCCTCCATCTCCAAAATCCTTCAGTTCTCCTCTAGCTGCTCCTGTCAGTAAATATCTGGGCCAGCAGCCCAGTGTGTTATACATATTATGCTAAGATCAAGTTTTACAATAAGACCGCTACACAGCAGGAACATACTCTCAGTACAAGTGCTGTGAAGGTTTGCCTGAAAACGCAGAGAGAATTTTTACTAATCTGTACCTCAGACCTCTGTTCAGTGTTAGAATCATATTTACCCATTCATACAGTAGTTACTGAAGCATCTCAAGGTAAGCACCTTGATCAAGGGAACTGCAGCAAGAGTGGGGTTCATGCCTGGATGTTCAGATTGCAGGACAAAAGCCCAAAATACTATGCTTTTCATTGTCCCATTGGAAGAGTAAAGTGTATTAAAGGCCCCGAAGATGGAGGATGTATAGGGAGCCAGATGACTGGTAGACTGACTGAGTCCCTGTTCCGTTTCTCAAGAAATGTACAGAAGGGCCTGTAGGTTACCTTGACCATTGCTCCTTTCTCTGTAATTCAACAAACTGACATACTTCACAGACGTCCGGAAGCAAACATATAGACACATCTGTTAGGGGGAAAAAGGTCAGAATAAAGAAGGAAGGAGTTATTTTTATAGTTTGTGTTTTTTGTGGGCTTGAGCAGGTCAGGTTTGGCTATAAAACTAAAATTAGTCATATAAACCAGTGTTAGTAAGGACCTCTTGGCAAAGGTCTGGCCTTTGTAACTTTCTGTTCTTTAAACAAAGAAATGCAAATTTAACACTGCGTGGCAGTGCTGTGGATTGTGGGTCGCTCTGAATCCTTTCCCACGTGGTGTTTTTGGAGTGAACAGTGCATCACTCCAGGACAAAGGCCTGAGTCTTCTTCATTAACGGTGTTCCCAATGTCCTCCTGCATTCTCTTCCTCTAGGCCTGTCGAAGCTGAGCGAAGACTTCATCTGCTCCAGAGACCTCTTGCTTGTCTACCTGCTGTGCTCTTCATGCTGTCACCATGTCTCCTTGATGGATTTATTCAACCTGTGTTTACTGGAAGAGATTCGTATTCAGTGACCTTCTTTCCCTTCCTCTTTCAGCTTTTTTGTCACAGCATCTTAATTGGTTGTGCAAGACTCCATCTCACAGAAACAAAGTGGAGCTGGGAGGGGCAAGTCATTCTGCAAGATTGAGAAACGTATCAATGTTGGATTAAGGAATGATTCAGGACCAGCTCTTGCCTCAGGTCTCTGAGTGAACCATCCTTCTCTGTTACATCCCCACCTCCTATATCAAACGGGATGTGTGGTTCTGCTGCTGTTGGTGATGACTTCCTAATGTGTGCCTGGTCTCATAAAATTTTGTAAACCTCTAAGGGCATAAATTCATTTTACTTTGAAGGTTCTCTCACTGCATTGTACAGGGCTTTAGAGTTGTGTTACTGTTGTTGTACCAAGAAATTATAAGCTTGGTTATACTTTCAAACTTAACATTTATTTAAATGAAACATTGCAGAAATAATCCAGATTAAACAGATTTCTCAAGGTTACACTTCCATTTTTCCCACAGATGTGGTGTAGTATTTGAATATAAATTTATAGCATCAGTATACGTAGGTTAATAGAATCCAAGCAGAGAATGTGCTGGGAAGAAGGATGAAGTTTGTGGAGGTAGGGATGGAGGCTGACTGAAGGTAATTGCTTTGCCTCTTGCTGGCTAAAGCTTGGCTTCTCACATGTGAGATGTGGCCACGTGGTGTCCCAGCTGATTCTTGCTTCACCTGATTGAGGGCTGGGATTCCTGGGGACCAGCGTGTCCACTGTGTCTCGGGATGGGAAGCATAGCAGGAAATTCAATTGGACATAGTTGGAGTCATGTTCATTAAATGGGGGGCTGAAGAATGCATGGGGACTGCTTTGTGAGTGAAACCTTCAGGAGAGTGTCCCACGGAAATGGCCCATCAGCATTTATTTATTTCACTGTTTTCCTTTTCCTTTTTAGGGGGGTTAAAGTTTGGGAATGATTTTGGAGACAACTGCCCACGGCAATTGGACGTCAGAGCGAGGATGTTGTGGGTGGAAATGTTGTTCCTATTATCGTCTTTATTATTTGATTAGGAGTTTGTCATAGACATTTCCGACCCTCTGACTAGGGTTCATGGCAATGCAAACACAGCGGCCAGGTCCTTTCATGCAGACCTCCTCGGGTTCCATTATGCAGGAGGCGTACCGGGACTGTCCAGTGGGACAGAAAAGGAAGAAGCGAGTGACCCTTCAAAAACATTGTTTTTGCAGATACCAATGAAATTACAACTTACCTTCTTTCTGGCACAGTAGAGAATCAAACCATGTCTATCAGTTGCTAACCCAGGGGCATTTTATTGGGCTTTGAAGAAATACAAAGCTGAATTAAATTTTAACATGTTAAAAAACATCAGTCATTTTTCCATTATTTTTTAATTTAGTAATTTTGGAATCAACCTTTTCTTTTATATAAGTGTGTGTGTGTGTGTGTGTGTGTGTGTGTATATATAAAAAGAATTCAATTAACAGTACCAGCAGTGTGGACAGTGGAGAAGGAGCTGATCATGATTCTGCAATGACCCGAGTCAAAGTCCTGACTCATCATGATTCGTTCATCCTTTCTTCTTCTCAGTTTCTTTCTTATAATTAATTTAAAACGTGTATCACCAGCATGTTATTCAAAGCAGTTTACAATTTTACCCTTTGACTTATTTACACAGCTGGATATTTGTTGAAATCATTCAGACTAAGCACATTTCCGTAGGGTAGAGCGGTGGTTCCTGTCCTCTGTGGTCGAACTGGCAAAGTTTTTAGCCCCAAGAATATTTTCTTTATGAGAAGACAACCTTATGCTTAAAGTAAGTAAAAAAAGTTTTGCATGCACACATATAGTTCTGTAACTGTTTCTGTGATGTACTGATGTAAATAAAAATGAAATCTTTTAGGCAAATTTTAGGGTTCATCCAGGTTTCTGGTATGAGACCGCAAGCTATATGCTTAACACATCTTCACAATCTTACTTAGCATTCATGAGACTCCATCATGGTCACATAGGCAGAAAGTGTAGCTTTTCGTCACCTTTTGTTTAAGTCTTGAATAAATTCCACTTCTAAATGATCATTCGCATGAGTGGGTTTCTGTTGGTAGGACTTGAGTTTTGCTCAGTGTTGAGTTTTGTTGACAGTCGGACAGTTGATTTGTGTTGTTATGTATGAGTCAGCCTTCCATTTGGAGCAGATCTGGATGATAAGAATGTTTTGAAGTTACGGATGAAGCGGGTTCTTATCGTCCAGCTCAGGTTCGAAACGGCAGCAGCGGCGTTTGAAGTTATGGATGAACAAGGCGGAGCTGCTCCTGCTTTGTCGTTGATCTGAATGATGATGGGTGATGCTGGCGTTTGGCTACACAGAAGCTCAACCGAAGCAGCACACATAAACCATTTTGACATAAAACCATCTTGCATGTCTGTGTTGTCTTGTCTCTGAAGGCTATTGCAGGCCTAGACCCTGAAACACACTCCAGCCTGTTACTTTTCCCATTTCTGTCTTAAATTCATGTTCACTGTCCATTAACATTCATGCACAGAACACAGGAAAGTATGTTTAAGAAATGCAGAAACTCAGAAAGAAGAAAGAACTGACATAACAACGAGTTTCATCTGGAAGTCATTACTGATGGTCATCTGGATGTGGTTTTGTGTTATAGAATACAAATTTTCATTCATTCATTTATTCATTCGTTCATTCAGTCAGTCATTTGCTTTACTTTTGCAGTTAATTTTATTGACTCTGTAACTTAATGAAACAAAAATGTTTTCTGAGCACAAACGGTCTCTTCGTCCCGGTTCTTCTCGTCTGTGTGACGATCTTTTACACCAACATGCATCTCCTCTTGCCCTGCATGCCTCCAGAGCTCTGCTCTCCTTTCTTAAGTTTTTTCATCATCTTATCTCCTCTCATGCTCTGCACGTCTCCACCCCTCTCCTCCTCCTCCTCTCTCTCCTATCCACTCATCTCTGGTTCCATTCCCTCCCCCTGCTTTTCCTGCAAGAACATCAAATGGATGCATTTTAATATTTGGTTAACTGACATATGCGTTTGACTAATACATTTCACAGTGCAGTAAAATGTAGCATAACAGTAAAGCGTTCTTTCGTGATGCCCCAAGGAACTTTTTTTTAAATTGAAATCTTTTGGTTTTGTAATGATTCAAAGTAACCCCCCCCGAAAGGTTGTCAGCCATTGTCCTCAACGTCAGTGCAATTTCACTTCCGTAACATTTTTAAAAACAATACCCTGACATTTTCTGCTGCTTTGCTGACATGGCTTTGATACTTGACTAACACTAAGCTTGCAGTGTGTTATGCCAGGTCATTTCCATGCTGTTTAGTGCTGTGAGAAGCCCCACCAGGATGCCTGGATCAGTGTGCAACCAGCCCTGACAATCAGATCCTCCAACGGGTAGCGGAGCTTCCTTTCCCCAGTCTGTGGCCGTTTTGATGTTCTCCTCATGTCAGTCTGGCTTAAGAGAACTCCGTGCACTTGGTGCCGGCTGTATTTAAGGAAAGTGGAGGCACTGTGTTCTTAGTGCATGAGCATGTTTTAATGCATGCAAATATATCCAAGGAGGTAATTGCACTAGATCCTTTATGCTCTGCCTCTGGACCTCTGGTGGTGTAGCAAAGGGATTTCTTATGCTTCAACCGATGGCCCCTTTCCTACCATACGAACCTGAACGCCCACTGCAGGGTCCTGGAATCTGACCTAATGAATGCTGGTCCTCCCCTCATATCCTTCCTGGACCAACTGATGAAGGTTTTGTGTGCTGTGGTCTCTTGTGCTCTCTTTTTCCCTCTTTGGGTGTTAGGGTCATGTCTAAGCTGCGGTCCAGACCGTTTGGAATGCGCTTGCCGGAACCTTCGCTTGGCGTTCCGTTCCTGTGTGGCGTGACTCTGCTTTTGAGTTGGTTCCCCTGCAGGGCTCTGCTTTTCCTCTCGCTGCGATATAAATATGAATACATTGCCACAGTTCAGGAGAGTGCAGTTTCATTAATTAGAACACGTTGAGTAAAGAAAGCTTTTTATTTTTTCTTCACCCTTTAAGTAAACACTGGGGGCGGAAGGGGTGTGTTCATCTGTCTCAGGCAGGCAGGCAGGCAGACTCTCTCTGTCTGTGTCGCTGTGTGTGTGTGTGTGTGTGTCTCTCTCTCTCTCTCTCACACACACTCACACACACACACACATCATGTAAGGAGAGCAAGAAAACAACAAAGGCTTTCCTCCTCCTTTTAACTGTTCCAAAAGATCAAGGAATCCCAAGTGGTGCACCGATTACCTCATATGAACCCACACCCACCACATGTGTGTTTAAAGGTAATAGTCATGGTGTTTACTGGTGCAGTCAATGAAGGGGGGGGGGTTGAGATTGGCTTTCTTGTGGCTAATTTGAGTGTTATCAGCATGTTCCTTTTGAACTGGCCCCTTCAGCTTTTGGTCTGGGTAGTTTAACTTGGTCTGATAACCCTCGCTAGAACAGTAGTGTTGGGCATGAAGTGGGGTCAAGACCTTGCAGTCTCCCAGAGAACCATGCTACTGCTAAGATGAGGAGTCCCATGGTGTCTTTACCTACAGTACCTCAGATCCCCAACAATCTGGGGGCACGTTGGGGATCAAATGAAAGCTGGTATGATATTCAGATCATGCAAAGTGATGAAGCTGTTTTTGGCAGATCAAATGTGGTCCAGCTCACTTAAAGGGCCTCTGGATTGCCTTGGGTGCTTCATTTAATATGCATTAAGGGCACTGGTTGGAGCCTTGGGTCTATCTACATGTTTGGATGAATGCTGAGCCTTGGAAGAGGATATACATTAAAGAACAGTATGTTTTTCTCCCTTATTAGACTAGTGCCTGCGTCCGCCTGCTTTTGGACCGGTGATTCTGTTAGACTCTATGATTAAAATCTGGTAGTTTTTGCACAGGACCTCTGCATGTATTAATATGACATTAAAGTTGAAGGAAGCTATGTTTCGGTGTCTGTGCAATACCGGGTATGCAGCTGTATGGCAAGTTGGGGTTCGGAGCACCAGCCCATCAGCGGTTGTGTTGTTTCCTCAGCTGCGTACTGCAGGTATCTGGAGGATTATTGGGATTTGACTGGCTGCTGATGAGATAACAGACAGGCAGCACATCAGCAAAGGTACCCAGTGGCTAGCATGGGTGAGGGCCCCCCAGCCCTCAATAGACTCATTAGTGGCAGGACGCTTGCTGGTAATTTCCTTGCAATAGCACACACCTGGAGGACTTGGCTTTGAACGCCCATCCCGATTATGCACATGGAAGAGATAAGCAAACCATTAGCTCACTCTGATAATTTCATGGCTACTGCTGGGGAAAAAGAAAACGCTTTTTCATTTTGTCTTTTGAATTGTGGCAGCGGATTGTGTAAGTACTTGCTCTGCTGCATGTGTGAGTGTCTGCTCATGGTAGATGTCTGTCTGTCTAAACGTTTCACAGCTGAGTCCAAGCACAGGTGATCACCCAGATACCTGCAATTAGAGGAAAGGTTGGAGAGATGAAGACAGGCTAAAGGAATGGAGGCAGGAAAGGAATAAGAAGGACAAATTGTGTTTGCTGTAGCTGAGGAAGAAGTGGAGCAGAAAGAAGCTGAGTTTTAGAGGAACCCAGTTGGGGACAGTGTCATGACTTATGAGGATGGAGCTATCTAGGGCTTTTCCTCCACTTTCTGCAACAACATTTTTCCAGGACAGTTTCCAAGCAGCACTTTTGTTTAGTTAACACTGTAATTGTACTCTTACGTACTACCGCACCGCTATTTATTTGTTTGTTTGTTTATTTGCGCAAGCGAGATCAAAACAATATGCTTGTAGAAGTATCTCCACCAAATACAAAAGAAACCATTATTATATATTTAAATGAAGTGGTCCATGCCCACATATCCCTGTGTCAACAACACTGCACCACTGAACTCCACAGCTCTCCCTCCTTTGTGAAATACGACTGGAGTATTATGCTGTAGAACTTGGGGTGATGAAGACCACAGTGTCCCTTCATTACTCCATGGTTTGATGTTTTTGATGCTGCAACCACCATACTTTCACCATGGGGGGTGGTTGTTGAGCTCTGAGCACTGTTAGGTTTGCAGCATACATAACACATTTTTCTAAAAAAAAAAAAAAATCTAAAACTTTTTGTTTTCCCAAAAAAGCACTATTCTAGAGCCATCTGATTTCAACAGTTCAAACACTCAAGCATTCTTTGTGTCTACATACCTGTGAATATTTCAGAGGACAGGATAGAGGGCAAATATACATCTAGAAGTAAATAAAGGCTACACATTAATGTTAACTGCGCCGACATTTTTGGTATCAATTACATCAAAGTGCATGTTGTAGAATGCCCAGATTAAACTTGGAGACAGCCAAAGGATCAATAGGGCTAAAATGAAAATTGATTTGTGCTCCCTGATTGTTGAGATTATTACTCAATGAATGATGTAGGATGGTAAGTATTGAAATGCAGTCATAAGACTTCAGTCATATGAAAACTGAGTTTCTAGCCAAAGTACTACATCTTGGCATTTTTGCTTATGAAATCAATAATGCACTTGCCTTTCAAATGCTCCGTTTCAGGGCTTACATTTGTTTAAGTACAGGATGAATTCACTGAAATTTAGAGGACTCTGCAGAAAGTAATACAGGTATCCCCCTGCTTACAAGCGTAATGTGTTCCTGGAAGTCAGCTTCCAAGGTGAAGTCAGGGATTTATCATGATGGTACAAACTTTGAAAATTCCCCCTGTGTTTTGCACTTGTTAGTCTTAAATGTGAAAAATCAGCAACATATTTGGTTGTGTCTTGGTAAAGCGTGTCAAATAATTTTGCTGGAAGATGCAAAAACTCAGAAGTAAAAGAGTCACATAGGAAGAGAAAACTGAATCTGAAGTGCAATGAAAGTCCTGTGGATGTGACAAACAGCAACGCTGTTGTACACAGTCAATTTTTCTATTTACATACAGTAAAGTCCCAAGTTCTGTTCCTTAAGTACTGCCCCATAATTTCTCAGAAATGCATGGAAGAGAATTGCACAGACAATTACCTCCATGAGACCCAGCCACTCAATTTCATCAACTTTGTATGACATATTTTTAAGTTTACCTTACAAACTTTACATGCTGCCTTATGTGCACTTTATACAAGATATTTTATTCTTTTAAATGATACCATATGTTTGGGGGTAGGGCTTAGACACTTTCAATAAATCCTAAAAATAAGCCCAAAAAGCTTTTTTACTGGGTTTAGGGAGGATAAGAACTTGGTAGTGTTAAAGTATTGTACTCCACTGTAGTATTTTGTTCTGTCTTGCTGAGCTGAACTACTGTTGTTCCTCATTAGCACAATAGGCCATGTCAGCCGCAGTGTCCAAACTGCAATGTAAATTTCTCCATAACAAACAGAGCAGATGCACAGCAGAGGGGAAAACTTCAAAGAGAAGACAAAGTATAAATAAACCATAAAATATCCCCATATGACAGTACGACTGTTTCAGTGGAGTCCAACAGAGGGTGTTGTGTTCTCAGGTGACCATCATTTGAGGGACCCATTGTTTCCCAGGCAAATGTCTAAGGGCACTCACTTCCAAAAAGGTGCTGTGGCCTCCTTTGCCAGGGCTGCCTGGTGCTCTTGCACATGTAAATGTAACCAAATGTGCGGGGCATTCGGCAGGTGGGCCGCTTATCACCTGCTTCCCTGTCCTGTCCTCTGCCAGCTTATACGGTTCTGGTTGACATTTTTGCCACCTATGTGTTTTAGGTATATCATGTACGATATCTTCAGAAGTAACTGGAAATTTACCAGCGTTTGATCATGCAAATATTTTATTAGAATGTGCACAGTTGTTTACAACAGAAAACACATCTGTTCAACTTACACATAGTTTCTTTCCCCAAAAGAAAATACAATGCAGCTCCGACAGAGAGGTCACCCCCCCCCACCCCACCCCACTGTCTGGCCAAAGAACAGAGATGCTCCAGTACAGCTTTGTCTTCTGTATTTAAATGTTCGCTCAAAACGAAGCCTCAACTTTGGTGATTTAGCACGAGCGCGCTGCAGCGCTCAGACATTGACGGAGATACTTTTTCCAACTTCCCTTGAACTTGGCCCATTGTTTGGAAATCTTTGTTCCTGTTGGGAAGCTGATTGATTAGCAAAAGCCGGGTGGCTCCGCTGCCCCAAAACAACACGAATGTGCAAGAGATACAGTAAATAACACTTAAAGCAAAATGAATTATTGCAATTAATCCCCCTTTTTTTTGCGCACAATGCTAATGCGCCACTCGTGTGTTGCACACGGCCATTTTAAATTAGATGAATAAATTTGAAATGTAATTATTTTTGGACCTCAGAGCTATTATTTTTCATTATGAAAAAGGGGGGATGTGGAGGACGCAGCAGCCACCAGCTCTGACAGACACATGCACAGATAGGCCCATCTCTGTATCTCCTAGGCTGCTACCCTGGAAACCCTCGGCAGAAACCAAAGTGAATTAGGCTGAGTTGGGTTCCGCGCTCACCCAACCCTAATGAAGTTTACTAAACAGTTTCAACTTTGTTTTCCCAGTATGCAATGAAACAGAAACTGCGGCGGCAAGGGGTATGGGGTTCGGCTGCCTGTCAGCCAGCGATCGTGACCGATGTCTTATACGAATTCACGAGAACAAGCTTTGTAGAGACCGTAGAGACAAATGACCACACGTGTGCTGTGTACACAGGTGACAGTCACGCGCACGGACATGCGTTCCAACGCGCCAAGGAACGCTGCGTGCACAAAAGCAGAGAAACGTCGATGCTGGAGGTGTTTTTACTTTCTTGCACGATGTTCTTAGCGCAGGATTGAAGATCTCTAACTTCAGAACCCCCCCCTCCTGCTCAAGTCCCCCAAAGTCGGCTCCTTGCCTCTAATCTAATTAAAAACTGACAGAGGCAGAGATCTCAGGGTCACGGTGCCCCCCCCTCCCCCAATTGTCCCCATCACTTTGAAGCCTATGTAGGAGACAGTCTGCATTAGGCCTGTCTGCAGCCCCCCCTCACACCCGGCTTTGGGAGGAGCACAGAGAACGCAGAGGCCCATCAAACATTTCAGTGTATTCGCCTCTCTTTGTGGTCCCACTTCTTTTTTGCTAACATTATTCTTTCTGTCATCCCGCAAGGCTTATGTTGTTGCTGCAGTTTTTCAGCAGTTGTAAAAATTGTACAACGGGCACTTTTTCATGTAGTAAAAAAAAAATTTAACCGGCATCACTGCTAATATACTGCTTTTTACGTGTCCCAAAGACATGCATTGTTGTGTAAGCTGTATGGAAGATCTGCGCTCGGTGATGTGAGCGTGTGTTCACAAAGCAAAGAAGAGCGTGGCTCCCGCAAGATACCTGTGGACATTTGATTGAACCTTTTGAGACCCTCTGAGTGTGGAGAGAAGGTGTCCACTTCTGGAGGAGGCTCACCGTTTGTGGAGTTTGTAGCTCCAGCCTGGGAAACAATTACTATTCACTCCTCATCCCCCCCCCCACCACCTGCCCACCCCAGAGTCTTTCTCCCTCTTTCTGTCCGTCCGCTGTGATTTCCATTCACGTCTAGTCCTCAGGCACAAAACCCTTCTATTTATTTATGTATCCAGAAGGAGGAAATGGGCTCCCAGCCAAGGGAGGTGGGGTGAGCAGGAGGTAAAGTTGCCTCTATATTTATTGTTTGCGAGAATATGTGTGTGAGCGTTAAACTGTGGGGAAATTTACGAAACAAGCAAGTTCTTCATTCGCGTGTGTCCATGCTGAGTTTTCGTGTGTTAGTTGTGACAAAGATGCAAGTCACTAATGCCCAAAGTGTGCAAAGGGAGACCCCAGTGCAAGTGTCTCAAAATCTTAGCTCATCAAGAATTTCCTTTTTTTACATCATATTTACATTTATTCACTTAACTGATGCTTAACACTGATTCATCTATTTATAAGACCGGGTCATTTTACTAGGACTGTTTAAGGTTAGTACCTTGCTCAAGGATACAACAACAGGAGGTTAAGAACTGAACCTCAGCCCAGGTTCACATCTGAAGGTGGCAGCAATAATCGCTATGCAACCTGCTGCTCACAAACCTTTTGTGAATATAGAAATATAATTTTATTTTTTTTTTGTTGCTGATTCTGTATTTCCAAATCTGGAAGCACATAAAAAGCAATACCCATCCCTGTGTGGATGGATGAGGTACATGAAAACTTCTCATAAGTTAATTCTGTAATACACACAGATCAATAGCAAGAGGAAAGCTTATGTTTGTTGAAAGATGTTGCTTTAGTTAGATTGGTTGGCCTTAGGCACATATGCTTCCATTTGCTCTTGAACCCAAAGGACCCTTGGCTGTTTTGGCCTGGAGTGCCGCTATGTGTGATGATCTCAGATGTGCAGCCCAGGATGGTGCCCACTCTCTTTCCCAGTGCCTATCTGCACTGTTGTGTTACTCCAGCTTCCCCTCATACTCTATATGCTCCCCAATTCCAGCCTACTCCCACCCCCCGCCCCACTTGCCCTCTCCTTCGGCCAGTGTTCCTCCAGGCCCAGGGCTGATAGGCATCTCTTCTGGAGTCTGCCAGTCTTTCACCAGACAAAGTGTTTTCATGCGAGGTTACTCTGCTTCCCTGGGAACCTTCTCCAGCGCCCTAGAGACCACACTGCCTTCTCCTGAGGCCAGAGGGCCTGGATTGCCCTTTTATCATGTGCTCATGTATTAGAAGTTTTGTCCTGCTCTAAATGTCCTCTATTTATAACATCAAAAGAAGTTTTACTTAACAAATCAAAAAGAGTAGAATTCCGCAGCGGAATACCATACTCTTGTGTGCTTGACACACTTGCTTTTTTTTTTTTTTTTTTTTTTTTTTTGAATATCTTGTTTGCCAAATGCAAACTGCATTTCCTTGTGGTTTCAAACTCATGCTTTGAATTCACCTGACTCTTCCGTGTTCATCACTGAGGGCTTAATGATGCTTTCATCAGCATTGACTTGATCATGATTTTTTTCTTCTGGAATTTTCTCTGCTTCATGGTATCAAGCTGCTGAGATTAGCTTCCTGGCCACCCGTTCCAGCCTTTGACCTGCCTTTTTAGAGAATGTTGTGATTTTGCATTACAACTGAGAAAGCGCGAAAAAGAAGAAAAAAGAAAAGCAAAAATATGTCCGATTAGGAGGGCTGGTGATTATGCCCTGTGCTTCCCCGCTCCTTCCTGTACCTGACCCCTGGATAACCTCCAAAACTTTCAAGCATTTGAAAGGAGTCAAGGAGTCTATTCTCTCGCCAGGCCCCAGTGTGTACATTCCTCACAAGCTATCGCCACCATCACTTGACAAGAATTATATAATTGCAGTCTGTGATCTCTTATAGGCCAAAACGCACTCATTTTCCTCAAAGGCCATTTTGAAGTTCTTTTTCCGACCCCCCCCGACCCGGTTCCTTTTCTTTTTAATGTTAAAAATATTCATTTTAAATAGTGCCATGCCATTCAGTTTATCTTTGGTTCCCATCTTCATGTACCATCCACTTTTCGTTTCTGTTTACGATTCTTATAGGATCAGTGGAACTTTTAAATTGACCGTTTACTTTTATTTATTGTGCTTTACATGTTTAGCTCACATTTGCTTTTTGGAAAGACTGATGGACTGCCATGGTGTAGAATGGAGCAGCACCCACTATGTTCAATGTGATGGACCACACACCGGCATAGTAACACACACCTTTTGGAGTCCTCTGGTATGGAAGTCTGGTGATGCCTGCAAATCATGGCAGCAAAATTTCATCCAGCTTTATTTTGAGAATTGCATATCTGTGTGTGTGTCTGTTGGTGAAATGCACTTTTGTTTACTATGCGGTGTATATCATTTTGGAGAAAAGTGTCTGGATAAATGAAAAATGTAAATGAGCTGTAAGCGTTAATTTTTTGGGTGGGAACAGAGTACGCCGGTCTCTCTTTCTTTCTTTATTTCATGGAGTAGCCCACAGAGACCAGACTGGCATACCCACCCTGTGGTGAGTCAGGGCAACTCATGCACATGCACTTGCATGTTCTGAGTACCCTGGTGGCTGTACTTTCAACACGCTGTACAATGAATAACCCTGACCAGAGCTAGATTGTGGTGTTGAAAAACCTAAATTGATATTTAAATAACCAGTAAGGAACAGATGCATTCAGAACAGTTTTGGATCTTCTTGGGATGCTGTCGTGCCAGATCTGACCTGTGTATACTGGGAAACTGGACAATTTTCAGGAAGTCAGCTTTTTGATGCATGAAGGAGGCAAAATCATCTGTATGACTAAGGCATTCCCACAATAGTTTGATAACGTATACATTTTGGTGAGTTGAGATATCATGGAAAGAGCTCAACAGAATCCTTGTGTTACTCATATCATCCGACTTCATTTAGCAGGGTTTAAGAAGGTGTTTCTAGGTATATGTAGTGTCTATAAGAAACACTGCATACACCATAAAGCATATCTTCATACCTAAAATGGTTTCAAATTGCCAGACTGTTATATGCCTGTACAGAATTATCATTAAGCCTACTGACTGTTCACAATGTCAGAAATTGGTGGTTATGTGTATTTGCTGAATATGATTCATTTCCAAAATGGCTGTATTACAATATAGCATATATCAGTCATGTAAAGCTCATGTTTGTTAGGTTTCTGTTGAGACTGGGTCACCGAGATGAGGATTCAATTTTGTGATAATATCTGAGCTTGTTGTTTTGTGGTCTGTAGCCACTATCCTCTTGATCTTTGCTAATGGGATTCATCTTGCAGTAGCATTACTCTTTTCTCACGTTTTTCCATGTTTGATATACGTATGCTGTCATGGTTTTCACCAGCATTGTCCTCATCAGATTAAATAACCAATACAAGTACTACTCTAGTACTGTAAAATGCTGTCTGGTACTACTAAATAGGTTTTGTGACTAAAATACCTTCAGTTTTTTGTGTTAACTGTTTTATGTTGTTTTAGATTCATAAGTAAAAGTGTTGACAGATGTATTATTGCATCTGATTTAGTTGCTTCAAAGGCTGTATTTTTTTTTTTTTTTTTAAATTCATTTTTGATTTGGTGTTTCCATTTCTGCCTTGCAGTTATGCCTTTGTGGTCAACATTTGTATGAATAATTTTTTTTTTTTACTCTTGCTATGTAATTATATAAATATATTAAAAATTGTAGTATTTGTGATGTTGATAAAAATAATAGCTGCTTTATTAATTGTAGCTATGTGTGAATGCATATACACTATGGAGTAATATGGAGCTTCTTTAGTTAGCTGAGTGGAGATGGGATTGGAGTTGTTACTGCCGCTGCTCTAAAACATGCAGCATTCCTTCAAAATAAACAGCTTGTATCACCAAACTAACAATAATGAACTTTTTGACCACTGAATGAGACAGCACTGATGGTTCACAGCTTTCAGTATTTATACTCAGGCAACATAACCAGGGTTTCCCCTTAAATGTACTTCCAGCCCTTGATCATGTTTGACCACTGTCATGTTTTATTTATACCCCATTGTAGTAAACTGTCTAACTAGCTAACCACTTACACACGTCCCCAAGTCAGGTATGAATGAAAAACAGGCACACACTGTGATACACACGCTTACATCAGATTACGTCCAGCTTTTGTTGGCGTCTCCTTTTGCAAAAGACATTTCATTTCATGAAAGTGAGTATATGGGTTGTCAGACTGCTTTTCAGATTCGCAGCTTTTTTCATTTTTGATGCATCATCAGGGTAGAAGGTGGCTCATTTTGGAAAGAGTAACAGACAGTAACTGTGTGCTCTTTCTCCAGTTTGAGTCCGGTTGTTTCAACTGTAAGGTTGTCTCAAGTGACTTAGCACGAGACCAGTCCAGATCTTTTATCTCCATCTCATGATTTGACACGCACCGATTTGATGGACTTGGGGTTAAATGTCGGATCACTTTAGTACAGTTAAGGGCCAAAAATGTCTATACGTAGCATGATGGCAGTTGTAGCATTTTCATTGTGCACGGCCTGGAGTGCTTTTTTTGTTTTTCATATAGAAAGAAAAAGAAACAGCCCAGACACTGTTGCAAATGTTGCTGTTCCATTCAGCTTAATTTGAACCAGACACATCCCTAACGTGTTTGCCTACGTAAATATTTTTAATTCAGCATTCCAGCTGGGTAATCACGCTCATCGATGTTAGTCTTTATATCAAAAAAGATACTTGCTAAATGATGCAGACACAACAGAATGTCCCACTGTGCATTTTTGTGCTCATAAACAACATTTGTTTGGGTTTAATTGTTTTTCCTTTCTTGGCGCACCTTTGCTTTGCTCCTCCTGGTGTTCCGTAAAGCTCAGTACTGTCTTTGTGTTCCCGCTCGATGCAAACCACCTCGATTTTTTTTTTCTTTTTTTTTCTGTTCTTCAGCCAGGCAAACAGGCGGACCACAAATGAGCAATGAGTAATTTTACTTTCTTTAGCTTTTATGAGGTAGGACTGGAGTCATGGGGGACTTCTGTGGTCCCAGAGAGTTTGCATATGGTTTGCATGGGCTCTATTCCAACCCGTGCTCATTTGCAACAAAGTGGAGATCCTTAACTCACCTGCAGAAAACAAGTGGTGCCTTATCTGCACCTCCACTCTGATTCAGGGCCGTAATACCTACAGTAATGGAGCGTGAATTGTCTGATAAATACAGATTTTTTTTTTTTCCAAACAGCTTGAGATAAGGAAGTGATATCCACTTCATTGGACTGAACTCTTGTCACTTCCTTTTCTCTCTTGTCTCCCCTGTCTTTAGTGGGAAATATTTGTGTTCCTACGTACATTAAAATCTATTTATAACGTGCAATCTGCTCCTTTCTCAGATCAAAAGAAAACAGGCTTGAGATCAGAAAAGTGGAAAGGAATCATTTTTATTTTTAATATTTCATATATTTGTTTAATTGAAAATGATGTCCTAAAAATATAATACAGTATTTTTACAGTATTTTTTTCCATATAAATTAGTAGAGTTCAGTGAACGTCATGTATTTGCGTAGATTTATCTTTTTAAAAACATTTTTGTTTTGGACAGCAACAGTGCCTCTGCGTACTTGACATGCACTTAGCAACGACGACGCCACGGGAACTTCAGGCCAAAAAAGAAAACAGCGGTGCAGTGCGCAGATTTGTTTGTTTAGTAGAAAAATGTAGTAACATACAGTATCTAAAGCTATCCATCTGTTTCTTCTTTATCTGGTAGAAATCGGAATTACACATACTTCGCAAGTGTAATGTAAGCTGCATGCAATGGTTAAATAGGAATATCAAGTAAAACACGACGAAACTGGCCTTTACCGAGGATGGCAACGTGCAGGAGCAAAGGTGTCGATAGAAATGAGGACCTCGGTCTCCTCCCATTCCTTAAAAGCGCTCGGTTTTGGACAGCTGGGCAATCCAGAGTGGTTTTTCTGGAAATTATTTGCTTTATTAGCAGCGCCTGCGTTCGGCTATGCGTTGAACTGTGCATCGAATTCTGCACGGCTTTCGCAGCACGGAGCTGTGAGGAATCTCATATAAACGGGGCTCAGGTGACCCCTCGTTTCTCGATACAGAGGAGCGATAGGTATCTACAAACAGCGCCTTCTCAGTATTGCGTAACCTAATTCTCTTATTGAAATACATATTGACTTTGTTTTAATAGTTTCATGTTATGCAAACACATCGGAGGTGAAGACTTTCTATTTGTCTTCGCGTCTGACGTTCAGTGACATCCGTTTCCCACTGCGGCGGTCGCTGCCCACCATTCAGCAAAGACAACTGGCGTTACCTTACGTACGCACACTTTTGGTGCCCAGTTTTTGAACCCTTTGCCTTATTTTGGTAACGCACTTTTTTTTTTTTTCTCTTTTCATTTCTTTGGCGAAATATTCCCCTGTCGGGCCGTTAACAATCCAGTGTAATGGTTATACAGTAGAAGTACTCTGTTGGGCTCGTCTATTACTTGGAAAATCTAAGCGTGTTCTGCCTTGAGCTGTGCTTGGGCATCACTTAACCATTTTTAAGCGTTCCTTTGTATAATAATCTTTAATACACTCTAACACAGCTTCCGAGATTACTGTATCGCTGCTAAATGAATTGCTGCAGAGGAAATGTAAAATTGCATTAGAGTTGAGGACTATTTCAAGAGTAAAGTGCAAGCGAGTGAACGAATTCTTCCTCACATTCCGCCGCGACTTTACGCCCTGCATGCTGCAGTACCGACACGTCCATCAGAGGGCAGTAGTGATCTGTACGCCCCCGATATCCCTGGAGCTGGGGGTGCTGGAGCTGAGCAGGGAGGTGGCTGTGGAGTTGCCGGCCAGCACCGAATGGTACAGCTAAGGAAAGCTGCGGCAACAAGAGATTTATAATGGTGGAGCAAATATTGCGTGTTGTACCCTTCCTCTTCTGGATGACAAAAAGGAAGCTTAGTAAAAGCTAGTGTCTGTTCAGTGTCTGCTGGATTTAGATTCTCAGCTCTTCCCGCCGGTTTGAAGGAAAAGGCCTCAGGGGTGTGTCTGTCAGGGACCCCGGGCCTGGCCGCCTTTGATTCGGCTGCTCCTGATGACAGAGCTCTCCGTCTTGGTCACGGTTCAGCACCTGAAGGGCCTCTAATGCTGGTCGGCAGGCACTTGAGCCTTTGCTCCCTTCTGACTCCAAGCTGGGCCTCTCTTGTAGTGCTGGACATCGCCAAGACTTTGTAGACCCAGAACATTCCTCACACTGACTTAAAACAGCCGGGCCTCTAAACAACTGATGCTGCTTTCAGGCTGATGTGGATAAAGCCCATGCTTTCAGGCCACGTGAGAGGAGCAATGCAGGCACCGTCGACTGGTAGACGAATAGACAAAAAAGGTAGTAATCATGATTGCGAGAAGAAGACGGTGGTGATCATGGGGATGAACATGACGGTAACCGGCGTCTAAAAACTCGAAACGTTCGTTTCAGACGGCTGCAAACAACGTAGTGTCTCTTGTTTGCTTGCCTCAGAAATTCCAATTCTTAAAGTTTAAGCAAGTGATATGGCATCAATATGTAGATTTGTTTTAAATCGAAATTTTATTCGCAGAAGCGATGTAGCGAGGTAGCAGGGCATGTGTAGGATGCGCAGATAAGGCCGTTCCCCTGATCCATCAAACCCTCCATTTCTGGACGATTTGATCATTCGCGGACCGATGCATCGCACTTGTAAACCAGCAGAATCTCTTGGCCAGGGATCCAGGGAACTCCAAACTTCTCGGAGTAACCTTCAAAGAACCTTCAGTGCGTGAGCGGAGATCCATCACATAGAGGGGAGAAAGAGCCTTTTTTTTTTTTTTTTAAATAAATAAAATAATAATAATACATTAAATCACCCTCAGGAAGATAGCAAAGTGAACTCATAAGGCTCAAATGAGATTTGGAAATAAAAATGAGAAAGCGTGTGATATGGATTAGCGCGTGTGTGTCTGCATTAGTTTGGGTCTCACCCGCACACCCACCTCCCTTCGCTCCTCACTTTACTCTCCCACTCCCAGTCTTCCCCGCAGTGGTCAATCATCCGAACTGGGGCGCGCACCGCCGCATTATCTCGCCTCGCCCCTGCCAGGCTCCCCTTTTCCCTCGCTCATTACCCTCATTATTATTCCGCTCCTTAATTGGGAAGCATTTCATCAGCGCTAATGAGATCCCGACCGGTGCCGGAGAACTCACGATCCTGCCGCTCGCGCCGCCGTTTATCAGCGCCGCCACCGGGACCCCCCCCCCCCCCCCATCAACCCCCCGCGAATGATTAAAAAAAAAAAAAAAAAAAAAAAAGACCACGAATGTTGGGAAATCGGTGCTGCGGAAACATCAAGCGCAAAAACGAAAGAGGAGGAAAAGATCTGAGTGGTGGGAATATAATGTTCTCATCTAAGCGGGAGATACGATCAGGTAGGTCCGCAAGTGACGCGTGTCCGGTTAACGGGGAGCATCGGCTCATGGCATCAGTGCACCGGAGACTGCATGTATGTATGCACACGCGCACTGCAGCTGGCCTGAGAGCTGCTTTAACAAAAGTAACTGCAAATATCTTATTACAGCCCATAATAGCGGTTGATTATAATATTAACCCAGTTGCAGCAATTTCAATCACTCCCTGCCCTATTATTTAATTGTTAATATCTGAATCTTTTCTCATTTGCTAGTTTTCATCTTCTCTCGCCATTTCTTGGACCCTATATAATAATATCCCTCATCTGAGGTGTGTGAGTGGCTGACCCTCACACACTGGCCGTGTAGAATCCTCCTTCTCATGTGTTTCTCTTGCTGCTTCTGGTGATACAGTCCAAGGTTGGCTTATATCCTCTCCCCATGGCTTGCTGGCCTTATCCCTGTTGGTGTGTGTTTGTGTGTAGATGGGTGTGTGTGACTGGGGTTTTGAGATCATGCAGTTAAAAGGGTGGGTGTCTGTTTAATGGCAGCAGGGTGCTTGGTGGCCTGAGGTCAGAGGGAGTGAAGCAAACATGCGGGGCACAGAGTGGCATTTACCTGGCTTCTGATAACTAATTTGGAATTTCTATGTGTGTGTGTGTGTGTGTGTGTGTGTGTGTGTGTGTGAGAGAGAGAACAGTCCAGCTAAATGGTCACATGATAATTACAGCTGTCGCTAAGCAAGCAGACCCAGTATGACTGTCAGTACCACTACTCTTCTAAGCTGAGCAGTGGCCACATGGGGCTGCCCAAGTGTGAGTGCCTGGGGGGGGCTTTTAATCGTAAAAGGGTCAGTGGGGTTGAGGCTGCAGGGCCTGTGATGAAGCCACACTCTGCACGGGACCTTTAGCCTAAGATGTCTGATAAAATGAGATTTAATATCCTATAGTTCTCCCCAGAACCCTTCCATACTGTTACACAACCAAACCCTCTATGAAGGCTCCCACATAAACTTGTCACTTTGCCATATAGAAATAAAAATAAACTTTTGCACAAACCACACTTAGAAACAATTCAGAGCTTAACCAAGCCACCGTCTTTTTGTGGAGATGGGGAAACCGAGGCATCTCACCCAACTTACAATAAAGCAGCCGGTGTACACATACCATGTACATCAATAATAATTACGCTTAACATATCCTGACTGTATAGTTTTAGAGCTCTAGATATAACACAAAATTCCATACAAATAGTGTATAACATTAAACTAATTACATTTTTTTGTGGGTGTTTCTCAATGTAAAGGTTAATTCTGCAAAAGCACTTCTTGAAACTCCTTGCTTGCCTTCAAAGCCCTTGTGTCTAACAAATTGTGTCCCAGTGTAACCTGTTGAACTACAAATAATAACTTTAGCTCATGTATTAAATGCACTTCACCTTTACCTGACTCTGATCTGGGAGCTGCTATTCAGATTCCAGGTATGCTTTTATTGCCACATGCTTCTTCAGCTTTGATTTTTCCATTTTCTATGTTCTTTTCTGATGAATGAACGGCTATAGCACAACTTATTCAGCTATATCTTTTGATCTTCTTCATTGATCATCTTACCACATGCAATAATGTAAATGTCATGTGAATGTAAGTTAGATTTATGAACATATAAATTGTCTGAAAATAACCTGTGGTATCATTACTAAAATCCTGACGCTGTGATTTAGGATCTCTTTTTTTTTTTTTTTTTTTTCTCTTTTCCCTTTTGCGTTGAAAAGCTTTCAACTATCATCATGATCTGTATCAGTCCCGAGAGAACATAATAGAATAACATTGTATTGGTTTTTATATTATTTTTTGTGCAGGTTGAATGTTTTTATTTTATTACTGCATCTGTAAAGTTATCTGACATTATTTAGATGAGCTATTTTAAAGTAAGCTAGTGTACTTCAGAGATCCCAGTGTAAGATTTTGTTTCCTTAAAAAGTATCAGTTCCCTGTTTAAAAAAGCTAGAATCCATTTTTGGAAGATTTCAACACGTAGTATTTGCTTATTTTAATTTGAAAAATCAAAGCCATTTTAAGGGTAATATTTTTGCTGTAACAATGAGAACAAATGGTTCCAGATAGGGCTATTTTTCACATCATGTTTTGATTTGGCCATAATTTTTAAACTCAGATACCTGGCATATTGAGTCATAGATTCAATGCTTGCATTAGGCATAATTTTGCTTGCAAAATCATAAATAGTTCTACACAAAAAATGCAGCAAAAAAACCTCTCAGTACCAATCAGCAGTTTTATGTAGAATTTAAATGTAAGATTTGCTAATTGTTTACACATACTAAGCAGATTTTAAGGTTCAGTTATAACTGCAGTAAATCACATATTCAAAGTATCGGTCTGTTTTCATCCTCATCTCAGCATCTAAGACAATGAAACGTTATACCTGGAGAACATACGTCTCCAGTTCATCCTCTGGTGGGAGGGAGAAGGAAAAATACAATTTTATGGCTGAACACAGCTGTAAATGACAAGAACCTTAAGCCACTTTGCTATTTACTGCAAGTAAATTCCTTTCCAATTACAAACAGGTTAAACCATTCACTGCTAATAAAATCCACTTCTTTCAGTGTTATTTCAGCGTTCTTGGTAACAATGAAAAAATGGCTGTATAAATTAACACATAATGTGAAAACTTAGCAGTTGTACTGACAATAAACCTTAGAGAAATAATAGATAAAATTAACTAGCTAACCAGTCAGGGATTTAAGATGGTGGTGAAATCTGTCAAAGACCAAAGTTTTGTTACCTTCATCTGTTGCTGTTGGACAGCATTCATAGCAATGAATATCTTAAGCAAGGAGAGGTTTTTCAGGTTCGTAAAGTTAATGGCAGAATTTTTCATTTTGTCATATTTTAGCTGACTAAAATACTATTAATTAGTTTGTGTCATTCTAGCAGAGCATCTCAGTCTTTTCTCAATGACAACCCAAACAAGGCATCTGATGTGTTTTTTTTCCTCCCCCCTATTCACAGTTTTGTATTAGCAAAATGAAGGTTGCTTCCAGGCAGTAGTTCACAAGGCTGTGTGCACACAGCTGAGTGTGCCGTTGTGTGTTTAGCCTGCAGACGTTATGTCATGGTGTCATGGCCCACTGAAAAGTAACAGTAGCCCTCATCTCCATGAGCACACAGAGATGCTCTGGTGCTAAGAATGGATGCATGCAAATCAGATGGAAGTTAAACATGCAAAAAAGCGAAGAGAACAGATCAGGGCTCCATTAATTTGTTTAATTCCATTAACAGAAGATTTGGTGCACACACACACACACACACACACACACACACACAGTCTGACACCTGCAGTAGTGTCACCATTGTTTAAGCTTTTACTGACACTACCACCCCCTTCTCCCTGTGGAGAGCAGCTTTGCACGTTGTTCTTTTTTTCCAGTGTAAGTCTTTCTTAGGAACCCCTGTGCCCCTCTGTGCCCCCTTGCCTGTCACAATGCAAACACAGCTGAAAGGGTCTGGCCACGGACTGCTCGCGTGCCGCATCGTAAATCCCCCGCTCTCCCACTGCCCTTGGCCAGAGCCTATACTGCTTTGTGTGTATGTGTGTGTGTGTGTGTGTGAGAGAGCGTAAAAGAGAGATGGAGAAACTGAACCAATCATGTGATTGTCAGGGAAAAAAAAGGTTAGGACAATTTTATAAATCATTTATAACTGGAAAAACTCAACATGTGCATGTGTGAGAAAAGGGCCCTAAATAACATGATGCACAAACTGTTGTCAAAGACATAGTCACAGAACAGCTTATGGTCACAATGGGGATTTCATTGTGATGGAAGTTAAGATCGTCCCAGTTAGTAAGGCCTCCCAAAAACAAATAAATCAACCAATCATGCTATCAACTCAGCAAATGTTCAATGAATCAATTTTCTATTGTTAACTTCACAACACTTGATGGAGCTTTCCCAGAAACTGCAGTAATGTCAGGATGTATGACTCCTCATCCTGGACAAACAAAAAGTGAACGCTTCCCAGTGCCTCCCCATGACCCTCAATAGCTGATAATTTTATGCAACTCCATGTTACGCATCACATTATTGCACCATCACATCCATTCAGAATAAATGTCATTTGCAGATAGGGAAGTATATAAAAAATTGTTCCAAAATGCATAACTGACTGACTGCTGCTATAACCATAGAGTTGCAATGTTTCTGTAGGACTGTTGGGAGTTGGGCAACTTTTAAAAATGATTGGAAGACTATACAGTACAGTATGTTGATGAAATAAAGTGCCTTTTCTTTTGAACAAGGAGAAGGTTTCATGTTAGTGTGCATTTCTATTTGATGTAGGAAGTAATTTATTGCATGGTGTCTTCCAGTGTGTGTGTGTGTGTGTGTGTGTGTGTGTGAGGGTTACATGGAAGAAGGTTTAATGTCACACCAGCACAACACTGGCCTATTCAACCTTTTATTCTTGGGTGCTTAAGAATATGTGTGTATGTAATGTGCATTCAAAAAGGAAGGAGAGGGTTTACCATAGTTTCCATTGGGAGCCAATCCAAGTTTGTGCACTTATCAATGCTGCCCAATGTTTCTCTGGCTAATACTTCTTGTTGAAAGTTCTCACATTTTCCAGATCTCTCCTTTTGTCTAATGCTTGCAAAATTGTCTCTCTTCTAAGCATATGGCTCATACACAAAAAGTCTAAGAAAGTCAAATATATTATCTTTTTTTGGAACATGCATGTTGTGTAGGGAATCGGCTTGACGTCAATTTGTCATCTGTAGTCAATTTGTTTTGTGTAATCTTTGGGCTTCAAGGGGCAACTAATGGCCCATGGAAGTTATTTCTTCTTCTTGTCTATGTTGCAACTGCTCCATAGCTTGTACAAAATAACTTCCCACTAAAAACACACTACCTTTTAGCATTGTGCAATGTTTATCATTGCTAAAGAGTAACAGACAATGTTGTGCATTTGCTTGATCTCCAGCTTCGGTATACATGTTCTGGTGGCTTTGAATATAGATGTGTGTTTACCCTGTCCATGCTTTTTCTTATAAGGATGGTGAGCAGCTCTTCTCTGGTCAAGCATGTTCATGTCTGAACATTGCAGTCCTGTGAGAAGCACTTGGGTTGATGGATGAGATCTGCGATTAAAGTCACCAATATTTTAATCATGCTGTCATTTACAGCCCCTTAACAAAGGATTCTACAGCTGTCTCCCAGCCCCCTTTCCCTACACCCCTCCTGCCCCTTTACCATGCCCTTCCCAGATCCAGCAGCCCATCCAGGGGGCAATAAACACGTTATCTCTCCTGTTCAGATTCTAATCTGACAGCAGCATTGCAGGTTGCCAGGTAACCCGAGAGTCTCAGCCTCTATTCATGTACCCCCAATCACCCTATTCCACCATGATGGCCTGCCATTACCCCCATCCAGGGCCTGAGGTAAAAATAAAGAAAAGCAGCACACATTCTCATCAATTAATCCAGCCATTGATCTAATGGCACAGGCTTCTCTCCAAACGCTGAGTTTGCCTTGCTATTTGGAAGTTGTTTCAAGGTTGGACTGTAGGAAAACATGTATTCCACTAGCAGAAAATGCTGGTGATAGGTATGAGATACTTATGGTGGACTTGTATGGGTGGGTGGGTTAATAAAAGTTGAGATGGAGTGATAGTTGCATGTTGCCTTCATTCTCAGCATCCCCAGTAGTAGGTCAGTCTCATTCTGAAAATGGGTGGTGGGTTATGCAGCATGGGGTGTTTTCAGCCCCATTCGGAACGGGGAAGAAGGTCAGCATGACGAAGCGTGGTTCATCTGCGGGAAGAAAGAGTGCAGGCAACATGGGTCAGATGTGGAACATTATCTGATGTGGAATGGTCAAGATGTAGGGGCGGCATGAAAGAAACCGCAAGAAGGCCAGACCGAACCATTCCTTAGTCTGGTTATGAGAAAGGAAGGCGGACAGAAGTAGTACACACAGCCCCAAAATAGCAACTGCAGAACAATCTCATCATGCAGGATAGTGCATGGATACTACAGTGAGAAACGGGGTCCATTTGACGTTTGTGGCCCGGTGTGAATGCCCCTCTTCATCAGCCTGAATAGGACATTATGGCATAAGGCAAAGGGGATATCCTGGGTTTTGACCCTTGGCCAGAGGTCAAGGGGAACTGGGGCAGATGAGAGGCTGCATAATTAGAGCGAAACAAAAACTTTCCACCAAACTATTAACGTTGGTGAGATCAGAGCAAGCATTTTGAGAGGGTGGGCCTGGGCCTTATCGTGATGGGCACCCAGTCATGTGACTGCTTCTGCCCATCTTTGATTGGAGGAAAACTTATCTGCAATCTGATTTTGATTGGCCGAAGCCTGCGGGCACAGGAAGCTTTTTCCCAGTTCCCACCACCAGCAGGGGCAACTGCCAGACATCATGGCTGCACTGGGCTGCACACGCCCAGCGAAGTTGTCTGAAACACTGTGCCTGTGTGCTGCTGCCTCTGTGTTATTATTCATCTCAGCAGGTGCCTGTGTGACTGTTCTCTACAGTCAATACAGTAATTCCTTGTTAGGCTGTTGTTAGACCTGGTTGCTGACAGACGTTGTACAAAGGTCACAGTGAATGCATAATGACTTACGGTGGCTTTTAAATGAGAAGTTTATGGGAGCACAGCCATTTCTCCATATACAGGCCTGTACTACGGCATGGAAGAGAGGACTTCTGTTTTTCTGTATGATAAAGTCTTCTGTCTTTCGCCAAACCTGTCATATATTTGTACAAATGTGTAGTCAACCAGAGCATTACTGTTACAGACTGGGAAAGAAGCGAATTTATTTAATCTTTTGGCATCCTGTCATCCCGACTTGTAGAAACACACATAGAATTATTATTAGTGTCAGAGAACATTTCTTTGTCAGGCATTTGATTTTAATGGGAAGCAGTAGGATTCCCAGATTCATGTAATTATTTCCTTTTTAAATTTTCATTGTTATGTCCTTGGTAATGTCTTCCTCGGTCTGAGACTGACTGACTTTTATATGAAAGTTACATTCCTTATCTGTTTTTATTTTTCAGCACACAGTCTGTCTTTCAAGGTCAGAAATCCTCTTCATCTTCTAAGGCTCATTGACTAGTCTCAGTGCTCAGCCATTCCACCCATTCCAATGAGCAGCAATTCCTTTTTAGCTACCTACTTTTTCTTCTTCTATCAAGGCATATTTTTTTATCAATAATGTTTTACATATGGGGGTTTAATTGTTGGTTCCATTTTCTCCCTTTGATGCTGCTTTGAAATGTTTACGGTGTTTAAGTTGTAGTGTAAATATTTCTCCTTTGTATTCCTTTGGTCCTGAACATGCTGTAGGCTGAAGATTGGGATCTCCTTCCCGGTTATCTGACTATCTGAAGCTACAGAGTAAAACACAAGGCTTAAGCACCGTGCTAATGAATCAGCTTTTATTGGGGTGGCACGTGGTGGGGGGACGGCCGACTGATTTAGTACGAGGTCGGCGCTCCACCCTGGGTGATGAATTGGGAGGTCTTTGGGTTCCTACAGCCACCCAGGTGTAGCTTTGCATGGGGGCTGGGAGGCCAAATCAGTTTGTCTGACAGGACAGGACTGGTTCCTGCTAAGCTTCACCAAAAAAGCAAAGGTTTTTTTTGCACAATTTAGGGTCAACAGGGGAAACCTGTGCTTGAGTGCTTTGAAAGCTAGGCTGCAGTTTGTCTGGGGACTGAATATCAAGACCCAACAGCTGGTACAAATGCTTCAACACTTCCGGTCTGCTACAAATCCTCTAGCTGAAACATTACCCTTCTGTTTAAAAAAAAAAAAAAAAAACTGATATTCCATATATTATTACAGAATTCTGATCCAAAATCAAAAGTACTAAAAATGTATTCTTTCTACTACTGTTATACATCAAGGTATTGTTTTCTTTCCTTCTGTATCACCATATAGTTATAAATATTTTATCACCATAAAATCTGTTGCCAACTTAGTTGCGTGTGTCACTTTTCAGCTTAAAACTATATGGGAAATTTCCCAAACTTTCCAAAATTATATGTTTAATTATTTAGTACTTTGCAAAGTACATGTGCATGAATGTAACTCATTTTTTCAGCGCATTAAATCTGCCATCTAATTAAATGAAAAACAGATTAAAAGCTGTGATAGAGTTACTGTGCTTTTTGTAGTGTAGGGCTGTGACAGGTTTATTATCAGTGCTGAAAACTTTATTTCTGTGTGTTTGCGCTAAAATTTAAGATGATGACATCTGGCTCCAGAGACTGTGAAAAACTTAATTCTTTCCTGTAAAACATACTTGCATGCATAGCTGTGCACTGATTTACACTGAATACTGACAGTTGTGCAAGAGCGACAAAACATTGTTTTTACACACCATCTGTCAAAATGACAGATTAACTGCTTTAAATAGGCAGGACAATTCACACAGTAATCATATAAACTGAAATCCCAATTGTTATGACTCAGATCAGTGCACAGGCAATAAATGGCATGAAATAAGGGTGAGACAGTGTTTCTTTCATGTGTTTATGGAAGAATCATTATATGAAATTTAAAATCTGGTTACTGAACTTTTTCACCGTTTGTGTTAGACTTGGTCATACTGCAAGCTGGTCACAGAGCAGAAACTGGGTATCACAAAGGAATGCTTTTGGACCATACGAGCCATTTGGTGTGCTATGTAGGAGCATCATTTCCGAATAAATGGTAATGACACCTGCCCTGTTTCTCAGAACAACGAAGCTCCCTGCAGCAGGCTATCAGGTTCTTCTCTTCTGGTGAAACATCACCAGCACATTCCTGGCTCACGGCAGGAGACAGACAACCTTCTGTGTCTTCTGTCCATGGCCTGTAGTCAGAACCTGGTCCGCCAAAGTGCTCTCCGCAGTGACCTTGGTATTTGCAGTGTTGCAGAAGTCAGGTGGATTCCTTTTCCCCCACTAAGACGAAAAGCATAAATATTACACACGTAAAAAGGTTATTTTCAAATCAAAAATAAAATTTTTCAGATGACTATAAGCTGAGTAGCTGTTATTAGGTTTTTGCCAGAAGCAATGCAATGCATGACTTTACTCTTTCTCTTAAAACAGTTTTCCAAAAGAAACTCCTCTCATATATTTTAGACAAATAGCTTTAGAGTTATTAATAGCTTGTTGGTTTATTCTCAAAAATAACATTAATGGTAAAGAGCATTTTATCAGACTGGACCACACATGGAAAAATAGTGTCGGACCCCAGACCCCTGTACTGATGAGCAACACGTGTACAGAGACAGTTACCAGTTAAAAAGATGCATGAATGCAGGTAGAAGTACAAATGGGTCCTAAATGTTAAATTTACAGCCTTCCCCTGGGGGGAAAAAGGGTTGCTGAAATGTATTGCTCACATGTATAAAGCCCAATAGCCTTTCAAGATAATGGCTATACAGCAGAGCAGTGTTGACTCTTCCTTCATGTCACCCTCCCTGCTATTCAGTTCCCAGGAATTCCTTGATATCCTTGAGATATATATATATATATATTTTCACTGTGTTGACTTCCAAGGTTTTCAGTAGATAGAGAGCAGTCAGTCATGATGCTGCAAACAAGGTAACATGGAATGGACAGGATTCACTCCTTCTGTTGGACTCTTAGAAGAATAGTTCAGAAGTGCTGCTCCAGTTTGGGTCACAGCAAGGAACACATCTGAGAGAAGACAGACCATTTAATTTAACGGCTTCATTAGAGCTGGAGATTTACAAACTCGGGTGCTTTCAAGTCCTCCGTAGGAGCTATAAAAGTGGAGTTTTTAGCGGGGCTTGGTGAATGGAATCAAACCAAAACAGGAAAGACAAACTTTGTAATGTCCGTTACTGTCTGACAACTGGGGAGGTCTGTGTGGGCGGCCAGCCTACAGCTGTGCTCAAGGTAGATGAGAAGAGGGAAATGTTTGCTCCTATGGTCTCCCCTTTTCGGTGTCTCCATGGACCTGATTTACAGTGGATGTCCTCCCTTGTGACTGAGAGTACATTTGGAAAACTCCTGGCTTGGATGTAAAGCAGATTTACTGCCAGTGGAGGTTAGAGAGGGGAAAGGGTGATCCCCATTTAGATTCCATAGGGGATTAAGACACCCATGCATACCCATCCACACCCATGCACTATGGCACACAGCAGTTATTAAATAGTTTTCATTGCACACCCAGTCCCAGTGGAGCCCTCATCTGCAATGGTGAGCTTTAACTGGCATAGGACTGAAAGTGATGTTTTTTCAAAAAATGAGAATCCCCGCCTGACAGACCTGCTATAATAATTCTGCCCACCATGTTACAGGCCCAGTGCCTTTGTAGGTTAGTTTACTGTGTGGCTTTGTGGTGGTAACAAAGGCAGTAATTCACATACTTGTGTTTGACCACATTGACCACATAGGGTTATTGGCACTGAAGAATAGAACCATGTATTGCTTAAAAGAAATATACAGTTCCAGACTGTACTAATGGTTCACCGCAAGGGGTGATGCTATCATTATAAAATCCAGGAGTGTGTAGCTATGCATTGTGGGATAGATGTGCACCACCTGGACGTCCAGGCACTTTGAGCCGTGGTTGTTTGAAGTCTGCCGGGAGAAAGGAGTCCTTTCACAGTCCCATGTCACTCGTCTGTAATCAACTGAAACATTACCCTCAGTCTACCCTCAGCACTGGAAGAAGGGCTGAGACTCTGAAAGACAGAGCAATGGATGAAAAAGAGAAGGCCGTCACAGAGGTGGTGAGTTGTTCAGAGAAGGACATAGCTGAAGAGGGAAGGGAGAGGAAGTTGTGTGGTGAGAAAAAAGGAACCTTTATAAAAGTGATGCAGCTTAAGGGTCCATTCAGCAGAAAGGGCAAATGGAGGAGAAGAATGACAGGCTTGCATGTCAAGGGGTGGAGCAATGCAGGTTGACTTTCTTAAGAAGGTGGGTTTGGATGATACAAGTAAACGAGAGAATAAATACATGTAAGGAGTGTGGGGGTTGGGGAAAGTTTTTGAATTGCAAGAAAGCAAGCACCTGGCACGTGTCTGCATGTCTCTCTAGATGCTGGTCTCACCTGACAGACATTCCTCCTGTGCAGTTACAAGGACAATGGCTGCTGAGAGCTGAAGGCCAGGGCCCCAGGGGCCACAGGGCCAGGAGACCGGGTGTCTGTCCTATCAGCAGATCTCCATCTCAGATAGTAATAATGCGCCTTTATGAGAGGGTGGTCATTGCTTCTGTGCCCAGAGTGTATGCACATGCACATATTTGTTATAGTGAACCTGTACATATTCACAGGCACCCTGTTTGACTGATGATTCAATGCCAATGGATTAATGTCTATGTAGTGGTCAGTACAGGTGCCCATCCACATATGCACCCCAGAGCCAATTACAGTGACAGCATTGTTGGTGTAAATTTGAACCAAATGGGCCTGAACACACAGGCCATGTTTTTGACTGAAAATTCTGTGCTATTATGTCAATTTCCCTCTCTCTGTGCATGAGTCTCAAACTTCCTTCTTCACTCTGTCTTTGCAGTGAAAGACAGGAAACATTTCTGTTTTCTGTGAACCTTGGAGAGAGAAGAGCAATTTAACATGTGATTGAAAAACCTTGGAATTTCCTCTGATTCTTCTACCAAAGGACAACATCTAGCATTTTCTTGAAAAACAGGTTCTGTTTAGTTTTTCACCTTCATGGTTTTTAAAGCTACCAATATTCTCCTTATAATCCCCTTCTCCTTATTATTCTTACATATTCTGTGTAATATCACAAAAGTGCAAAATGGCATGGCAAAAAAGTAGAAATAGAATGTGTTTTTTATTAAGTATTTGCAACTTTAACTAAAACAAAGGATCCATAATTTGGAGAGCATTGACCACTTGGGGGATCAGATGCTGCTCTTTGGTGAGCTACAGTTTATAGCCTAAAAGAGTGACAGAGACAGTAACTGACTGAAGCAAAGCTGGGTTTTGTATCCCTTTTCGTGGAGAGATGGAGTTACCTGTGGTGGAATGGAGGAAGTGGTCAACAATGAAACAGGCAAATGGAAACCTTCCCACTTCTCTGTGTGCTTCTCTCTTGCACATTTCTCAGCATGGTGAGCGCTGTGTCCCCTGCACTTTGCGTCTATTGCTTCCTCCAGAGGCTCGCAGTTTCCCGGGAGTCATGACCCTTCATTGTTTCTTTGATTGTATTCCTAAAAAAGGAAGCATTAGCATCACTAAATTATTTAACATTCTTCAACCATATGGAAGGATGTGTTTTGAAGAGGAGGCCACCTAGAATTAAATTAGCATTGCTTCTACAGAGTAAATGGCCTGAAAGCAAAAGTTATTAGAAATTCACAAACATTTTGGGCAACGGAATGTGAGCACTGAGGCCAACAACAAATGATATCATATAGGTACCTGTGTGGATACATAATGTGTACAGGGACAGTATATACTGTATATCAGATGATATTGGTAAATACATCGTGTTGCCATTGGGATTTTCTAATCAGGCTGCAATGTCGTGGACCTGCATATTTATATACATTTGTGCTGTTACTTGATGTAAGTAGGACTTAAAGGAGTCATCACTACCAGTAACATAAGTTATAACTGGTCCTATTATCTGCCTGTAGGGAGGAAGAGCTGTAATAAAAAGAGAGTAGGGCTTGATCTTTACTGTTCCCCTTTTGCAGAATGTGTTCTTTTGCAGAATCCAGGGTCACTGAGGTTAAAGAAGCTGGAGCCAAAGGCACAGATCCAGTCCAACTTCCTCAGAGGTGACCTTGCAGGAACAGTGTCCCTGGAAGGAAACAATGCATTGTGGGGCAGCGTGTTTGCTGATTGGATTCACTGGCTCCCAGTTGGTGTGAGCACAGAATGGCCAATGGAGGAACAAAGGTGATTTATAACTGTGTATAGTATAGGGATATTAATAGCATTTAATCTCCCCACCTCAGCAAAACAAAAAAAAAGAGTTTGCCAGATGGAATCAGTGAGCAGCCTGCTTCTGAGGTTCTCTTTATGCGTCCTCTGGCCAACCCTGGTGCTGGAAAGCTGTCTTCCTTAAAATTCCAGGAACTGACCTCTTTGTAACTCTAATCCAAGACTAGACAGAGCACTGGTGGTGAAGGCCTCACTGCCACAAATCTGTGGTCTCGTTGAGTGTGTGGATGTTACAAAACACCACTTCTTATCCCTGCAGATGAACACTCCCAGGGACAGATGCTGCTGAATGATGGGAAGCCACACCAGAGGACATGAAGGAGACGTTTTTATTAAGTCCTTGAAAATGTGGGATTGAATTCATTGCTTTTTTTTGTGTGAATTTTAGAGGGATTTAGCCTCTCTCCCTGCAGCAGACTCTCCTGACAGCTTCGATGCCCAGCGCTCATCTCCCAGACTTCCTCTCATCACCCCTCTGATCTGCGCAGAACACACCCCCACCTGCACTGCAGTGGGACAGGCACAAGGGAAGAAAGGGGGGAACAAGGTGGAGGAAGGAAGGAGGTGTGCGTGTCAAAGAGAGGTAAGGATTTACATACTCAGAGTGGAGATCCAGGGGGTCATGGCTAATCTGGATCACGGCTGGCTGGCAAACTGAATCCCCTCCACTCAGATTATCCAATCAAACAGGCCGTGCTCCCGTTTAACTGAAGATGCCTTGACTAAACGGGACTGCATTTCTTACTTATGGTAATGAACACACGCTCCAGTGTAGAAAAAAGTCTGTGATAAAATGAGTGATAAAAATATAAATTTATATCTACTCAACCTTGCATATCAAAGGCAGGGAATAGCTAAGCAAGATGAAGTTCTTCTCTGTTCAGTAGGGTAAAATACACCTGCGGTTGGAAGATGTTGAGCAGTGTGTTGCTTGAGCAATGTGGATTGGCTTCATTAGGCCTGTCGGGTGTGCAATGTGTACAAAATTCCCCACACCAGGTTGTGACCCCCCTTGGTAGGCAGTGTGTCTGTGTTTGTGCATGGAGGCATATTTGTCTTAACAGAAAAAAAAATGCAAATGTTAAAATTTCCTACCTTATTATTAGTACAGTTATTTTCTCCCAGGTGTTCAGCTGACAAAGAAATGAGATGTTGCTGTACTGAAGGTAATTTTTTTTATATGGCAGCTGTGGCATTTGCATGTTCTCACTTTTTTCCTCTGTGTGTTTCATTTTCTTCCTACAGTCCAAAGATATGTATTTAAGGTGGACTCGTGACCCAAAGTTGTCCTTGGTGAGTGATACATTGCTCTGTTAAATAAATGTGTAAATGATTGCAGGTATTTTGCTCACTCACTCACTATCGCGTTTGTAAGCCTGAGCTTCAAGTACCTTAACCACTGGAGTGTGGCCACAGACACATTCACATACTTCAGGCAATTTAGACACAAATAAACCTGAAACTTATGGTATATCTTTGGACTGTGGGAGGAACCTGGACCACCACATGCAGCACCAAACCTATGCCAAACAACCCACTTGCTGTGAGGCACCAGTGCTACACCCTGTGCCACTGTGCCCGTCTTCTTGGTAGCTTAGCATCATACTTCTGCTGCTGTAAGTTGCAAAAAGAAAGTGTCGGCTAAATATGAGTTAGCTATAACTATGATTTACTTTAGAGAAAAAACATCTGTTATAAATAAGGAATAAATGCAAATTTGCTGGCAACGTTAAATAAATGTGTTTTTATTTGTGTTTTTTATGTGCCAGAGCATTACTGTTACATTGGCACCAGGTGGGTTGCGGAGCTCTAGAGGAGATGCTTAGGCCGGGACAAAAAAAAAGAGTTTTACTGGGAAGTCTGGTGACCGCTTTGGAAGCAAAATGTGCCCAATAGCGCCGAGAGCGAAAGGTGGGCTGTGTGAATGGACCTGGCTTTATTGTGTGACCCCCCCAAAAGGGGGGGGGGGGGGGGGACACACGATCCTAACTTCCTGCGGCAGCCGCACACACTGATAACCTCCCCCGGCCCCATTATCCAATGCGGGGTTGGGGGGAGTAACCAGAGACACTGAGACTACCTATTTAAACCATGCTCTGTCTTGCACTGAGGGGACCCGTTCAAGTGCCGTGATTAGATTTTTGCTCTTGGAATTGAATCTGCTCTTCCCATGGACACGCTCCTCTCCCCTGTAGCACTTAAGCTGAAAGCCGATCCGGCCCGTCCGCACTGTATGGCCCGGATCAGATGCGTTTATAGTCCTGTCGTTGGGGGCTTTTGTGTCCTGATACACTTCCTGATTATCTGTTTATGTAATAAGCGTATACCTAGCGTGGATGCTCTGTGGAGGAAACTGGCTCTCGCTCCGGCAGTTAATCAGTCATCCATTTATTATGAGCATTTCCGTTTAGTCCTTTGTCTTTTTCTTCCTAGTTGACTGGTGAAAAATGTGTTTCTGTTTTCTGTTTTTATTTCTGATGTCATCCATACAGATAGTACAGTAATACCTCAAGCACTCTAGATACATTGTTCAGAAATGGAGCACTTAATGAAAGCGCTCTAAGAGGGCATAAATGGAGCTTGGAAACCGAGTATGTGCAACGTAATACAAAATAGATTTATATCTTTAATAAGACCAACTAAACGCAAAAAAATTTAATGACTAATGAGTTAAAATTTTAATGATGATGAAATTCACACATAGCAAATACTAGAGTCAAAATTTTTGAAATATATAAAAGTACTGCAAATTGTTATGATAAATTGTTAGCGGGTTTAGCCAAATTGGTTAAAACAATGGAGTGAAACAGAACTGTAAGAAGTAGGGCTAGGGAGTTTTTTTTTTTTTTTTTTGTTTTGTTTTTTTTGTTTCTAATTTCATACAGAGAGAAGTTTGTTTTCTGATCTGGAGATCTAAATTTTTCAGAAATGAGCATGTCGTATTTGTGCATGATCAGGTGTAACATGAGATGCATGTAAAGCAATGCATGCGCCAGCTGGACCAACTGAAAGTTTGTGATCATCACTGCATTATTTCTGTCCTGGGAGCCAGCTAAGTTCTCAATGTTCTGCTTCTTTCCTGTGGAGGCAGTGACAAATCCTGTGTACTGTTTCCCTTTCCCCATTCTTCATTCTTACACACAAAGGCACGCAAGGACACGTTGCTCCCTCTGTGCTAAAAACACACTGAAAACACATAGCCGAGAAACAATCGTATGTGAGAACACGGACACAAACTCATCCTGACAAGTGTGTACCCTCTCGCCCTTTCAGTGTCATCTACACACCTACACAAAGTTTGTGAGATCTCACTAAGCGCCGTGTTTACGCGGTGACCTTTGCGCCCAGCAAAAACCGCTAATATGTGGAAATTACTGCCAACAACTTGGAAACATCCACTGGCTGACTGCTTAACAGTAATGACATCTGCTTGTGCCCAATCCAATTAATGTCCCAAAACGGCAGTATAAGGACCTGTCAGTGGTGGGTGGGGGAGGTGGCGAGAGGGTGCTTGGAGAAGGGCCTACCTGCTTTTCTAGCTGGCAACTGTCACTGTCTCGAACTAATCGGATTGGGGGAGCGAGAGCAGCTAATGCAGGCCACTGCCATCAAGGTCCCCTTTTAAACTGGAAATGATCTGATTGTTGCAGTCTATTAGCAAATGGAGAAAGTGGAGCAGCATACTGTGTCACCTCCCTTTCTCCTCCCCTCTGCTTATCGCCGTCCGCTGTACATACTGTTTGTGTACACAGGGTAGTTCAAAAGGAATTGATCACTTTCATATATTTTCAAAGATTTATTGCTCTGTAGTTAAGTATCATATGGACATGTAGACTATTAAGCACTTCTTGGGTTAAAAAAAAAACTGAATTACTTTACAAATTGGTTTAGACTATGTTCTTTATGAATTGCCCTGAAAAAAAAAATATATATATGTGTATGTGCAAACAGTTTTAATCTGATCTAATTTTTGTTAACCTGTATGGTGTTTGCAGTGAAATAAACTAGGGCAGTAGTAAGCACTATAGTATTATGTACATAGCCCACTAGTTGGAGATATCACGGGAGATGGGCAAGCTAAAACTAAATCACCTGTAAAACTTTTAAGCTGCAGGCAGCTTGGACTGTTGCTGAACTTCGGTTTTCTCCTTAGTGCACTTTAAGGATGGCATGGTTTGCTGCAGCATGATAAATGTCTGTGGAAAAGGGGTATCAGAGTCACTTAGGGGAAACCATTCCATCGTTGTGACATGCTGCTCCCACCCTTTGTCTGATTCTCAGCATGCTATTTTCACTCTTATCCTGTGGGAAGCAATCCTTCAAACATGATCAGATTTTCATATCCATCTGCAATTTGTATAAAAGAAACATCTGAAGGAAAATTGATTGTGAAACTGGAGTACAAAGAGATTTTCAAGTGAGCTATTCTTGGACACATTCCTGCTGTTTTATGCATTTTATTCCGCTTTTCCAAAATATGGTGGAGTGTGTTGTTTTTATTTTTCAGCATCAGTATTTCCTCTCCACCTTATTGGACACTGAATATGAAACCTGACGTCCTTTGTGCATCTACATACAGACTGCAGATAGAATGTGGATTTATGTAGAAGCACAGAACAGCTCATTTTGTAAAGTGATATCTCTGCATACAGAAGAGGAGTCCCCATGTTCCTGTTGCTAAATGAGAGATGTTCTTATTAAGGGTGAATCAAAAAAACATCCATTAGTGAATTGGAAGCATTACCTTGACTTTATTGCATGCTCAAATTCTCCATGTAAAATATGGTGTGATAAAAGATCAGTTTTCTTTTCAATCCAAAGGCATCTTGGCTTGCTTCCTGCCAGAGATCGCCCTCCTGCCTCCATCTCCAGTGCCTTCTCTGTCTTATCACCGTTGGGATTTCATTTGCGAGTTTCCAGCTTATCAAAAGTCTGTATCAAAGTGGCCACCATGGCAACTTGCCCTTCCAAATAAGCCATAGTTTGTATGCATCACAATACAGAATTTGGTGAGCATCTCACGAGGATGAAGAGACATGCGTGTTGAAGGGCAACGTTTTTTTACTTAGGGTCAAGGAACCAAGAAGCAGCTCATTAAGGAGTCAGAAGTCTTTGGTCCAGAATAAAGCGCCAAATATTTACTGAGATGCTCTCAACCTTGGAACTAATGGAAGTGAGGTAGACAGTAGAAATATGAAAATATAGTCTTCTTTTACCATACGAATCGAGTCTCCCTTCAGTGGTACTATTATGGTTTAAAGTAACAGACTTTAGCCTTTTCATCAGAAACTATTACAAAACACAATGTTTCAGCTCGCTGTACCCAAGCTCTACATACACAAAATGGCAGCTGTGTTTATCTGTGAGTTACCCATCACCATCGGTTATACAAATGTATACATTCATGAGTTATGTGTGATCATGAAAGATCTATGACACCCCAACAAAACAGCCAGTGACTCCATCTATGTTACCCACCCCTGCCTCAGCAATTTGTCCCAAGGAGTCAAACACTACATACACCAGGGAAGAAAAGCAGTCTGGTCAGAATTTATACAGTCAGCTGAGATCTTTCAAGCATCTGACCCCTAAACAGAAGAATTTAAGAAAATTCTTCGTCTGGCTGTGTGGAAAGCACGTATTAATGCTATGCTCCTATCATTCTTTTTCATTATTATTTATTCATTTAGGTGATGTTTTTCTTTAAAACGATTAACATTGTTACAGTATCGAGTATTTTTTACTGAGTAATGCAAGGTATGTACTTTTAAACTTGCAGTTTTTCAAGTTTGCAGACCGTTGGACAATGTGACCCTCCATATTCATCTATCTAATAGATTTTCTGTGGGGTGAAACTGAAAATTTGGGGAGGATAAATATTTTTCTTTATTTTCTTTGCATGTACAGGTATCGACATTTAGTGAAGTTTTATATCTACATTAGAATATTAAAATTATTATTTTGCAGTTAATTTGGAGAGTTCAGATTCTGCATTTTGACAAACAGGTTTTCAGTTCAGGGGTCTGTTAGGCTCACAATGGATAAGGTATTTTGGGGATGATGGGACATGGAGTTTTAGGGATCATTTATAGGCAATACTTCAAAAAGCAGGCAGTGTTTTGTTTTCCCCTGTTTACAACACACCCAGTTATTCATCACATCAATATAACCCTACTTTCCTTCTTAAAGGATGCCCCCACTCATCACTTCTAGCAGTTTCCCCAGCATCCCCTCTGCCCCTCCTTTGTGTCTCTCCCTCAGGCATGTTAAACATCATTTGCACTGATTTGTTTAGCCAACACAGGATGTGACCCACACCCCTAAACAATATTATATTAGCGACCAGCAGACAAATAGACTACAGGGTTCTTCTAGAGGAACCAGTGAAGAAAAGTCTGGGTTGTACGAATGTCTTGGACATTTTAGTTAGACTGTATGTTAAAGTGATGTCTCTGAAAGAGCAGTGATTTGCATCACTCACTTTGCTGACATGGGACTTCCAGATGTGTCAGTTTCTAATGGATCCATCACTGGCATTTTCACATTCATATTTTAATGGCAGTAATATGTCTTTTATGTCCTCCCTTACCTCTTTTTACCCCCAATGCCTGAAAATGTTTATCATCCGGATTGAATTACTCCATTTATCAAAGACCCATTGTTTTTCTTGTCAATCTGCCTGGTCCCCCTTTTTGTTTCTTGGCTTGACTACTGCTCAAAGTCTGCCATTTATGTTCCTTTGAGGATTTTGTGTAGGAGCTGTTTCAGAGAGCCCTCGACTTATGACCGGCTTAAGGACCAACGGGCAGGTTACAAGTTGGATCGTACTGCTGACAGCGATTATTTCTTTTTATTTAGGTCACTTCAGTATGTAAAGGCAGAGACGGTACATGGAGAGACTACACATCAATCTGCATGCAAGGACTGAGGGTCAGATAGTGACAGTGCATCACAGGTATGATCATACAACACAGTTAGAGAAGTTTCATACATTCCAAAATTATTTTGAATTATTATGCAGGTTCAATGTTCATTTTTCAAGCATGGGGAAGTTAAACACTTTAGTCATCCAAATTTTCACAGAAAGAAATGCAGTTGTAGACCAAAGCTTTAAGATGTATTTCTTTGCCAAATATGTCAGCGTGACTTTATCACATGGGGGCAAATCAAACTTCATATTAAAGGTCTTTTGAAAGATTGAGTGAACTCCTTTCCAATAAGCTTGAATCTTCTCGCAGTCACAGTGTAAGTGTAGTAAAGTGCCAGCAACTGTTTCAGATATAAAAACACAGCTGTGATGTCCACTGAAGGATCTCACGAAAAAGCACTGGAGAAAGGTAGATTCCGTGGATGAGCTTGAAGTTTTGCTCCTAGATACATGGAGAAGTGCAGGCTGGGAAAACCTTTGTATAGCTGACCATTCATGATCACCAAAAGATGCATCAAACTCGCGTTCCCATGTCGCCTTCAAAGCACTATAGGAGATGATGTTAACACTTCTGTTCTCCATTTCTGGAGTTCAGTTTGACTAATGTTTTTGGGAATGTCTGGGTTGAGAGCAAAAGGAGACCAGAGCAGAATTCCCAGATTTTTCTTAACATCTTTTTAGGTAAGGTGAGCGTTGAATATACCAAAGTTCTCAGACAAACTAGGAATTAAAAAAAATTTTCTATTAAAGGCATGCTTAGCAGGCTTGGGTATCACAAAGGTCACTCCATACCAACCCATAAAGAATCTGTTCTGAGATAGGACCAGTTAGACATTTGTTTGAGCTGTGCCACCAGACAGTATGATCTCATATCCAGTAGTGATGTCCAACCCTTTTCTTTCTGTTAGCTGAGTATGGAGAACCTGGTTTTGGCCCTCTTGTTGTTTGGCAAAAAATTTAAACCAAATTATGTAATTTCTTAACATGTTCCTTTAACAACTAGTAGATTTTTAAATAGGTGTATCAGTCAGGGTGAAATATTCATTCCGATAGCATTAACTCTGCTCAGTAATGAGACTGGAAGAGAGGTCCCTGTAGCCAGATGCTTTTTAAATGTTTTAATAACTTGAGTAGTTGGTCTCCATCAAGTCTGTGAGATGATAAGATACAAAAATTCCTAAATACTTGAATTCCCAAAAATTTTGAACTGGAAGGACCAACTAGAGGTCAGGGGAAAATTCAGTTGCATGGCTAAAGATTTATTTTGATTTTATAAGTTGGAAGTTCACATCAGATATCGTCTTCATGGGGACTGCTGCTAGGACCGAGATTTCAGGGTAACTCGGGTACAGGAGAACATCACCAGATACAGAGAAATGTGCTGGTCTTCTTCTCCTTCACAAATTATTTATTTATGACTTGCCACCAAGGGTGAATCAGTTGAATGCTGAGCATTCTCATAAGTTGAAGTACTGCCACCTGTAGTAAGCATTGTGTGGCAGAATTTTTAAGACTGGTTATTTTATTTACCTTATTGTAGGATAAGGATCTTTGACAACGAAATAAAAGACAATTAATCTGTTATTTAAGTCATATTCAAAATGCAAGTAAAGAGCCACTGGGGCTTTAACTGGTTCAAGAATCTGCATCAGCCTCCACGAAGAGGTGCAGTGGCGAGAGCACATGGACTTGCCGTGGCACTCCTTGACATCTGACATTCCAGAGTCACTGCTACGTTACCTTCAGAAGAAATACATATCACCCCCATTGTGACTTTTGTGCTTTGTATTCACTGAGTGCTCCTTTGTGCGCTCTGTGATATTCAGCGGTCTTTTCCATCATTTTTCTCTCCATGCTCAGGTAATTACCCGCCGCTCCTCCCCCTGTTCCTTATCAGCCTTTCTCTGAAACAGTTAAAACTATCGGCCTTTTTTCCTCCCTCTCGGAGTTCTATTTCCCCTGCTTAGGCCCTCTGCATGGTAATGTTCCAATCTGAGCCTCCTCTCTCATTTTCTCGGTCTCCTTGTTCTTTCCCCATTTTTACCTTTTCCCCAACAGAATAAATGACCTGTACAGATTATTTTCAAATGGGACTTAGAAAAGATTGTATTAATTAGAGGTGTTATCCCAATCTGTGTGAGAGAGACCCTCTGCAGTTCCATCCTGATTAGAAGCGCCCCTTGTGACTGCTCGAGCGTGTGTGAAAGAGTGTGTGTGCGCGCGCGCTTGCAGATTTCCACTCGGTCCCCGCAGAACACGCCTGCCAAGCCCTGGAGGTCACATCTCTGACTTCAGGTACATGGGGAATTAAAAGGAAATTATAATTACTTTTTATTCATTCTGTTCATTTTCCTTGTAACCTTGTAGCACGCAAGGCACAAAAAAGGAAACGCGAGGAAATGCGATGAGGTCGGCTCTCCGAGAATAGGGTCGCCCGCTATCCATGCATGAAGACATAAAGGAAGGGTTCAACCATCCCTTTTTAAGGGACTGATACTCTCTTCACTTCAAAGGCCGACACATTTTCCTTCAAATGTGGTACTTGGTGTTAATGAGTGGGGTTAACATCTATGAATGAAGAACACTCAAAGATCTGATCCCTACCAACAATCAGAGTTTTAATTATGCAATAATGATAAAGGAAACAAATTCCCCAAAGCCGCCCTGCCTGAATTTCAGCAGAATTACGGGACTGGATATCTCCTGCTGTATCTCTGCCAGTCTCTTTCTGTCTTCTTCCCAGTCTCGGGTTCTCTCCCTCTTTGCCCGGGGCTGTTTTCTTGGCCTGGTACATAAAAGTGTGTCTCTCTCTATGAGACAGGGGCTTATTGTTGGAAAAATTAGTTGTGAGGTTTACATGGTGTTGTATAGTGAGAAAAAGAAAGAGGAAGAAAGGCTATTGTTGAGTTTTTGCTTAAAGCATGCATTCACCTTTTTCAGAGGCAAAATGGAGCTGGTCAGAAAGCGGAAGGTCTCCCTGTCCCCACCTTCCCTTGCACTTGGGGAGATCATCCATCTGACATTCAGAGGTCAGGCAGGTCAAGGTTAAGCTCTCAGTTTTGGAGTTGAAGTGGAGGTTGCAGGGCTGCTGCCTTGCGACTGTGATCTATGACACTCGCTGGAGAGGTATGGACACTGCCTCCACATCCTCTGTTTACCTTTCTCTGGTCAGTCTCAGCTGTCATGTGACCTATTCCATAAACCTTGCGTGAAGGAATATCAATCAGCTCTCTCGTGGCTTTACGCCCACTCCCCTGTCATTAAATGCAAGTGTTTATTGCAAACTTGGAAAGTTATTGTTCTGAAGTGCAATAATGAAACAGTGTTTCATGGATGTGAAATGCAATGCATTTTTAGGGTATGTATATCTTTCTGAGGGGAGGACTTGCACCAAAACTGAACCTTCCTAATTCTGTATGATCTAGGGATGGAACTGCTGGCCAAACAAAGTAGATAATATACGGCCATTTTCAGCATTAGACGGCTATACATTAAAGTGTCTCCTTCTCAGATTTCGCTGGCATGCACATCGTGCTCACTAACAGCTTCGTGTCTCCTGTTCTCCTCTCTACGCTGGCCTCCAAAGGTTCACAAAACCTTCGCTTGAACCCCATCAAGTGGCACTAATTCATTCATTTAGTCAGATAAATGATGTTTGATCATATTGTCATCTCGGTTATCACACTGATACTGTTTGTCAGCAACACTGATGGTGTTATGAAGCAAATGATTGCAGATTACAGGATAATTTGTGTGTGTGCAAATACATTTGGTTTCTTATCATAGTGCTGCTAAATTGAAACTTCCTTTTGCGTAGAGTGAAGTTATTTTTTCCCATTTATTTGATCTTACTGTCATCAAAATTTTTTGGCATAGCTTAGGGTTATTTTAAATGCAAGTCCTAAGGTGTTATGAGCCATGCCAGCCATGACAGATGCCTCTAGTGTAATACCAGAAAAATGTATCAAAAGAACAGACCCACAGAGAAAACATGCAAAAAATATATAAGTGCAAAAAAGTGAGTCAAATCATATATATAAAAAAGAGGAGCCCTCTCCTGGTAAAATTTAAATGTCACCTACATTAAATGCCACTTTATTGAAATTTTACAAAGTCTACCACCTCCATGCACTGCCTGGTCTGTGTGCCTCTTCTATTTTTATCCCTACATTAATCTATCTTTCCTTCCTGGATGAGTTTAGTTCCTCTTGCAAAAGTCAAAGTCAATGACAAAAGGGTACAAAATGTGTCTTGTATTCAAAAAAATCTCTTATTTTTATCTAGTCTTGCAAACTACCTGTGTCTCAAAATATCAATTCAATAATTCCAGTAAAAAGTGAAACTGGTTACAAAAAAGTTTTCAGTTGTTATTAGTTCATTTTGTTCACGTGGGTTCACAGTGAGTAGCCCTGATACCTCGCAGGATGTGTGTGGTCTGTTTGGACGTGGTTGTAAATCAAGTTCACTGTACATGAAATTTGCATGTTCTCTACACCATAAAGGCAGGGTTCATGGTTCATGTGAACTGTGTCACTAAGTTTCCTGTACTCTGTGTCCATTCGATGAAAAAAGTGTCCGTAATTACCCCATTATTTACCCTGCCTTGCAGCCTGACCTTGCTGGTTATTAAAGAATGTATGGCTGAAAGAAATGTAACCGAAAAAATAGTTTATAAATATCAATTGTGTGTGTGTGTGTCATGTGAATGCAGCAGGTGGCAAAGGTGCCTCACAGCACCTGGACTGATCAGTCAGTCATGTGGCTTTCCACCAGGTGCTTTGGTTTCCTTCCACAGTCCAAAGACATGTGTTTCAGGTTCACTGCACGCTGTAAATTCCCCAAAGTGGGTGCATGTGTTTACATGGTTACTGGCTTCCCCTCCAGGCTGTACAATACCCAGCCTAGCCTCCAAAATAAGCTCTGAACCACCACGACCCAGCATTGGGACAAATAGCTGCTGATATTGGGTGAACGAGCATTTCATTATTGTTATGCACAGGTTGACGCTGAGTAATCAGACATAACACTCTTTTCACTGTAGCGTTTAAATGCAAACAGTTCCAAAATGGCAGCACAATGTGGCACAGATGTCCAAGTACCAGTGTGGACAAAAGCCAAGGGAACGGTGGGGGGAAGGGGAAGCTGATGGAAAGCGAAAGAAAAGAAGAAACAGACCTGGAAAATTATGCATGTTCCGTTCCAGTGCCTTTTAGTAGTGTTTTAGCGATTTCATGCATTCGTGAGTGAGCAACTGTGAAATCTTTTCTTAGTGGGTATGGACGCTAATAAGCCAGAGTTATGGATTCTATAGATCAGTTCCATTTTGTTTATCTAAATGACAGTAATATGATTAGGACAGATGGACAGATGACTGTAAAACGGAGAGCAATTAGATAATTGCATTACCACATGTAGTTAACCCAAAACCTTTCAATTCAGAACACATTTGTGAGAAGAGTAGAAGAATGCATATTAAAATCCTCATAATTCCCCGAGCCTTACAATAAGAATGCTTCAGCAAATTGGCCACGTTTATTTATCTTTACACACAGTTTAGCCTTTATTCCCTCAGCCTCGTTCCAAACCTTTCATTCAAGTGTGAGCCGCCACCGTTTTCTGACTTCTAACGCAACTGTCTTTCATATTTCCCGAGAGATGTTTTTTTAGATTCTAGTTTCCCACCATTTCTTTTTTACAAGTCAACCTGTTTGATTGATATAAAGAGAGGTAATAATAAGGCAAAAGTCAAGCTGATAAACAATTGCGTGAGAGACAAGGTGCTCTAGCAGTTTTTAACCAAACAGGCTGATCGATGGTCCGCCTCACCATGTTTTGACCACAGGAGAAAGTAAGAGAAAAGATAGAACTCCGGGGGGAAGGGGGGGCTAACAAACGGTGAAGTCAGGACTGGGAATCAAGTCCGATCTTTGGTAAATGACAGAAAAGGTACAGACACAGATAACCTTGGTGGCTAAAAGCATCCTTTATCGGTTAGCACAACTATAATTAAATTAACAAGCTCTTTACCCCCTCAAACATCTGATTTCTTCATGATAAATGTAATTATTAATTAAAGAGCACAATTAAGTCAGTATCTGATGTCTGGTCACTGGGCAATTTGGTGGGGGCAGAGGGAGGTGGGAGATGCATGCTGAAAACCGCACAAAAAAATGTATACACCTGCACTTTTAAATGCAAAGACAATTAGGCTATATTTCTAGTTCTGACGTTATATCGCGCAACAGGTTGTTTGTGCCGATAATGAAATTAAATGCAATTATTTGGATTTGGCCAAAAATGAGCCGTTCTGAGATAAATTGATTGACAGTCCCATCACAGTTCTTTGTCAGTTATGGGATTGTGAGGGGATGTTTGGAGGAGGGCTTGTAAAGGCTTGGCTTGGCTTGTGATGGTGGCAACGGTATCCTTGGGGAATCCTGGGAGAATGAATAGCAAGGTCTTTCCAGGGGAGAGTATTGACAGCATGCTTCAGGCTGAGTTATGGGTTTGGCTGGAATGGCACACATGAGGGACATTCTATATACTGTGGTGGCTGGCTTGGCTACCTCTGTCCCCAGGGGACACTCCAAAGGCAGCCCTGGTGCATATGAATAGACCAAAGCGCTGAATCTCATGATGGGCTTCTGAGGGACTCCCGGTCTTGGGCGGGACTGTGAGCTTTAGTTTGTCAGGGTTTGAAGGCTGGGCTTCGCTGTGCTGATGTGACCGGCTAGTCAAGGTCTGAAGGCTAGTCTGTGGTTGGATGGTGCTATGTGGAAGATACATACACTTACCCTTTAGGGCCTAAAGATTATATCAGGTGGCAGGGGAATTGGGAATGCAGCTTTGTCAGAATGGAGCTTTTATTGTAAGGGTACAATATCTACATTTAAATATATTACCGTAATTTAGCAGATGGTTCAAAGCCAACTACAGATTAAGAGAGTAATATTTTGGATCTCCTGGGAGACAGAACCTGTTATTAGATGTGGGAGGTACAATTATCATAAATTCCCATGGAATGATCATCTCTACAGGGGGTCACTGTTGCTATTACATAATGGAGATAGCGATGTTCCACCTACATTAGCATTACAGGTGTACGAGAGGTACAACACAAACAGCACCATGTTGTCAAACACAGTTGCGGCCCCCATCAACCGCTAGCCCAGTTCCCTTTGCCCCTAAGCATGTAGAGTGACCCTTTCCAGAGTCAGGGTTGGTACCAAGAAACAACTTTGGCACAGTGAGTGCGGAACAAAGACAAAAAGTGAACTCCTGTGTGGCTGACAGTAGCAAATGTGAGGGACAGAAAAAAAGAGGTGGAAGAGACGTATAACAGTAGAACGAGTCCGATGATGAGGGTGATGGTAGCAAGTGAAGGTCTGCAATAATCCAGACATGTCGAGAGCATTTTTAAGTAAAATAATGTAAAAAATGTACAAGTATGAATTATTCAACATTAACTGGTACACTTTGGTAGTTTTCACATAGCAATTTTTTGCGGTTACTCAACCATAGACTTGAGAGGTGAATAAATATGTACTGCATATATTGCTAATTTATTTAGATTTTTAATGAAGTTTACATTGCTCACATTGATCTCTAAGTTTTGGGGGGTTCCTTACGCTTTTTGTGTCGTATTTCTGTTATGATTATGTTAGAGAACCTTGTAAGAGCTCCTGTTTGTCTGCTTTGTATGGGTGGCCATGCATGTGTTTTTTGTGCACATCTAGGTACTCCTTTTTTATAGCTTTGTGCTACTTTAACTGTCTCACCGTGCATACACAAAAGAAACTAATACCACACGTCAGCGGATAACATCTGTGGCAATTGGAAGCTATTAGTAAATTAGTAATAGTTCAGAGCAATTTGCTAATTTTTTTTTTTTTTTTTGAGGATAAACGTTGTAGACCAGAGAAGAAAAGAAGTAAAGCTGAGACAAGCATGCATGAGGCCCGTAATGAAGCCTACTGAAAATTCTTCCACTGATACCCTGAAGGAGGGGTGATGGGGGAACGAATGAAAAGCTTTTAATTTAGACCTAGTGTGGTAAGTGGGTTTAAATTCTCCCCGCTCCTGGTGAAGAATGTTGAAAGTAACAAGGTTAGACATTTCTTTGTGTTTGTGTGTGTGTGGATGTGTGTGCGCGCGCTCCCTCACTGTCTGCCTCTCAAACCCTAATTCATTGTGTAATGCTGTTTATTATGGGTATCAGTGTGCTTTTATGCATTAGTTAAATGGGCCCCAGCACATTACAGTAATGGAGTGGACGCATGAAAACACGGGGAAACACGATCTGCCTCTCTGCCAGCTCCCCCTCTCCCTCTCTGTACTGATTTGATGTCGCTAATGGCTTCCTAAATTTTGTAGAAAGGGCAGAACTGCCAAAGAGTTGGGTTACAAAAACTGGGAGATCGCCAGGGCTGAGGAGAAGAAAGGAAAGAGGAGGAAAGAAAAAGGAGGTGAGAGGAGAAAGAAAATGTGAGGAGTGGATAGGAGAGGTGATGTGGGGAGAGGGGAGAAAAGGAAGAGAAAGAGGAGCAACAGGAGAGGCAGGTGAGGTAAGGATCTTGGGAGCATTTTGGCGCTGGGAACTGGGGTAGATAGGGAGGCTTCCAGCATGTAGAGAGATGAAGGAGAGAATAGAGCAAGAGGGAGTCAAGAACCAAACTCACAGGGCAACTACAGGAAGTTTGTTGCAACCAGGCACAAGAAGAGAAAAAAGTGTAATTTCTGCACTATCTCTCCGCACTAAGATGAAGTGCTCAAAGTCATTAAAATATGAAGATATTCCCATTGAATTGAAAGAAACCGGTGATATGTGCATGGAGGCTTGATGCTATATTTATATTACAGGGTTTCATTTCTATAGAGAATGGGCCTTTTGAAAGTATGTGTGCCTACAGTATTTGTGTGTGTGTGTGTGTGTGTGTGTGTGTGTGTGTGTGTGTGTGTGTGGTTTTTAGCGGTTTTGATTTATGTCTCCCAGGCCAATACATGTGGTAATTATTTGTGTGTGTGTGTTTGATTGTGAGAGAGAAAGCTGGAGAGGGAGCGGGAGAGCAAAAGAGGGAGCTGTCTCTTTCTCTTGGCTTTTGTGTCTGATTCTTCTCTGTATCTGTAGGTCTGGACAGAATCCCAGGACGGAGACACCTTTCCAGCCTTGGCATTGCCACCACCAGCCAGCACAACCAAGAGTTCTCCATAATTTAGTGAGCCATGAAGAATTCATCTCTGTTTTAACTGACACCTGTCATCAATCTAAACCCACTTAGCCACCAGCAGCAGGCCAGGACCGAGTCAGAGATCAGCCTTCACAACGTGTGTGTGCTTGAACTCCCATGTCTCTCTGCTTTTCTTTCAGACTATTTATAGATCTCCCTTTCTGTGCCACCTTTGAAGGTTGCATTTTCAAGTACGCGGGACAGGTTATGGTCAACTGTGTTGCTCCCCGGCAAGGAAACGTGGATTTTGAATGACTAATAGAATGTGTTTCAACACCAGCCCCTTATCAGTCTCCCAGTCCCATCAAGAATAAAGGCAGTGAGTGTGTCTGGCCAAGGACACCCAAACCATATGATGGTCCACCTCACAACCTCTGAGTAACTATGGAGGGGCAAACTGAAACTGTGTGTGTGTGTGTGTGTGTGTGTGTGTGTTTGCGCATGCGTGCGCACACACTAAGGTGGTCTGTGAGGTCGCACTGACTTAAGTTACATGATCTGCTGACTCTGTAACTTCACTCTGCCATTAACACAATGGTGTACTAATGATTATGCCTGACCTGTATTAACTGTTTTAGAAAAGCTCTTAATGGGCAGCACAGCTGAAAAATCAGTTAAAACCAGCTGACGCCCTGCAGTCCATGGCCTGTTTGTGTGTGTGTGTGTGTGTGTGTGTGTGTGTGTGTGTGTGTGTGTGTGAGAGAGATGGCTAGGCCATGGGCTCTGCCTGCCTACTCTCAGCTCCTCCTTTACACTGTCCCAGTGACAATTTGCAATAATGGCCACCATCTTTTCTGTAGGAACAAAAAAATCTTTTTTTAATCCTAATTGTCAGTCTCCCAAATACCAGCACTTAGTGTTATTGCCTGTGGATGGCCCCTGAGGACAGGGTGGGTTAGGAGAACTATGACTCGGGTGTGGTGGGTCAAAGGAAGGTCAGAAAGAAGTCCAGCAAAAATCGATCCTTTCATTTTCGTCACTCCACTGCTGTTGTTGGACATTATAACTGTATTCTACACTGTTTATTTGATATGCCAACATGGTAAAATCAACATTCAAAGCATTGTTTTTGGAATGAGAATTTGTAAAATAGCTGCATGTACATTCACTCTCAAACCCCTAACAACCCCCCCTATGTGCACACATACATATGCACACTTTATAGCAATAAGTTTTTGAGGTATTGAAGTTTTTTTATTCTCCTGATTATTTATAATATTTTAATAGGGTGCATTACACATCAAAGACTGTAAATGTCTACTCATGATTGTCTTATTTTCTTTCAGAGTCTATAATGTAAGAATGCTGAAGCTCAGGGCATGGTGAAGCTGAGTGCTGAAGCTCAAGAAACAGCAGGCCTACAAAGTAGAGCATTATTGTGATAAAAGTAAGGTATAGTGAGTTTTGTCCGTTTGATACATAAACTTGGATTATGTCTGAACTGCAGTCCATCATTCTGTGCTATACATCTGTGTACTGCCACAGCCGCATGCTTCCATTCCCACCTGGGGATGATACTGTTTATCTGCCTATACAAACCTGTCCTCCATTACAAGCCAGTTTGCTACACAATCCCACTCTATTAGGCCAAATCACAACTTTCAGTAGTCCTCTGGGACTCCTTTCAAAAGTATGCGCATCAGTACAAGGGGTCTGCGGCTGGATTTGCACTATTTACCATTTTACACTTGAGGATAAAATCTCCCTCGCTCTCACTCTCTGGCAGTGAGACCAAGCCTCTCAATGGCTGATCATTAAGGGATTATGTGAGCGAGAGGAGGCTGCTCCTCACTGAGCCGTGGCCCCGGTGTAAACGGGAGACACGTGCTTCCCTGCCTGCCTGCCTGCCAGTCACCCACTCGCTGCTTCCTCCACACAGTCACAGGTTTTAAATGCCAGAAAATGAATCCGAAAAAGGCCATCCAACTGGGACACAAAAAAGCTCATCTCATTCAAATATAACAAAATAGAGTCTAGGAATGATATATTTTTCTCATGTAGAACACGCTAAACTGTAATGGGTGTCACTGACCTTTCACCTTTCTGTAGGTAGGCAGAAGTACATATACATATGCTGCATTTTTTTATGGGTTACATATTAGTGTGTTGTGATAATAGACCTGAGGCCTCTCCATACAAACCTACAGTTTTCCTTGTTTGCCTGCTTCCTCTCTGTCCTCCCACCCTTTCCAACGCTTTCTTTCTCTTTGTCATTTTCTCCCACGGTCCAGACTGTTAGCCTCCAGTGTCCCAGCATCCTTGGTGTGTGGCCGACTCCAGCCCTACTTCCTGTCATAGAAATTGGCGGAACAGCCACCCCCTTAGGGGCGTCTGTAGGTGAGTGCCTGGGAGTCGCTCGAACACACAATGGGGGCCAGAGCTAATGAGCCAGCCTGGCTTGGCCTGAATCAGCCACAATGGACAAATAAACAAATGGCGAGAACGAGACAAGTGGGTGGGAGCTGGGGTTGCGGCACACCAGCATCACATCACGTCAGTCTGCCCAAAGAAAGAGCATTGTAATCCCATACACAAAGTCCCCCCGCTTTCCAAACAAACACGTGTTGATCTAAAAAAGTCAACTAAATTTCAACGAACAATCTGGACTGCATCGCACGTATCTGCTCTGCCTCTGCTTGTCACGCATAGGATTGCTATGGACATAGCACTCACTGCTGGCCTTGGATTTATGCTGTTATAGTCGAGGGTTTGGATCATCACACAGTGTGTGATGCTTTTTTCAGTTTCTTGTGCCTTGAAGAAGCTAAAGGAAAGAAAGCAGAACTTCACTGTGTCCTGCTAATGTGAAATACGGAAGCTAAAATAATCATTTCTGTGATCTATAATTACTGTGAACATTATCTCAATATGTCTAATGTTACGGGGGGGTAAAAATGCTTTTTAGGGATGCTTGTGAATATTGCAAAACTTCTAAGTGATGTAAAGAGAAATTTGAAATGCTTCTTGAGGCTCTCTGCAAAGGCTTAGGTGCAGTAGTCCGCCATGCTTTGAATTGGATGAAGGATACGTAATCCTTGTGGTGCCCTGTGGGAGCCTGGGCTGTTGAAGCAGCAGTACTCCAGTTTTCTGGACAGAGAGCATGGGAGGAGGTCATTCAGTCACTTAAATGCACTTAAATGCATCTTTGTTAATGAGCCAGGTTGAGGGTGTGAGTGTGCCGTCTTATTTACTCATCAGCAGAGCAACAGCCAGCCCGGGATGGGGAGGGACTGAAGCCGGCTGAGGAAAACTGGCTTGATAGCAGTGGGTGGGACTCTAGAGGACAATAAAGGCAGTGTGCACTTTGCAGGCCCACCCATTTGTTGTAGGGGGCTTACACACTGATGTTGCAACAGCCACTCCAAACACACTCAGTCACACATTCACATCTGAACAAGCAGTCGCTCCATCACTTAAAGGCCTTCACACACAGTGCCACACACTCATGCTCTTGGTCCCATTCAGTCACGCTCACTCTTCGAACGAGAGGGAAAAAGCACTTTGCTATGGATATGTAGAACCGAAGAGCGATGTCGCTCCTTCAGAGGCTCACAGTGAAAACAGTCCTGTAGCAGAAAGAGAAATTGACTGGTACTTAGCCTTGAACCAGACAGTCAGTTGTCAAAATAGATTGTTCTCCACTAAATCCAATCCCAATGTACAGAGAGTACTCAGAACTATACAATAGACCCCCCTCTTAAATTAAAATACAAGTTTAATTTTAAATTTGGTCAGAAAGATCTAAGAGATTTTAACTCCAGCCTTTGAATGAAATGTCAGTATATTTATCACTGATAATCAATGATAGGCGTAATTCTTATTAATTATACAGTATGTAATATCTTGTTTTTATGCCTTGTTGGTATATTATTTACTGCAGTGTATTTTGTACAGCCTGGCATAGACCCATAGGAAAAGTCATAGATTCTGTATCACACATCTGTGTAAAAAATGTTTCCATCGCATGGTTTTATGATGCAAATTAATATAGTAAAAGATAAATGTAAGGATCATGGGTTTTCCGTTCTTTTCCACCACCTTCTTTTAACCTTTACCTGCAATTCTTTTGCGTCATTTGTTCTTGAGGTTTAGAAGTCAGAGAGTACACTGAGCATGTTGAGTTAGCTGAGCTGGGTTTAGGGCAGATTCGTATCTAAGTTGGTCTCCTTTCTCTTTCCAAGGTGATTGGTTTTGACCACAGAAGTTTAATAATTTCTCAGCCATCCCCTGTGTGGAATGCACCGCTCAAAGATTATCTCTGCATTTCTGCTGCTTGTGTCTGCATCTATGGTCAGCTGTCATTTACAAGTCTTATCTTTTTGTATGTTGTTTAAATTTTTGTTGGAAAACTGTATCTATGGCGATTTCATTAATCATTGTATATGTTGTTGTGCCTTTCTAGTGGCTGATGTTTAGTGAGGCAAATCAGATTAAGTGTAATAGGTGTGTTATACCATGTCTCCTCCTCCAAACTTTGAATCATAAGCACAGATCCAGATCTGTGGCACCTGCTCTCCCTTGAGGTTGTATTCATGGCAGCGCTTATGTGCAAACACCATTGAAAACCAGGCTTAGGCTAGAACAATGAAAAGCCAAAGCAGGCCAGCCGGAACTCCTGCCCCGGCAGTCGGGTAGCAGGACAGAGGTCAGAGTGCAAATATAGGTGCATGCCTGGCCTAGCGGCAATCTCACCTAAAGTTTCACATCATCAGACAGACCTTGACCGTGCTCCCCCAGTGCCCCAGCTCTGGCAGCCAATTCTGCACTATCAAGCAATGAACAGTGTACACATTGTGCTACCCTAGAACCCCCCCTCCTCCCTCGAGCACCGTGCACTTGGCTGAGTCGGGACAGGACAGGGAGGAAAGGGGAAGGGCTACTGCTTCACGTTGTCCTCCTGATCAGCATACCGGGGGAATGAGAAAGAGGCCTTGTTTCTTCCACAGAGGAGCGGATTTGTGGTGGGCTCCGTGCTCCCCGACAGGGAGAGCAAGAGTGAGAGAGAAGAGTAGGATCAAAAGGATGCAGGCGGAGGGAGCTCTGCACTCCAGGCTTACTCAGCAGCATGCCCCTTCGTCCCCCTTTTTGTTCTTAATTGTTTCTCTTTCCCTGCTCGCCTGCATTCCGCACAGTCTTGTCCTCCTGCCAAGGAAACTAATCAAACAGCTCTCCTTTATTTCAGCCCCCTTCTCCTTTCTTCCCCCATTCACCCCCAAAGCTATGGTCATGTCAGCACCCTACAGCCTCCGCACGTTCCTCTTTCATCCACTCCACTCGTGATGTCATTCCAGGAGCAAAGGCTGCTGGGAGCTGACCCACAGGGTGTAATGACATGTGCGGGGCTGAACTAGAGTTTGTTGTGTATTTTTTTAATGTTAAATAAATTGATTTATTTGTTTTTAACAAACTCAGCAACATGCAAAATGTTGAAACATCTGCAGTGACAGTGCGCAAGGTCGTCTCTGCAGCAGGCTAGATGGTGTAGGATGTCATGCTTTAGACTTGTGATTAGAAAGCGCTTAGTGATTTATACTATGTTTTTTTCCCTGCTTTTTGTGTACAGCCCTGCTGGTTATTTAAAGTGTTTCCTTACATGAGAAGCCAAAATACCAGCATAGCATTCAGGAGCCAGTCTTCACAGCAAAGAGCAAGCTTGCATGACCCTAGTTCTTTGCTGCAAGGAGGCTGGCAGTCAGGAACCACAAAGGTCTGATAACAAACTTGTGCTCTTGCTCTTACACATTAAATAGTCAAAGCTTTATTCACACAATATACCTACAGAAGTATGACTTAATATACATATTTAAACATCTCCTGCTAAGTGCAAATTCTTATAAATATGCTCTTCAACTGTGGTTATATTTTTATATGACCTGAGGATTTTTACCTCCTCAGCGCGATGAAAATAATCTTTCCTTAATTTTATGGGACTCGACAGAGGTCTGTAGCAGGTGTATTAATTGTACTGAAACTGTAAACGTTTGCAGGCAGTTGGCAGTGAAAACCTGACATGGGCTGAGATGTCCCTGCTTTGCTGTGTCACGTTGTACTCGGTGACAGCAGTCTGCACTCAAGGCGTCAGGTTCAGCTAGTCTCACTTCCACTGCAAGTGTCAAGTGTCCTTGGCCTGGTTGGCTTTCTTCCCACCTTTGTGTCCCCATATTTGTGTCAGACTGTTTTATAGTGAACTGTTGTTTTTTCAACCGTTGCTAGTGTATTTAAACCCCCTGTGCAATATAATTTGTAAACAGGGGGTGCTTCACCTATTTCATTGCCAAACAGTCTCCCCCATACACTCCCCCAAACAGTCTCCCCCATACACACCAACCTGGGTACAAATACAATCCCCTTAGGATGTCTGCATGCTTTGGAGGCCCCAAGTGCCACACATCCGGTTCGCCTTTCATCCACGGATGGCACTTACCAGTAATTTTAAATCATTTCTGGATAGTTTGGTTTCCTGTTTTAAAACTAGTTTAATACAAACATTTTAATACTTCACTGGCAACGGATTGCCTATTTGCATATTTGTCTCTGTCGCTTAATGGATGCTGTTATGGAAACCATATGTCAGACGTTGTACCAGCACCACTGCATACTCTAAGATCCTATCCGTAGGGAGGAGGTCAGTCAGCACAGCTTGGTTTCTGGATTTTTTTTTTTCTACCCAAAAATGGCTGTGTTTGCATGTGCGCATGTAGATGCCAGCGAGTGTGTGCCCACGCAACAGTGTTATCTGCAGACGTGTGAGCTGCCTTGTTTTGCTCACAAGGAGCCCATTTTATCAGCAGCCTGTGCTGATGTACGTGCAGAAGGCAAGTGCACGGCTCCTTCCGCTGCCTTTGTTTCTCTGTGGTGCCAACCTTACAAAACTGCCCAGTAGGGAGTCTCAACTCACTGAAAAGAAAAGTCTGAATTTTGGCTGCCTCTGTGTGTTTGTGTGTGACTCTGTGGGTATGTGTTTGCTTGTTTGTTTGTTTGTTTTTGTTCTCCTATAACTTGTGAAGACTTTTCTGGTAGAAATGTTTCATCCTGCATTCTTAAATGCCTCCATAAGGAGAGTATAGCCTGAAAAAAAGATGCAGTGGGTACGTTCCTACTAAACAAAATACCTTTTTGAAGTTTAGTCGTATTTTTTTTTTTTAAATAAAAGTTCAAAAGCCTTTTGTTTGTTTTATACTTTCACATGTTTTTGAGTTTCACTGGATGGAGTTGGGAGTTGTTTATTTTATTTAAATGGGAGCCAATGTGAAATTTATTCAAAGGTAGGAAATCAGCTCTAAGCATGTGCGTGTTTTGCGTTTCAGCCCAAGAAATATGTAAAATGAGAACAATAGTAGTGAACACCAATACTGGTTAAAATTAAAATATATTTTGGGTCACAGTCAGAATGATATTAGTGGTGTTTATTCAGCTGGAAACTCTTTGTGTGGAAAGGGTTAAAGAGCCATGACTGAGAAACAAAAAAAATAAGAATTGCAATAAGGCTGGCGTCTGCACAGAGGAAATGAAAGCGTCAGTGGATGCTGGGGATGATAAGAGTGCCGCCTGTCGAAATGGCAATCGGTCTAAATTAAAGCAGACTGAAGCATCTGAGTGAGGAAGAGGGAGAAAAGCATATATCCTCTTCTTAGTTATGTGCAGAAATGGCGTAGATGTTCCATCCTCGAGCTTGAGATGGAGCTGAGCACTGAGGGTATTAAAAATCATCAAGGGATGTGCCAGCGGCAGGCGTCCTCCACACCTGGCAGTTTCATTAACGCAGTTTGCTTGACAGTCCAGTCTGAAATAGAACATGGTGTGAGATCAAGGTTCATGTCCCCAGTGAGGGAGGGAGGGAGAGACAGCAGTTGGGGCTTGTTGGGAAACAGTGTTGTGGTATTTTCTTTTGCTCTGTTTTTTTTTAAGTATAAGTCTTCTTGCATTTTGGTAGTAGTCATTTCCACAATTCTGAGATGTGTATCAAACTCTGTGATCTGCCTTGGCAGATAAGGTCTGCAAAATGCAGGAGTTGCAACATCTTGCTGATCTGGCAGGCTGTTTTTTACGCTGATTCGCTCAATGATACGATTGCGTTGCTGACCTGCGCGCATCTAACAGGCCAAGGGACTGATGGACTGATAATCTTGCTAAAATTGATCTCCGAGTGGTGCTTGACACATGTCCATCCACTTTTAAGATCTGACGACACGCATTGTGCTTGCGAGCAGGTTGTTGACGAAATGCTGTTTTGTGCGGAAAATTTGTCACAGGTTAAGGAGAGCCTTTGGCACCTAGTGAGGCTGGGGCAGCTGGTTTCCAAGTAACTCTACCCCACATACAGTACTCTATGTGATTGTATGAAACAGGTATGTGTGAGGAAAGACCTGGAAACCCATGTATTTGCAAGTGAAGACAGTTCCATTCTGTTGTGCACAACGCAAACCCCCTGTCTGTATCAGAGTGTTGGCCGATACTCCTACAAGAATTAATTTTAGAATCAAGGCCTTTTTTAAATTTCACACATAGTTCACCAGCTGCATTTCAGAATGCCCAGCCACTGCATATTACAGTTTGATACATTTAGAATCAGAATCAGATTTATTGGCCAAGTATGCTCCTACATCCAAGGAATTTGGCTTCGGGTTTCTATGGGTCTCAATGTACTTTAAGACAGTACCACATACACATGTACTGTATATACATACATGTGCAAAAGTGCATGACAGTGCAAGGAATACAAGAATAAATACAATCAATAAACTTTGCTGTATACAGCTCAGGGCCATACTGCACAGACTAGTCCTGTAGACAGGTATACGCACAGGAGATAGCTATTCAGTTTTTTCTTCTCAAGTATTAGTCTCTTCGAACCTCTGTTTTTGTACAGTTTTCTATATATGTGAGTTTAACAATAACAGAAGGTCTAAACTAGCTTTAAATACAGAAACTGGTTAGTTAATATAATACAAGTGTAGCAAACTTTGATAGTAACATTGGGAATAATTTCTCTACCTTATTTGTTCAAAAGATTGGTATGTATTCATCGGATGGTTCAGTGCTGGAGCTTCCTTTGCCTGGTTTCACAGTGGAGATTTTATTTTTGTTTGTTCATTTGACTTAATGTATGACACAGTGGCAGGTGCAAATACGCAACGATAAGACAAAAAAGCGATAGCATCAGTAGTATTATGTGTGAAGTTGTCACAGGGTTGTCAATCAGTGTTGGGAAATTGGAAATTATGATAAGATGCCATAAACAAAAAGGCAGAATCAGAGTTCAGAAATTAAATGTTCAGGCAAGGGAAACACATTAAGAAGCCTCAGAAACTGAAAACTGCAAGCGAGACACAGTTACAAAGCAAAAGTCAAAACGATAGCTGCCCTGTCATCTAAACGGATGTTATACCAAGTACAAGAATTATTAAAATGTATATAATTCCCTGACTAAAACATCCAGCTGTGTAAATGGAAAGTGTGAAATTGCAAGAAAAGTCAGGAGTGTGAGTTAAATAAAATATCTTGAATAATTAACAGCAGGCCAGGCATTCTAGCAGTGGCCACCAGTCTCTGTGGATTGCATACTGTCAAGCCAACACAGGAGACATTTAGGCCAAGCAAGCTGACATCTGGCTGAGGTAGAAAAGTTAGAATGTGGCCAGACACATAGAGTCAGATTCTGCCACTCTGACTTTTGCTTTCACTGTTTTTGGTTTTTTAAAGAGGAAATTGTTAATTACAAAAGTCTGTGTCAGTCTGGTTTAGTACAGTCTGAGGTTGACCTCTCTGGAGACGGCCACAAGGACTGAGCAGTTCCTCTACTTAGAGGAAAGGAGGTACTAAAGTTAAACCGAAGCGAGTCCAATAACAGTGCCATCTGGTCCATGGCCGTCTCAACTGAACACCAGCGCAGTGTACCATGCTTCATCTCAGCGTTAATTGTTACAGTGAGCAGATTAGCTTCCCTTGTGTAGGGGGTCTGAGCGGCCGGTGGAAGCACCAACACTGTTGTCTGATCGTTTGTCTTCGTCTTTTGTGGGCTGATCCAGCAGCAGACACCCACACCTGTGAGTTCCCAGCCCCCGGCACCTTTCCTGGCCTAGTTTCTCCCTCTCGGGTTACCTGCCGCGGAGAGCAGTGGGCTTTTATCAGCCTCGCAACAGGATAGCAGGCCCAGACGCCCACTCCCATGAGCCCTCACACACCGGCCCCCGCATTAGTGCTCGGTCTTGGTTAAATAGGAGCCACCTTTCTGGTGCCGTGGGTAAAAAAGAGGGCCGATTGTGTGGAGACAGAGGGATGAATTTGTCTGCTTCAGACAAGAGAAGAAAAGGACTAAATGCTACCCCTCCTCGGTGGGAGGGCTGCCCCACTTTTGGAAGGTGCACAGCAAGTCTGCACCTGTGTCAGCTGAGCACACCAGGGCCCAGGTTAACCCTTCCCAGTGCTTCCAAGGGCAGAGCCACATGGATTGGGATGGAAAGACGTTCATCCCTGTTTGTAAAATGAATGTATGCTAAACAAAAAAAAGATATGAATGGAAGGGGTTATTTTTAGGATTTATTTGAAATGATAAAACTTTTATTATCATACTAACTACTAATAATACTAATACTGTCAATAAAAATATACACATATTACATTCATACTGAGATTGTCCATCTCTTGTTACATATTTACATTATTTAATCTGGCCAAATAGTGGTAAATACAATGCACTAAACTCCCAATGACCTATTTAAACAAGAGACCAATGTAACATGTATAAACACATATATATATATTGGCTGCTGGAAAAGGAGCAACACTAACAGATCCAGTGCAGTGCTTAGCAGAACATCAGTAACAGTCACCAGATCTAACAAGACACATCACTAAGGCCTGATTTGAACTAGACGCCCCTTAGTAAAAGAAATGGTTTGTATTTTCGTTTCTGCTACTGCTTTTTAAATTCTTTACACGGCAATATGAAAACCGCAATAAGAAGCTACTATTGTGGCCCCCCAAAACCACAACTCATAATATGAAACCGCTTTTCACTGTCTCTCTCTGTTGCATCCAGTTCTTTAATATTTCAATGTGGTGTGCACATCTTGCTTTTTCTTTTTGTCACGTGGTTTCTCTCTCTCAGCTCTTCTGGTCCCTTCACCTCTGTGTTGATGGGTGTGTATAAGAGAGAGTGATTCCGATTTTCTTTTTTTGGTCTTAATAATGCTCCACAAGTATTTCCTGTTTAAGTTTTTCACTTCCTGTTTTTTCTGTTATTTGGAAAAATCCGGGCTCAACAGAGCGAAAAAATGCAGCTGTGTTAAGGTCGAGCTGAACCGGGGATGGTGGATGAGTAAGAGTCTCGTAAGCGTCGCAGAAATGAAGGCTTTGGTAGAGTCTGTGGATGAAATGTTAGTCTGAAAGCCAGGAAAATGCCAGTTTTGGTGTTCCTTGTGTGCTTTTCATGGTCAATGATGCTTTGTCTCTTGTACAGCTTGGCCTTGCATTTCAGGCATGGTTCCCAATCCCGGATGTCTGTCTGGTTTAGAGGTTCTGATCCCATCCATCCCTTAACAGGATCAGGGCCCTTTTCCAGGAAACAATATGATGCTGGCATTTTACCATATACATTGAAATGGAAACCCTAGCAAGCAGAAGCACACTAGGAAGAGGGTGTAGTAGACATACTTTTGAACAGGGTGTAGAACAGTATGTGGACCCAGCTGGCCACATGCTGTGACTCTGCGAGTCTGCAGGGAGCCATGTGCCTCCGTTCCCCTACCCACAGAGGTGCACCTCCCCACTCCCATTTCCGCTTGCCCAAACCTCAGTGACACCATGTGTCTGGGGACAGTGTTTCTATGAATCTCTAGCAGTTTTCAAAAAGGAGAAGTTTGAACGGGTCTATAATTAGCTGGGGGCTATGGGGCAAATTAACAGATCGATCCCCTTGAGACTCAGCACCTTCATACCTTTGACACAGCTTGGTACTTTGCATACCCCTGGCATCATAGATAGGTTGTAATGCCTAAAAAGCATCTGAAGATCATAGACTGAATATGACTGTGAGCACCAGAAACTGGGAAACCTGTGATCCAGATCATGATAATATAATGTATTTTGAATTTTGACTTAGACCTACGTTGTTCATTTTGATTTCCAACACACTTATGGTCAGAATGTTTAGGATCATACTTTTTAATATCATCTTTGTTATCTAAGACTTTTTGTAGTAGTTAATTTTGTTCATTTTGAATTTCAGCACACTTAGGGTGTTTGATATTTTGGGTATCATTTCATAACTTCTGCATCTCATTGATACATTCATTCATCTCATTCAACTTCCAAAACACGGTGTTGCAATATTTTTGATGTCATTCTTGACACAAAGCCTATATACTTCTACACTGGCCAGAATTGGTCACATTTAGCTCTTTGAGTCTCACCGAAGACTATTTTGTGAGCACATTCTGATCCTCTGCATCTGGTTCCATAGCACCCTTTGCATTCGTATTTGCCCTTGACAGCACAGCAGCTTGTCGAGTTACTGTGAACTTCCCTGGCCGCAATGGGGAGAAGAGCCTTTAATATCTTTTAAGGTCAAGTTTCTGTGTCCAGTTTGGGCCAGATGAACTGTTTGCGTCTTTGAGATAGGCTGTGAGGGAATGAAGCAACTGGGCACTCTCAAACGTGTCTGGAAAAAAAGGACACAAACAGTCTCCTCCGTCGGAGTTCCAGCATTAAGTGGTCGCTCCCCAGAGGGACCTGAGGTTGAACTGAACCAAACTGCTCTTTCTTTCATCTTTTATCTCCATCTTTCTTCGCTCCACTTTGTGAAGTCGGGCCTGGTGTTCTGTTTGATTCTGTTAATTGAATTTGGAGGGAAAACAAACAGAGGGGAGGAGGCATGCAGAGTGCCTGTCTATAAAGCTTTCAGAAGCCTGATTTTAAGAGGCCCCCACAGGCTCATCTGAAGTCCCCACCTGGGACCTCACCTAAGGTTCTCTTTACACTTATTTTATGACCGTGTTCTTAAAACATAAACTTTGTTTTATAATCTTGTGGAAAGAGGAGATGTTTAAAGCTATAGTGCCATTATGTATTTTAAGAAGAGCAGTGGTAGGGGAAAGTGGTTTCTGACTGCAAACCAAGTCCTTCAGCTGAGTTTCAAGGCATTATAACTAAAAATCTACTATATGTACTATATATAGTGTTTACATACCCCTTCCAGTAACCACAACCATATTTCTAAAGATACAGGAACTCTAATACATTTCAGTCACATACATCTGTACATAAGGAGCTCTTGTAATAGTCCCTGTGCCTTTAGAAACACTTCATATTCATTTAATTTTCTTGATCTTAGCAACAAAGCACAAAATGAACATTATTACAAGCAGTTATGGTTACTGGAAGGGACAGATAAACACTGCTGATTTAATTCATACAGCAAAATAAATCAGTCCGAATGGATTCGGTTTCTTTCTATCACTCTGCCCTTCTAGCATGGTTACTGTTTTCCTCCTTTGCCACTGTCAGCAGATGCACCTGTTGATCACCTGTTGATCACTTAATCACATGTCTCCCCAGGTGTATCGCCCCTCTGTTCACACACAAACAAATGATCTTTGCCCTTTAAGAGATGTCTGTTCATGGAGATGGATATAAACTTGCATTAACTTTATTGTAGTGTTTACTGTTTCGCTTTATCAGTTTTAGGACTATTGACAGTTGAGAATTCATCTGAGACATAAACATCTTAGATAAGATTCTAATGTACAGTGAAGCATCCTGGAAGCAGCTGATGTCCTTGTGCTCTCTTCTCTTCTTGGGTGTTAATGTCCTGCCTGCTGTGTGTTCCTTATTTTCCCAATGCTGATAGTTCCATCAGTTGTTTCTTATCTGTGGAACACTTTACAGTATAATACTGTGTAACTTTACACTGTGCTAGAATTCCATTAAGTGGAGGAATACAATCGCAGAACTAGTTTACAATGCACAGCCCTTGAGAGACAGACAAGTATAAAAGAAAAAAAGGCCCTAATAAATGCAAGAGATGACGTGTTGGTTTTGTTCATAGGTGTATTAAAATTAGAAGGTGTTTTGGATGATAGGATGTGCCAGCTATTTTACATGTTCAATGAACCCCCCTACTGTATGTAGATGAGGTAGTTATTTATAGCCACATGATGAAATGTGTTTAATGCTTACTCATGAACGCTAGACTAAGGACTGGTATATACAAACTACTGTGAGTTCACATCCTTTCACTAGTGTATTGTGTATAAAAGGATCTAAACTCCTTCTTCTAGTCACTGTCTTAATGCTAGTGGATTCCTAAATATTAGATAACCGTGCAAGGGTTACTTTGTTTAATAAATGTTGTGCCTTGTACTAAATAATTATACATTTTATAAAAGTATTAGAGGGAGATTTAATAGTAATTTTCTTAAACATATTTCTGTCTCTGTCAATAGAAACAATGGCATCTTTCTCAAGCTCTTGATATGTCTTAAATACCACTGATACTACTAAGAAAACCTAGGGTTAAACTTTATTATGTTGATGTGACTTTAAATCAGACACAATGAAACACCTGATATTGCTTTTATAAATATAAACTAACTACAAATGAGCAGAAGTTCCCTGTGTAGGAAAAAAATCCTTAAATAGCATAAATAAGTATTCTTTAACAACTCATAAATCCAGGCCATATTCTGGTTAATGAAAGCATGTGGACACATGTGCACAAGCTGTAAGGGTCCCCTGTCAAAGAAAGGTCAGCATCGCTTATCCTTTTCCTTTGTACAGCCCAGGCGGTGTCAAACAGTGCTGAAAATAAAGCGGCAAGGTGATCATGAACTAGTCTTCGAAAACAAATGATCAAATCTAATTTCCCCCTAGTCGTGAACATATTTACTATATGATATGAATATGAGGAAAAATCATGTCTTTCACACACACGTGCCCACAAACACATTGACTCACTGGTCTTCTGATTCCCTTTCCTTCCTGTATCCCAGTAAAGACCTATTGTCCTTCCTCTCACTTGCTGGCTATGAGCGAGGAGGGCAGAAAGCAATAAAAATACTCTGAAAGAGAACCATTTTACCACACTAGAGAGAATCATATTGAATGGGATTGTGGGTGTGAATGTATCTACAGGTGGATGTATCTCTGTCTGTATTTGCCAGTACTGCTGTCCGCATGTGTCCACATCCAGACAGCATGAGCAGCCCTCTTCGTCCTGGGTTGCAGTGACACTGCCCTATCACCCGCTGCTGTAAAACTAGCCCTCGCTATGCACAGGGAGGAGCTAATGAGCATTACACCGATAATAAAATGGTCAGTATTAACACTGATGGCTACAATGACGGTACAGCAGCATATCCATATGTTACAGTGCTATATAAAATGTGCGAAAGCCATCACGTATAACTACTTATTGGGAGCATCAGGTTCACCTTGTGAGTTTGCATGTGGGTTCAAATGCCAAGAGAACACAATTCGTTGTGAACATAGTCAGAAAGCTCTTTCCATAATTGCTTCTGTGCATTGAAAAGTAGAGCCTAATTTTCTGTTTTTTTAATGCAGCATTCCTTTTGCAGTGGTCACTTTCCAGTTTGAGGTCTTGGACCATATTAGATATGGGCGTGTATGGTTTCCGCAGGAGCAACAACGGTCAGCTTGCCAGTGTAGTTGGCAGCTGTCTCCATTTTCCTTTCCTCAGCACATCTGGCCCCCAGCTGAGCCCCACAGGTGCAGGGACCAGGACATCTGAGCACATCTGGATCCCAGCCTCATGATTTGTAGAGCCACAGAGTATAATTCTGAAAGGTGGGCAGCTGAAATGTTAGCTGGCTAAGTTTTTTTTTTTTTTTTATGTACTCCAATTAATGGAAAGAGAAAAAGAGAGGTTAATTAATTATTGAGTAATTGGTTTATTTAATATCAGTTCTGGCCAGTGATAAACTATGGTATACATATTCTATAATAGCTGATGGCAAGAGTAGTAGTGATTCAAAATCTGATGGCATTTTTTTCAAGAGCTGAAACTGTTACAGTCACAGAATATTAACACACTAGTAAATTTATAAATGATGAAATTAACGAGTTCTTGAAGGAGATTTACCTTTAGAGCTTTACTTGAACTTAATTAGATTGGCAAAGAACCACAGGTGAAATATCCAAATTGCTGGAACAACTAATAAAATTAAAGTGCATGGTCACTGGTGGATGAGTAAAGTGAAGGTTCACTGGTGAATATATATATATATATATATATATATATATATTCCATGTACAAGTTTTTGCGCATTTCTATGTGCATTCTAGTGTATATATATCTGTTATTTAAATTACACTATAAGCTGTTTTTCAAAAAGAATTTAATGACAAAATGTTAAGTATCTCTTCAAAAACGCATGTGCTACATGTTGCTCAGATGAAAAACAACATTTTACACATGTCAGCATATAAATTAATATGTTGCTATAGTTTATGATAACTCTGCTTTGAGTTGTGATTGATCTGATGAAAATTTAATTGTGGTATTGTTGAAAACATAGTCTGTTACAGTACAGACAAATATAATGCACATGCTGTACTTGATGCTGTTGGGCAAAGAGCAGGAAAAATGTAGCACTGAGGGACATTTAGTTACAACAGGGTCCTGAGACAGTTTAAGACAATATTGTTACATGTCGGATTACTGGAACTTATTTTTTGATTGTTATATATATATATATATATATATATAAATAATATTATAAATATTTTCTTTCATTAAAATTGCAGTCCTTGTTCACATATATACAAGACTGACCTCATGTTCCATATTACAATCAAATCACTTCTGAAAACCTGTTAACCTTTATCAGTTTCTTTATTATCAATATGCAGTTGTTTCTAGATTGTCAGGTTATACTTTTTCAACAAGTACTGCAGTCAGAAGCAGGCTTTTATTTTCTTCTAAAAAAGAAAAGCCAGAGGAAGCTACAAAAAGGACATTGCCAGTAGGATACAGGAGATGGTGAGCCACAGGTAGTCGTGAGCGACAACACAGCGTCGGTCGATGGACACAGCGCTGAGGCCACGCTGACCCTGACAGCTCCATGTGTTTCCCTGACACCCCCGAATCAAGGGCCTCCAGTCCATCTGATGCATCAGATTTCACAGGAAAGACAATCACCTACAAAGCTCTTGGACTGCAATTCCATTCCTGCTGAATTTAATGATATAGCAGATGCTCTGTTACAAAAATGTCCTCTATTTTCTCTGAAGATGAATGTGTGGTTTACAGCTCAGAAAAACCAAAATTGGCTAAAACAAGTCGGTGTTTAATTAATAACAGAAACTTTAACAATGTCCGTATGTTTTAGGAAAGGACATAAAGGCAGATTGAAAATAAATTATCAGATAAAAATAATAATAACAATAATAATATAATAAAATGCTTTAAAATTAAGCTTTATAAATTTTTTGTTTGCTCGTTTCCTTGTATTTTTTTTTCGTAAAGTTCTTTAAAAATAGGAGAAGTCCGTGATGAGAAATCCAGCATACGTTTGTTGAAACAAGTAGAGTGAGCCAGTCCGCACCTCCTGGCTGACCCGCCTCTCGTATCATAGACATTTACAATATTCACAGTTTTCATGGCATCTCCACACTCCACTAAAGGTCCTGTCAGTGGGTGGGTAGCAAGGGGCCCGGTGGCAAGGGGTCACTTTAGGATTACAAGGGACACACGGGGACCCCCGGGGACCCCGATAATATCTTACATTTTATCTGAGTAGGTACCAAGTGACAAAAAGCAAATGATGAAGTCTAATTATGCACCCAGAATGCTAATGATGATCTTTACAATGACCGGAACAAAGTATCCCATAGTTACTCTCTCCAGTTCCTCTGCAGTGCAGGAAAAGAACACTGTTAAATTACGGCTTAGATCATCACCTCCCCCTTAGTCCAGCCAGCCATGGTACTCTAGAAACCTCGCTGGCCCCACCCGACTGGCCTGGGTGGCTCGGTGGACCAGTGGGATGTTGGTAAAGTTCAGCCCATGGCCGTAACCATGCTAGAATGGTGGGGGTGGCCAAAGGAGGGGTGAATGGGCGTGGGGGTGGGCAGCATGTGTCCAGAGTGACTGAAGGGTGGCAGATGACCCATGTGGGACATATGGCCAGCGAGCGCCGCAGCACTGAAGGGTGAGGCCTTGTCATGCATGCACTTGGACAGCTCTTCAAAGCCCTCGCTGCCCTTCTTGCTCTTCTTAGACTTGTTGGACATCTTACGATTGCGGGTCTGGATTCCCTCCTTCTTCATGGTCAGTGGCCGATTGACCTGGACGGTGGAAAGATGGAGTTGGACTGTTAAAGCCACAGGGGCATCACCAATTCGAAATGACAAAAGGTTGTTTTCAGGTTTGAAAACCTTCGCTGAACAAATGTAGTAGCTATGATCAAAACCATTTTCCCTCATTGCTAAACAGTTTTTATTTCCATCACCCTTTTGTAAACAATGAAAAAAACAAACTATTGAAACCGTTATTAAAAACGTATGACAAACCAAACTGGGTTTACACCCTTTGTGTTTATCTGCCTTGAATAAATAATGTTTACACGGCTATTTTGAGGCAACAGGCCATTTTATTTCGCTCATTGCCTGTTACACATATTTCTCACTCAGTCTCAGCCACTGGCCTGAGCACTAACGGCGCAGACCTCTGTCACCGAGCCTCGCCCACATCTGAAAAGGCCACTTGTAATAAATAGTCGCGTTTCTAAGACCCCCCCCCCCAAAAAAAAGAAAAAAAAAAAGAGTGACAGACCCACCCTCCCCCGTCTCCAAGGGATCCCGCCCCACAGGGCGACACAGACAGACATAAAGAAGAACCCAACAGCTCACCACGCACCCCCCAGCCCTGCCGCTCGCACCCCGTCCGCGCAGCAGCGGGTAAACTCACGTTGTGCAGTTTGAAGTAAAGTCCGCAGGCGTTGCACACGGGGTCGCCGTTCGCGTTGCGCCGCCACAGCGTCGTCGTGGTGGTCTGGCAGTTGGCGCAGCACGTGCCCGCGCGCCTCGCGGCCGACTGGGCGTGGACAGCAAAAAAAAGAAAAAAAAAAGAAATCATAATCAAATATAAATATTTTATACACAATTTAACTTGAACTAACACGCCAGAGCTGTGGAGGCTGCGTGGAGAAAAATTGCGGAAGCCCAACGAGCGAATTAGATGCGCTGTAAAGTAAAACGCATCAGGTTTGGATGTTATCGATCTCGCTTCCGTTAGATTAAATCGCATTTTTACAAACAGCTTCTATGCGACACATATGTTCTCGGGCTTCTGCTGCTTCTGCAGCTCCGGTCTGGTTAGCAGCTGCGAGCCTCCGCGCCCCTCGACCCCCCACAAGACAGAAAAGCGCGTAATCCAGCGATTACGCGTTTACGCCAACCGGTCCTGTTAATATGAATGTGTCGCTTGTATTAACAAAATTGTCGCGCTTAATAACTTCGCAGAACCATGAAAACATGCAGATTGAATTTTTCGCGGCTGCATTGTTCTTATTGTTGCCTCTCGGTCGAAACACTTGTCTCACTCGCATCGATTGATATTTTGCTGGAATGATTAAGGACTTTTTCAAGCGTGCTCTCCTGGGGAATAGAACCAACAACAACATTTGGTCCGCTGTCAGTAGCCCTCGAGTCAGTGAATGAACCAGCAATGGATGGGCTGGTAGTTAAGACCGTTTTGTTGAGCAGGTAATGCACCTGCTTTGGTTTGAGGATGGATCGGTGATCACCTGCGGTTAACGTGTCAGCGGCGGCGGACTGGCCCGCCTGGGCTGCTGGATACCTGTCCCACGACAAGGCACCGGGGCAAAGCTGCTTTGTGCCGTGGAGAAAGGTCAGACCTGCTCTCCGGCAGGCGGGCATGACTGCATACCAGCCCTGACAAACAATGGGGCCAGAACATAAATCCATTTATTTTCCAATTGCCTCGGTGCGCCCCGCACCCCCTCCGCTCCCCGCCTTGTGAACACACAAGTGGCTGGTGTGTGTTATGTGTTGTGATGTGTGTTGTGTTAATCTCTTTACTGTAGGCTATGGGTGGCAGTCTGGCCGTGGAGAATTCAGCCGTGGGTTCGGGCTGAAGCCGGAAACACGCGTGAGCAGCGCTTCCTTATCGGGCCGGGACAGATATCCGGATAGGAAACGGCGGGACGGCCTCTGGACGGGCACAGCATTTTTTAGATGAAAAAGTACAAAGAGTGGGACTTAGTCCATGGAAAAAACGATCCCAAGCAGACCTCCCCCATCTCCACAGCATAGAAAGCAAAAATGATACAGTTTGTTTTACAGATGGTATATTATTATTATTATTATTTAATAATAATAATAATAATAATAATAATAATAATAGTAGTAGTAGTAGTAGTAGTAGTAGTAGTTGTTAGTGTTCTGTTTCACTACTCGGCCAGTGTGCGGCTGCCCTTTTCTTAGCTGAGTGTCCATGTATATTGAATTTTTCTGCATCACGGTATGAAATGTCGTTTCGGAAACTATGCAACAGCGATGAAAAGATATGAAAACTTTCAGCAAGTTTCACAATTTAATGTTGACCACGCGGTTACTTTTATCTGCTACAGAAAACTTTTATCCAAACTTCTCTATTTTTTTTTGACAGAATGCAACGCATTTTGGACATTAGCATCATTTTATATTCTGTCATGATACAGTGTAAATTTCACACTGACGTTTACTGTAAATAGTTACATTAAATGTAATTTGGCGGTTATTCTTTCATCAGTTAAATAATCAGTATGCTTTCATATTCGATGCTATTTATTTAGACATTTGATACCAGTTTGATACTATTTGTTTCTAGTGGTAGAAACCTGATATAATTGTGGTAAAAGAATTCAAGATGCCAGTATTACTGTACGCTTTAACAGAGACGAACGTAACCTCGGTTAAATTTAAAAATACTATAATGTTCGGAAATACTGAGCACCTTATTTCAGAAGCATCATAAAACCATTAACTATAACTAATTTCTGAACCCACTGCTAATGATGTCACTGTGTTTTGTCTCGTGTTTCGTTCTTTGTTATAAGTTATCTTCAAAATATTACTACAATCCATTGCTTTACATTAAAAATAACTTTTTTATGCTGTAGCTATGGCAGCTTGAATAAAAATCCCTATTTTAGTAGTGAAAGGTTGTTTAATTCTTAGCTCTTGCAGATATTCTACCTCTTTCAGAAGTGGCTCATGAACCAATGCTGAATGATCCCCACAAAGCCGAAATATGAATAATCCAAAAAAAATCTGTTTATAACCTCAATCTAAAATACCTAGGATGTGTTATTTTAGTTTATTTTCTTGCGTTTCTCTAACACTTTATATATTTTTCTACATCTTGTGCACAATTTGACCTACATTATTTGACTGAAATAGGGGTGTTGCTAACAACAAGGTCATTTTGTATGTATTTTATCCGTTGTAATGAAATCAAGGCTGCTACTGGTATCAGTGACAGTATCAGAAATAGGGGCAATAATTGCGGCTGTAACAATGCTAATAGTAAAAGCGCTGTAATGGTCCGTTGTATGGGATCACCAGGGTGAGCGTGCAGCACAATACAAGGAAGCTGATTGGGAAAATATCACTTTCCTGATATTGTGTTTATGGTCCCCATGTAAGGTCCTCTTTACCCTGTTCTTAGAGGTGTAACATCATCAGGCCTGGCACAGCTGTGACACTCACCAGCCTGCGCTTGGGTTTGATGAGGGGTCGGTTCTGGCCATTCATCTTGTGGTAGAGGCCACAGGCATTGCAGAGGTAGTGTCCGGTGCCGTCCCGTCGCCACAGGGGCGTGGAGGTGGCTCCACAGTTGACACACTCACGTCCCTCTGAGCAGCATGCAGTAGAAACATGACAAAGGGACATTTATAAAATTAACCTGCAGATGTCCAGGGGCAGTCAGTTTAACATAGCTTTTTTCGAGATCTACAGTTGATGGTTTACATGGAGGTGACTTGATGTTTTTATTTTCACTAGCAAAATCAAATTCAAAGCAAGCCCTTCTGCTTGGTTTTGTACTGAAAACATCATTCATATTGAACTTACAACACAGCCGCGTGTTTTGTTTTGTTAAAAAAGCATGTGTCACAGCACAAATGTTTTTGTGTGACTTTGGATTTACTGTTACACCCTATGTGCAGGTGGCAAAACAAAAAGAGGGTTTCTGGGGAGTGCTGTTGCCCTGGAAACCACCTGTTGTCATGTGGTGCACTGGTACACTAGTTCAGAACTTAATCTGGCACATTCTATGGATTCCAGCATCTTTAGATGGGTGCCATCAATCTTATTCATATTTTAGTTTATAGAACAGTTTAGGATGTATTTGGACAGTCTATTTATCTTGCTGTACTTTTGAATTCAGTTTTTGCTCCATGAGGTTGTTAACCGCTGGTTATCATTAGACACTGATGTTATATTTTGAAACAGATTAAACGGAAACAGTATGCGTTTTGCAACTACCATTCATGCAAACTGTTATTTTCATAGAACTGTCCTGGAATGGTGAGAGGACCTGGTTTCAAATTGATTTATGAATATTTATCTCATGTACTGACTTTGTTTTCACCTTCTCCAGACCATAGCAGAATGCGAAAACAGCATTTGGATGAATGTGTGACGTGTGTAATTTTCGGCATCTCTTTGCCAGACTTCTACTCTAGAGCATGCCACAGACAGCAGTGGACAGGAATGTCAAAATGTTTTACCCTGAACAGTGTGATGAAAGTGAACCTTATGAGAAAAGAAACAGAAAAGGAGACTGCATTGCAGGAATGTAGCTGTGGTATAGGTTGGCTGAAAACTAAGGCTGTACAGTTGTTTAACAATGAATCTTACAAACAACAGAAACTTTAGTCAGCTGAGAATCGCTTTTAAGTAATGAACTCTTGCACTGATTCCATCAGTTACAAGAATCCACAGACAAATGCCTAGTTCCTTAAAAGGCTCTTTTTAAATGTTTAATAAGAATTTGACAGTCCTACTTTAGAATGGTATCAGTTTCTAATTAGGAGAACCTGGAAAGCTACGTTTGTTATAAAATTATTTCAAGTGACAGAAAATAAAGTAAATTAGAACCAATAGATTATTATTACTGCTTTAAAATATATATATATAATTATACATACAATGCCATGCTCAAATCATTTAAAATAAAATCATTTGTCTAAACAGCAGTATTTGCCTTTTTTCCCTAGTTCTTACATAACATAACTTTTATGTAACTTTATGTAAATTGGGATGTAAATCTAACGTAACGGAACTGCTGGTTCAAAACAAGCGCCAGCTTAGGCGAAAGGTGGGGGTTGCAAGCCTTGTCCACTAAGGGTAGTGACTCCTTCTCTGCTGAACAGTAACACGTACGATTTTAGAATACGAAGAGCGCAAAATTATATTTAAGGCAACAGGCATCACATAATAACTGTCTTAGTGCTAATGCACGTTAATAAAGAGGGCTGCAGCGGTAACTTGACCAGCACATTTTCAGCACGTCGGTTCTTTCTTGCATAACATCGTTCGTTATTTCCAGCGACCGCTGGCGCACAACATTGTGCAAGTAACATTAAATAATCTTTTCAAATCATGATCATAAACACCGCTTTCTCCTGTTAAACACTTCAACATATCCCGATGAACAGCCGCTCTGAATTAACTGCAACTGGCAGTACCAATATAACAAAAGATATTTAAAACCAATTCAAGCGACTATAGAAGTTAAAAAAATATGTATATTTAAGTGGTCCCGGGGATAAAAGGCTCCTTTATATATTAAATTATACTTAGTTTATTCATAGAGCTCTGGAAAAAAAAACAAAGAACATAAATACGGATAGACATGCAACGTTTATGGAAAAAAATAATTGGCATTTAGTGGCTGCATTATTAAATATGTGTATAACTTGAACAAATTTGTTAAAAAACGTAGAAAACCACGGCCAGACGACCCACAGTCCTGACATTACATATACTTGAATTAGACGAAGGGCATTTATTGTGAATCTGTTGCCCTGAATGGTTTATTTGTGTACAACCTCCCTTGAGTGGCTCTGGAGGTAAAAGCGTGTTTACGTTGTGTTGTGGGTGTTTATGTCTGCAGTCTTACATCAAGGCAGTTCATTCGCTCTCAAAATGTGTAACTGTAATGACTATACGTTTTTTTATACGTTTATTTGTTTTATACATTCTCCATGTCTGTATTTCTGTTTGAGTTTTCACTGGACTTTTTCGAGTTGCCCAGCTTGTAGTGCCCAAGTCTTCACAATGCGTCAAAGTTTATTGCCATTTCCACGAATGATCCTTGGTTATTAACTTTTCTTTTTCGGTGGAACGTGACGAGTTGTTCAATTTCCAGCAACTTCTCGGGGCTCAACTTCTGTTACACGCAGAAAAACAGCCAATTTGTTATTGAGGAAGGCATATTTTCTGTTTAGCGTGTTTATAAGAAAATGTTGGATGCGGACGCAGAAGATGTCGAAACCTTACGATCAGCTCGGCCTCCGAACTTCACTTCTGTACGGTGTGACCCTGCTTATAATCAAAGAGTGGTTTGTTGCTTATTTTTTATATTCTAGTACAGTTGTCTTGATCAGGAAATATGATGATGAGAGCCGAATTGCGGATTCATCACCGCACGCTGCTGGTTTTGGTGTGTGTGAGTATCACTCAGATGGGTGAACTCACCTGAGCTTGACCGGGTTTTGCTTTTACTCTTTGGGGTGAAGCTGTGTGAGGACCCCCCTAGCAGGCTGCCGGGGTGGAAGAGACTGCCGCCGTAGTCGTGGGCTGTCGGGAGCGGGTACGCAGGGTACGTCGGGATCGGGTGGTGCGTGGACGGGGTTTGGCTGTTCATGGAAGCCAAGCTGCTCCTGAGCGGGCTGCTCCCCTCCATCTTCATTCCATCCGCTAGCGACACCTGGTACTTGATGGACTCCTTCTCATCCATCCTGTTGGAGGCGCCGGGGGAGGCGGTGCCCGGGTCCGGGGACACGTCTTTGGGCGGCGTCGGGGGAAAATTATAGATGTGAGGGCTGGAGTGGGACGCGGGGGTGAGCGAAGAGGCCGAGGCTGTGCTGGAGGTGCTGCTGCACGGGTAGACGGCCGAAAGGCCGCCCGGAGCCCCGGAGCTGGCGGGGTGAAGGCCTGGCTTGCTGAAGTGGCTCACAGCCCATGCGTTGTGGTGGTGGGCGGCAGACAGAGCCGCTTTGCTGCTGTCGAGCCACGGGATGCCGGGGCTGTGGATCAGGTGAGGTCGGCACACCTGGCTCCCCGTGAGGCGAGCTACAAAACGGGATTCATGTTAATATGCACACACAAGCTGTGAAACAAACAACCTGCATAAAGTAAAAGCTGTGATCGTGACGATTGTGCATTTTACCTCACTTGTTCTGACCCACAACTCAGACCCGACTTCTTTTTAAATTATGGTATTCTTTTAAACTAAAATTAAACAATATTGCAACACAACATGCTTGTGAAAACCGATCCATGCCTGTCCCATTTTGGTCTTAAAAACCTTATGTTTTAACTACAGTAAAATGGCAGCAGTATGTAAATAATGTCAAATTATGAAAGACTACGACCCTCAAACATGCCAGCATACAAAAACAGAAAACCAAGTGTAACTGAGGACCTGTTGCCCGCGGCTCTTACTCCCGTTCAGAGCAAATTCTGCCCCATGAACCAAATTCGTTTTGCTTTCATATCCAGGAAGTCCTTCTTTGAAATGTTCTCCCCGGTGAAAGCCCCCGCTACACCGAACAGAGGTTAAATGACTTGCACTTCCTTTTCCCGTAGTCTTTGTTATTTTAAAACTGTATTTTTGAATGACATTTTTTCCTGGAAAACTAGTAAGATTTCTGTGCGACTGAGTCCGAAATCTACACGTAAAACCGAAGATGTTTCTCAACATCCTTCGAATTACGAGCGCTTCGTCACGCATTAACGACGGCGCGGTTTCGGTTTCTTTAGAGATCAACGCTGCTTTTCAAAGCGATCGCAAAAGTTGCTGATATGAAGTTTGGTTGGAAGTTGTCACAGCAAGCGATGTTCTACTAATCGTTCCAGCAAAGTCAGTTTGTTTGGTGACGTTTGTGGCTCCGGTGCAGGTTATTCATAAAGGTAAATATTCAATTTTAGTGTCGCGTCATGTAACATTGAGAAACAACGAAATAATAAAAATAAGTAGAAGTAAAACCTGCAAAAGGCATCATCTAGAATAACAAACGTGAGCTGTCCTCGTTTTAACACCTTATTCTTCCTGTTCACCTTACCGTGAGCTTGGCTGTAGGAGACTCTGGCCCGGGCGTGGGCCGAGTTGTGATAGTAGGGGTTCCCTTGCGAGTCCAGGTGGTTGAAGAACACGTCCACCTCGTCCGGAGGCAGCAGCTGCGTGGGCTCCATGTAATTGTGTGTGAGGCCCGGGTGGTGCGAGTCTGGGTGCTGGCCGTTCAGTACAGCATGATGATGGGCCATCCACCGGGGCTGGTCTGCTGCCACATCCATCTCCAAATTTTTTCTCGTGTTTCCAGCAGCAGTCGCTTCGCCAAAAGTTGTTTTCGTCCTCCCTTAAGGCTGGAACTTCCTTTAACTCTTCGTTGTATTTAATAGTCCCGAAGCAGTCAAATATGTGTATGTAATGTTTAATGGTTCCCACCTAATTTATTCTTTGAAAGCTTTAGTCCAGATCTCTAACTCTATTTTTCATATGAACACTGAGATGTAGCGCACACAGGACACCTGTAACAGAACCAGGTAAAAGGATGCAAATATTAGAAATGTACAATATACTGACAACAATCTCTAATGTTAAATTATTAGCTCAAGTCTGAATTGCTGCGAGATATTTATGTACGTTTATTTTTGATAAAGTAAAAGATGCAGTATACGATAAGAGTCGGTACATCCCCACCTCACAATATTCCGTAAGGAATTACCGTCGCATTGAGGAATCAGTGCAGCAAATTGAAACCCAAAGGTAAAAAGACGACTATTTATTCCTGCACAAATTAGACAATATTTAGCAAATCAGACACGCACATACCTTGTCCCTTTGTCCTAGTCCTGAATCGATTTTTTTTTCTTTCTCAAAACCCCTTTAAGGGGATGCTCGATTTCATGCTGCGATTAGGCATTCGCAGTTTTGGACCGTTGCTTGCAGAATTCAGATGTTTGTTTTTGTTTTCTGATTTTTCTGCTCTGGCTGTGTGCTATCGGTCCGTTAAGTAACTGTGCGCCGAAGCGCTTTTAGGCGACATGCAGCTGTACAAACTGTCAGCGCTGGCGCCAGTAAATTCCATATCATGTGCACGGGGGCGGGGTCTTGTGTTTGTTAGGGAACCCCCTCCCCTCCTCGCCCAGCCAATCAGCACCTTCCGCTGCGCCCATTGGTTGCTCTCTCAGCGGAATGCCACGCTTTTATATTTCCATTCCGAACACACACGGAGCCGGAGCGCCGCGCGGTTCGGAGGAGACGCGGTGCCGACCCACGAGTTTACGCATTGCCGGGACGATTGCATGCAGATAATTCAGCACAGCCTAAGAAACAGTAAGGGGGAGATGTGAATCTGACAAAAATTACAATTCGACCGTAAAAAAAAAACTACATTCTGGCATGATCTACATGTTTAGTTATCTCTTTCGGACGATTAATATTTTTCAACCACTGTGATTAGGAGCACAATGAAAGCAATCGCGAAACAACGTTTATACCTCAGTCTGAGTTATTTGGCATAAACAGCATGATAAAAAAAAATAGATACGGACCTGTAAGTGTAGCGATATACTATTTTCACCTTGTATGTAATTGTAACTCGATGCATTGCAAATGCAACAAGTAGCAATGAAATGAAATATTAAATTCTGGTTCAAATCCTCGGAGTTGTCCTGATGTTGGTCCTTTAAGCAGGTTTAGGATTACAGCCCGTTTAAATGTGCAGTTGTTTAAAATGCAGTCCATTCACGACTGTTAGGTTGTTCTTGTTTACAGATGTCGTGCAACAGGTGAGCGCGCTGATCGGTTAAAATGCTGCCGTAAACGATGACGTGAGATGTTGCGTGCTTGAAAGTTTGCGCCAAATTCGGTTCTGTTCGGTAAAATCGGAGGAGTGTTGTGCTGCGTGTGGTGTTTTTGACAGCTGTACCTCGACGAACTTCGCAGGCGTTCGGCCTCTTCTGCAGAGAAACACGACACTGCGTTGAAGTCAAGTCAGCTTTTAATACGTGTCGCCGCTCACCGGTCGACAGATTTCCTGCATCAACAATTCGGACCAAACCTGTATTTACGTCACTGTCCCAAGCAGCGGCTCGTCGGGTCACTTCCCTTCTTTTTAGCGAAACGTTGCGGTGAACCCAGGTTAACCTCACCGGTCTGACTTTTCTGGTTATGTCTATTGGCTCATCAGGTGTCTATGCAAAACATGCTGCTACGAGATTCAAATGATCAGCTTTTTTTAAATAATGGTTAAAGAATAAATTATTTAAGATAAGAGATAAGCTTTCATACGCATCATAAAATCAAAATGTAAGAACAATTGTGTCATGTAGTGAGAAGCTCGAAACAGAGAATAATCAACAATTATTAATAAGTAAAAGCTGCCATAAAAGGCTCATGATGTCATTTCATAATAATAATAATAATAATAATAATAATAATAATCGCTATTAGTAGTGATCTCGCTACATTTCAAATATACATAACAATGCAGTGTCTAGATCGTTAAACCTGCAGACAGGGAAGCTGCAGTGTAAAATAGGGGTTTAAATAAACTCTTGGAGTTTATATGATCCCTGCAGAGTTGAATTCACTTTTTCGGAGCTGGTTTCACACAGCGCCTTTTACTGTGTGCGGTCTGTCTGACCGGACTGCTCCAGGATTTTATTTGACCCTGGAGAGCAGTTGGATCTTGTTAAAAACATGATAGATAAATGGCAGTCCTTTGAGAAGACTAAATTGGAAAGCGTTCAACAGATCACTGTATTGTTGACATTGTAAACTTTTGATTCATTAAATACATGTATACATAACCCTAACTTCCTTTCTAATTAATAGGCAGTAGAATAATTTAATCATGTTTAAACAATACATAGTTCATCAGACTTGTTTTCCTAAACTGGATTTTTGCACTGGAACTCTGTTTAATGGTTATACTTTCAATGTTAAACGTTTTTATTGCTAAATCACTGGAATAAAATCTTGCTAGAGCAACAAGATATATTATACTCTGAACTGACTCAAATTCAATTTTAATGAATGAATGAATGCATTTATTTGGCCGATAGTCTCATCCGAAGCAGAATTCATAGCATAAAAACACGATATAATAATCTTCTTATTCCTTGCAATTTAAAACACAAATGCAACTGTTCATTGCAAAAACAGTCCCTGGAAGGCTAAAATGATTTTTGTTCCATTTTCTGTAAAGTGCTTTCTTTTCAATGTCTCAGTAGCACAGAGCAGGGCAGAGCCGGAAGCCTGAGAGCCTGGAGCAGGAACAGGGGCTGCCGAAGTGGCCTCCCTCCAGACTTGGTGGCAGGCAGTGTGGGCAACACAAACATAGCCTCACTCCCGCTCTCAGACACTCTCAGACACACACAAACAGATGGCTGACCTCCACCAAAGAAGCATGTTTTGAGCAACCAGGACCAGGGGATTGCTGAAGAAACCCAAGGGAACTTTTAAATATTACATTCACTCCACACACAGATGGACTCTCATAATCATAAGTCCAGCCACCATGGTTCATTTGCCACTCTTTCCTTTCAGCTCATCTGTTGTTCATCTTCGTTTTATTGCTGGTTAGTTACTGATCATTAAATAAGTGAAACATGCTAACAGTTGGTTACGCTCCACAGTTACACCCTAAAACTATCAAACCTCCTTCTTGTATAGGTTGGCCCAGTCAAGTTTGTTTGAAACAATAATTTGCACCATCTAGTTCTGTTCAAAAACTGCTACTTTTCACAAACCAACTATTCTGGCCTTGAAGCCACGCTTTTCCAAGATGTTAATGTATGATGTCACCAATCCTCCCTCAGTTTTCCTTTGTTCTGTGTATTCAGAAAGTCACATAGATGGCAAAAAACTGCAATTTGCATGTGGTGCTTCTATAGACAGAGATTTGTCAGTACGAGCCTTGTGCATGGTATGCGCTTCTTTCAAATGTTGCACACTGTTCTTAACTCAGATTTACATATTAGAGAGAATTTTGCAAGTTTTAAAACTTCACCACGTAGGTTGTCCAAACAAAGTTGCTAAGTATGGGACAGAACTGGCGCTGGGTTGTTCGAACCCATTTTTAGCCACCGTTCTCATTAAGCTTCACCATCAAGCCAGCTGCTGTTCTGACACATATTCATAAATGGGTTGAGAAAAATATATTTTAATTCTTTATGTCAGAGAACTGATTAAGCACGTAGCTTGAATGAGATGAACTGGGTGTTAACCCACACTCGGATGGTTAATAATTGTTTGTTGGAGCGTTTTACTTCCAGCGCTGCACTTTAGAGTTAGTTTGTATTTTTTTTCGCTTTGTTCTACATTTTCAAAACAATTGCTGAAAAAAATGCATGTGTACTGATTAGAATATTTATACTATAAATACTAATGCATGTATGTATCGATAGATATAATTTTCCAAAAGAGGCTACACTCCTCCATCTTCCAAGTGGTCCTGTAACGTTTAATACTTTTATGAACATTGTGTCAAAAGGTTTAAAATGTCTCCCATCGCCTTTCCAAGCGTCAGCGCTCACTGGAGCCGCAACACGATTTTACGTTCGTAACCTGTTTGTCCCCGGCGCACGTGATCGTGCTCAATTGTGTGAGCGACAGGGACCACGGGAGGACGCGCGTGGAAAATCGGGCAGCGGGCGCGACCCAGACAGCAAGTGACAAAAACCAGCTGCTGCATTATTATCCCACTCGTGGATAATTAGATTGTTGCCTCGGAAAGCTGCCTGAAACCAGCAGCTCAGAATCACAAGTTCAGCTCCAGGGGAAGGTGCTTCGAGAGAAGCTGGGTTCTTGCGCTCTTTGTTTCAAACTGGATTAACGCTCAGATTAATGTGGATTTACAACCTTGAATGTTTTTTGTTAACGTCTCAAAACGAGTCAATGAGCACTGAGATTGACTTAGTGGCTAAACAACCAGCCGTTCACATGGAGCGACGATTAACATTAGGTCCGTTTTCAGCTGACATCTCCTCTACTTTTGTTTAAAATCTATTATTTGGCACTGACAATTATAATTATGGTGCGCAAGGCAAACAAATTCGTCATTCTGCTGCACGGCGAGGTGTGGCAACCGTAACCTTGCGAGGCGGTCATTTTTAAATTCAAAACCTAAATTCAATTGATCTGTTTTTATTTTCAAACACCCAGCGCTGCAAATCACTACAAATCATTTCGACGTGCGATCAATACAATAAAACGGAATAGATTTGGTGTACATTTGGGGGGTAACTTTTTGACAAACTAAAACCATTACTTTATTGCGCCAATTAGCATAAAATACAAACGCCTTGAATATATTAGAATGTAAACCTCAATAAACAGAACAATGAAAGGAATTGGCCCATTGAGGTTATTGTTTGCAGTTATTAAAGTATCTGTCATATTAATCCACCATACAGCACCACACAAGCATAAGGTCAGTATTAAAACATTTCTTGTCACTTTTCGACATGAACAATTGCATAAACAGTGTTTATCGTATTTGTAAATCTTTTTTGGAGGCTAATTATACATGAACATTCTGTATAATTTCCCCTTTCTCTTACTTCATCTCGGCACAATTTGTCGTTCTGATCAAGTGCGGCCCTTGGCAGGTCTGATCATACGGAAAAGAATTACTGACCCGGTTCTGAATGGGACGGAACTACTGTACATCTTTCACAAACTGGGAATAAGCAGTTAACCAGAACTCTAAAATTGGATATATGAATTAGCATCCAGGTTTGATACAAATCATTTCGTATATTAAGGGAATGGTCTTAAATATTGTTTGGCCCCTCTAGCAATTTTTCAAACCGATCTAATAACTTACCAACTTCTTCATATCTACTAGCATTTAATTCAAAATAAAAAAGTCAAATACCGAGTTTATATTCTATTTTAACTGAAACAATGACTAGATTTAATAGCACGTTATTTACAGCTCGAGCAGCATTTAGTTGTGCAATTGGCTGGAATCAATGTCATTTGGATGTCAGGGCGACGAAGGTCTCCGTGGACTCAGCAGAGCGCCTTCTGATCGCGCTCACGCGTGGGTGGGCCGTGAGAGCCTGGAGCGCTCCCCTGAGCCCTTGCTTATTAACCGGCTGCAAACGTTTGACTGGATCAATATTAATAGCATTACTATTGAAATATTTCTACAATGTGAATTGAATATTCATACTCGAATCACATGAATGGATTCATGAAAATAGAAGAGTAGCCCGTATCAGTGGAGAAGTAAACACGTTCATCCTGAGTAAAGCATCGTTACACGGATTCCCGTGTTCCTGCGGGCCGGGCTGCAGGTAAATCTCACCCGGGTTCCGCATCCCTACTCCACCGTCACCCCTTTAGCCTGGCGCCCTCTGCCTCCCGGTGTCCCTGTTCTCAAGCGACGCTGCACTTTTGCTTCTATTTCCTCTTCATCCCTTTTCATTCTCAAAGGTCAAATTTCTCACTGAACAAAAATAGCAATATTCAAATGTATGCTAATTATTAAATTGATAACATGCGTACCAGATGCGCTAGTTAAATATCCTGTGCTATGTAACTCATATAGAAAGGCAAGTTGTTCGGAAAAGACATGGAGCGAATTTACGGAATTTACAGAGGTTATCAGAGACAAGAAGTAAAAAAGCTTGTGCGAATCTGATTTGTTACGATGCATTTGTTGTGCATATTCAGAGCTTTGCATGTAAAGGAGTAAAAACGGTGGGAATGTATAAAAATTAAGAGGAAAAACAAATGCAATTTGCCTTACCAGAAGTCCAACGCGTGTTTTTGGGCTGCTCCGCGCGACTTGTCTCCGCAGTGTGTGTGAGTGTGTGCGAGTGTGTGTGTCGCAGTGGCGCGCCTACACTGTCACAGTGTCCAGTGAGAGCGGGCGACCACGCTCTTCGCGACAGTGATAATCTCGATCGCCGTGCTCGCTCCCTTCCCAGGGATTCGGCAGGGAATGCTGACCAGGGTTCGATCATCCGCCTCTGAGCTCGTACTCGTAGGAGAGGAGAGTTATGACCGAGACGCACAAATTCACTCTGGCTCTGGCTCCGGTTGGGTTGGTCTCTCTCTCTCGCTCTCGTTCTCTCTCTCTCTCTCTCTCTCTCTCTCTCTCTGATTCTGTTCGTCTCGCTCATAATAGACGAGGCACCTTGCTTACAGGTAGTCAAAAAAAAAAAACGTAGCGAGGTACTGCATCAAATAGCTACTGCATCCGAATCCAAGTCTTCCGGATTAAAATCCACGATCCTTGGAAGCCGAGGGCCCAGGGATACCATTGACTGAAGTGTATTTCTCGACTCATGGCTGCAATGAATACACTACGAAGTCGGTATCGCACACAATGTATATGGAGGAGAATCAGCTCCAGAACACGTTATTTTATTAATAATACTGCTATCACAGCAACTATTATTATTATTATTAGTAGTAGTAGTAGTACTAGTAGTAGTAGTGGTAGTAGTAATATTATTGTTGAAAACAATAAACTAATTGTTTAGCTGACGCTTTTGTTTAAAAATTTTGACTCCCTTAAAGTTTTTTGCAGCTACACACGTGGCTGCAGTGCTTACAGAGGGAATCCCTGATGTGTGTCTACTTATAACACAACATACTTACCTTCTTAACGATATTAATTAGTAACATGAAGGATATTTTAATAAAATATTTGCATGCAGTATATCCGTTCCATTTGTAGGGACAATAAAGAAACCTGCATTATTTTTGCTTTCAAAAAGTTTTAAATTAAACGATGAATGTAGTGTAACTAAAAAAAAAAACTATAGCACATTCCTTACGCAGAAACTATAAGGCGTGGCTTGGTGGCTTCACGTCTCGGTCAACACAAATCAGTTATGCATTTATCCTGAAAAAAAAATGTATGGTTTTGTTTAAAAAAAAAAAAGAAAAAAACTAGTGTAACAGTGCATTCCTTTTTCTTGAGTCTATATTGTAAAAAGTGGGCCATTATTTGTTGCAGATTTAAAGCACTAGTTTTATACGTGGACCTTTAAATGTTTCCATTTGTTGCTGTTCTCGCTCTCTCTCTCCTCCACGATTAACACATTTGATTTGTTAAACTCTGCCCAGGCCCTCTTCTTCTCTTTTAATGCCAAAGGGCGTCCAGACACCAGTTTTTTTTTCTCTCTCTCTCTCTTTCTCACCCCCCACGACCCCCCCAGGACCACGCACGGACGCCACTTTTTTAAACATGCAAAGCCGCAGCAAATCTCCTGCACGTGACCGCGGCTCGCGCGCACCCGCTGCAGCTGGGCAGGTGCAAGAAGGACTTAGGCTCCCGCGTCCCGCGTCGCCGAAAGAGTGAAAGAAACGCAGCAAAGAAAAGAAACAAAAAAGTGAACTCTGACAGAATTAGCCGCATTATTCTCGAAATTAACGATCTGGCGAGGAGAGTTGTTTCGTATGTATTTCTAGTCCCTTTCGCTCGCGTCTGGCAGAAAATTCGGCCGCCGAGGATCAGCCGGGATCAGTAAATCAACTGAAAGCAGCTTTTGGTTATCATACACCCCTCGCACGGGAAATATTTATAAAGTTTGCGTTATTTAAAAACATACACCAATCCAAGTTGGATTCGGGGTTATGGCAGCGCAGCACTGCCCAGCGCGTCACAATTATGATTATTTAACCTATACTAAGCGGATGTACGCTTAGATTTAAAAACGGGCCTCTATTGTGAACATTGTTTTCTATACTTACTTACGCTGACAATTAAGACAATGCAAATTCGCGGAAGCCTTACGTTCGATGTATTGTTCAAGCAATGGTCACTTTTTCGTTTTGCTCTTTTTCCGGAGTCAAACTGGGAGTTGACTTTCTGAATAACCAGTCTGAGCATTTATACACACTGAGGTGGCCACGGGCCGAGAAGCCCTTATTCTGCAGATCCTTGCTTCCTTAGCCTGAACATTAACAACTTAAGACAAAAGCTCAACTGTGTACACATGCAAGTGTTAAACGTATTTGAAATTAAACCCCATACAAGTGTGAACTCTAAGTGAACGGCAGTACAGGATTATGAGTAAGAGCATCCGAAGGGCGCGTTTTGGTTTCTGCTGGATTCTTCCTCTTCCACACAGGATAGAAACTAGCAGCTCGGGTCTCCTTTATCGTCATTCCTCAATGAGAATGGAAGTGCATTTAAAAATCCGCTTTTTTTCACTGGGGGCTGTGGCGAAAGCAACAAAAAAATTAAATAAATAAAAATAGTCCGTATGTGTGCGCGCGCGTGCTGGGATGTGTGTGAATGAGGAGGATGGGGGGGGGGGCGACCAACTGGGAGGGGGTGTTGCCAAGGTTTTCTGGTGCAAAGTGGCAGCAATCTCTCGAAGGGGCTTGGATTGTAAAACAGGCACAATGAGCCAGTGGTGTATTTATGAACATAATAACACCGCTCGTCCTTTCGTCTTCATTTGCATCATTACAATATCTGTACAAGCCCGTGCTATTGTGTGCTGCGTGCATCTTTTGTGTCCCTCTGCTGTCAGTGGTCCACGCGACTTGACTTTCCAATTTCAAACGAATTTGTAATTCTGGCCACAAATGGCTGCTGGTTCTTGTATTTTTCATAACAGTGTCTCGGGCCATAAATGTCAGGTTCCTGAAAGTAATTTTCCTCCTTGCTTTAAACCTTTGTCACACTGCCAGCACAATACAGCGAAAGTAGTGTTGAGTACGACATACGGAGGCTACTATTATTATTATTATTATTATTATTATTATTATTATTATTATTATTATTATTATTATACCAATTGCTTTTTTTTCTTTGTCACTGTTTTCACTTCAATTGCTTATTTTCTGGCAAATATTTTCTGACTATGATGGGCCCACTGTTGGTTTAAGGCGCTGCAGTACCGTTGGATGTTGCTTCGCTTGCGCATTAATCACAGCGGATAAGCACTGTCACGGGTGTACATATAATCTTGCTCTTTGGCACGGGTTACTGAAATCAAAACGGTATACGAACCAATGTAATATCCCGCAGAATAAAACAAAAAGTCATTAGGAGGCAAGCTAAAATGGCACAATGCACGTTCTCACTCTCGCTTTGGGCTGAGCGAAATCAAATATACAGAATGTATATTAAGGTGCGCGGAAGATTAAACCAATTAGTATGATAATACGCGAAGATCAATATTGGTGGGAGCGGCGTTTAGCTGGGCTCCTTTGATCTGGCGTGGCAAGGAGAGCGGGCGCGCTCTCGATGTGCGGGAGATAAGGCCTTATCGCTGCGCCACATCCACTTCCATCTTGCGCCAGCATTAGAAAACACTTTTAATTAATCGCGCTACTACTCACCTCCCTGGCCCGTTTTTGTGCTCCTTTCTCTGTGGCGCGCACATGCTCGCTGCCCTCCGCGACTGTGACAGCTCCGGCAGTCGCATCCGCGGCAGAAAAGAAAGATGTTCGTGTTAAATATCAAGAAGTTAATTACAGCGGTAATAACGTTATTCGGGAGGAGATTGGCCTCGGGAGCGCGTTCGCTGCTTTGTAGGTGCAGGAGGAAAACGCGCGCCTTGGTCTTCAGTCACCGCGCTGCCGCGAGTGCGTCGTACGGCGGTGCTCGCACATATTTCACGCGACATTTTAGGCAGGAAAAATAAGGTGCACCTGCATCCGCCGCGCCACTAAATTGTGCAGCCGTCGCGTCGCATTTGTACTTATATTCCAGTATTCCTGTGTGCGTACAAATGTGTAAATACGGTGTTGCCGGGGTGTGAAACGGGGTAAAAGGGAGGAAATCGCCTTTGCTTTATTTATGCACGCTTTAATTGTGGCGGCGCCCTATCAGGTGTGGCCTTCGCCACCTTTCCACGGGGCCGCGCGTTCGGGCTCGACACACGCGTGCACGGCGGCGACGCACGGCTCGTCCGCGCAGGAAGAAGTAAACTGCAATTTCGGTAGCGATTTTATGTGTCTGTGCACAGGAGAAATGGTTTGCGAGGTGATGATGGTGGTGGTGGGGGTGCTGGGGGGGGGGGGGGGGGGGGGGGTGTTAAAAATATGCCCATCGGATTTCGGTCCCTCCTTCCTCTGATTATTACCATCCAGGGGTAATTTTTCATCGGTGCTAGCTAATCTTTGTTCTTTGTGAAGATAATAAATAGCCTAATCGTTATCAGCGAGCTGCTGGAGGTGTCGGGAGAATGGCGCTGATCGGGACTGGAAATGGGCTCCAAAGTGCCGCCGAATAAATGGCATTTCTTATCTCTCACTCCCAGATTATCGCCGCCTTTTCAAACCCGCACAACAAACACATTCAATGCATCTAATGCATCATTTACCAGAGGAGATCTCGCAGAATGATAGACAGATAGGTAACAGGGCTGAATAATATTTACAAGTTTTATGTGCAGACATATATGTTTATTTTTCTCCGACTTTCTGTTCAGCACACATAGATATATATATATATATATATAATTCCCCCCATGTATTTGTATTTACACGTAATACGTAGCTGCATTTATAATTCCATTGTCAAATATACAGATAATTAGACACGAATATGTGTCATGTTGATTTGTTGTTTTGAGCTTGGTTAGTTATTTCAGTTTTACTCAAATCGTGTCATTTTGGTCGAGGTAATATATTTATTTCACTTAAATGAACGACGCGTAACAAACCTGTCAATAGATGAATGGGAGCGATTTTTTTTTAATCAGAATGAAGCTGTTCGTTGGCAAAAAAAAAAGTCTATAGAATATCCCGTGGTACTTCTGCGACGTTTAATACTACTTCATCGGGCTGTATAAAAACAAAACACATTTAGACAAACGCATTAATAAAATAAATGGAAAATGAGACTGCCCGGTAATGTGTGTTGTCATTCAGGATTGCTGAAAACAAATCTAAAATATTATTTATTTCGGTGCCAAAACAGGAAACAGGTATAATCGGTTTTATTATATTTAATTATTTAGGTTGTATAAAATAATGCTTTCAGCTTTTGTTAGACTTTAGCTAAGGATATTCACACTGGCACGGGCTTTTATTTCAGAAAGTGAGCATTCATGTATTTGCAGTATGTAGACTATATAATGCACACAGATGGAGATTTGATAAACCTTTTAACCTCTCATGTTTGTTTATGTTTTGCAGCTTTTGGGTTACAAGCACTCACCAGAGCACTGGCGAATAAATAAAATAATGGGGGAAAAAATTCTATGCACAAATCTTAATTGATAACTGAATGCAGGGGATGCAGTGATATAATAAAACACAGTTTGGTGAAAACACTTTCTAAAGAGCACATGTCTGATGGCTTTATCTTCCATAACTGCGGCTCCGTTATAGACGAGCGATAAGACTGAAGAAATTCCGTGTAGTTTTCAAACGCACCCAAGTTCCACTAAACCAAAAGAAATCATGCACGCCGGCTCTGGGTTTGTTTGACAACTAGGTGGAATCTGCTGGACCTTCTCACACATGCAGTGTATTTATCGCATATATTTTCGTCTGTGCGGCATCTCGTCCACGTGTTCAGTTTTCGAGAGGTTTTTTTTTTTTTTTTTTTCGTGCCCGTTTTAATCTTTGACCTGGCCAGACACTTGCCGAACTGTTCATAATAAAGTTGTCAGTGTGTGCCGTGCGGTCCAGATGCAGCAGCAGTACGCGTGTACAGACTGTGCGCGCAGTCATTTGTAGAGATTAATTATGGCCCGTGTGCTAATGAGCTGGCAAGGTGTTGCTCTGTGGGTGCAGTGGGAGCGCAGCCAGCGCCACGCATCGGTTCCGACCGCGAAGCAGCACCAGCACCGGCACCGGCACCGGCCCCCCCTCCCCCGCCCTCAACGGAGCCCCGGCTTTTCTGACGAAGGCCAGACCCTTCAAACGTGTAATTGACCGAATTAACAGATAATCAGGTAATTACAGAGCAGCCTCTCACTGGCGGCCTCACCCGCTCGGGTCCCCGGTGCTCTGGGAGTCCACGTCGGAGAGCCGCTGGTGGTCACCGCTCTGGGGACCCGAGCGCGGCTCTCTGGGTCCAGACACGCACACATACGTCAGCCGCGTTCCAACGTCGTGCTGTTTCTGTTGAATAAATGTATGTAAATTGTAAAATGTAAAATTCCAGGAGAACTACACGGAACTTCACCAAGTGAAATAATAGTTCATTTGCTCACGTCGCGTCGTTCAGTGAACAAATGCTTACAAATGCTTTTACACTGTGACGAATTTTTACAGTTGCTACCATGGACCTTATTATTATTATTATTGTGATTATTATTATTTTTATTTATTTATTATTTTTTAAAAATTATTATTTGTGTTGCTGTTCTTGTTGTGACTGTTGTTGTTCTACAGAACATATTTAGCCGCTGAAATGTTTAGTTTCAAAGTACATGGAATATTTGGGTTTCGAGCTTTAAAAAGAGCTTCCACGACTGCCGAGTACATTTAACAGTCAAGTCGGGCAAAAATAATTAGTTTTCTTAGGGATCATTTTTCAAGTTCCTTGCATTGATGCAAGATAATTTACATTTAGCCTGTTTACAACTAAATTATGTGGGGCTTTCTTGTGTGAAATATTTATTGCACGTTTTTCGCCGTAAATTTCAAATTCTTTTTAACCCCCCCCCCCCTTTTGTGTGCGACGGTGAACTGTGACAGGACCGGTTAATTCAAAATTCCGTGGAACGTTTTAATAACTGATCCGTGGCGTAGAACGGCTTTATTATCCAAATATGCAAAACGCGCCAGGACGAGGTTTTATCACTGATGGACTCGCGCTTCGCCTTTCACAGCCTACAGGATTACAGTTTGCTATCTTAAAGTCGCTCACTAAATACAACGAGTAATAATAATAATAATAATAATAATAATAATAATAATAATAATAATAATAATAATAATAATAATAAACAACTGTGCGATAATTACTTGGCATCGTCTTTAAATTATTTTTTTTAAAAACGTTCTTTTTTAAATGTCTATTTATTCCATTTTTTTAAATGTCCCAACATGTATTTATATCATAGACCTAACCTATTATTATAGGTTTCTTTTCATGGTAAAAGACGCGGTCTAATTTGTGATGGCGTGTACCCAATTTAAAGTTATCTGAATAATTTTGTGGTGTAGTTATAAAGACTTTCTTTCTTTCAAACAGAAAATGTACAAATAACTGACTAGCTTTGAATTTTGATTTTTTTTTTATTTCCCCAGAAGGAATATACTCAGACTTTAAGGGGCATTAAAAAACGAAAAGAGCATGTGTGAGAGAGGGGAAACGGGCTTCTATTTATTATGGAGCGGAGAATATTATGTATTAGTGGGGCTGAGTGACAAGTTATGACAAAAAAGCTGTATTTTCCAATAAACATAAACTGGCTGTTTAATAACAAAGCATCAGCACCGGCCTCGCGCTCTGATGGTCGCCCAGGCAACACTGATAACGGAGCAGCCATTTTCTATATCTCTGCCAGAGTCTATTATATTCGGGGATTAGCGCTTTTTCCGGAAAGGTCAAACACAAAGTCATGAATCCTGAAATATTCACCCTCGCCGTGATTGTATATGTTTGTATTTATATATTCTCGTGTCATTTCGTTTAATTTCATTACACTGACCTTTGTTTTGTTCCTGTGAGAGAAACATAGACATGTCCCGAGCAATCCGCGATTCATTCGGATGTAATAAAGACCTTCACAAATACAAACACAGAGCCATGGAGTGTGTAATTATTTTAATGTCGGCATGGAGAAATGTATTATGCCCGATTACATGATTATAGACTATTAGAGTGAGTGTCTGTGCGGCAGACACAGTGCCTGCGGGGACAGCCCTATTTGCTGATGGACAGCGACACCTAGAGGCTAATATGCGGCCGACGTCCGTTACTTCCCTGAAACAATTTGCAGTACAATTTGCAGTACTTTGCAAGGTTTTCACATTCATCGCTCCTATTTCAGAATATGTATATGTGGCTAAGCCAGACGCAACATTTTTACAATAAGAAAGATTAAGATTGCTGCTTATGAGTCTCAAACAGAGCCAGTGGATGGTGAAGTCCCGGCTGCTTTGAAGCTGAAACTGTCTAGCAAAGAAAAAGTTCAAAATAAAATATTACTATGAAGTTAGATCGTATGGCATGAGTCTATGCGAAGGGAATCAGTGTTTATCCATCCATGCATAGATGCATCCATCCATCCATCCTTCTATCTGATATTATTAACTGCTTTATGCTGGCCAGGGCTGTGGCAGTCCAGAGCCTATCCTGGAACCAATGGGCAGTAGTCTATGAATTTACACTCTGGATGGTATGCTAATCCATCACAGGGTGGCCACTTAAGTGAGTGCAGTATTTTCTTTGAATTTATCTGTGGGCATGTTTCTAGACAGGGTTCTTAGCTTTCATGGGATTATTAACGGGGTCCATGGTCTAGAAAAGGTTAAGAAGCTCTGATCTAAAATGGATTGTTTATTATCAAACTGGGAAAATGGGCAACAACAGCAATAAGATAATTGCATAAGGAAGTGAAGGTGAAAAAACATCTACCAGTGAGAATGTGAATCTGCTCTTTTTGCCCATATGAGGCCTCCATATCCTTCACTAAAAAGAGAATTCAAAGGGTTAAATATATTTTTTACAAAGATAATGATGAAAGTAAATGCCACTGGATTTATTTATTTATTTTCCTCCCCTTATGTATTGTTTAGTGGTTTACTGTGCATTGTGTTTGCAGACAAGGCCGTGGATGGAGTAGGAAAGTAGGTTCTGTGTCGAATTCAGTGTTTTAGCCTCACAATTAGACTCTCGATTTAGTGCTCCTGCTGTCCCAGAGAGCTCGCTTTCACCTTGGGCTTCACTGCACCCTAATACTCTCACTGTGATGAACTCAGCAGCAGAAGTGTCACTCTGAATGGCAAAGGCTTTAACATAAATGTCTTAAAAGTGAGGAAAATAAACAGAGAGTTCCCAGCTTGGCTAAGAAGAGGTCAAGGAGCAGAAAGAGTTACGTGGGGGTCTGTACATTAGAGCTGCAGGTAATGTGCTCAGTGTTTGTTATTGTACAAGGTTACAGAGGTCAGACAGAGGGGAAGTTGCCCCCTCTTTTTTCCATTTCTCCCCAGACTTTCTCTCTCTCTCCCTCGCATTCTTCCTGACGGCCGAAGACGTTTGCTCAGTTTAAGTCACACATCAGCAACATTCTTGCATTACCTACAGTGCTGGCCTGCATATGAAATCTGATTAAAGTACAATCGGTTTAATCAAAGCTTATTTTGCACAAAGTGGATCCCCTCCGCCAATTTAAAATTCCCTTTCCTGCAGCAAGGTCCTCACTAGTCTAATCATGCTGTGGCTTTCCCATTGGTTTGACACATTAGCTTGAACAGATGTTTGTTTGTCTTTTGTTACTTGGAAAGGAAAATTATTGACTTAGTTTTTTGGTCGAAGAACAAACTGAAATGCGCTGCTATTGAACTGGCTACTCGGTTATTTCCATATTCCATCTTTCCGTATAAAAAAATCTTTCCATGTTAAATATTGAATTTTTTGCTGATGAATATCTTGTGTCAGTGCCAGCCCCCCCCCCTCCCAGCCCGCTTTCTACCACCAAAAACAGTCATAAATTCCTTGGAAAGAGCTTGTCCTAATTTTGTGGAGTTGAAAAGTTCACATCCTGCCCAAAGTGCCAGTAGTGAAAGCAGGAAGTCAGAGTTTACAGCATTTCTCCTCTGACAATCTGTCAATCACTCTTTTTTTCTGGAATTGTCCTGAGGGTTGTAGAATTATAAACACTGTCAGTGGTGAGTCTGCAGGTCTCTTAACCTCTGATTCTTCTATGGCTTCTCATTTATTTCTGCTAGAAGATGTTTCTTTGAGATACTTTATAGTAATATTGCTAATACTCTGTACCACCATAAAAGCAGTAGTCAAGAAAATGCATATTTTCACTCTCGCAAGATGCATTCTCTTGTAAATGTTAGATTATTTTATTCCTTTTCTGATTGTCTTTCTCTTTATCACTTTAGCGTTTGAACTGAAAAAAAGATCTAGTGCTTTTAGGTGTGTGGCTCACATGGGTTGCAGGATGTGTGCAGAGCAAGGCAGAAGTCTGCGTTTACCTTGTGTGTGTTTGTTAGCAAGAGCGTAGAGGTTCATCCGCCAGTGTTTGTGTGTATGTGTCGACACTGTGAAACACCCTGCAGGAATGTTCCAGCTCAGACTCCCAACGGCTGGACAGGAAGTGTGTGGAGTCGTTACAGGAAGTGTGTACCAGGAGGGTGAGTACTGGGTGGGGTGTAAAGAGCCGTGTGCCTTCCTGACACAATATTATGCCAAATCTCCTCCATCAACCTCTTTATGTCCGTGGCGCCCTGCAAGCCGCAGTCTCTTTTTCATTCACTCTTGTCACGCTTTCCTCTCTTTTGTGCAATTTTTCATTCAGTATGTACAGTTTAAAAAACACTTGCAGAAGTGAAAGGGATGAGAGAAACTAAGTGGGTAGTAATTTGGGGGTGGAAAAGCGTTGTCATAAAATTAACACACACTGGATATGAAAAGCAAAAAAAGGTACAAAGGAAAATCTGGTTAAAAATAAGGGGAGGGAAAGGCAGGAATTAAAATAAACCGACTTTTTTGAGTGTTGTTGATGATGATGATTATTATTATTATTATTATTGTAGTTGTTGTTGTTGTTACACCACTAAGCAATAATTTTAAGCATTTTGTATTTCAACATTATATTTTGGGGTGGGGGACTTTTTTGTTCTCTGGAAAATCTAGTTTTGCTGGACAATCAGTTTCTTTATACTCTCCTAGGATATAAAGACCAGAAAAAAATGCTAATTTTCTTAACAACTTGGCTTAATTCTGATGCCATCGAGATTTTTCCAATCTTTCTGCTCCCTTCTTCATCATTTTGCAAAAAAGGAATGGAGTACAGGAGCAGACATCTGTGATACGATGCCACAGTCATCAGCCAGTGGGAAGGGCAGCAGACAATCTGTTCTTATCAGCATTGATAGGAGTGTGTGCTGAGTCCCTAATGTGTGTCTGTGTGTGCGGATGGGTGTGTGCAAGGGTGCACACACTTGTCTGCAGTGGCTACGTCTGTATATCTGTGTGTGTCGTCTCTTTTGCAGATCTGCTCCGATGGCAAGACACAAATCCTCTTGGTTTTGTGGAAAAGTCCATGGCTTCCGCTAAGACCCCTTGATTCCTACTGCCTGCCGTTCCATCACAGCCTGGCTGGTCGTGCTTGTCAGATGGAGTTTCTGTGGATCACAGTGTTTCCTTCAGCCATCAAAGGAATAAGTAAACAAGCTGATTTGGGATGTGTGTTTATGCATGTGCGTCTGTGTTTCATGCGTTTAGTAAGATGGGCTCAGTGCGTGCAAAGTGGGGTAAAAATTGCCTTGCTTTTGCATGTTTATACCCACGTCTATGTGTGTGTGCGTGCGTGTGTGTGCGTGCGAGTGCAGTGTAGTGTACAGTGTAATGACATGTAACAAAGATTATACATATAATCTTTATAAACAGTAATACCCCGAGTGAAGCGCGGGCATTAAGAAGAGGCTTCACTTCAGCCCTTCATGCCCTATCACATTAGCATCTGTGAATGCTGTTCAGCACAAAAAACTATAGAGAGCAAAGCCAAGATTTTCAGTCCAAACTGTGTGTTGACCACTGTTTTGCCTTGTTCCTAACCTTAGTGTATTTCCTTTTATCTTTTATCATTATTATTATTATTATGCCCCTTTTCATCAGGATATGCAACACCTAATTTTTTTACAAGTGCATCTTTTAGAGAAGTTCATGCTTCATAACTTTCTTGCTGAAGGCCTTACCAGGTGCTTCAGGATGCTGGTCTTAGCAGTTAGCCACTGTGCTACCTGCTGCCTGCTAAAAAGCCTTCATTGAAGCCCCTAGTTTTATTGCCTTTTCTTGGAATGACTGCCTATCTTTCTTTCTTTGTAGGTTCAGCTAAGTGGGGAATGTTTCTTTCATACTGAGGTACATTTACTGATTGAAGTTTTATGAAGAGGGCACCATCGCTCTGTTCATCTTTCTCTGAGTCTCCCAGCCTACTCCATGCCTGGGCATTTGTTTTTTTATTTGGCCAAGCTGTTCATAACTTTGTTGATCTAAGACAGAAAGTCAGTCATTGTGCTCTTCTTCCAAACCCTGTGTTCATGCTGCTCTTGTCAGCTTTTCAGCACACATATGTGCACACAACACAAACAGGGACAAACCTTTCCTCTTTCAAGAAAGCTTGTATGCTAAGGTGTGCAGAGGTGGGAGATGCATCACTCTGGCAGTGTAGGGGGCACTATTTGGCTAAAATTATTTGCATTTGCAGGGTTCATGTAATGCAGAATGTAACATATTTCCAAATGTTGATGTGTTAAGTGGAAATAATTTCTGCCTATTTTTTTAGGGAAAAAAATCTTCAGCATTTTGTTTTGCATCTGAAGCAGTAAATGATAAATTTGTTGTGTGATTTAAGAATAAAAAAAAATAGTTACAGTGTGAACAATGGATAAACAACATGGTTATTTTGTTAATGGAAATATCCCAAGCATAGTTATTTTCCTCTGCCCAATATTCTTCACTGTACATGTATCAATGCTGCGCTCTACTTGCCTGGTTGTTGTACTCTGTTGTTCCATCTCCACTTCTTTTGAAGAACTGCTGACCTCTCCTGGTGATGAGAGGCAGTACAGGCACCTAAGGTTTGTGGGAGTAAAGGTAATGCGGTAATAAGGCCAAAAGTATGTGGACACCAAAGCACCACCCCATATGTACTTGTTGCACATCCCATTCCAAAGCCATGGGCATTAATATGGAGTTGTTCCCTCCTTTGCTGCTATAACAGCCCTCACTTTTATGGGAAGGCTTTCCACCAGATTTTGAGAATTTGTGCCTATTTGGCCACAAGAGCATCAGTGAGGTTGGGCGAAAAGGCCCGGCTCATGGTCGACATTCCAGTTCATCCCAAAAGTGTTCAGTGGGGATAAGGTCAGGGCCACTCGAATTCTTCCACATCAAGCTGGGCAAACCATGTGTTTATGGAGCTCATCTGCTTTGTGTACGGTGGGGGGCCACAGTCATGCTGGAGCAGGAAAGGACCTTCTCCAAACTGTGGCCACAAAGCTAGAAGCACACAGTTGTCTAGAATGTGTTTGTATGCTGTGTGGGTGCGGCTCAAACAGCTCTAGTCAGTCATTAGAGGGGGGAGATCCACATACTTTTGACCATGTAGTGCATTTCTAGCAGGTTGAGGATGTCTTTTTGGATATGTTTAGTGGTTTCTGTATTCTGGCGCTCATGTGCTATAAGTGTGAGTGTGTGCATGCCAGTGTGTGTGCCATTTATGCAAGTCTGCGGATTAGGGTACAGGGATTGGTCTCTATCAAAGCCAGACACCTCTTTGATATGAGGATTAGATTCTGCCTCATCCACACACTCCCTCCTTCATTTCTGTTTTCTTCTACTTTCTTCCCTCTGTTCTTGCCTCTTTCTTGTAAAGGTGATGGATGACAGTTGAGCTCAGGATTAGTGAGCAGCAAACAGCGAACACACTGTGGACTTAACCCATTCAGACCCACACTGTTGTGGGGTACAATTGCTGTTCAGACTGATTAGAGGGGCTGTGGGCAAAATTTATACTGTACAGCTGTGAGTGCTTAGGCATAAGTTTGGTAACACAAACTAAGAAATCATTTATTTAGTCAATGCTAGTTGAGCTGAATACATGACATTGCTAGTTAGGACTGTAAGAGAAGTTTGTCAGAAAACAGTAAAGAAAGAAGACAGGAAGTGGTTCCCTCTTCAGTCTAATCACGTGACTGTAGGGTTGCAGGTTCTTGATGGGGGGTGTTGTTGTACCCTTGAGCAAGTGTGCAACTAAAAGGAATGTAACAGTACATGCAGTTTACAACCAAAAACTGTTATATTATACATATATAGAATTTACTATGTAGTGCTATGTGTAATATATTTTGTGCAATGTAATGCCAAGTCATGTAAAATGTGTCTAGTTATTGTCAGATTTATATAATTCCTGATTACAATAGAAACTGTTTCTGCATGCACATGTAAGTGTGTGTGTGTGTGTGTGTGTGTGTGTGTGTGTGTGTGTATTTATGTGAAATGGATGTTTTTTTCTGACTATGATGACCCATCAGCTGAACTCACTCTCTGTATTCAAACCTTGTGTTCTAGCAGAGCTCTGGACAGGACCTTTCGAAAACTGCCAGTGCCTGTAAAACCTACCCACGGAGCCGATCATCTCCTCCATTCCTGCCCAGAAAGGAGTAAGAGTTTCAGTCCAGCCACACAAACCCCCCCGACCCCTCCCCTCCTGCACAAGACTTGTGTTAGCTCACACTCTTCACCACATCAGGATACACTTCTGCTCATGAATTCCGGTTTAAACGGAATTTTGCTCAGCTCTGCTGAACCGCAGATACGGTATAATTAGTAGATGCATCACTGCAGGATCGCAGACAAGGAGGGACAAATCTAACGAACTTTCATTTTTGTCCTTGTCAAAGTCCATCATTCACCAAGCTCCCTTAGGGTGTGTGTATGTGTGCGTGTGTGTAGATGGAGACAGAAAAGCACATAGGATCTCTATAATGCACGTTAAATATACTGAAGGAGTGATGTTGATGCATGATAAGAATATCTGAATTTTGATAGGATGCTCTCAGACTGACATGGAAAAAGTAAAGTACAATTTGTCTACAACTGATGGGCTTCAGGGACTTTCGCATCCCATGGTGATATATTTATTTGGGATAATTTTACTGCAGTAACAGAAATAACCATTTTTATTGTAAACTGAAGCCGGATGTAATCTCACCAGTGTTCCTGCTTTTGTCAGAGAAGGTCTAAATAATGAGAAACTTTTGGGATTTAACGTCCAGCCATAGGTGTGGGGAATAAAGTGTGAAATGTAAAAATTTTGTCCCATATTCTTGAACTAGCGGGAAAAATTTCAGTTTAATTTCCTTACTGAAGTAGTGTTTATTGATTAGTCTGTGATTCAGAAAAGTAAGTGCGAAAGACACAACCAAACAGTGAGTATAATGTAGAAATAGTTCATTTCCAGAGTTCTGTGGATTTATATGGGAGTGGAGGTCAGGAAATGCCAGAAAAGCCAGGATAAAACAATAATCTTGTTTGCTCAAGGAGTTAGAATTGCACCTTGGTACCCACCTTTGACAGTCATCACAACAACCACTGGATCACTTCCTTATTTCTTGTCTAGTTGTGTGTTTTCTTGTTTAATACTTTTCCTTCATGCCAGGGTACAGTAGCACTGCTGGCTCACAACATCTGGCCTGGTCGGGTGCATGTGTGAATTTGGCTCAGTCTGGGTGGAGATTATATGCTTTCCCTGTTTCTGTGCATGTTTTCTTCAGGTGCTTTGGTTTCCTCCCACAGTCAAAAGAGGCATTTCAAGTTAATTGCTCACTTTAAAATGCTCATAGTGTGTGACTGTATGTGTATGGTCACCCTGCAGTGGACTGGCTTCCCATCCAGGGGTTTTTTCATAGTCTTGCACCCAGTGACATGGGAATAGGCTTCGTACTCCCATGACCCTGCTCAGGATTAAGTGGTTGATGATAATGGATGGATGGATGGACCTTCCTTTGAATCTCCTCCTGGGCATTGAATTATTTTGAAGGTCAAATTAAATGGGTCATGAGTACAGGGCCTGATTTTAGTGCTCTCTCCAGACCAACCAAAATATGAAGGACATTATTTAACCAATAGTGTCATCTGTTGGTGAAAGTGTGTCACAGCCATTCACAGCTGCTTTGTCTACATAGTTGGGGTCTGCTAAATAGGCACGGAATGTAATTATCTGAAATATAAATAAATAAATCTGAAAATAAAAGTTTTTTGAATTGGGAACTCTAACCTCTAACCTCAGGAATGCAGCATTAAGTGCTCTGTAGAATTTCTGGTTATGTGGAAGACAATACAGTTATACTGGGTGGCAGGACAAAAGGACAGAGAAGAGCTGTGATTTTACCATCTCTGTCTAAGCAGTGCAGCTATCTGCTGGTTATAAGGCCTCTGGAAGGCAGCCAGAGGATCACTATGACCATATCAGCGCTGATGCTCCGGGGGCACTGGGGGATGCCCAGGGAAGCCTCCAAGAACCCAAGGACAGCCTGTGGTTAGGCTTGCCTGTTGTAACAGGGCAGGTCATGTGTGCCCCAGTCACTCAACCCCTTCCCCCAGGAGCACGTGTCTGTTCTCAGGGGGATGTGCTTGGTAACTGCTGCCAGTCCTGGGTTTCCGGCCGGGGACAGCAGAAGCAGCCGAGTCCTCCTGCAGCCCCTCTATCACTGCACTCCAGATGCTGTGCCAGGATACTGTGGTGACAGTGAACATGGCTTCTGTTCCCCTGGTGTCATTAAGAGTGATGGCACAGAGAGGAGGAAGAGGAGGAGAAGTGAAGCAGACAGATGAAGGCAAGGACAGATACAGAATGTGCTCCGTGCAGCAGTGATGGGGTGCAGTAATGGCAAACCCTGTGTGCTAGTCTCTATAACAGATGTCAGCACAGTGTGTTATACCCCATACCAACGTCCAGTGTCTCACACTCTTTGTCGATGAGTGCTGCAAGTCATATCAGAAGTTCTGTACCTCCTACTTTATCTTCTGGTATTTTGTATGCAATCCTTGAGCTTTTTAATACAAACTATACAGCCAGTTAACAAGATATTCAGATTTTTGGTACATTAAGACTTCCCTAAATGAAGGACCTCAGTGGTCAATGTGGTGTATGTCAAAAAAATGTTCTTAAGAAACTTAGGAAATGTTGTTTCTTGCTGTTCTACACATCACTATCACTGTCTGTCAGTATACTTGTAAGACAGAATTGCACTCACTTAAAATGTGGGTGTTATGATATAGGAAGCGCTAGACTAGTGAATAACTCAAAATTCTTCTGGCGAGAGCCTAATATTGGCAAAAATGGCTGGCAGTACCCTGTTCCTAAACTGCAACTGTGCCATTGCTTTGCTTACTGTAGGCAAAGTGCTTTCCAGGACTTCCTCAGTCTAATAATATTTTTCCATTAGTGAGTGTGATAATATCCGTGCATTTCAACATCACCTTATCCAATTTGCAGCAATATTTTCACAAATGCACTAGTGTTAAGGGATTTCACTTGGTTAACAAAACTCAGAGCTCACCCTGGGGCTGGTCTGGAAATGATTTCAGCACATGTCAGCAGTGATTTTAATAGACAGATTAATATATACTCAATTGTGGGTAGAGGAGAATATGAACTGGTGGTGGCTTTACTTTAACAATCACTGCTTTTTTGTTTGACTTTGTAGGTTAGGGTTAGACGTTTTCTTCAGCCTGATTTGTAAGCTGGGAATGTTGGCCTTCCAGCCTTAGCTGATGTCCACCAGGTGCCACTATTTCTCTAATCACAGGCTGTGTCTTGTCCTGTACTGTGGATCTCCCACATCAAGTTTTATGCCATGCAGAAGGTCACATATTTCAGAGCAGTTTCCTTGCTATATTTTATCCACTACTTATATGCAAATACAGTTTTCATAACAATACCAGATAAAACTGCCTGAAACGCATTAGTTTTAATTTACAGTGAAAATTTGAACATGTCACTCAAACCATCTGTGGAAGCGTAAGTGTGTTGCACAGAGACACAAAACACACATGAACGCAGTGGACATTGGGCAGAAAAACAAGTCTGCATTAGATACTGCTTAGTCGTTGCTAAAGGAGGAGGGGAGCTGAGCACAGCTCTTCATTTGGGGCTTGAATTGTAAAAGTTTTTCTCTTCGCCTTCTGCACATATTAACCCACCTAAAGAAAATCCAAAACTGCATAAAAGCTGATATCTAGCAAAACATTTTGTCACCCTTTTAAACTATCTTTAAATACAGCTCTCTGTCTCTGTTGCTAATTTGCTAATATGCTAAGAGCTTTGTATATTTTGTGTGCATCTTTTGCAACTATGAATAGCTTTTAAAAAGGCATTTTATTGTATATCATTTAGGTTTTTGTGTCTTTGGAAGGGTACACCACAAAGTGAGCAAAATATGCAAGCACACAGACAGGCCCTTTGAAACCTGGACAGTAGACATAAGTACTATACTATCGTACAATCTATTCATGTACACAGCCCCACTTTCCAACAAACATGCAACAAAATGGTCTAAAGGGTGGTAAATTTGTCATTAATTTGAAAATTATTTGAATTTGTCGATTGTTTTTGTCAGTGTGAGGCACGGAGTGGCACGATGCTACAGCAGCAAGTTTCTCCAGGTTCACTGAGGTGTGGGTTCAACCCAACTTAATCTGTGTGGTATCTTCAATGCGCTCCCTGTATTCATGCAAATTTCCTCCCGCAGTTCAATGATATGTATTTGAGGTGAATTGTTGACTCCCATATTGTGTGAATCACGTGCACTGTTACTCTGTTCTACAGATGAATGAACCATTATGGAACCATTGTAGAGAGCTTAGTGTAGAATATCTAAAATTGTCAGTTGCCTTGATGAAGGTGTCAGCTAAAGGTTGCTAATAATTGTCATATGCTGCTTTAGAAAAATTTAGAAATATGAATATGTGTGCACACATTTTTAAATCAAACCTTCAGTACTGTAATAAAAATAATTACCAAACTGAAAGCTGACACTTTGGTTGCAAACTTTTGTTCTACTGAGTGTTTATGTTAACAAAAGAAAGTTTGCTTGTGAGGTATATTTGAATGCATATGAATGCACGCGCTTGCTCTGCTGTACCGAGTGTGTCAAATTGTCGATTTTTCTGGGAGTCTATCTCCCGTCTATGTGTCTGTCCACACCAGCAGCCTGACTAACTCTTTTTTGGATCCACTTGCTATTTATAGCAACTCAGATGTTGTTGGGCAAGCTGGAAGCTTGTCATGAATGCTCTCTGTTCAAGTTAAAATAGGAAACCTTGATGTTCCCCACCTCATCCTAGTTTCATTCTAAAGGGGACAAAAAGCCAATGACTTTCTAAATCTACATGGGAGCTGGTGCCAGCAACTGAGCTGCCCAATACACACCAGGTTGACAGTATTCCAGGGTCAGATTGTGTCCTGGGGTCTCTAGGTATCTTAGGATGTAGCCACACCTTCAGAGAATAAGGAGATATAGGGATGGGCAAGATGAGGTAGGAGATGCACAGCCTGAATCAGTCATCACTCCTTTGAAATAACCTATGAAAAATGCTCAGAGCCCTGGAATTAATGTCATTAACCTGGAAACAGAACAATGGCCACAGCTTTACATGAGGAGAGATAGGCTTCTAATTTCGGTGCCTTGTCAAAGCATTCAATGTCCTGTGTCTGTCTGGGTCTTTGGAGCACAAACTTGAGGAGTGTGTGGAAGGCAGAATTCCCAGGAGACGAGTGTGTCTTTGTGAAAGCCGTTACCGAGTCGACTAGTAAACCGTGGAGATAATGATTTCAAACAAGAACGGACTGTCCAGCAGGTAACACGGGACAGGAAGCTCTCAAACATTTATAATAATAATAATAATAATAATAATAATAATAATAATAATAATAATAATACCATCAAGCCTCGCTGGTCAAGGTATTTAATAAACAGCCCCACATCTGACTCTCACGAACAGATACATGAACTGAAAGGGTGACATTTCAGAATGGCCTGTAACAAACTTACACTAGACCTTGGAACAATTTAAAAAGTGGTAAAAAGCATGAATTTATTGTTTCTGTCTGATTCAAAAAGAAAGAATAAATGTTGGTTAAATATAGAGATTTTTCATGCACACGGTTAGACACTACTTTGCATGTTATTTCAGTTGCATGAATTTTACTTTGCTTCTCAGTAGTGATATGAAGCCCGTATACCAACATCCAATCTATCAGAAGTCTCGTGGCCTGGTTTTCATTTCGATAGTTTTAAAGGAGTACCTCTCTCCCGTGCGCCCATCTGTTAGGATGTACCATGTGCCCCAGTAGATGCCATTAGTCAGGCCACTGTACCGCCCGTGATAGTACTTGCCGTTCAGGTTAGCTGCCAAGCAAGAATCAAACCACCAGCCTGCTCCATAGTACTTTCCACAGTTTCCAGATGCATAGCGGTCATGGTCCCTGTCAGGGGTGCTGAATGGGCGCCCATCATGGTTATAACGTTTGCTGTAGCTGAGAGCATTTCCTGCATCACCAGAGTACTCCCGCGCTGTCAGTCGGTACCTAGAAAAGAGAAGTGTTTCTCAAAGCCCACAGTCATCTTTTGCTAGCTGAAATTATGCAAATTGGTCCTTGGCTGCAAAAACCTACAAGAACAGATATTTGGAAATTGTATTATGAAAAAAATTAGTCTAAATAATAAGTCTAATAAATAATTAACTAATAAAAATAAATGTCTAAATCTATAAAGACCCACTATTGCCAGGTCGTCACATCATTTCTAGTAAAATTAAAAACAATGACATTTTCAAGTTTATAACTTTCACTGCCTAGTTAACAAAGATAATATTCACAGTAGGTCCTCCTTTGAATTCCATTTGCAAATTCTGACCTGTTGGCTTCAGAAGCTACCCGGAAGGTGTTGTAGGTGGCCTGGCGCCTCTGCAGGTGCCAGTCCTCCAGCTGGATGCGGAGGACATTCTGTCCAGAGCTAGCCAGGGCATGCAAGGCCCCATTTCCCAGCCAGTGCTCTCCTTGCGGGGACCCAAAACCATCCCGGTACTCTCGCCAGGTGCGGTTGAAGTCCACAGAACCATCAAGACGCCGCTGAAACACAGTCCAGCCCCCACCGGCTGTCTCCATATCACACGCAGCCTGGGGAAGGGAAGGAGGTGACAGCACTCTGTGAGAACATATTCTTTATCTCTGTCAACCAAAATACCATTCTTACTTCTTAAGTCATTCTTACACACCTACACAGAAGTTTCACCACAACAACACTTTTCTCTTTAACACAATATGAACTTCTGGAAAAAGCTGACCTGAACCCTTTTCTACTTAACAACTGAGAAACTGTCCTGTTATGATTACGCAATATGTTGCCTGTGGTGATGCATGTAGCTCCCCCTGGGAGCCGGGTGTCCTGTGACCTCAAGGGCAGGGCCGCGCAAGTCCGGCTGGATGGTGTAAATTCCGTTCTCTTTGATTCCTAGACGATGGATCTCAGCACAGTTCTGAGGGTACAGCCTTGCTGATGGTGCCACTGAAGCACACAGACGCACAGATACACACACATACAGGGTGAAGAAGAAGTTGGTTCTTTCAAATACTTTGCAGTAAAAAGCTGCATATTTGTCTCTCCATTCCTTTCTCTTGCTTCTGCTCCCTTCTTATATCTTTGAAGTCTGTCTGTGAATGCTCCTTTTCCATGTCCTAATTCTTTCGTCCTCTGACTACTCTACCAACTGACCTGTTGGAGGGTTTTGTGTGATGCTCCCAAGGAGCAGCAATAGGTCCTTTTCACCCCCTCTGCCTGCCGCTGCAGCCTCTGAAAGGCAGATATATACACTGATAAACAAAATTGCATGCCTGAAGAAAGATAAGCAGATAGAAAGAGAGAAATATTATAAAGTGCTATGAAAAAGTTTCAGCCCCCTTCCTTATTTCCACTATTATTGCATATTTGTCACCCTGAAACTGTCACACTTTCAGATCTTTAGACAAAATGTAATGTTAGAAAAAGGGAATTTGAGTAAACAGATTTTTTAATTATTACTCAATTGATTTAAGGAACAAACTTATCCAACACCCACATCCCTACTCCAGTACAGCTACAAAATGTGTCTGAATTGTTGGAGTTCTGCAAATAAGAGTGGCCTAAAATTCCTCAACAGCAATGGGAAAAAATTATATTAAATTATAGGAAGAATTTGGCTGCAGTTGTTGCTGCAAATGGAGGCACAACAATTTAAGCTTAAGGGGCAGTTACTTTTTCATGTGGGTGATCCGGGTTTTGGAAAACTTTGTTCCTTAAATTAAATAATACAGTTGACAGTTAACCCTTCCACATGGCAGAGGTTAGGGACTCAGCTCACTCGCAATGTGGAAAAACTGCGTAAAATTTTCGGCCCCCCAGGCGAGCAAAGCGATGGTATAAAACGATAAAATATATTAATATTATACATATATTTTATGCATTTATGGCTTTCTAAACTTTTTTACATTTCCTTTACTTTTTGTCTGCTACGCATGACGTCTGCAGTGCTACGCGGTTTCCCACACAAGGCCACAAAGCTCCCAAAAATTCAGATTTAATTGTTTGTTGCCAAAAAATTGAATCTGCCCTGTAGGAGTGACAGCTGTAATTTGAAAGTTGTTTTACATGTTTCCTCAGGTTTCTTTTCTCTAAAGATGTGACACCATTCAATGTGAAAAACATATAATAATGAGGCAATGGGGGATATTTTTTCAGTTTGTCAATCACAGTTATGACATAAACCCAGCTTATAAGAGCACTCTCCTGGCTGTTTGTGTTTTTAATGTAGCAGGGGTCACCTGTGTGTGGTGTCCATTTATATAAAGGGGTTATTTTGTACTTGAGTTTTTGTAATGGCTGCCAGGGATTTGCACTTGTGGAACAGGGCAACTGGTTGCGCTCACTGGCATTCCTGTGCGTTCACCTCTGACTGACACAGAGCAGACCTGACTGCCAGCTTTTCACAACCTGCTGTGAAGGTGTTTGTGCTTGTTTGTTCATGCATTTGTAGAATAGAGAGAACAATTGACTGCGTGTTTGCCCAGATGCCTGTGGAAAAGGAAAGGGAATCCAGGTCTCACCTAGCTGTTTGGCCACTGAGCGGAGGGCCTGGCTGTGACAATGCAGGTCACACTGGGTCAAAATGGCAGCCATCAGGGCCAGCGTGGCCCTTGAGTGTCCCCGATGGCCTCCAGGCTCCTGCAACGCTCCCATACAGCGCTGAAGCTCTGCTAATCGCTCAGAGATATCATTCACCTTGAAGCAGAGACCCAAGTCTTTCTTAGTGCCCTGACATGCACCACCCAAGACTACTGTTGCAGTATTACAGTCCAAGTCATCAATATACCAGACAGATCAAGGTTACTCTCATGCACATAAACACAGGTGACAAATTACTGATGTGGCATCAGTGTGGACAAATAGTCTCTGGATTTTAATAGCAAGTTTCTTCATGCAGCTCAGTGACAACTGGTTGCGCTCACTGGCATTCCTGTGAGCGCAACCAGGACAACCATGTTGTCCTTGCTGCATGATATATTGTCATAGTGCAGTGTATAAATATTTCTTACTTTAAAGTAGTAGGTACATTGTATGGCACAAAGTATGTGGACACCTGAGTATCACACCCATATCACCCACCCATTGAAGCTCCCTTTCCAAACCCATGGGCTTTAATACAGAGTCCTTCCGCATTCATTTCCCTTCTGAGAAGATTTTCCACCAAATTTTGGCAAATTCGGCCACAAGAGCATCAGCAAGGTCAGGTGCCGATGTCGAGAAGGCCTAGGTTACAGTTGGCGTTCCAGTTCATCCCAAAGGTGTTCAGTGGGGTTGAGGTCAGGTTTCTGTGCAGTCACTCAAGTTCTTCCAAACCTAACTGAGCAAACCATGTGTTTTTGGAGCTCGCTTTGTGCATGGGGGGGGTCACAGTCATGCTGGAGCAGGAAAGGAGTTTCTCCAAACTGTGGCCACAAAGCTGGAAGCACACAATTGTCTGGAAAGTGTGTGTATGCTGTATGGGTGCAGCTGAAACAGCTCAGCTCAGTCATTAGAAGGTGTGTTCCCACACTTTTTGCCATAGAGTGTACTTTAAAATGACAATATGAATGCTGTTTGATTATTTTACATTGTTTTTGATCATTGAAACATTCTGTGTTGACAATTATAACATCACCTATTATTAAAGCATAAATTTTAATTGTTGATCTTTCAGTCAAATCTTTCATTTTTCCAAATTACTATTTAAATAAGTATGCATGATTAAACCTGGAAAATACACATGTATAATCGCAAATAGTAGCAATGAAAACAAAAACTTCAGTATACTTAATGCATTCCATCCCATTCACATCATCTATTGTTTATTAAGCATTCTGGAGAGTGAGGTTAAATGACTCACAATGACCCACTGCGACCCAATAAAATGGCACTCACCTCTGGCTGGCCCTGTCTCATCTCCTGCCTGTTGTCCACCCTAACTGGGTTGTTTACGGCTGAGGGGCTAAGGGCCGCCACCCTGCACCCTGCAGCTGTTGACCGGCCCTCGCAGCCTCTAGACTCCCCTGGCAGAGCCACTAAACTATCCCTGCAGGGTGGACGAGAGCATGTGGGTACTTCAGAGGAGGCTGAAGCCCCAGTGCACAAGGAGAGGAGAAGGAGGCACAAGGCAGTGACTGGAGACATGGGGACCTTATTGCTGATGCTACTCCGCATTTAACTTCTGTTCTCCAGTCCCGCTTTTTGTTCAGTCAAGTTGTCTCTCCGCAACACTGGAAATTTCTTTTCTTTTCCACGAACTTCTGCTTCAGCCTTTCTCTCTTCTACTTGCCTTTGGTCTTGCGGAGTTCTTTTTGTCCTATTTTGGTTTTTGTGGGTCCAACTAGTTTTCGAGATGCCTTGCTGCACTGCCTGCCTCTGTGGTGTGGCTGCACTACTGCCTCCTCTGTTTCAGATTCCTAGATAACTACTGGTCTCTGTACCTCCTGACATGCACTGATGCTCCCAGCCCCCCCCCCCCCCATGCAAACACACATGCATTCACATACGCCCAAATCAATGCAGACACGAGCAAACACCATAAAACAGACAAGCACCTACAAATAACTGACCGTCTCTTCCTCCAGCACATGATGCACAGATATACAAAGGTGCATTTAAAAGAGAACATGGCAAAGAGAAATTTTCAATATAATTAAATATTTCAGTTCCCTAAAGCATCAGTTTCATCTTCCAAACCTCTACCTTCAGGTCCTTAAAATTTGCTCCCATTTCCACAGAGCAGTGAATTTCTTCTGTTCATCTCACAAATACAGGTATAGCACAGCCTTATCCTTCCATTTTTCTTCTCGCCCAGACCGACTCAGCACACCCTACATTCCCCTTCTCTTTCTTGTACACAGATATGCATACACATCATACCCTCCCCCTACCTCAAAAGCTATTCTTGCCGCCCCCCCCTTTTCTTCAAAACCCTCCCCCATCTCCTTTACATTCATCATGGTCTGTCATTGTTGCTTTCTAAAATGACCTTCCTATCAGGAAAAATATGACATATGAACTGAAATGTAATCCTTGCACAACTTATTACATACATGACCTTGTCAAAAGCAGTGAATGGAATTGCTATGTGTACTTATTTTATTTTACAGTCAATGAAACAGTGAAAAGTTCACCAAATTTTAATATACATTAAAGATCATGTTGCTATAAGTTACAGGCCGTTCCCTGCTGTTGTTGCATGGACATTGCAAAGTGAACAATTTCAGAACTTCCTTTTTTTGATTTATGTTATTACTAATAATTGTTCATTTTTTATAGAAACATTTAATATTTACATATCAAGTGATAGTCAACATACTGCAGAAACATAAAAACAGAAAAAGAACATATATATTTAACTTGAAAAATGAAATATGTACAGTAAATACACCAGAATATGGTATTTCAATTGTGACTTATCCATCCATCCATCCATCCATCCATTCATTATTATGTACTGCTTTATCCTGGTCAGGGTTCCATCAGTCTTATTGATCTTAATGAATAGTTGTGATTACTTGAGATTGTAGCTGGTTTTGTTATGGAAGAAATGTAAATGTAATGATAACCTTCCTGGAGGGATATCTGTCTCCATCCAGCCCTTATGATAAACGATAGAGATCTGACGTTTCAGGTTAAAACACTCAGTTTAGCCAGATTTAGCCACGCTGACATCCCTGAGGGCCAAAAACATTTTGGGTTTGAATGTATTGTACTGTACATTTTTCACCAACACGACAAGAAAAAGAGCTCCCTCTGCTGGTAGACTTGGGCACACCCATTACATTGTGACGGACTTGTTTTCACTAGGTCTCGTGTACTATATTAAATATAGAAATGTAGTATAGATAAATTATAAATAACATATGGCGTCCCGTCCAGGGGCAGTTTCATAACTTGGATGAAGATGTTGAACGGATGGATGGATGGATGGATAGATGGATATACAAGTAGCTGACTAACCCAACAAAGTAGAAAGCTGGTAAGTAATAACACATATTACCAAACTTTATTATCTTTAAAGTATGTAAGTGTTGTTAGCGCTGTTGAACATGCAGACGCCGCACAAAGTGAAAAGGTGCAAAGAATAAAAAAATAACAAAATACGTCACCAAACTTTATTACATCAGTAATGTTTACAGCGACCCCTTTCAAAAAAGTCCACAAGTACCCGTGTGTCAAATTTCAAAGCTGTGCATAAAGACACAAATAGACAAACATAGATATAAGACAGTAAAGGACTGACACATTTTAATATGATTCACAGTGATGTGGTTAACACTTTATTGTAATTTATCAATTGCAACTTCTCACAATCCTGAACAGAGCAGGAAGCTCTCCAGTTGCCTCCAGCTGCTGGAGTCATGAACAACAAACACTGTAGACCACAGGCATTTTCCAACTGTGCATTATGTTAACAATTGCAGAAACTGCTGAAAGTGTATATTTCTCCTCTGGATGGCGCAGTGGTGATGGTGACAGGCAGCTATATCGCTGCAGGGGGTGTATGAACCTCCAGCTATGATTTTGTGGGGCGTTTCACTGCGGAATCATGGATGGTCTGGTGAAATATCTGAAAGCATTTCTACGTGTTTCAGCCATTTGATGCGCACAAATCAAAAACTATGTCTGAAATCATGCACGAACTGTACTACGAGAAATGACACCTTTCGCACACCGCCGAGGTGGAATGCCGATTTTTCTTCCATACTTTATTAAGATCAATAATAATTACAATAAAATACGAAAACCACCGAAGTAAAAAACACAAAACCATAGCAAAGGTGGAACGCCGATAACGGAACCAAGAATTTCCTAGACTGACGCGCCGCTACCGCAGCCACGCTCCGGCTGCCATAAATATGAACCGTCGCTCCTTAACAAGCCAATCACCGCAGGCTGTGCGTCAAAGAGTGGGCGGGGTTTGATGCACGTAGCGACTAGCGTTTTGATGATGTCAGCGCGGCGCTGAACGCACGGTTGTTTTTGGAGGAAGTGGGAAAGGAAAGGAGGGAGCAGCGGAGAGGAATGGTGCGGCAGTCCGGCAGGTTACAGTAGCACAGCTGGGCTTTATGTGTAGTGTGGAAACAGGACAACCTGGAAAAAAGAAAAAGGCGACCTAAAAGTCGGTTGCGCAATTTCAACAACCGGTTGCCCGCCTGGAAAATACGTTTCAAGTCACTGGCGCTGTTAGCCTAGCTTGCGCACTGCAGTGTGAGTTGAGGCGGAATAAGACGCCCGTTCGGTGGCTGCTGCTGCTAGCCGCCCGGTACACTGAGCACTGGTCTGGACCTCTGAACGGTGAGTCCTCATCCGCGCCACTCCAACAGCAACAGGCCGCCTCAGGGAAGGGTAAGTGGGGAAAGCAGCCGGAGCCGTGCCCGGGTCCGGAGCTAAAAAAAAAAGGAGGCTTTTAAACACGGCAACGAGAGAGCGCACTGCTGTGTATTGTCAATGTTATTGTGTATCCGCGCTTATGTATGACAGCGTTCACCGAAGTAGAGCCTGCAGCTTCACCTTAGGTCCAGCAATGTAGTAATGTTACTGTGAACATGAAGACTGCAGCTTTGTCCCAACTGCTCCAGAGTCTGTAAAAAAAAAAAAAAAAAAAAGGTGCCTCACATGGCGCTGACTAAGCAGCTGCTCTGTAAAAACAGGGAACTGAGAGGTTCTGAAGAGTCCAGATTCTTGAGGATTGTGACCCCAGGCAGAAGTCCTGACGCTACGCTCGATTACCTTATGTAGAAGGACATAAGTGTCCTCTGCTCCCGACTTGAGAAACGCTCGAATTGCTGTCAGCGCATTTTGCAGAGGACAAGCATTTTATCCAAGAATCAGTGGAAGTTGCACCATGCTGTGGCGTAAGGTTAGTTGAGACTTAACAAACACTGGCCAGTTACACAAAAATTTAGGAATTGCTAAAATGTCAAAAAAAGTTGTACTTTTCAAACAGTTGAATAGCCACAGTGCTGGGATTTGATCTGCTAGATATGCTACTGGTTATGGTTAGAGACTTGAGAGTGGGAGGTGGGTAAGTCTGTGCTGTGACCTAAAGACACGATAAAACATTTATCATTGCGTCAGACAAATTATAGGGTAAAAAGGACATTGGTGCATAGTTTTTAAATAAATTACCCATGTCATAAAACAAAGCAGTAAGTATGTTGTTTTTTTCATTAGAAAGTTAGGTTTTTTCTATTAAGGAAGCTACCTTGTAAGAAAGAAAAGTGTAAAAAGGTATGTGGAACTGGTTCTATTCAGGTCCTACTTTAAAACCTCTTCTTGTCTAGGCATGACTTCTTTGACTGGTGACTGTACAGTGAATAACTAACCAGTGGTTTCCCATTCTGCATCAGTCATACATCCAGTCTTAACTCCTACGGAGCTCTCTTGTGTCTTTTTCTTGTAAGACACCATATTAGTGCTTTTTTTTTTTTTTTTTTTTTTTTACCTTAGGCTATAGCATCAGTGCAGTCAAAACTAGGCCAAAACTCTCACCTATACTGATTTTTACTTTTCTTTTTTTAGTCCTTTTGATGGTCTTGTAGGTCTCATTGTGCTTTGCTTCTCAGCTGCTTGTCTTGTTACACTCTGCAACCCTACTGTCTGCCTTAGTTTGGAAGTCAAAGTGGAAAATGAGTGGTGTGGGAATAGTAAATGTTATAATGGTGAAAAGTTGCATTGACTTACAGAAATTTAAATTATATTATTGATTAAAAAAGGAAGAGAGGGGTAGTGTACTTTTTCCTTTGAAGTGTCAACAGGGTAAATTGTTACTGTGCATAAGGACTTTTTGACTGTTTATTGAAATGATAGTAATTTGCCCAAAGATAAACCAGAGTACATATTTTTAATATCAGTGTTCCTAACACTTTTTATCCAAAAGCCTATCAGATCTGTCATTGCAAGGAATCTTGTGGGAATCAATTTTATATGCTTTAAGGCATAGAAATTGGGCAGGATTGAATTCTTTTGACAATTAGCTTGTTTGCAAAACAATGCATGGTGTAATTGTGAGGAAAAGTATGTATAACTCCAGTTTTACACTGTAATTCTTAATTATTAAAAAAAGTAAGACGAAAATGGCAATGTCCAGACTAAAAACCTTTTGCAATTATGGTTTTTCTAATTGCTAAAACAATGGTGATTTTGTGTAAAGGTTTATGGTTGGGTTTTATTTCTTCATAATTTCTCTACAATCAGATTTAGAGGTTGAGTAAATTCATCCAGCATGGCCTGCTGGTAGCGATTTTACTGTTCTTGTTTTTTTGTTTACTGTCTGTGTGCAGGTCTGTGTTGCTCCATGACTCCATGAGTGTTTACTGATGTGGTCACGTTGTTTTTTTCAAGCTATTGTAGCAGCACTTTGAAACAGGCCAGTAAAGCTGTGAGCTGAATGCTTTCACCTTGAGTTTACTTCTTGTTGTCCAGTTTGACCTTGATTTGCTTTTTGGAAAATTGAAAATCTCAAAAGCTATACATTTGAGTTTTTATATTACTTATCTAACTTCAATTTTGAAATTTTAAAAATGTGGGAGTGGCATTTATGTCATGTAAATAAGAAAGCACAATAAAGAATCGTGGCCAGTATTAGAATGGGTGTTAGAAATATGTAGGGCAGTGCTCGTGCTGTCAGCACACCTGGTGAAGCTTTGATGTGTGATAAGAATTGGTACTCAAGCTCTGAAAAAGTGATGGTGAAAAGATTTTTTTATTTTTTTTTAAACTCAAAAATCTAAGTGGAATATAGTAAAATACCAACAAAGAGATCTTTGATGCTATCTGTAAATGAAATGACCCTGTTTGAGCTGTGTGTGAATTTGTGAGGATTAGACCATGTATCTTAAAACAACACTTTTCCTTTTATGCTAGACTGAAAATTTTAATTGGCAAATATGAATTGACAGAAAAAGGTTTGTTGAAAATTCATCAGTGTTGAAGAGTGAATGAGTATGTGTGTAAGTGCTGTGATGGACTGGTGTCCCATCCTAAGAGTACCCTACCTTATGCTTCTGCAATAAGCTTTATACCCCATGACCCTGCAGTGTAAAAGCGATTATTAATAATGAATGATTGCCAACAAATTTCGTGCTCAAGCAGCTTTATTACCAGGAAATTTATGGGTGCCTCGTTTTGATAAAGTTTTTCTAACATTTCCGTAGCCTTGACAGAATGACATCCAGAAAGAAGGTGCTACTGAAAGTCATCATTCTTGGAGATTCTGGGTGAGTAATGACCTTTCCTGCCACTCTTCTCTACTGCCACACACTGTGTTGCTACTGTTTCTCAGTATTTTCTATAGTCGAAGCCTAAATTAACACTCTTGTGCATCATTGCTGAAGTCTTAGCACTTGACTTTCACCAGTAAGAGGGAGAAATGAGTCTGATATCTAGGAGACAACAACAAAATAATGGAGGCTTTCAGCGGATTTGCTTCAGACAGAGAATAGCTGTAGCTGAAGCATGTATTAAAAAATCTAAACCCATTTATTTAAAAAAAACAACAAAAAAAAACTTGCTTTTCATGTTGGTATTTTTGAAAGACTTGCTGTATGTACTGAGAATATCAGCAGCGAGTTTTTTGTGCCAAAGCTCCCTGTGAATATATTTAATGTTTGGTAAATGGTGCATGACAGCCAGCCTGCAGTTCTTTTAGTTGTGGACAAAGGTAAAATGAACCTGTTATAAGGCTCATATATAATTGCATAAAATTATAAATAAGTACTTCTCTTTTTGTGAACTGACTTTTTTTTGCAAACCCAGTTTTTAAAATTCTTTCACAAATTATAACTATAATATAGTATAACAGTCTACATAATTAATTATGCTTGCAGTTATTTTTTGTTATCTTTTTGCCTCTTTGAAGGGTCCTACTAGGTGTGTATGAACATCAGCACATTTGCTGCTCATTAACGTGTCATAGTTGTAATTTTATTTACGTGTCATGGAACACAGCATGTTATTTAGGCATAATCCTCTTTCAAATGTACAGTATAATAATTGAGACCATGAGAGCCAAGAAATGTGGTGGATAAAATTTTAGTTATCTATTTTGTATCTATTGTTTTAGGTTAGAGATGGATGGCCCAGTCATTAAGTCAGATCAGTTGTGAGTTGGATTGTACTTGTGATAAAGTGATTATTTCTAAGTGTGTAATCCACCATATGGTAACTTACTTTCAAACGTTTGTCTATGTTTTTGACCTTTTTTGTTTAATTTCTGCCCAGAGTATAGTATTATTCTTCTTTTATTAAATAATTCACTGCTGTATTCTTTACCAAAGTTTCTTTCAAAAGTACAGTATGTTAATGACATTTTTTAAAATACTTCGGTATTCTTTTCTATCGATTAGCAAGATGTAGTAAGCATGAGCGACGTGATCTCTTGCACCTCTTCCGTAGGTAAGCCCAAGATGGGGTACCTGTGTGTAGTTTTCAGTATGAGTAAATTTCAGTGAGATGCACAGTAAAGGGAAGACGTGTGCTGGATTAACCTGCCACATCTCTGTGTCTTTGTATGCACAATCTTTTAGTCATGGAAGGGAAGGAGAAAGGAGAGGGGATGGGCTACGGTAGAGTAGGCAAGAGAAGGTTGCTGTGGTTGTGGGTGGGTGTTGTAGCATGGTCTTGTACAGCATTCACCTTATGTGGTCATTACGCTACGATGTCACACATGCACACTTTGCAGGTACATGTGTGCAACGTTTTATTGCATTTTCATAACTTTTATGCACAGTAATGTTTATATATATGTTTTAGTATGGCTGTTGGTAGACACTTCCATTATGCCCTGATTTTGTACATCTGCAAGACTTTATACATGGCAAGACGTTCACGTATGCATGTTTAAATTAGCTGTAAGATGCTTGTTTGCTTACCAGAATTCTGCAAAGCATTAAAAATGATTTTTTGCACAATTTTTGTTTATTTCGTTTTTCAATTATTATTTTAGTTATTTATTATTAATAGTCATAAGTGCAAGTCAGTCGTATGTCACATACCTTGTAAATTGGAAGACATCCTGTATTGATTTAAGTAACACTTCCAATAATGTTCAACTCCTTTAAAGCATCACTTTCACATTATGCTTCCGACTTGAGATTTCACCTTACAAGCTGATTTCCAGGAATACATTAAGCTCATAAGTGCATAATATTCTCGTAGTTTTATCCTACATTTCTGTCTGTGTATCTCCTCCATCAATATTTACAGCGTTGGAAAGACTTCTCTCATGAACCAGTATGTGAATAAGAAGTTCAGCAACCAGTACAAGGCCACAATAGGAGCGGACTTTCTTACAAAAGAAGTAATGGTGGATGATAGACTTGTCACAATGCAGGTAATGCTCCCTATTCTACTTTGTAACATAGTAAATAAACAAGGTATTCTTCGATAGATCATTATTGAATGGTAGCGATCCTTGAATAAAGAGTTTCAGGTCTTCTTTCTTAATGAAGTATTGCATATTCAATAGTGTTACAGTTAAAGCAGCAGATGTTTCATTTAGCGTAGATTTAGTACTGATGGTCCAAATTGTGCGTTGAACTACAATCAGTTCTCCTATAGCATGATACAGTAGTTATGTTCCATGTGCTATACAGATACATTAAAAATAACAGTGCTTAATGGAAATAGAGGGTTAGGGACAGACCAATCAAGAATGAAAATATATTTTTAACCAAAACATTACACAAATAGTGCTGATAAAATTCTTGTGCAGTTGGAAAAACATTTTAACATGTTTTATAATGTACATTTGTGGTTTTACTTTGAAAATAAGTGAAGTCAGGTTGAGGGAAAAGGTGTGGAATGGGATTATATTATGTTCCAATAAATTTTTAGCACTTTTAGCTGTTCCTACTAAACAAAAAAATAAATAACTTTTATTTTTTCAGTATTACTTCTGATTGCCCTCAAGGTCTCCACATTTATGCATATGGCAGTAATACAAAAGATACCACATGTTTTTAAAAAAAAATGCTTGATAACATCAACCTTTTCCGGTGTACACCTGAAATTTTATCACCAGCATTCTTCTTTGGCATATTCTTTTGTTACCCCTTTTATTGAGGAAACACATTTACAGTCCCTTTAAACACTATTCAGAATGTTTCACTTTCTCTAACATTTTGTTACTTAACAGCTGAACTCTAAAATGGATTAAATTATTTTTTTACTTATTAGTCTGCACAAAGTTCACCTATATATATGGATTTTGTCAGAGCAAAAATCAAACCATGAGGTCAAAGGAATTGTCTGTAGAACTCTTGAGAAAGGAGTTGGGGAAGAGTATGGAAAAAAATTTTGCAGCTTTGAAGCTCCTGAAGAATGCAGTGGGTTACACCATTCTGAAATGGGAAGAAGTCTGGAACTAGTCTAATTTCTTGAGCTGGCCACCTACCCAAACTGACCAAAAGGGGGAGAAGGACTTTAACCAGGAAAGTGACAGAGAACCCAAAGTACACTGTGATAGTACGCCAGATGTTCTCTGTGGAGAATGGCAGAGTCTCCCATCTCTGTAGCATTCCACCAGGGAGTCTAGAATGGCCAGACAGAAGCCGTTCCTCAGTGCAGGCACATGACAGTTCACTTGGAGTTTCCCAAAAGACACCCAAATGATTCTCAGTCCATGAAAAAAGACTCTATGGTCTGATGCAACCAAGTTTGAACTCTTCCACCTAAATGGGAAGTGCTATTTCTAAAAGAAACTAGGCACTGTTCATCACCTGGCCAATACCATCCCTACAGTGAAGTATGGTGGTGGCAGCGTCATTTTTGGGGTTGTTTTTGAATACTGGGGACTGTGGGAAGCTTGTCAGGATCAAAGAAAAGATTAATAGAAAAAAGTACAGAGAGATCCTTGAAGAAAACGTCCTCAGGATCTCAGATCGGGGTGAAGGTTCGCCTAATACGAACATGACATGAAGCAAGGCAGCGGCAACATAGGAGAGGCTTCAGGGCAATTGTGTGGATGGCCTTAAGTAACCCAGCCAGACTTGAACGCAATTGAAACTTTGCATCCAAGAACACTTAAGGCTGTTAAAGGGTCCTTAAAGAAAGTACTGATCACTACTTATTTACATGTGATATTTCAGTTTTTTTTCATACATTTACAAAAATTTGGAAAAAGCTGTTTTTATTTCTGTTATTGTGTGCAAATTTTTAAAAAATGTATTTAATCCATTTTGGACTATGGTTGTTGTGTAACAAAATGTGGAAAAAGGGAACCAGTCTGAATTCTTTCTGAATGTTCTGTAAGTAAAAATGACACCAATAAAAATGATACACGCAATACACACTGTCAAGGTGGTGCATGTGTAGCAAGGTCAGGTCAAGTGGAAACAAAGCAGGCAGCATTTAACTGGGTGGTGCTCAACATGTTCTGCTGTTTCTCAGCAGTTTGGAAAAATATGCATAAGCCAGCACCGTTTTGTGCTAAACTGACGTTGTACCCCTATTTATCAGTAGTATATGATGTACAAGAATTGACCGTACCTGCATGTCATGTTTCCCTAATGCCTCTTTCAGATATGGGATACAGCAGGACAGGAGCGCTTCCAGTCACTGGGTGTTGCTTTCTACCGTGGAGCAGACTGCTGTGTGCTTGTGTTTGATGTGACTGCACCCAATACCTTTAAGACCCTGGACAGCTGGCGGGATGAGTTTTTGATCCAGGCCAGCCCTCGTGACCCTGAGAACTTCCCATTTGTAGTATTAGGCAACAAAATAGACTTGGAGAACAGGCAGGTATGTGTCTTTTTTTTTTTTTTTTTTTTTTTTGTAGGAGGGTGGGGTGCTTTGTTTTTTCATTTGGTGTAAAGTACTTCCTCCACCACCATAAAGCTTTAAATATCTTGTATATTTGTTGTTTGTTTTTTGTTGTTCTTCTGATGTGATATAAAACCATCATTAAATATTGTTGTATGCAAAAATGTACTTAATACTGACATGTCCTGAGTATAGTTGAGAGTGGGGGGGCGCCTCACTGTGTTTGAGCTATGTGGTCAGATGTGAGAGATAAAAAATGGTGAACATTGCCTAATGCCCTATGCTTACAGGATTGGGTCAAAACCCCAAACAGTTAACATATGTAGCAATTCTGCATTTTGACTCAATGCTGCAGAAGTTATACTTAAGTACAAGGATCTCCAGGATCTTTAGAAGTTCCTTGGTCGTCTTTTCTGAATCTTCTTGAAATTCATTACCTGACCAAGGAACCGGGTAGAGGCAGATGTTTTAATCCTAAAATCTTTATTGCACACAGACAGAAGCTACCCAAATAACTGTGGCTCGAGGCAGCTTTATGGACTGAACAGAACCTTTTTTGCATTAAAGCTGTAGAGCCAGTTGAGAAAGGGGGAAAATGTTTTGTTCATTGTCAAGTGCTGCTGTTTTAAGACCTTTGTAAGTTTTTGTATACACTGACAACCAGTGTTTACCTGCAGGTTACGACCAAGCGGGCACAGACCTGGTGCCAGAGTAAGAACAACATCCCATACTTTGAGACCAGCGCCAAGGAGGCTATCAATGTGGAGCAAGCCTTCCAGACCATTGCACGTAACGCTCTGAAGCAGGTGAGGACATGTATCTGTGTCACATTTTATTCATGTATATGCCCTTCATTTCGTTCTTTGTGTATTCACTCTCATTCTATGATGATATAGGGATTACCATTATTACAGGTATCCCTTGAGATGTGAGTCTGACTTAAGTTTTTGTGCATACAAGTGAAATTACTTAACACCTATTTAACACCTTTTACCAACTTAAGAAAAAATATGAGGCTGAATTTTCATGTTTTTGAGTAACATAAACCGAGCATATGGGAATTTCAGAAGTTTGGACTATAATGGTAATCATGCCTCCGACTTGTGAGATTTCACCGATTTCCAGGAGCACGTTATGCTCGAACAAAAGATGATTCCTGCATTATTTTTATGATCATTTATGTGTCTCTTGAGCACGGCATGTGGTGTGAATTATGTTGGACACTGTATGTGCTTCTTTCATGTGCACGTTTCTGTGGAGTTTCCATGATGGTGTACACCCCCCTGCTTTCTCTGCCTTTATCATAGGAGACTGAAGTAGAGCTGTACAACGAGTTCCCAGAGCCAATCAAACTGGACAGGAACGATCGAGTGAAGCCTGCAGCAGAAACATGCAACTGCTGAGGGGGACCAGGACCTTTAGAGGGCAAAATGGTCCTCTTAAATCCTCCCTTGCCTTCTAAAAGCCTTTCCCACCTCCCCTCTGCCCTGCCATGTGCCCCTCCTGCCTGACCCCATTATCCCTGGTGTGCAGAAGTAGTTGAGTGTGTTGGTAGACAAGAGCTGCTTTCTCCATTTCAGTGTACTCCACAGACACTTAGAGACATGCATTCTTGTGTCCAGCTGAGTAATATTTGCCATTGCTTTAATTTGGCAATAGCGCCCCTTCTCTGACAGAATTTAAACTCTTACTTCAAGGTATTTTTACCTCCCCAAACAACAAATTCAGCCCCTCCACAAGAAGCTGAAGCAAACCTCCAGTTCCTTCTCTGCCTCTGACAGTTAAGATGTGGGATCTTGCATTTCCAGAATGTTCCTCTTTGCAGCTTGTTATTATGCTCACTTCGTTTTAAGCCTGTAGCATTAGCTGGTTTGCAGATTTACTTTTCAAAGCAGCCTGATTTGACATAAGCCATTGATAAGAATTTATTGGGGAAAAAAATTACTTTTGCACTTTCATTTTATACATTCGTTTGCCTTTACACGCGTAAATATAATAAGCGCTTAAACTTTAACCAGCACTGATAAATTGTTTTCATGAATGTTGGCATTGGAACTGAAATCTGGTCAGGTTGCTGGTCCACAGTTTGTGTTACAAGGAGCATCACAGCTCCCTGCTCTGCTCCACACTTTCTCTGCTGATGAGCAGCGTCGGTTCTGTTGCCTGTTTGCACCCATAGTTACAGTAGTGTTGCCACCTGTCATGCTGGGCCGTCTGAAATACTAGAGGAAGTTAAATATCACACTTAGTGATCACAAGAAGGAACATACAGGAACTGTAAAACCTTGAGATTGTTCTGGGAACATCACTACTGCCTTTATTGCTCATATGTTCTGTCAAACCTTTTAACTGGAAATTGTCACAACTTGCGTATTTCTGAATCCCTTTTCAACGTGTGCATTGGCTCAGGTTGGCAAATGCTTTATTAAGTGCTTTGTTTTTCTCAGGCAGTCACTCTTCAAAGCTGCCCATCTAAGGTCACTTTTAGAGATCTGGTTTCATTGTGTGGAGCTGAGTCAAGACTGGATATTCATCCTTACAAAAATTACTGTAAAGTATTCATCCTGGTGTTATTTAAATAAATACAGTACCAACAGAGGTGTTTGAAAGCATTTGGGTCTCAGAGTAATAATAAAAAGTTATTGAGTAAAAGTTCATTGTAGTGAATTCCATGGGACAAATGGTTAACCCCCAATTTATTTTTCTTTATAGAAACTTTGACTCCTGTAACAAAGGGAAACCATGAGGTGTAAGTTTTAAAACAGCCCTTAAAACTAAGCGTAGGTAAAGTTATTTTTGAGCATGTTGAGGTGACTCATTTTCAGACACTAACGGAAACTGGTTGTATACGGTTTGCTGTCTGTGCAGCTTTAATGTCTAGCAGATATTTGATAGAATAATAAACTGGTAGCCTAGTAATTATTTTTCAGGTAGATAAAAATGTTAGGTTAATCAATACGGAGACGTACTTTTGTCATAATACCAAACTTAAGCCAGTTTCTTTACATATATTATCAGAACTACTCTGTTTAGGCTTTGAATAGTACTGTACTAGCTTTTTATTTGCTAGGAAAACTGTGATTTGAATCTTAAACGTACTAGGAGTTCAAAATCACTTCTGAAATATTGTGACTGCTTTATCACCAGTGGTAACTTCATCTGTGTCAAGTCTCTTTTTTGGGTGATAACTTGGGTTAAGAAACTCCAACATCTTTTCTCTGTCCTTTCCCTTTTCCGTTTTTGCTGTTGCTGCGCTCTATACTTGCGGTAGACGTTATTCTGCTACTACGGACTTTTTTTTTTCTTTTTCTACTTCATTGTTCTCCACTTTCTGCCGTCACTCCATCCCACTCCTCTTGCTCTTACAACCATCCCTCAGCATGTGACCTTTTCTGACCTTCTGAACTCGTATCTTCTGCGTCTGCTCCTTTCCGCCCTGATCCCCAGCGCTGTCTGCTTACTGCTGCTTGCTGCCTCTGATCTTCCCTTTTCAAATGTCTAGCAGAAATGTCACTGAGTCCAACCAAGCTGCTTCCAGGATCTGGTCTCTTCCGCAAGGCCAACCGAGAAGATGCAGACAGGTGGAGTAACTTGCACCACCCTCGCTGCAGTCAACATTTGAAACATCTGAATACCATAAACGTTACCTGGAAGGTAAACTGGATTTGTTTTTTTTTTTTTGTTTTTTTTTTTCCTACTTGTATGTATTTTTTTCTCTCACATCTTTTTATGCTGTTTAATACGTCTGCAGTTGTCCGGTGTCTCCCAGGCATTTGCACACCAGATGATAACCAACTCTAGTTTCCTTGGTGGAACATCGAAGTCGAACTTTTGGCTTAACGCTGCTACCTCGGCGTTTTAAGTTTTAAAGTTGCATTCTCGTAGGTTCAGCGTTGCTGCTCCACGTCCGCAGGGGCATTCCGGTCCAAACGGCACCAAACAGTATGGCTGCTGGAAAAAGTGATGCGGAAAAGCTTCAGTGCGTCGCTGCATTTTATTCAGACACTCGAAAGATTTCGAAATTAAATTTTGTGAAAGGCGGGACTCGGAGCCGGAAAAAAGCATCAATATTCATCCTGCCGCCACGCGAGGGCGTCTTCTGTGTTAGTTAAAATAAATTAAAGTTCGAGTATTTTAACATTGCGCCGCCATTTAAGGACAAACGCAGCGTTAACAAATCGCTGCTTCTCGTCTCTGCGAGCGGCGGTCGGCGGTGCGAGCAGCTTTCCAGCGGTTTTCACGTCTGTCGCCCGGAAAGCGGGTCCCCCCATCCTGCCCCGGCAGCCGAGGCGGGGGAGAGCGCTTTTCTTTCGCTTCTCCTTCGCTCACGTTTCCCCGTCAGGGCTCACCCAGCGCCGCAACCAGTCGTGCGTCGTCCGGTCCGCGCACTTTTTGGCAAAAACCGCACCAAAGCCGCTGGGCGCGACTAAAAACGGCGCGTAAACAAACGTTAAAAAGCACAACCTCACGCTCCTCGCGACGCGCTGTGTTATTGGTCTCAATCACGTCCGCGCGTCGGCTATAAATTGCCGTTGCCTCCTCAACGTCCCAGCACAATTTGAACAGCGCAACGGATCAGCGTCTGGTTGCGGTTTGCCTGCTCCTTGCACCCCAGCGACAGTTGTTTTTTTTAAAAGCAATGGCTACGGATATGAAAGAAACCGCGCCGGTCGCAGTCGCCGATACTCCCGCCGAAGCCAAGAAGAAAAGCTCCTCCAGCAAGAGCAAAGGGAAGGCGGCGGGAGCTTCTGGAACACCTGCCAAGAAGAAGTCTGGGGGGAAAAAGAAGAACCAGCCCGGTAAATACAGCATGCTGGTGATCGACACCATCCGCAAGCTGGGGGAGAAGAACGGCTCTTCGCTGGCAAAGATCTACAACGAAGCCAAGAAGGTGGCGTGGTTCGACCAGCAGAACGGGCGCACGTACCTGCGCTACTCCATCAAGGCGCTGCTGCTCAACGATTCCCTGGTGCAGGTGAAGGGCACGGGCGCCAACGGCTCCTTCAAGCTCAATAAGAAGAAGCTGGAGAAAACCCCGGCCAAGAAAAGCGCTTCGAAAGCCGCAAAGGCTCCAGCAGCAGCAGCAGCCGCCGCCGCGCCCCTCAAGAAAGCAAAGAAGCCTTCGGACAAGAAAGCCAAGGCGAAGGGCAGCCCGAAGAAGAAGAAGAAGCCTGAGGCGGCCCCAGCAGCAGCCAAGAAGGCAGCGGTGAAGCCCAAGAAAGCGACCAAGAAGCCCGCTGCGGCGGCAGCCAAGAAGGTCAAAAAGCCCAAGAAGCCCAAGACGTCGGCAGCCAAAGTCCCCAAAGCCAAGAAAGCGTCGGGCACCCCTGCAGCTTCGTAGACGCCCCCGCATCCAACTTTCTCCTTAACATTTGCACTGAACGCAGTTCAAGATAAATATGCTTCTTGTGGACATTTATATATTTTTATTTTTCAAAGGCTGTTTATTTTTGTAAGGTAACTTTTGTATGCTAAAATGTTGCGACGATAATGTTAGGACACGGGGAGGGGTTGCTAGGTAGGGGGGCAGCTGTACACAAAGTGACCTGTTAGCCGTGTCGCCGTGTCACAGTCAACTGCAGCTTATTGACTCCCGCTCTTGTATTTAGTAGGACTCTGCGGAGTCCCGGTTGTGATTTGATGGGCGGGCGACGCCCCTTCTCGGGCTCCGCGACCCTAAAACACCGCCGTACTTGCTTTGTTGTTTTTTCTCTTTTATTTCAAGAGTAAACAGCGATAGTGATTTTAGTGCAACGTTTCCCTTTTAATGTTTACCAAACCATAAACCTGCACGCTGTGGTGTAATCTTCTTACAAGTTTCTGCAGCTGTCATGTTTATGCATGTAAATTTAATAAAGATGTTCACAAATGTTGTGCGTTTCTCTGTTGCATGCAGTTTTGTTTAAAAATGCACGTAAATATAAGTAGACGTTTTAAGAGGCGAACCGCAACTGTTTTCCAGAAGAGTGCGGTCATTTTATGACTTTTCGCGTGTTTTTATTGGCTCGGTCCTTCATACGTTTTACGAACAGCAGCCAATCACAGCGTTGGCTAAACCTGCGCAAACCAGTTATCAACGACCTTCCTATTCGATTTGCCTCTCAAAACGCCAAGCGCATAAACAGACGTTTTCTTGTTTTTCAGAACTAGAATTGGTCGGCAATCCCCCACACTTCAGCTAAAACGATTTATGACAACCATTCAAAGCATTTTAATGTAATATTTTGATTTAAGGCTACAGCTACCAAGCATCATGGGGTCATTTTAATACCAAAGCAGAACAGAACGATAGTCCTATCACTGCACTGTCCAGTTAACAGATCAAAATTTTTGGAAATCCCACATTTCTAAGAAAAATGGTGCAACTGCTTCTTTGAAATACTAAAGATTAAATATTTTAAATACATGCACTTTTAAAAGGCTATATTTACAAAGCAGTACCACATTATAACAAAGTTGTTTATTAAAACATCCATCTTTGTACATAAATATAAAAATAACCTGAAAATAAAACAAAAAGTTCATAAACTTCTGTTTTACAATGGTTACTCCCAACAAGTGTATCACTTGGACTAACATGCATCAGTTTTTGATGTGGAAAAACAAAAAAAGCACCAACAAAGGGAACAACCATGCACTATACATCATTCATTCATCTAGCTTGTGTTCAAAGTCATCTCTGTCATCTGCTCCTCTCATCCCACCCCTTCCTTATTTTTCTACCCATCCAGGAGTTTCAGGATGCTTTCCCTCTCCCTCAGTGCTTTCCAGGCCTGGTCTTTCTCTTTCTTGGTAGGTGTGCGTTTCTTCTGCCGTGCGGCCATGATACGGCGAAATGCCTCCATCACCTCGTTGTCGGCCACTCGAACCCGCTGTCGAAGCTCCTGTTTTCTCATCTCCTCCTTGGCCAACCTGTAGGAATCAGCACAGGTGATCATCTTGTTCTCTTTACTTATCCCTCTGAACTCAAGTTCTTCCCAGTGTGAGAGTACCTTGTGGTTATAGTTACATTCACGGAACTATTGTTGCTTATTCTGTCTTTCACCTTTTTTTTTTTTACCTCAAAGTTTCATTGCAATAACTAATGTAAAAATCACCATATACAAAAGCATACTAAATTTATAGCTTTGTAATTGTCTTTATTTAAAACTAGCACACCTACACCCCAGAACTTAAACCTAATTTATTCCTAAAAATCCATCCTTATCCTTAATAACACAACATTCCCAGACCAACCATCTTTGATTTAAAAAAAAAAAAATCCATCAGAAACATTATTCTAAGCTATAATGATGTGAAAAGGATAGCACAGCCTCTTTTAATTCAATGGTTTTGCATCTCAAGGAATAAATTGGTTCTCACCAACTTATACAATAGATCTAGCATTAAACAGCACATAGCAGATTTCACTATTAATGTCATTTAGTATTTGCAAAAATGAAGCTGAAATCGTGAAGAAAATTAACTGCACCCTTACTGCTTCTACAAGAATGAAAAAGGTAACTAGTGGCTAATCAAATGCAGTTGATCATCAGGAAAAAGTGAGCATCTCTTAAAAAAAAAAAAAGGCAAATCTTTTGGTAGTTTGGTTTTCTGGATCAATTGGTTGTGTGTTAATACCATGTTACGGAAAAGGGACATCAGCAATAAACTCAGAGGTGCAACTCTTGCTGCTCATTAGTCTGGGAACGGTTATTGGGCCATTTCCAAACCCTTTCTACAGTGAGGATTATTTACAAATGAATATTCAAGAAAGCTACCAATCTACCCAGGAGCAGGCGGCCCAAGCAAATTCAACTCATGGTCAGACTGTACAATGCTCAGGGAGGTCACAAAGAACCCAGTAGCTACATCTAGGGATCTATGGTCCTTAGATAAGTTAAAAGTTGACGGTCATTACACTACAGTCAAAAGAATTCCCAATAAGTATGTCTGCCATGGAAGTGTGGCCCTTTCTCTCCAAAAAGTCTACAGTTGAACAGCATAGTTTTGCAAAGTTACATCTGGCAAAAAAGATTTCTGGAACAATGTCCTTTGGATAGATGAGCCCAAAGTTGCGATGTGTGGTCATAATGTGCAACAGTAGTGGAGGGGTGATGATTTGGGATTGTTTAACAGCCAGAGGATCAGGAAACCTTGCAGTCATCAAGTTGACCATTAACTTTGTTTGGAGGTCGGTCAGTAGAAGTGGGGTGTCGCTATACATCACCCCATGTGTGGTGCTGTAGGTGTAGGTGATTAACATTGGGTGTTAAGGAGCTACAGATTTCATAGTAGCTACATGGGTTTGGTTATGGGGTTACTGTGGTGTTTACAGGTTAGAAGAAGATAAAACAGGTGCTCAGGATGAAGGTTAGGGAGGGAGATCCCATTTGAAGTGCTATCCTTTTATTAGCACTTTGTGTTTGATATGAATCCAAGTATTCTAGAGGCAAATGTGAGGCCATCTGCCTGACTAATCTCAGCCAAAATTGGGTCATGCAATAGGACACTGATGCCAACCACACCAGGAAATCTGCAACTGAATGATTAAGTGAAAGGATTCAAGGTGTTGCACCCCAAAGAAAGTCCAGACCTCAGTAGAAACTGAGATGCTGTGGTATCATATAAGAGCATAAAGTGAGAGACAATAATAAGTTAATGCTGCTAAAGATGGTTTTACATGCTTCTGAATCATGGGGTATACTTTGTTCCATCCTTCATACATTGCTTCTGTCCGTTTGTTTATTTTTGTTAAATAATTAATTAAGCCTAAATCTTATGTGCTGTCTGTCACCTGAGGTTAGACTTACCTAATTTTAGAGCCTGGCAAGGACCCCCTCCACCCCCTCCTTTTTTTTTTAATAGGTCCTGGTGTATTGAACCCAATAATTGAAGGAGGGTGCACTTTTTCACATTATTATGTACATTTGATTTAAACCTTTTACTTAAATATCCACTGAACCCCAGAGTGATTTCACTGATCCACTCTTCCTCACCGAAGCAGCTCTTGCTTGCGTGTACGATTATGCATACTGAGGGCCTTCAGTTCTGCTTGGCGCTTGTGCAGTTCAGCCAACACTTCGTCCTCTGAGTCACCACTCACTCCCTGCCGCTCTTCTGCATCCAGTAGCCCCTGTGATACCAGCTCTTCTTTGATCCGTACCTCCAGCGATCGTGTATGAGGCACACTGGGAGAGGTGGAAACAGTGATGTTTAATGAATATTTACTGTTTTTGCATAAATTACCACATATGAATGACAGAGAATGTACAAGACAATAAGAGCAGCAGTTAAGGCTTCAAATTTGCAAATGAAAATAAACAAGTGAACTCAAGAAAACTGGTGTGGCAACAATGAGAAGGCACATGAACTGATTTTTTTTTTCCATAATACTCGTTTTTTGAACACCTTTGCTATCAATTAGGATTGACTGAGCTGCCAATTAAATCTAAAATACGAAGTACACTGGCATACCTTAAAGTATTTTTGGCACCATGTTCATCCTATTATGAGGCAGCAGATAGCATCATGGTTAGAGCACTCACATTGCACTGTGGTACCTCTGATCAAGGTACCCAACCCATGGTACCCCAAGGTACCCATGCAATCCTACCTACCTACTATATAAATGGGTACATTATTTTAAGTAGATTTGTATACAAATCTAATATGTTTAGTCAATGTGGAGAAAGGTATCAGTGCAACAAGTAAAATGTAACATGGCCAACACCTTTGTCTAATGTGACAATGTTGAAATAATCAACTTTACAATGCCTGTTTGTATAGCATGGGGATCTTACTGTGTCAATTCTGGATAAGTAATATTGTTGTTTTCAGGTGGTATTACAGCAGGAATGGGATTCAAACAGAATTCACAAAATTTGGGGGTGATGTTTAAATTTGTCAAACCCCAATTAAAAGGATCTCTAAAATTAAAACCTATACAGTATTTTTACCTGAAAGACTTTCCTTGGCTGCGAGGGGAGGTGCTGGCGCCATCATTTCCCACATCCTTCCCTGACACGTCAGGGATCGGCGAGTCCTCCATAGGGGAGATAATATTCTCCTGGCAGCCATGAGACAAAGGGAAAAAGTCAAAAACAGAGCTACAGAAATGGCAGAAAGAATGAAGTAAGCAAAACACGTAACCAGCTATTCTGATCTTAATGTTACTGTAAAAATACTGGTGCTACAATGCAAAAAGTAATACATTGCAAAAGAAGATTACCAAAAAAAGTTTTTTCTCTTCTTTCAATTTCTTCTACTTTCTTCTATTACAGTGCTATTTGGGCAAAGTTCATCTACTTTAAATATTGCTTCTTTTAATTTATTAATTCATACTACTTTTGATCACTACTTTTCTCGCTATACACATGCATAGACAGGCACTCCTTCTCTTTCTGCGGCTGCATCACACGAGCTACAAAGACACACTGTAATTTGTTCTCATTTAAACACAGAAAAACTAGAAGATAAATTATATACATCACCAAATTTTATTATTAATGTTTGCATGTCTGTCAACACATGGCATACATGCTATACACCAACACAAATTAACTAAATTTAATAAGTTTAAATGCAATAAAGTTTGGTGACGTATAATTTATTAGTCTGCACATCACTACGGCTGGTGTGCACATTGCTGTCAGTGTGTTTGAAGCCACTGGTTGTTACATTAACAAATTAAAATATAAAAATTAATAAATTATACATGACACACATGGCACTGTAGTGATATAACAGTAATAAAATTTGGCAATATAGTGTTTTTTCTCTTTCTAGTTCACTACAACCAGTGCACATATCACTTTCTTCAGTGTTTGACAGCACTGACAGTACTCACGTTCAAAATGCAACCACTTTAATGTAAAACAGTTTGGTAATTACAAAATTTGGTTTTACATTTTAGATTTCCACCATTACACTTTTTGACCCAGGTAACGTCAGATAATTCAGCTACAACACTATATGGCCAAAAGTTTGTGGACACTCCTTCTAATTATTTCAATCAGCTGTTTCAGCTACACCTATACAGCATAAAAGCACCTTCTACACAATTGTGTGCTTCCAACTTTGTGGCCAGTTTAAGGAAGCTCCTTTCCTGTTCCAGCATGACTGTGCCCCCATGCACAAAGTGAGCTCAAGGTTTCCCCAGGTTGCTATTGAAGAACTTGTGTGGCCTGCAGAGAGCCCTGACCTCAACCCCACTGAACACCTTTCACCAATGGAACACTGACTTAGAGCCATTCCTTCTTGCCCAATCTCACTAATGCTCTTGTGGCTGAATGGGTAAAAATTCCCAAAGCTGTGCTCCAAAATCTGATGGAAAGCCTTCCCAGAAGAGTTGAGGCTGTTATAGCAATAAAGGGGAGAACAACTCCATATTAATGCCCATGGTTTTAGAATGGGATGTTCAACAAGCACATATACATAGGTGTGATAGTCAGGTGTCCGCATACTTTTGGCTATTAAACAGTACACAGATGCTTCCAGAAGAAATATGTGAAGTACAAGTTCTGTTGGACTGCCATCCTTCCTACCTAACAAACCAAAGATGAAACATATATACAATAAAGTTTGTGATCAAACAATGGTAAACATTTTGCTTCAGTGTTATTTTCTTTTTTGCAGGTGACCATTTTCTTACCTCCACCAGAGCCTGAAGGAGACGCTGTGTGAGGGGTCCAAAAGGGCAGCCATCCTCTGGTGGGTCATGCTGAGACTCTGACTTCTTTAACAGTGCATCCACGTCTGGGAAATTAGACAAGTATTAGTGCATTATATTTTACGTATTTTACCGTATTTCCATGGCATAATGTGTGCTACTGATTTTTCAGAAAATAATATTATGAGATGAAGAACAGCAAAGAACTGAAAATCTAATCAGCTGCTGCCCTATTAAACGTGTTTGGTCCTTCACTGCACCCTTGTGTTGTGCTTTGCCCTTTACCCTTAGCATCCAGCTCAGAGAGTGGTCCCATCATGCCCTTCTTCTTTTCATTTGCTCTGGCTCCATCTCTCTGCTCTTCCAGCAGGTCTTCCTGAGCCCAGCGCTGTGAGTAATGCTTTCCTAAGGCTGGCACCTACAACACAGCACGTTTCAATCACACCTTGGACGAGGCACTCCTGTATTACTAGTATGTCTTAAAACATTTGAACATTAGATACACAGTGCAAAGGGACACAAATTTTAATCCCAAGGGCATTGATTATGTTACAAATGTGCAACATTTTTAGACAAATCACACTGTGAAATGCACTTGCAATGTACCTTGTAGTACTCTGCTTCATCCTCTGGGACCTTCAGCAGCTCCTCGAGCACTCGGATTTCCTCATTGGTGATATCAGCACAGTATGGTTCCACTGAGGCCCAGAACCTGAGGGATACACATAAAAAAAAAAAAAGTACATACTTGAAACATACATAACATTTAAGCACACATGAAAACATACATACTTGATGTGTGCTTAAATATTATGTACATGCAAAAATGTGACTAATATTATAAAATCTCAAATTTTAAGCATTTTTCAAATAGTATCAACAAATTTCACATTTCTACACTATTGTATGCAATAGTATAGCCAGGAACCATTTTCTTAGGTATTAGGTAAGTTTTTATCTATCTACAACTTGCAACAAAAAAATAGCATGCAAGTATTTCAAGGATCCAAGGATTCAAAGGTTTATTTGTCATAGGTGAACAACACAGCATAGCAGTGTTGTCCCCATGAAAAGTTTCGTTTCCAGGCATCCTCAGTGCAAATATGGACATAAATACGTATAGTATTTTTAACATCTCAGCTAAGCTGACATTAGCTTTACTGAAACACATAACCACTATGGACTACAAACAAAAGTTTAAATTAAAAGTTAAAAAAAAAAAAACACAATCCATTTAAGCTCTGTGTCTACAGCAACCCCAGTATTTTTTCACTGAAGTGCAAACAAACTGTGTATATAACTGACCTGTTGGGAGCATCGTTTTTGGGATTGCGGGGGATATCCTGTGGATCCTCATTAAACTCATACTCCTGGATCTTTGGCTGAAGGTTCTTCGACTTGGGTCGTCCAGGACCAGGCCCTGGGCCGTGACTTCCTTTGCCATCCAGCTTCTGCTTCTTGGGCTTGGAGTGGCGTGGTGTGGCCATGAGGTCAGCCTCCTTACCTGGCTTCAGGAAACGCTTGTCCCCTTTCTTGTCCTGCCAGTCTGTAAGGATCTGAATCACAGCACAACACAGTCAATGGGAAACAGCACAAAATGGGCATCTGTTGCATGCAGGGTGTTTATTTGCACACTGGGTCCCAATGCAAAATGGGCAAACCAGCTTTGGGGTTTAAAGTATGACCTTTTTACCATCAACAAGATGGTTGTAGTGACAATCACTGCCAGCCATCTGCTGTGTATGTGGCACACTGGCCATCAATGTAAGTGACCTGTTGACCATCACTGCCACCAGCCTGATGACCATCAGAGTAACTGAGCTGAAGGATACTAGAATATGTGGCACGATGGCCATCGACGTATGACCCGTTAACATTCAAGTGACTCTCGGACCTGTCTTTGCTCCTCGAGGGCTCTGAGGCGCCGGATGGCTGATGACAACAGCGTCTCCAGCTCCAGCTGCAGGGTGTCCAGCTCCTCGATCCCAATGCCATCGTCGTCTGAGCGGCTGAGTACGGCTGTGTAGCGGGGGCACACCTTACCATGCTCAACAGGTTTGAAATCGTAGTATTTCAACGGGGGACAATCTTTCAGTTCACTCATTGCTGAATGTTAAACACACCTGTGACAAAAAGACACAAACACACTTCAGCACACAGACATGTTTAAAATGCATTAAGCCTCACACACAACGTCTGACGTATTGACCGAGAGGGTCATAGTTCAGCTCTCACTGGCACACGAGATGCACTAGATGATATTAACTTATATTAAACAGTTTTATTGATACATATGGAGCAGCAGCATCTGGACACAGAAATGCATGGATCGTTACAACACGACTGCAGGCTGCCACTGAAACTCAGCTAGTTCGCTAGACAGGTAACTATATATGGAGCGTTTCCCGCTGGGTTCCGAAGCCACTGAGCCATTAAAAATGCACTACCTCGTAAGTGTGAATTATTATTCAGCAGAAAATGTACTCAGTGATGCCGTCGCGGCGTTGAAACACATATGAAACAGGAAAACAATGGCGTAGCGAGGGGCCTTCAAACTGCGGAGTCCATTATGGACTGTACCATAGCGAGGGGTAGGGGGGAGGCACCTACACCACCTTCAGCCAGAGCTTGGACAACTTTACGCTTAAATTAGTTTATATAATAAGATGACTTAAACTGTTTAAAACGTATGTGGTATTTTGTTATGTGTTTACAATTACAAACTCGAAACGTCATCTGAAAATACTGTTACAAAATAACTCAACGAAACCATATTGACTACTTCCGACATTCAAATACAGAGATGGTGGATTGGTTACAAATTATTCACAAATGTAAAAACAACGAATAGTGACTACAGTTAGGATTGGTTAAATTATTTTTCTCGGTGTTTTAAACTTGTTCGATTACTTTATTAACTTTTTGCACTGGACGAATATATTTATAGTATCGGATTAAACTTGCCTCCCCTACAGTACTCTGTATAATTTGGCGTCCCGTTTCACCATATAAGGAAAAAAGTCAGAGCTAAAGCGTTATATGAATGCAAATAATATGGCCAAAATGTAATGCGGTAAAGGGAACGATGAGATTATAAAATGGATGCGATCCGCACATAATAGGAAATTATGGAATAAATAGTAAAGGATGCTATTTAATTAGGAGAGTCACTTTCAGTATAGGAACGTTGTATTATGAAGTAAAGGATGGGTGAGATGTGCAGGACAACATCTAAATGTTGTGCTATTCGAGCATTTATGTAACACTGGTATATATTTATTTCGCAATAAATTTTACTTAAAATGATTGCAGGAATAGTCATACATATGTTTCCCGCAACACACACGCTCTGTACTGTCCTAATAACGAAGCCCCCCTCATTGAGTGTCACACGTGGTACGTCCCAGCAAGGGAGAGGTTCGCGGAAGAGCGGGCGTGGTGAGGGCACTCCGTCTTCTTCCTCTACCGAGACGTTGAAATGGTAAGAGCGCTAAATCGTGGTCTTTTCCTCGACTACAGATTTAACATATCGATTCACCATTACAGTAAAGATACGCCCGACTGCATGTGCTGACACCGTGCCTGGCCGTGTGCATGTGGCCTTTGGCTTTTTCTGCCGCTGACACAGGGGGGTCCGCATTGTATGAAGCCGCCTCTCTCGGCGGTCAAATCTGCAGTCTGAAATCTGCTCCCAACCCTCTGTTGAGCGGCGACCTGCACCGGTGTTTCCACGTGTTTTTTTAGGCGGAACGCGGAGCTGCTGTGTGAAAAATGCCAGCGGAGTCGTTGTCGATGTGCACGGAGTCGGGTTTGCGCCGCGTCCGCCTTGCTGACGTCATGGCTCGTCCGCCGCTAGCCGCGTTAGCATTGAGCTACTGAGCTGTGTCCGCTGCTAACGCGCTGCTAGCTGCCGTTAGCTTCCTGACTCTCCGATCGCCTCGGTTCTTTTCTAGGAAGCTGGTGGCGGCTCACAGGTGGCTGCAGCTCACAGTGAGCTCAGGAAGTTACTGTCGCTCACATGCAGGGCGGTCATTCTTGCAAACGTGTAAGGCCCTTCGAGCTCCGTTTCCAGCGAAAATGTGCTTTTCAGCAGTGACAGAGTATAATGAGAGTGACTGTGGATGTTGTGGCTGCACGACAACTGCGGGGCGTCGTCCGAGTTTTACTTTTGTTTATTTGCAGACGCTTTTCTCCAAAACAGCGTGAAACTCAGAGTAAACAAAAGCGTATTAGTAGCAGACATGCTATTAAAAAGTAGTCATTCACCCCAAAGTCACGGTTTCTGCCTACACATTACAGAAGTATTTGTATGTAGAACTGATAGGAACTTCTTTTTTTTTTTATATATATATATAAACACTGAAGTGAACGTTTTTGGATTAGGCAGATCAAAAGTTCTTTTTTAGCCCGGGAGAAGTGCACACCTGAATGATGCCTCTGGTTTGATGTTGTGCATTATCTGCACGTGTAATAAGGACTAGTTTTTCTTTCTTTTTTTTCTTTTTTTTTTAAACCAAGTGTGGACCCACAGCCTGCTGGTGGTACAGTCTGGTGCTGCTGCGTAGTGCACTTTGCGTCCATCCAAAGGATGCTTTCAGCTGCTAAGATGTAGCAGCATTTCCATATAAGAAACGTGTGAATACGGAAGATTGCATTCTCTTATTGTGGGTTAGCTACTTCCCTTTTTGTCGGTTTTGGAAAAGTATCTGAGGTTGCAACTCTTTAAAATAAGTATGATGCTTTCCGTGGACTTTTGTGATATCAGTATGTGGTGGCGTGAGGCCATTTGCAGGGTAATCTGATTGAAAAGGTTGAAGCTGACAGTATGAGAGGGGAACCTACGTGTGTGAGAGATATTTGCAGTCTCTGGAATGCCTATAGCAGGTTGAGACCTGTGTGTCTGCTTGCTGCCACTGCGGCTGGGTAGGGGAGAAGGTGCTTTTGGTACAGCTGTGTTTTACATGTTTTGACAATCATCTTGTTAAATGGTCAGTTGAATATCTGTTGAATTGGTGTTCGTTTCCTTAAATGTTGTTCCTCTTGTTCTCGCAAGACGGCGACTCTGCGCCCGTACCTGAACGCTGTGCGCGCCACTCTGCAGGCCGCCCTATGCCTGGAGAACTTCTCTTCTCAGGTGGTAGAGCGTCACAACAAGCCAGAGGTGGAGGTCCGGTAAGTGCTCTTTCTCGCGTTTCAGTGTAAGCTTTAGCTCCGTGTTTTATGTCATCGTTTGCAAGTGAAACCCCTTGGTTCCCCACCCCCAGGAGCAGCAAGGAGTTGCTTCTGCAGCCTGTGATCATTAGCCGCAATGAAAAGGAGAAGGTTCTGATAGAGGGATCCATCAATTCTGTTCGTGTCAGCATTGCTGTGAAGCAGGTTAGCCTTAACATTGTAACCACTTTGTCTCAAAACAAGTTCTGAACCTGGAGCAAAATTAGTAAATTGCATCCTTTCATTATAAAATTCATGCTTGTTTTTGTGGTTGAAAGCAGTTTTGGTGCTTATGCAGCTCCAATTTAAAGTCAGTCCAATGCATCTTGAGTGGTGCTTGCATTGCTACAGTTTGTATTTTTTGTGACTGGCTTAGTGGAGATGGTCATTCATAGCTTCACATATGAAATGTGACTTTTTCCAGGCTGATGAGATTGAGAAGATTTTGTGCCATAAATTCATGCGTTTCATGATGATGAGAGCGGAGAACTTCTTCATCCTGAGGAGAAAACCTGTGGAGGTAGAGATGCATTTGGAAAATGGGGTGAACATGGTGGAATGGAGGGAATGTTGGGCAATGAGTAGTGCTGAACAGATTGGCAGCATAATTTGAGGAATGAGCACTGTGAGACATCACCTATTATCTGACATTTTTTTTGTGCCTGTTTTCTTTGTGCCAGGGCTATGACATCAGCTTCCTTATCACCAACTTCCACACGGAGCAGATGTACAAGCACAAGTTGGTGGATTTTGTCATCCACTTCATGGAGGAAATTGACAAAGAGATCAGCGAGATGAAGCTGTCTGTCAATGCTCGTGCCCGTATTGTAGCAGAAGAATTCCTCAAAAATGTGAGTTTTCATCAGTCCTTTCCATTCTCACTGTACATTACTGTAACTTGGAGTTAGTGTGTACATAAATACTAATGTAGATTTTACAACATGACAGCCTAAGGGTAATGTAGCAAATAAGTGTTTGCACTGTTGCAGTTCTGAAGAAAGATTTCCATTCCTCGTGCTGACGTCATGATGTGGCTGTAACCATGGATTCCTGCATCGCAAGGATAAGTTTTAGGGGCCAAGTAAAGAGGAAGGAGCGCATGAACACCAGTCAGCAAGGAGAACTATTGAAGAGACCAATCCAAAAGAAGGGGCTGTAGTCCTCTTATGTTCGGCTTCCCTGACCTTATGAATATTGGTCTTTGTACATAAATGTTCTCAGCTGCATTTATTTCTGCCTTCAGAACAAAACTTTTAAATCAGGCGGGTCCTTTTAGTTAAACCTGAATCAATATTCATGAGGGCAGGGAAAAAAATTTTTTTTCCTGGTAATTTAACATTTTTTATATATAATATACCTTTTGTTACAAACTGCCTTCAGACCCCAGTGAGGACAATGCCTATGCTTGCATTCTGATAAATATTGAAAAGGCCTAACTGTTACTGATGGAAACAATCTTAAATGATGTTGATAATGACAATTAAAGCCCATTACTCCTTGTTTGTATCTCTGGTTGTCTTGATTTTTTTTCCCTTTATTGTAAGTCTGTGCTGTGTATAATGCAGCAGAGGGCTATTCATTCTTGAACCTAAGAGGATATGCTTTTAAAAATGAACAAAATGGGATGGGCTGTTTAGATGCTGTATTCTGTCCTCAAATCTGTAAAAGGGGCATAACTTCTGGTAGAGAACAGTGGCAGGAGGTAATGTGGCATGTTTGTAAATGGAGAGTTGCACATATAACAAAACCCAGACACAAGGCACAGAATTAGTTTATAGGGCTGAAGCAAAGTCCCTGAAAACATTTCATGCATCACAGCAAAGTTTTTGGCAGTGTATCTCTGCCATCACACAGTTGAAATGCAAACAGTTAAGTAAAAATAAACTCACCCTGTATGAAGCTTTCGGAAGCTCCAGCCCAGGTACCAAATTCAGGGCAAATCCCTATTCAGATGTGGCTAATTAAATAGTCACATTCCCACTCCAGCTGAGGAGTGCTCTTCCTTTGTGCATTAAGGCAAAGGTCTGTTCATCCCATGAGCCACAGTCTCCATTGGTGATAGGATGATTGGGCTATTGGGCCATTTCTTCCCCACAGCCTGGCATCCACGAACTTCGGAATGTCACCCATCAAATGAACCAAAGGGCCGTCTAAGGTTCCCGGTCCTCACTGCAAACAGCAGCGTGGCACGGTGGGCATTAAAATATGTATTTTTATGGTGCACAGCATTGAGGAGGTCCCCTGGGTATGTGACTCCAGTGGGAATCTCCAGTTTCTATGGAAGATGAGCTACAGTGATGTGAACTGTACATCTTTAACTGTACGAAGTTTATTAAAAGTTTGTTCATGAAACAACACAACTTTCACAGATTTAGGGCTCTACACACTCACCAAGGACATTGTAATAAATACTACCAATAAGTGGTTGGCATAAAAATTCAAAGTGTATTATTTAGCAATAACAGCTGTCCTAACAGAAAAACCCATTTGAGCACCAACAATTTTCAGTCACATCAACTCATTGCGGTAAGGAGTAACCAGTAACATCAGACCGTTGTTATAAAGGTCTGCAATGCAAATATAGGCAAAGACCACGTTAAATAAAACACATTGAACCAACTGGAAGGGACTCAGTATTCTCTTACATGCAGAAATCACATCAAGTGAGGATACTGCAACATAACATAGATAATGCAGCACTTTGTAAAACATTGCATTGTTGACCTCTGTTTAGCTTTTCAACTAATAAGCAACAGGGCAAAAAAAGTCTTTGCTGAAGATTCATTTCCAGCATTTTAATAAATTCTACTGTTCTAAGTGTACAGTTTCGGGCATCCTCAGAATTCTCAACCTGCAATGCCAGGAAGCCCAAGAAGTGGGTTGATTCATAGTCTGGTCATAATGTCTTTATTCTAACATTGAAAGCAACAGGTGAAATGGTACTAACCTGCAGTCCACAACCTACCTAAGAATGAACAGGTTAGAAAGCTTAGTTCTCCCTCATAAGAGCTTAGCTGAAGACCTTTCTTGTTGAGAATGAATCATCTTGTACTGGGTAGCAACCAGCACATGTGTAGCACTTTAAAAATACAAGGATTTTGGACTGTTTATGTCCACAAAACCACAATATATTGTGAACACTTGAAAAACAATGAAAATAATTTTCTCCAGGAGCACAGGGCATAATAATGGCAATAATAAAATAGTACATATAAAATACACTTGATTTGCAACAATTGTTTTCAAAATATTTGACACAGAACTGCAACAAATGCACAGAGATGTTCTGGATAGCAGCATTGGGAAGGAGGCCATGTTCTTAAAACAAACTCAATCGAGTGCAGAGGGGACACAAGGGCTGAGTTGTCCTACCACATGGGCTGTCATTCCTGAGAGGTCCATGGGTGTTTTGCTGTGAGCTGGGTTCAAAGAAGGTGAGGGCATTAAAGGTGAGGAGGGACCGTCTTCAAGGCATCTTCTCTACTGCGTTGCACATTGACATTCTGAAAGAAACAGGCAGGGGAAGAAGAAGAAAAAAGAAAAATAAAAAAATTTAAAAAAAAAAAAGAAAAAAAAAAAGAGGTGAGCCACTACAGCCAAAGTGCTTCTACAAATCACAGCCATGCAATGTCCACCATTCAGTCAAGATGGTAGACAAAATGGATTTCACAGAGCGTCTAAAATATCCACTCAAGCAGCCTGAACCATTTCCTCTCTCACACACGTTAACATGGACTGAAAGCAGCAAACACCCACTTAGCAACGCTGGTCCAACACAGGAAGGAAAACACCTGGATACCAGGGTATTAGTTATGTTCAGATATCAAAATTACACTGAATAAATATTGACACCTTTAACACAGGAGTGGCAGTGAAATACACTTTTTTTTTTTTTTTAACACTTCTTTCTAAAGCGGGAGTAGTCATGCGCATTCCTTAAGGTGCTCAGTGCATCTTAAGTTCACCTTGTTAGCACGTTGCCCACAACAGCCACTTGGAACAACAAATGAAGGGAACTTCTAGCAAAATAATTAGCAGGATTCTTTGAAGACCTGGCAGAAGGAATGAACTGTACTGTACTAATGCATGGTGGTCTGCAGCGTGCAGTTTTGAATAATCTTGCTGAAACCCCTCACGCTTGGTAAATTCACTCTGGACAAACCTACAGATGCCATTCCTGTAATTCAAAAAAAGTCTGCACTTTTTTTTTTTTAAAATATAATCCCTTCACATTTTTATATCACCATTGAAAAGAAACTAGGAAAATAAACCAAGTATCTTTGTTTAAGTCCAGGCCCAGAAAAAAGCTCCAGCTCACTACACAATGCAATGTTTTGTAACCCACAGCAGGAATAGATTCAACATACATCTAGTGCTTCGGACTACCAACCTGACCATGATAAAGCAGCAAAAGATAATGGATGGATGGCCAAGACCAGACACAACCATCACAAATTTAAACTAAGATCTAGCAGAGTATCTGCAAGTTTCCCACCATTACTTTAGCATTTCAACACAGCTATTCTGAAGTTTTCTGACTCTGACTGAGCAGAGCAATGAGCTTTTAGAGGTGAGGTTAAATACACACCCTTAAAAAATATTGTAAAGTACTGGACAGCAAATCTTAAGACATGGCCAGAAATGGGTTAAAGTTAAGCGGAGGTCTGCTTTTAGGTTTTCCAGTGCAAATACAGGGAAAGACTGCTTTAAATAAAACACATATTAAACTAAATGGAAGGTGCTGACTTCTGCACATACTGAGCAGAAACCAAATTCAGTAAGGATATTTCAACATAAAACCATGTACTGTACATAATGAAGCACTAAAAATTACAATGTTTACATCTGTTCAACATGTCAACAATTAAAACTAATAGGCAACAGGCTAAAATAGTATGAGAAACAATGGAGGACCAGGACTCTTCTGGATGACTGCCTATGGTTACAACCAATATAACGGTTGGAAAGTAAATCCTTAACGGTGCTGAAAGCAACAGGTTTATTTTAATATATTTTATATATAAGATATATATATATATATAAAAAAAAAAAACAAGCCTCAGTCTCACACCTGGCAATTTCACACCACCTGAGTGTTTTATCTTCAGTCTTCCACAGATGAGTATCTGGGCTCATCAGCGCCCAGGATATAAAATTCAAAATCTTTCTGTTCCAACAATAAAAACAGAACAGCATCATGACAAACAGCTCAGAAATTTATTTCATTCTTTAGGTACTGAAATTGACAAGCATTGTTCACATAAGTATACAAATATACCAAATTTATGAAAAAATTTTTTTAAAATGCTGACTGGGTCTGTAGTAAGAAAATAACAGAAAGAACTTATGAGCATATTAGAGTCATTAATATGTTTAAAAAAAAAGAAAAAAAAAAGCTCTTAGCAGTACTTGATATGACTGCTGTAAACAAAAAGTCACCACCACCTTTCTTGTAGACTGTTCCCATTAGCTGAAGTGTACCAATTTTTAGCAACCTTTCACCAAATTTTAAACCTTATCCAATTTGATTTACTGCATTTTCTCCCACCCTCATCCAAGCATTTTCTAAACTATTTCAGCCTGGTTAACCCTGGTTAAAACCCCTACCAGCCTCCAAATAAAAACCTTTCCAAAAATACTGTGCATCTGATTGTGAGCAGTTTTACTTCACATTTTTATGAAAATCTTTAAATGTGGTGTTTTCTGCTTAATTCATTTTTCCACTACACCAGCAAATTGTTTCCACTCGTTTTGCACCAAATTGGTCCATTTCCCCACACAAAAAGTATGCGAAAAGCAATGAAACCGTGACAACAGCACTGTGCCCGATCTGGGTTTTCCATACTTTTTCTAATACAGCAGTGAAGATGTGTACAGAACTAGCAAAATGCACATCAAGAACCTTGGTAAAATTCTGATTAGAGAAGAAACTATACTGGTTGCAGCTGTTTTGACTCACAGCTACTCACTCTTTGAGGCCAATGACCCCCCAGGTCAGTCAATATCACAACACTACAATGATGTTATAGCAGGGTTCTGGGAATTTGGCAGTGTTAGCTGGGGGCGACACCATGGTAACTTCAGGTACACGGGAACAGGAAATGGCTGTGCAGGGGGTGAGTGAAGTGACCAGAGTGAAACTGAGGTGACCCATCACCTGTGGCAACCCCTGGTAGAGTCCAGATATGTAGGACTTTAACATACACCTTATAAACAATGTGGGTTAACTGAAAGTACATTGGTAGTTTTAACTGCTTACCACTTCTTCAAATCACCACAAAAGCACATTTTAATAGTTTATTCACTTAAATTTAGTACACAATTTCAAAAACCAAAAAAAAAAAATAATAATAAAAAAGGGTTTATAGGAACACAGAAAAATTAGACGTTAATAAAAGTAAAAAAAAAAAAAAATCAAAGTGCATTAAGAATCCCTGATCTGTTACATTTTAGCTTCTAGGCACATTTGGTTTCGAGAACAAAATGCAATATTTTAAAGAACTTAATTTGTGCAATACTATAGAAAAGGCAGACTGAACAGCAAAGAGGGAGAACATTAATGCTTTGAGCGCAGTGTAAAACGTCAGTCTGCCTTACATGCAAATAGAGCATTAAAATATTGTTTTACATCAAATCCAGATAAGTCCAACTTCACAGACATTGAGCATGTCTGCAAAGTGGCATTTCACAGTAAAAAGTATATGCACATGTCCACACGCCCCAAAAACAGGCACAATTTAAACTGGATTCCAGTGAATTATTGTATTGCTGAGGTACAATTAAAACTGGTTACAAAAAAAGTTCACTTGTTGCCAGAGCTCAAGAAAGGCCAGGCTCTGTTTCTCAGGTTGCAGTAGGAGGAGGAAATGGGGGGGGGGGGGGGGAGAGAGGAAAACAGGTGACTGGATGAGCAGCTTTACAAAGTGGCAGCACTTAGTGACCAAATCCACGGCGACTCAGTGACGGGTAGGTACTGTGAGCAGAGCCTCCTCAGCCAGCCGCGAAATGTCTACATTCTGCATGGTGAGAACAGAGGTGGGTCAGGTGTGGGATGGCTATCTGCAGAGCCTTGAGGAAGCAGCAGCAATGGGGTGTTTTGTGTCATTTGTACACATGTTAGTGAGGTCCTGGAGCAGTTAAGGTGCTCTAGTAATGAAAAGCAGCTACACCAGTGCACTTGTGCATCCATAAGCATTTACCTGCTTTACCATGTATTGAAGGTATGTTGGGAGCAGCTCAGATTCAGTGTGTATGAGGTCTGAAGTGCTTCTACAAAACCAGTTAATGCTACAACCCAGCTGAATTCTCAGTATACACATTAAACCTGACAGCTCGTCACCACTGAAGTCACTCCTCAATAAATCAATCATAATTGAAAGTTGGTCTTTGTTAAAACATTCAATTTGGAGGGTAAAGGTCCCACTGAGCAGTGCTGAACTTCACATTCCCAATGATGTAACCCCTACCTGTAGAAGTACATCACTTCTTTTTCTTCAGGGCATCCTTTCTAAATTATTAGACACCAGTTTGTTTCCCAAAAAGGTCCACATATTGTACTTAATGTGAAAAATGAATTAAGACTGTACCTATGAAGTTTTTGAATAATGTAAATAATATGGTACGATCTTGGGTACTAGACAGCGTAAATGTTTCCAACTACTTTCAGCAATCCGTTTTCACTCAGAGGAACAGATCAACGCACCAATAACCTAACAGCATTTTCTTCTGCTGATGAATTATAACACATAATTCAACTTCATAAATAAAAAGGGTACCACCTCCCAATGCAGTGTTTGGACACAGGTCACAGAATTCGGAAATCTGGCTTACACAGACATTCAAACCAAGTATCAGGCTGAAAGGCAACAGGAGCAGTTCCATGTCTGAGAACAGGCATGAGCTGTGCTGAGAAAAGAAAAGCACCCACCTCTGGTTTGTCCCTGTGGGTGTCCACCGCCTCTACATTCAGAGAAATGTACTCAATCTTGCAGCCTGTGGAAAATTTAAATTTATTTAATGAAGCTAATGAAGTTTGTGCAACAGGGCATTTATTATGTTCTTAGCCTGAAAAATGCTAAGAACATAATAAATGCCCTGTTCCACAAACTAAACAGCCATGTGTTCCTTTTGTCACGTTAATCTCCTGCTACAAATGTCTGTTGCAAATTTATTGACAGTACAAATAAAAATTGTATTTTCTACAATAACCTAACTGACCACTGGGGAGCAGTCATGCACACACCATAGCCCTCACAGCCCTGCAGTGTTCCGGGATTCTTGTAAGAGTTCTATGAGTGCAACAAAACTTTAACATAAAGATTAAAACCATGTGCCATTTTAATCTCCTTACTATAGACTTCATTTAACTCGTACTCTGGTGTAAAACTTTCATTAAATATTTCAGTCCTACTGATCAGACTTGCACTTAAAATGGTGACCATCTCATTTCACATGAGGAAGTGTGAATTCAAGACTTACCATAAGCCACAGGGGTGAGTTTCATTACTGTATGCAAAGGGCACTTAAGGTAAGGCAACTCCTCTAGGGGGGAGGGGAAAAAAAAAAAAAAAAAAGTTTAATTCACCACAAAAATGACTAAAATAAAACCTAGACAAAGTGGTGTTCAGGGCACTGACCTGCAGATTTGTCCAGAAAGTAGGCAAGCAGGCAACGCATGACTGCTTGGTGGCAGATGACCAGTACGTTCTCCTGTCGTTCCAGCTCCATAATAACTGGCTCCAGCCGCTGGACCAGATCCTCATATGACTGTAGTGAAACACTTTCAATGAGATAAAAGCTTACACATATTGACAGCAGGGGACCATGTTGATAGAGATGACAGTCTATATAAATAAAGTACAGTAAAGGGGTCAGCAGCAAAAATTTCATTACATGTAATTCTTGCTGTCAAAAAGTTCACATTGCTCAACAAGTAGTTAAGTCATAGTAACAGATATTGGCCGTGCTGCCAAGACACTAAGTACCACATAAGTGGCAGGCAGATTTGATGAGGTGAAAGGCCACCAACTGCAGTCAAGTGTGATGAAACAGATTGAAAGGTCCAAGGAAAAGCAGGCGATATGAGGACTTTGGACAAGTTCACTATGAGTGCTCAGTCCAGTTTAAAGGGGGGGGGGGTAATTATCCAAGGGACAATGGATTAGCACAACAGAACACGTGGATGCTGCTTCTAATCCTGTAATGCTCAGGAGGGATGGATGGATGAATAAACAGATGTCAGCTTGCTCAATGTATGATTGGCAAACTTCTCAAATTCAATTTGTTACAAGGTCTCAGGCTGTTAACCCTAAGGGCAAAGTAACCAGTTTTTGATTAGATATTCCAAGTGGGTCTAGAGTTCAAGTTATGCTCCCAAGTTCCTCATTGATACCAACCTCCCCCTTTGGATATCGATAGCGATACTTGTCCTGGTCTCGTAAGGCAAATTCCAGTGGGTAGTTCTCCTGGATCTCTTCATATGTCATTTCTTCACATACTCCCTGAAGTGAGAAGACTGTCAAACATGGATAGTTGCAAATGCAGACACATGTCGATGATTCTAATGAAACTGGGTTTCTTTGCTCACCGCATCAATTTCGTTGAGTGCCTTCCACTGCTCATATGGCACACCAAGAGCTTCAGCTGTCTGAATAGTCCTCTTCATCTGACTGGTCCACACCTTCAGCTCATTAATATTCTGATCTTGGATAAACTTACCTAGACACTCTGAAAACTGTTCAAGGAAGAAGGGGGGGGGTTTATGTGACAGATGACACGAGTATTTTGTACTGATGAATAGACAAGGTCATTTCTCAAATACAACACAAAAATTAACTTAAAAGTTTTTATATAATGAGCTTGCATCTGCTTATCTAAACAATTTGGAGATTCTGCCAAGTAGAGCAACGGCTAACAAGTAGGAGACTTAACCTGCACAGATTACTGACAAATTTACCTCTTTGCCTCGTACTGAAAGTCCAGAGTCACCCCCAATACGGCCCTTGATGTTGAGCTCGCTCTCGCCATGTCGGCACAAATAGATGGAGCGAGGTGTGATGTGGATGTTCATGAGGTAGTAGACAATGCGGCTCTGAATGTGGTCTTGGACGCGGTTCACCAGGTATCGGCGACCAACATCCATGATTTTGATGAATGACAGGTTCCTGTAGGGACATGAAGGGTAGCAATGATCCACATAAGTCCCAGTAAAACTAATGGAGATTCTGATGGTCCAACCCTGCAATATGGGCATACAAAGCCAACTACACAAGACAAAAACAAATTAGATGCTGCTTTCTGAGCATAAAGTCCAGCTCAGCAACAGTCATGTACTCACCCATCAAGAACCTCATCCAATGGCTCATACGAGTTCTCATAACACTTAATCCTCTTCATGAAATCCTCTACAGCTTTGTCTGTGTCACAATGGATGTAGTCTGGACTGCTGAGCTTGACTTGCTATGAAAGAAGGTGGCAGAGCTGTGAAAGGGAAAGCCTAGGAATATTTGTCTTTAATAATTTTATTTATTTGAATGTAAAAAGTAACCTTATTACATGCATTAGGGAAGCCCAAAATGCTTCAAAAACATTTCAAGCTTATAGTGCACCATAGTTTCACATATACAGACATGACCCTTCAATAATATTCCAGTACAATTAACTTGAGCCAACAGTAAACTAGTCAGCAGAACAGGATCACCAGTTTTTTTTAGTGTGACAATGTTATGCAAAAGTAGCTCAAGATGACAATTTTAACAGCCTACAGGATACAGAGGAAGATAGACAGGTAAATGAACAATGTGTCCTCAAGTAGGGACATTCTAATATGAACCAACCCCAACTGCCAAAACTGTTCTGACATAACTTGTTAAAAAAATGTAAAAATCACCTTGACATTACAACTATACATTTTTACTTTGTTCACTGTTGTTTTTAGAGGTCAACTCTATAATGACTAGTCAGCACATTTCCAGCAAATGTTAAGCTTTTAGGTTGCACAAAAGCACATCTAATCTGAAAAGCACAAATAGCAAAGGAGAAAAAAAATTATTTACTTACCACTATATTCTCTGCAATGACAGCAGGGTCTTCACAAACAGATTCCACAAAGAAAACCTAAAACAAAGACAGAAAGGTCAGTTACACTAATAAATATTGTATCAAGACAAACCGCACATAGACACAAGCGTCATAGCAGGATCTAAACCAAAAATTCCCAAAGTTCCCTGCTTTTACCTTGTAGCCATTCTGGTGGGCAAAATTCATTATAGTCCCTCTTCTTTCCCTTGTTGTGTTGGTGGCATCAAAAACCTACATAAAAATAAAAATAAATAAATAAATAATAGAAAAACAACTGAAAACAGTCATTACCATTACAAAACCAGCTTGCCTGGTGTAACAGCCCAGGGTCGAGCCAGTTACTTACTAAGAACCAATTAGGTACTTCAAATAGAAGGGTAAAAAATTATTCAACTCATTCTGCTGTGTTCTATAATGTGCTTAACTCAAGCAGCCATTTATAGGGTAGATAAACAGTTAGTTGCCACTTCCCAAACAAGCAATTAAAAATTTAGATGTTAAGCTTCCCATTACCATTTGGTTTTCATCACAGTTGATGAAATAAGTAGAGGAATAGTTGTAAGATGAGCAACACACCCAGTCCTCATAACAGGATCACATACAAGGCAAAACACACTACAACACCTCATGAAAATGTACACTCCTTTTGCACATTAAAACCTTACTCTACACAATGGAACTTTTTGCCTGTTATGCACTCACTTTATTTGCAAAACTGGCATTTTATTTTTTACAATGGTTTGTATCAGACAATTAGGCACAGATACACATAGTTGGGGTCTCAAACACAAAAGGCTTTTTGTCTGTCACTGGTGTCAATTTGGCTACATGCAGTGTATTAACCTCTAAACTACCCTGGAAACAATGGCTGCCTGTGTCCAAGTAGCTTTCAAATGGTGGTGACTGGATTGCTGTTAATATAGGCAATGGATTGAGAGATTAGAGATTACAGTTCATTAAAAAATAAATAAATAATTTAAAAAAACTGGTACTATATGTACATCCTATCATACTGAATTTCAACCAATCACGACCATGAATTAAATATAAAACAGAAGTACCAGATTCTGCATTATCAGTTTAGTTGATTTTTCTCCAAAAGGGACAATATCAAGGTTTCCATTTGTATAGCAAGGCAATTTTATCAGTTTGCTTAATGAAAGTACCTTGTTCTAACACTACTACAGCATTAGGAGGGACTTTTAACTGCAAGCTGATGCTCTAGCCATCCTGAACAAGCCATTAACTGAATAACTGAAAGAATATTAGCATGTATTCCTTACACTGCTGTAAATAAAGGGATTAGCTTATGATCACAGGAACAAACATTTGTTAGAGACTCTACACAGTGTCTGTGAAAGCTATATGCCTGCGTATGCTGCAGAGCGAACGACATCTACAATGAACTTTTTTTTTTTTTTTTTTTTTTTAAATCAATGAGCTGCAAGCCAGTTTATGAAAATGTCTGCCTTGAAGGTATTTCTAGTCTTGCCCCTTGTTTCATAGCTAGACTTAAAAGTGGTTAATTCATTTATGAAGCCATAGATTTCTACATAATTACCACAAGTACCGTGTTTTGATATGATAAAGGTAATCTTTATTTTGCTCCAACAAATATTGGCAATTTAACACCGTGAGTGGGAGTTTGCCTAAGTTAGTAATTTCAGGGTAAGAACTGAAACGGGAGTTCTATCCCAAATCAACAGCAAGTTTATTGAACTATTCAATTTAGCAAATAAGTTTAACTCACCGCAACCTGCCCCCCTTCTTCTTGAAGGTATTGCTGGACGTCCTTAAGCGCTGCTAATGCACACTGCCTGCAATTTCCATGGGTAAAAAAAAACATCACCAACAATGACAATTTAATAGCCCCCCCCAAAAAGACTAGTACCAGAGCCAATATTACAGAACATTTTTAAAACTATCAAGTAGCTACAGTGGATCCAAAAAGTCTACACGCCCACATAAACCGGAATAAAATTTCCAAATCAAGATGTACTAAGTTCATACTCTTACACAAAAAGAATGCTGTATTACAAACAAAAGGTCTTTTCAGAAAAGTATTAGTTAAGGGGTGTGCAAATTTTTGCAACCAGATTGTTTTACTTATCCCCCACCACCTAATTTTTGCAGGACAAACGCAGAATAAACGAACCATAAGGTTTTTAATCATTTGTGCCGTTTGTAGGGGGTCCAGCTTCACACAGCCCGCACCCCCCCAAAAAAGTTTCCATTTGTTTTTCCACTTTATTTTTGATTGTTGCAACATTTAAGGTTACAAAAGATCTAATCTGACTTATATTTGTTTTATTTTTACAGCACAAAAATCTACAACTTTAACAGGGATATGTAGACTTTTTAGATCTACTGTACTTAATACAAATTTGTTTTTTAATTGGTCATTTCATTGTCAACTTTAGACACCTCAGGCATGGTACAAGCCATCTTACCTCCTGATCTTTAGGCCTTCCTCATTGTCTGGACGGAAAAACTCAAAGGACTTGTAGGTCTTAACACACTCTCTTCTGTACTGTCCCACATTGAACTCTGGAGAGACACCAGCAAAAAGGTTTTACACAACATACAAGGTCAAGGAAGATGCTTCAAATGCATGTCCTACAGTGGCCCCAAATTCTCTTACAGCTACTATGGTTTATGTGTGTGCAGGCATACTCTTGTCATCAGTAACAGCCGATAGATACCACCTTTGGTGGGTACCCCAATCCAGTTGAGGTAGCGAGTCAGCTTTTTGGAGATGTAGGTTTTCCCTCTGGCTGGGAGGCCCACCGTAACAATGAGGGTGGGGCAGTTGGTCATACATACTGTGGGGAGAGAAAAATGCTGTCAGTACTTAAAGTATTTAGCTGTTACCTAAAATCAAGACTGCTTTATGATGGAAGTAGTTGGTTCAGAACACCCAAGGAATGAAACCTGATGGAAAAAATATTTCCAGGAAAGAATTCGCAGAATGTGAAAATAGGACTGGGTCCTTCTGGGCAGTAGAAGGCTTGTGTCATAGGCTGTCAGAATCCCACATTTTAATATCCAGATTATCTTTTTTTTTTTAATGGATCATCAACATCAGAAGGTAAACATTGATTGACATGTTAGTTTTAACATGTACGCGTCACAAACCTTCATCTACCATGGTTCAGAGTACAACCAGGTGTAGCGATCTGATAACAACACTAAGGGAGCCAGAACCATGCCTAGGATGACCTGAGTTTCATGGCACAGCGGTCACAATAGAGACCTTGCACAAATACAGTAGTGCTGCTAATCAGAAGACCTTGCAACCCCACCCCACCCCCACACACATGGTTAAGCAATGAGGAACACAGCATGAGCCTGCCAAGAAGCACTCGCAGTCTTAGTGCAAGACTCTAGAACAGGGGGTATTACTCAACAAAGGTGATAAGGCTACCCGCCTTACATTTGGGAGAAAAGTGCCAGGACAAAGGCACATCAGGCAAAGAGCAGCATAGACAGGGTGGAAGGGAATGATGAGCAAGAACAAAGTAGATCAAGACTGGCAGATGACATGAATGGTGCAATTGTTTCTACAGGAATTGCTAACATATCAGGGAGCAACCGAAGCAGACCAGGCCTGCTGACCAGCACTTTTGGAGCACATCTCCTAGCCCTTCTTTTGCTCATTAGCTGGTTGTCTGCCTCCTTAAAATGGAAGAGCCATGCTTTCCTACCTGTAAGAAGGCAAAAACTAACTACACAAATGACTCAAGTAAGATGTCATAAACTTGAGTTCTGGGCAAGCAAATCTAAAATGTAAATTTAGCCCAATGACATTTAGTTGGCTCTTGATGATCTTTTGCTCAGCTGCTTCTGAATTCACCTGCATTCAAAGAATTAGAACGCATGTACAATACTAGAGGTTTGCTCAAGGACAACAGAAAAAATACCTTACAAGAGGAAGGATGCAGTTTCACAAGAGTCCACAGACATTGGCTCCCTGAGCAAGATAAGCAGGAAAGCAGTACCTCACAACCCACAAAGTACCAAATTTAAGGGTAAGCTGAACAAGGTTTGCCTAGTTTACGCAGGGAAAGCTTCAAAGAACCAGTAGGTTGAAATCCTCATTTATTCCACATAGCAAACAAAAGACTCAGCAGGCCTTTGAATATCTATTGTCAATGTGTGAAAAGGCAACTGGTCAAAATTCCTGAGTCAGTGACAGAGCAGTAGATGCCATGTCACACCGCAGTCCATGACCAGAAAGCAGATACTGCTAAACATTACCATGTTGCATTATGGAGATATTCTGCACTTGGTGTAGTTAAAGGCATGCTTTTCTAAAGAAACCTTCATGCAAAACACACCTTCTAGTAGCTCTCTGATCCAATCTGCATTTAAGAAACATTAATGACGAAAAAAGGACACCAAGTTAGTGATAATGGTCTGTGTTTTAAATGTCAGCCCATCTGCTCTTACCATCAATAGGAAGGAACTGCCCTTTAGCTAAAAGGGGAACTTACTGGTCTGAACCTAAAACTGCTTGCATCACACTGTAGACAGATGACAACAAACTAGACATTTGCTGTAAACAGCTAGATCAGTAATGCACTAAGATGTGAAGTCAAATATGTATTGAATAAGATTATTTTTCCCCCTTTCCTTGACTCTGTACACATTTTTCCTAAATATGCATTCAGTGAGTAGTTTCTGTATCACTTTTATAATGATATATAGAAGGCCCAGAAAACAAAATTCGGTCCTTTCTTGGTTGGGAGTTTTTTTTCCCCTCTCTCCTCAGTTGCCAGTGGGCTTACTTCATTGCTTCTCTAGCAACTACATTTCCTCTTATTAAATGAACAAATAATCTTTGTATAAAATAAGTTGAACATAATAAAGAGCTACCCCAATTCAAACAGACATGTTATCAACTGCTTGAAACGTGACACTTTTTTCTCAAGTCTGGGAGTCATAAACACCAGCTCCACAACTTATGAACACATTTGGCACCACAAGTCTGCATACAACTTGTTTTTTTTTTTTTTGTAATGAGTCACCAGCAGTAGAAAGTCAATACATTCCTTAATTTTGCAGGTTGGATAAATCCACATTTGATAATAAATCCCCTCAGAATATACCATTTCAACCTTGTCTTATGTTTGAGATGCATGAAACACATTTTCAAACAACTGAAAAGCAGTCTGAATATAAACTATTTTAGCAGAACCAACATTTCATAGTCAGTGTTCACCATCTTGACATCGGCAGCTTTCTTCACCTGCACTTTGGTCATAAATGTACACATTTTGTTAGAGGTGCAGTCAGACTCATGTACACCAGGCAGGAGTTGTAAACACTGTGGAACGTCAATTGCATTAAAGTGTCACACTCGTTCCGTTTGGCTACATGGCTACATTTTAGTGACATCTACTGGCTCAGCGGGTGTCATTTTGCGTTCGCTGTCCCTTCAATTTTACAATAGATAATAGAGAAGTACATGCAGTTTGGGGGGATTCGCATCTCTATACGTACGTAACTCGATGTTTCCCCAACCAGAGACCATGTGTACATATGAGGGGGTAGACACAAAAGTAAGTCCGAAGCGTGCGGGTGTTTAACGTTAACACGCAAATCCCACGCAGAACAGAACATTTCTACACATTACGTGAGAAGAGCTCCATCCATCTCGTTCGGCTTCCACGTGCGGGTGGGACACTGCATCGTGACTCACCTCTCCTCTGAGAAATGCGTCTGTCTGGAAGACCGTTCTTGCATGGCATCCAGATCTTTTTCAACGGGTTCTGCGTGAGCTCACGGGGCGACGAGGCCATCGTGATGTTTTCATATGCGATACAGTATCATGGTACCTTTTTTCTTAAAAAAATAAATAAATAAAAAAAAAGGAAATAAAGAAAATGTACAAGAGCAGGCGATGCTCTCTACACTGCGTGGATCTACCGGCTGTGTGACTGTGCGAGATCTAATGTGGATGTCATCTGGGCTGAGGAGCCTCTTAAGAACACCCCTACCGTAAAAACGTAAGGAGAGGCGCACGTACATCGCCGCGTGCCTGAACAGTAATTCAGAATTATTACAATACAGCCTTAACCAAAGAAGTGTCGCGTTGGATTATCATTGCGCAATATTCATACTGGCTCTGAATATTCGCCCGCTTTTCTTTCTAATGTTTGAAGAATTTTACACCGATTGGTAACTCCATTGCATTTAAATTTCATTAGGAGCATTCTTTCTTGCATATTAACAACCGAAATGAAACTTAAAATGAATGTGAACAACAGTTCTCAAACATGGAATGAAATGTTTCATTTTCTGAAAAATAAATAAATAAATAAATAAATAAATAAATAAATAAGGCTTTAGATCTTTAAGTCTGGCTTAAGCTTGTATACAAGTTTATTTCACGGGGAATAAAAAGTTTTATGGAAAGTTCCGGTTTGGAAGACAGCGTTTGCGACGCCTAACGTCTCTACCGTAAAACCCATGTAGTGGACCCTTCAAAATTCAAGTGAAACGCACCAGCTAAACAGAAACCCGGGATTTTGTCAAAAACAAGCGGTCCCGCGCTGTTCACATGCGACACACATGGCTCGAGAATGTTTATTCGATTCTAGCCAATCAGCGAAGAGACGGTAATAAACACTGACCAATGGAGTCACAGTAAAACAACGCCGGGAATGCGTGTTTAGCGCTCAGTTTCAGCTGAGAAACAGCGTTCGTCGACTGTGCGCCGTCTCACATAAACTTGTACAGCAGCGCCGCACTGCATGAAAGTACGGACGCAGACACACTATACAAGCGTTTTGTGCACTTTAACTTAAAATTAAAAAGCGATTTTAACATTTGAAATATTAACAGGACTTTTTACGTGTCCATATGACCACAGTCAAACTTACAAAACATGCTGCGACGGATACAAGCGGACCTTGTATAATCATAACTCAGTGTCGTACTATAACCTAAAAATGACTTCCCCCCCAATTCAGAAGTCATTGTTTTAAACTGGAAATATAAAACTGCAAAGAGCAAGGAGGTTACGCTGCAAAATGAACACAGTAGTGCAGTTTACGCAGGGCATCTGGTTTGTTCATAAATCTAGTGGTAGTATTTTAAAACTCATATCCACACATTTTAAGGTCAGTGACAGGTCACTGACGACGACTGTGGGTCAACATCTTTTCGGATTAGTCTTTACAGTAACGACGGTTCAATATAAAAAAAAAAGCTTTGTCGCCACCCTGTGCTGAGACGAGTTTAACTCGGATCAAACTCGTCCAAACCTGAATTCGAAGTGCTTGATAGTGCTAACCGAAATTTTCCTGACTGCATACAAATGTCGCCGTTTGTTTCCAAGAGACCACTCTACAACTGAACTCCATGTAAATATAAACATTTATATAAACCTTTAATTTACAGAAACGGGATACTAATTTCACTAGAAGGTTTAATGGTGACAAACGCATGTTATAGCATCATTGTTAAGGCCTTGAAAAGCGCTGGTAAGACTTATTTTTCTTAAATCGTTCTGTTTTTCTGCTTTAAATGCAGAGGAAGTTGTTAGACGACTGTACAGTAATGACGTCATGAGTGATACGGCGTGGGTGTAGCGTAAAACACGGCACAGTGCTAGCAGAGACAACATCGCCACCGTGTGTTGGAGTTCGAAATTAAATGGGGAAAAATAGACTCCCTGTGAAAGGGTGCAAAATAAGATTGTCGCATTTCTTAAAGTAAAGATGGTTTTACCAACTGAGCAAACTTTATGAAATCAAAAAAAAAAAAAAAAAAAATCAAGCCATGTAGACAACCAGTCTCCCTCTGCATAAGTGTTACCCATCATTGGTGCTGGAACTTGTACAACCACGAGGCTAATAAGGATGCAACAGAATGGGCCTTTGGTCTAGATGAGTGACATGCAAACAGGAAGGATGATCACAGTTCAAATAAGCATTAAGGGGACCCCAAGCAACCATATTGCATGTCTTACATACATTAATGCCCTATAGTACTCAATAGCACTCCTTTGAGCAGTAGTGGTCAACAGACTAATAAATAGTTGTAATTTTCATATGGTCTTCTGACAACTCACAGACACCTAGGGACTGAGTGATAACATGTTTCTGAGACAGGCTTGGGAGTTCTGGTTCTTCTGGGGAAGAAGGCTTGATTTCTCAATTTCCTGCTGCATGACTACATTAGAAAAGGACAGAATATTAAAGACTTTAGCAGAAACAACTGCAATTTGTCACCATTGTTTGTACCTGGTTTACCATTGTTTCCATTAGTCAAACTGCAGTGGTCTGCCTGAGAACACCTTTACTCAGTCAAAAAAAAAAAAAAAAGTTACCACACTTTACTTTTTAAACATTGCAAAGTTCTCTTGTAATGAAAATGCTCAAACAACTATGACTGGAATGTTGGCTCATTTGGTCACAGAAGAATTTACTTATTGCTATTAACCTACATTTTTAGCCAAAGGAAACATCTGCAAGTTCCCAAATTATGCCAAAACATTTTCCAAAGGCCCAACATTCACAGAAGTACTAAAATGACAGCATGCACATTTTTTTGCATGGCAAAGAACAGTGTCCTACATAGATTAGTGGCAAATACTTTCAGCAGATACAGTAGATGGAAAAAGTCAGAAAAAAAATCCAGCAGGGACTGGGCAAGCATTTAAACTCATATTTCAATGGATAAAGAAAGACTTAAGGGCTGAACTAGTATCGTTGTTCAATCTCTGCAATATGCAAGACGGAAATCAAGTTGTCCTTGGAGAAGAACGATGTATTACATAAAAATGCATTTAAACCAATGTGTCTAACACACTGTATGAGTCAGAGCAGTCAGCCATGAGGCAGAATGACTTATTTGGGCCTTGCTAAAACCACAAGGTTCTGAGTCAACCACAGTACAACAGAACTGTGGCCCTCTTAATGAGACATTGAGCATGAACTTTCACACAGATACCACATGGTGAGCCTGTATTAATGAAAGGAGAAAGTCAAGACAAACATTCTTCCACGGAGGTTGGAAGATGATGACGAAACCAGCTGAAGTCCAGTCAGATCAGGAGCTATAGCAATTTAACATTTGTTTTTTTATTAGTCATCCTAAACTTTTGAAAAACCATCTCACATTATATCTATAAAACAACCACAACAACAACTTGGCTTTAAGAAGCCAAGCAAAATATTTTCTACAACCAACTTGGCTACTTAAAACACTGTCACATACATAAAACTTCCTGCATTAAGTATTACTTACAATAATATACAGCATATTCAGAGGTGGCTCACAGACTACAGGATGATCGCATTTGAGACAACAGCCAGATCACCACTATACTGAGTACATTTAAGCATAGTGAGCTTGGTGACTCTGTTTCATTCATCTAAAACAACAACAACAACAACAACCACCAAGTTTTCCAAGCCATTTTTAACCCAAAAACCTACCACAGAGGTGAGAAAATTGGAATCCCATCATGCAGCTAGGTGTGCAAGCAAACCACTGTACCTGAACACCTGCCAGTCCTAAAGGAAATAAATCCTTCTGCCACGTTTGCAGGTAGAAGATTCAGGGATGAAATTACCAAAACGTCACAGGCACCTGCAGCCTGGCTAAAGTGTTTACTCATCCAGGTGAAGAGCCACCAAGGAATCCCCTGTCTATTGTCTTAACATCAGGCAGTAACACAGATTTCCAGGTCACCATGGACAGTTTGGGAGGAGGGAGACTGAAGCCCAGCACCCGCTGGTCCATTAGTACAAACACTGCTTCCAGTGCATCAATTAACACTGGGTTTAAGGCTGGTACCTTGCAATACGAATGGGTTTGGTTCGAATGCAAACTCCTGCTGTTGCACCCTTGATCAAGGTAAATACACCTGAACTGATACAAGAATACCTGCTCTATAAATGTAGATATTTCTCACTGTAAGTCACCTTGGGCAAATGAGGCACATGAGGTTCACAACAGCCTGCAGCCCATAAACACCTTCAACATGCACACAGCCTGGGCTCGTTGTAAAAACGAAGGAAAGACCAGTTTTGTGCTACGGAGAAACGAGAAGCGTTAAGCGGAAGAGAAAGTTACCGCCACACAGCTGGAACTGGAAGCAACTGCATAACGCGTGTTTGTTTGTTTGTAAACACAGGAGCGGAGGTTTGGCGTCCTGGTGCCGCCGCGTTAGCCGGTTAGCACCGGCGGCACGAGCCGCGGAGCCTTCGAGAACCGCCGCGAAATCGGGCCGCCTGGTCGCGCCGCGCGCTTCCCATTCATTTCGCCATCACGTCGCGTCGCGTCGCGTGGCGCCTACGTGACCGAGCGCCGTACGCCTCGCGCATCTCCCTGCAGGAGGCGAAACCGCCCAGAAAGAGCCATAAACAAAGCCCCCTCCGGAGGCGAACGTCACTCGACAATGGAGGAAACCCACTCCTACCCGTCCTGCTGTGGTTCTGGGCGCCGCTGGGGCGAGCGGATCCCCTCATCGTCCGAGTTTGCTGGGAAAACGCAGAGGGGGTCGGTGCCGGAGCGCGAGCTCTGCTCCGCGTTCGCCGCGAATCTGACAGTGACGCTCGCGCATTGGTGAGCGAGCGAGCGAGCGGGCGCGCGCGTGGAAAAAAAAAAAAAGTCAGAGCCGCGGCGGCGCGCGCGACGTCTTGCGCCGCTCCTACGGGAGCGCCTTTAAGCAGTGCGCGCACAATTGGGCTCCAGTCAGGTCCTCCTTAACGCGGCTAAAGATCATTTGTCAATGAGTCAGTGCGCCCACACCAAAAATATATATATTTTTACATTTATAATTATATTTTTACATTAAATTATATATTACACGAACACCCCTGAGTGCACGACCGACGACACTCGCTGGCAGGCTGACCGGGTCTTTCCACTGCTCTGTTACGGATTCAGTCGTTGTGCACATAAAATTCATATTTGCACTGATGTGAATAAAGTGAGATTTCCACGTCAAGTTCATATAAAAAAGGCCCATTGCACAATCTTCTTCTTCTTCTTTCGGCCGCTCCCGTTAGGGGTCGCCACAGCGGATCAATTGTTTCCACTTCTTCCTGTCCTCTGCATCTTTCTCCGTCACACCCACCACTTGCATGTCCTCCTTCACCACATCCATAAATCTCCTCTTAGGCCTTCCTCTCTTCCTCTTGCCTGGCAGCTCCATCCCTAGCATCCTTCTCCCGATATATCCAGAATCTCTCCTCTGCACATGTCCAAACCAACGCAATCTCGCCTCTCTGACTTTGTCTCCAAACCGTCTAACCTGTGCTGACCCTCTAATATACTCATTCCTAATCCTGTCTATCCTCATCACACCCAATGCAAATCTTAACATCTTTAACTCTGCCACCTCTAGCTCTGCCTCCTGTCTTTTGGTCAGTGCCACCGTCTCCAACCCATAAAGCATAGCTGGTCTCACTACCATCTTATAGACCTTCCCTTTCACTCTTGCTGGTACCCTTCTGTCACAGATCACTCCTGACAATCTTCTCCACCCACTCCATCCTGCCTGCACTCTCTTCTTCACCTCTCTTCCACACTCCCCGTTACTCTGAACTGTTTATCCCAAGTATTTAAATTCATTTACCTTCGCCAACTCTATTCCCTACATCCTCACCATTCCTCTGTCCTCCCTCTCATTTATGCACATGTATTCTGTCTTAGTCCTACTGACCTTCATTCCTCTTCTCTCTAGAGCATATCTCCACCTCTCCAGGGTCTCCTCAACCTGCTCCCTACTCTCACTACAGATCGCAATGTCATCCACAAACATCATAGTCCACAGTGACTCCTGTCTGATCTCATCTGTCAACCTGTCCATTACCATTGCAAACAAGAAAGGACTCAAAGCTGATCCTTGATGTAATCCTACCCCCACCTTGAAAGCATCCGTCACTCCTACCACAGACCTCACCACTGTCACACTGTCCTTGTACATATCCTGTACCACTCTTACATACTTTTCTGGCACACCCGACTTCCTCATACAATACCAGAGCTCCTCTCTAGGTACCCTGTCATATGCTTTCTCTAAGTCCACAAAGACACAATGCAACTCCTCGGTACTTCTCCATCAGCACCCTCAGAGCAAACATCGCATCTGTAGTACTCCTTCTCGGCATGAAGCCATACTGCTGCTCACTAATCGTCACCTCCCTTCTTAACCTAGCTTCCACTACTCTTTCCCATAACTTCATGCTGTGGCTGATCAGTTTTATCCCTCTGTAATTACTACAGCTCTGCACATCACCCTTATTCTTAAAAATTGGTACCAGTACACTTATTCTCCACTCCTCAGGCATCGTCTCACTTTCCAAGATTCCATTACACAATCTGTTTAAAAACTCCACTGCCATCTCAAAGTACTGTTTCCATCTGCTCAACACACTCTCCTCGCTTGTGAGTATGTTTCCATCGCTATCCTTTATCACCCTAACCTGCTGCACATCTTTCCCAGCTCGGTCCCTCTGCCTAGCTAATCGGTACAGGTCCTTTTCTCCCTCCTTAGTGTCCAACCTCTTATACAATTCACCATATGCCTTTTCTTTAGCCTTTGCCACCTCTCTCTTCGCCCTACGCCTCATCTCCTTGTACTCCTGTCTACATTCTTCATCTCTCTGTCTATCCTACTTCTTCCTCGCCAGCCTCTTCCTCTGTATACTCTCCTGTACTTCCTCATTCCACCACCAGGTTTCCTTGTCCTCCTTCCTCTGTCCAGATGTCACACCAAGCACCTTTCTAGCTGTCTCCCTTACCGCTTCTGCTGTAGATGCCCAGCTCACTGGTAACTTTTCACTGCCTCCCAAAGCCTGTCTTAATTCCTCCCTGAACTCCACCTTATAGTTTTCCTTTTTCAACTTCCACTATTTGATCCTTGGTTCTGCCCTCACTCTCTTTTTGATCTCCAATGTCATCCTACAAACCACCATCCTATGCTGCCTAACTACGCTTTCCCTTGCTACCACTTTGCAGTCTACAGTCTCCTTCAGTCTGGCCCTCCTGCATAAGACATAATCCACCTGTGTGCATCTTCCTCCACTCTTGTACGTCACCCTGTGTTCCTCCCTCTTCTTAAAATACGTGTTTACCACAGCCATGTCCATCCTTTTTGCAAAATCCACAACCATCTGACCTTCTGCGTTCCTCTCCTTGACACCATACCTACCCATCACCTCCTCATATCCTCTGTTCCCTTCACCAACATGCCCATTGAAATCCGCTCCAATCACCACTCTCTCTCCCTCAGGTACACTCTTCACCACTTCATCCATATCACTCCAGAATTCTTCTTTCTCATCCATCTCACACCCAACTTACGGGGCATATGCACTAACTACATTCATCATCACACCATAAATTTCCAGTTTCATAACCATCACTCTGTCAGACACTCTCTTTACCTCCAAGACACTCTTGACATACTGTTGCTTCAGGATAACCCCTACCCCGTTTCTCCTCCCATCCACACCATGGTCAAACAGTTTAAACCCCCCTCCGATGCACCTAGCCTTACTCCCCTTCCATTTGGCCTCTTACACACACAATATATCAACCTTCCTTCTTTCCATCATATCAGCAAGCTCTCTCCCTTTACCAGTCATACTACCAACATTCAAAGCTCCTATCCTCACGTCCACTCTCTTAACCTTCCTCCTCTTCTCCTTCCTCCAGACATGCCTTCCTCCTCTTTTCCTTCGGCCCATTGCACAATAAGTTGTTAAAATACCTACAAGTAAAATAAGAAAAAACGTTACTGTAACATACTGTAAATTAGTGTGGTATTTTTTCAACACGACACCTTACTGACACGAATATTCAACCTTAAATTTCCCCTTTAAAACTCCAGTTATTTCTAATTTTATTACTATTGCACGGTTATGGTTTAGAAGGAGTTGAGAACCTGGGATAATGTGTTAACAGTTACATTTGCCCACCGTGATCATATGGCAGCTTTTCTTTAAATTGCAGTTTATATTCTTTTAATAGCACAGTCTTTCTAAAAACAGCAACTAGACACAGCCTAAACTTAACCTAAACAGAATGATGTATCTGTCATCATTATGCACTTTTTCCTGGTCAGGATCATGGCAGTTCGGAGCCTATCCAAAAATCACTGGGTACTAAACTATGAAAGCACACACTGGAGAGGAAATTACATTTTGTCCTTACACACGCGCGCACACACACACACACACACACACACACACACACACACACACACACACACACACACACACAATTTACAATAACCAATTAACCTGAAACACACATCTTTGAACTGTGGGAGGAAACAAGAACATCCAGAACAAACACACTTAAACACAGCAAGAAAATCCCAACCCCACACAGACTGAGCCAGGTTCAAGCTCACCCAGGTGCTGTAGGGCAGCAATGCAACTTGCTTTCACCTGCCTCCCCTGAATTATGGAATGCTTATCTAATTCTGCCAAACCCACTGTGGAAAGGCCCTGATTCAAAATCACACATCTCCAGTTATGATGATATGTCCACACTGTAAATTATAATGTATTCATTGTATAATCATGCTGTATAAACACAGTACATACTTACCATCAGTAACCTCTTGACCAAAGATTCCAGTGGTCTGGAATGTATCCCGGAAATACAAGATGCTAGGCTCACCGGCTATCTACCATTTCTGTATCACAGCCGTACAGTATATACAAGTGTAGCTCAGACAGTCAATGAACCTGAACTGCAAAACTTTCATATCTATTCATACAATTTCATACGGTTTCTTTACCATTTTGCCTATTTATTTATTTATTTATTTATTTACTTATTTACTTACTTATTTATCTATTTGCTGCTTGTTTCTGTTTCTGTTTCTATTCTTCTTAGTGTTTGGATGTGTGTTTGCTTTATTTTCCATTATAGATTTTTTGCACAGTCATCCTGGTTCAGATCGGAGCACATTTCAACACATGGTACACAACCATGTACTTGACAAATAAACTCTTTTGACTCTTTGACTCTTTTGTTGACAATTTTGACTTTATCCAAATTTTAGGGCAATAAAAGTGCAGAAACACAAACATTTTTATTGCTCTTTTTTATTTAGCTGGACACTTTATCTACAGTATAACAGCCTACAATGTTAAATATACCATACTAAGGTACTTAAAATAATGTGCTTATTTATATACCTGGGCAATTTTTACTGTATCAGTTTAGGGTACTACAACAGGAGAAGAACTGAAACGTGCATCCTTCAACTGGAAGTCTATAGGCCTAAACACCACACTATCTGTTACTCCCATTGCACAGATTTCATAGCATGTTAAGTGTAACAAAAACATATATTTTATTTCTCAAACTGAACCTGAAAAGCATTTAAGAGGGTAGTAGCTTTGTAGCTGTGGGTAATGTAGGTGCAGGTATGGATGGAGGTGAGGGTATGTTGTCCATGGAGAAGGGAGTTAGGTTTTCAGCTGGGCTGCTGCAAGGCCCCTTGGAAAAATCCTGGATGCTCACACTGCATGTCAGCCTTCCCATGGTGGCTTTGTTATCCTGCCCCACCAACAAGGGCAATGGGGGGGGTGGTCCCTTTTTTTTGGCCCATGCTGTAGGGGAGCTTTTGTACCTGGGCAGGGTCTGCAGAAAAGCTGCTGTCAAATAGAATAAACCAACATGAGGCTAAGAAAGAACAGATCATTGTCAGTAATTACTTGTCCTGTGCTGGTTGTTGCAATCTGCAGCCTGTTTCAGAAGCACCTGGTATGAAACAGGGTACGGCCTACACACAATGTAAATCGCAGTCATTTTCACACACATTCAAACACACAGTAAGGGCAATTTAGAGTCACTAGTTTACCTGAAAAACATCTTTGGACTGTGAGAAGAAAGTGGAGCACCCATAGGAAAGCCACTTGAACATGGAGAGGATATGCAAAACCAACACAGGCTAAGTCAAACTTGAACCCTTGTCTAAACTACATGCCTAGGAGATTTGAGGTACCAGCACTACCTGCTATGCCACTGTACCACCCCACACATCATTTTGTCAATGTTAAATCAGAACAAAAGTAGTGTAAAGACCATAGTCATGCCTAAGCAGAGCGAGAGATAGACAGGGAGATATAGGATATAGACAAGTGAATGAAGAAATCACAAATTTCCAGGCACATCAAGAATTTGAATGTGTGGAGGGCTGAGGGCATGTAACATACCTGTTTTCTGTGTGTCCTTTCTATTGGCCTCCATCCCTACCTGTTGCTCAAACAGTACAAATATGTAATTATAAACACATGCATTGAACAATGATACTTTAACAATCTATGCATGAATGATTAATAAATCAAAAATGGTAGAGATGATGTCACGCATTACAGTAGTCATCATCTTCATAACATCACCTGGCCTATAGCTTTTTAGAACATGAAATGCAATGGTTAGTTATGATTTTTCTTTTATAGCAGCAAAAATGTATAAATGCAGAAACTGTGTAACAAAAAAATTTGCATAGCCAAAATCTATAGCACAAATGTACAATTGCTTTCTATCATAAATACTGCTCACCTGTGCATCCTGTTCCCCGCTTGTGGAAGGCCTATAAACGACATACTGAGAGTTAATAAAATACAGGGAAACACACTATTTATGGCTTAAAAATTATAATGAAAACAGCCTTGATGTAATTTCTAACAATCTTTTATCTAACACAAACATAAAATAAGGTGTCCTGTTGACCACAGAAGATTGCCATAAAACAATCACTATTTCAACTGCTGTTTGATTCAAGTTAAATAAATATTGTTGAAATGGACTGTGCTGGTTATATTCAGAACCTTATGTACTTCTTATTTTGCTTTAAGTACAAACTAATTCAGGTTCCTCATTGTTTGTTCATGAGTAAACTGAAAATAAATCATCTAGTGTGCAAACAATCAGCACCCAACAGTTTTAGCTGCTATGTATGGGATGCAGCTAAAGCTAATTTACAGGGTTTCATCATATCCTTTATTTCCCATTCAAACCAGCTACAAGAGGAAGAACATAAAAATTTAAATTAGAGGTGAAGCACCTAGACCATAAAACATAAACATTCAGGAGATCGGAACAACACTATCTAGAGCAAAGGCTAAATGCCACCTGGACTATAAAAATTATATTAAAAAGCTTTTACTCCTTACAAAACAGCATCAATGGAAACTTGGGAACAAGCCCAGCTGTCTCTTATCCTATCAATTTAAGTCATAATAGAATGGGACATAAATTAATGTTGTACAGGCTCTTTCAGGCTTGGCTACGTATGATCTATTCACAGTTAGTAACACTCTTACAGATTATTACATCCCTCTACACAGTTCAAGGTCTGTGCTCTTCCAATGAAATATATTCATATTTATAGCTATTGTCACTGCCTAGTGACTCTGATGAAAGCTGCTCATTTATAAATGCCCTATCCACACCTGAAGAGATCTGGGATTTTGTCTAATCCATGCCTTTGGGAAAAGTGCCAGGGCCAGATGTCTTCCATGTGGAATTCTGGCCCAAATTATGCCCTGTATTAATACCAGTAATTAGCAACATGCTTAAAGAAGGCCACATCACTTATTCTTGGAACGCATCGCTGGTGAGTTTAATTTTAAAGAAATGCAAAAATCCTTTTGACTGCTCCTACCAACTTCTAAATTTATTTCAAGTAGTAAGAGGTTGAGAATTAGGCTCTCCATACTCTCATATCAAAGGAGATAGGAAGGAATTGGTTACAGAATATGAGACTCTATTCCTGGGTGGCACAAATTAGACAAATAAATAATTCTGATGCAGGTCAGACTCTCTATGGGTTGGTATACAGTCAGTTTTGTGTTACTAAAGACTGTATTCATTACAGCTGTTACAGATGGTTTTCCCTGCCCAAACCTCACTGTACATTCAGGAGCAAAACTTTCATTTATCAACTTTTCTCTGGTATGTTTTTATAGGCTGTTCCTAGGGACATTATAGGTGTGTTTTGAATGCAAAGCCTTCCAAGGCACTTGAATACATTTATTCTGAAGATCTGACACAAGCTCACTGAAAGGGGGTTTGCTCAGCCATTCAACATGAAGTTAAATTTTTCCCCAACTCTTTTCTTGTTCAGTTGCAACCCTTTTTTTTTATTAAGTTATGGAGTGCAAGTTGTCTTGCACTGATGTACTTGTCAAGTAAATGTATTTTAATGCTTTAACATATGAAGTTCTCTCTCTATATATTGTATGTCTGTTTTATTTAACTGTTAATTGTTTAATTTTCTCATGCTAAAAAAATAAAATTTAATCTGCATAATAATTCAGAATAATTCTGGAATGTTCTGGGACATACTGAACAGTGCTACATGACCATACCTGTAATATGCTGCAACCATCTGACCCTCAGCCCTTGCTCTGGAAGTGGAGGTGCAAACTTTCTGTGTACTATTTCTGTCTGTATGTTGCTATGACGTAAGGCTACTTATAAATATAATAATAAAAAGAAAATAAACTCTGTTAAACAGCTGTCCTGGAGACACAGTTCTTCTGTGTGTCTGACGAATACCCTGCACACTGCCTATGGGGTCGTACATCCTTCTGACAGGAAGACCCAACTTGCGCATTTTAGACTCACCTGTGCAGATGGGTAATGCACCTCAGTATCTTTTGTGCTCACCTGAAGGTGGCAGGAAAGATAAGAACAGATGGGTTCGACCACTGCTTGTACTGCTTGCTGTAGGAGGAATCCAGGCTCTCTGTCCGCACCATGTGGTGTCTGTTACCTGAGGAGCACAGAGAATTTTCCAAGAGGTCATATCTACATCAATGTGAGCAACACCCAAATACAAGTGTGACCACCTACAGTAATTATTATGCTATTTATGGCATTTGTTATGTATTTTTTGTGTTTCCTAAAGGAAGGTAAAAGTGCAAACGCACCACGTCCTATATCCTTTATTTGTTTGATCTGCATCTGCACTGCAGAGCAAAACTTTGCAGCTTCCTCCTCATCTGCAAAATTCAGGGCAGCCTGGCAATCCTGCAGACATAGGACCACAGGACACAGTACAGAGCACAAAATAACACCCAGAGCTTCTCAGAAAAATCAGACATTTGCATCGACACCCTTTTGCAGAGCAGTAAATACTGTACATAACACATGGTTTTGCTATTCTTTTAATGAGAATTAATTTAAATTCATTTTCTGTATTATGTATCTTTACACTGTTATAGTTAAGACTATATCCAATTTAAATTACATGTATCTTCTGTCAAAGAATGCATGCACATGGGCAACCTGAGCAATACTTGCATTAGATGAATTGGACCTAAAAATGAAAGCAAATCCTCCATCTTGAACTGAGAAGACATGATGGCTCATCCCTGTTATAACTATTAATGCCTTATGAAAACCTAATTCCAGTAAGTGCACTCAAAACTTTAACTGATATTATATACAGTACAGTAATCCCTCGATATCCAAATCTAATTTGTCCCTGAAAATGGGTCGAATACTGAAATTTCCAATACCGAATGCCCGTTTCCCATTATTTTAAATGGGGAAAAAGTGTTCCCAGCCCATCCAAAACACCTACAGTATATAACAATCATATCTTCAGCATAATAAAAGACTCCAAACACCAGTTAACTAATTAGAAAACAATATTTCTGTTTGCATGTTTATAATGCATGGTATAATATGTACAGTACAGGACATTTTGCATGTTAGTGCCGCTCCCAGCTTTCAAATAAATGTTTATTAAAAAATTTAAATGTAATAAACAAAATGCTGATAGTTTAAACAAACCAGACTAATAACTTTTAATAGGTACTTATTGAATAAAATGAAGAAGAAGAGGCTTGTGAGGTTTGCTGTGTGAATCATGCAGCTTAAATCACAATAAATGCAGCGATGCTGCACAAACTTGATCGGACAAAGTGAGTCATGAGAACCTACAGCCCAGATCCTGTGAGGTAGCAGTCCATCACTGTAGTGCCCAAGAATAACACAATAATTTGAAATGACAGTGAAATAAGGAAATAGCAGTAATGTAATAAATTAGGTGAAAGGCTATTAAAACATGCATATAAATGCTGTACATATGTTATTTTGAATACATGGGTCTTGAACCTGCATTTAAGTGTGTCCAGAGCAATTCTGATTTTCTGGACTCGAATTTGAATGATATTTCTTCATGCATGCAAGGTAAGGCAGGAAGTTGGGTTAAGCTTTTGTGAAAATATCATTTATTTTGCCCCATTTCAATTATTGGCAATGAAAAGTTATATAATTCACTTTATGAGCAAATCAACAGGAACTAATTTCACTCTTTATGCTTGTATAGTGCAATGGGTCTTTGAGTAAAGAAAGGAAATATGTTGTGTATATTGATACAGGCCAGGAGTGTGACGTTCTTACATCTGCTGGGAAGGTATGAAAGAAAGGCCGGGGTGCAGAATATGTGAATGTAGTGTACAGCTCCTGTTCCCACAACAGCCTTCCTCTCTGGTAGGAGAGAAGTAAACAGAAAAAGGAAAAATACATTACAGGCACAGCATATTGCAGAGTCTGTAGTAAAATGAACAGAAAGGCAACTGGAAAAAAAATGAGGCTAAATGTAACTGAGGTACACTGACCTTGACATTGTAAAGACGAAGGAAATGGGATCGCATGGACTTGTCCTGGACCAGGCACACAACCCCAGTATTCTTCAGGTTCCAGGTTGTTTCCTGGTGCCATGGCTCTGCATGGGCCTCATATACCTGGACAATAGCTGATGCCAGTGTCTGGAATGAACACATGAACACAAGTCATCCAAGAAGACACAGACTGTAAGAAGCAGCTTGAAGTGCGTTTTGTTTTCATCAGTATCATGAGCACAACTGCCATTTGGAGTACTATTATAACATTCACAGTCCATCACAGAGTGGCCCCACACACGCAGACACACTATTGATGGTAGACAGTGAACAACTAGTCAAAAAATGCATGTCTTTGGACTGCGGGAAGAAACCCACGCAGACACAGAGAGAACATGCAAACTCCTCCAGGTACTGTGAGGCAGCAGTGCTACTTGCTGAGCCATTCATGCACATCTATAAATTGTGAAATGAGATACACTTTGAAATTCCTAAACTGCTGCATTTTTTTAAATTCATCAATTTATTGAATACATTTCTTTAAATGATAGCACTAAAAACCATGAATCATGCAAGTTTTAGGGCAAATGATTTTTTATATCCTGCCTTTTGGGCACATATCTCAGTCAAGCATAAATTGGTTTTATACACAAGGCTTAATTATATACAGACAGTCCAATTTCTTAGAGTCTAATGATTTTTTAGAGGGGTATGTTGCAGCACCATGGAACTAAATTTCATTTCACAAAATATTGGACCAAGCTAGAAGTCATGTATTTCAGTATCCTGGATGACGAGGTAGTTATTCCTTCATGAAGATGAAAATAGATTAACATTTTCAACTCAGATGAGGTTTGAGAACAAAACTAATACAATGGATACTCACTTCAGGAACTATTTCTATTTAAACCATACTGAGAAGTAACTAAACCATGCATAAATGTAGCATTTATGGTTGCAATGATCGGAAATAGGAATGGTTATGTTTAATTTTTACAATGTAGGAAAGCAAGGCCAGATAAACATTGTAAATTGAAACACATAAAACAGGAAATTCACGGTATAAATGTAACAAAATTTGTGTCTGTAAACAATCAAAAGGAAAAGTAGCTCTGAAAAACAGATTATGTTGTAACCTTACATGTTTGACTAATATTCTGTATTGAAATTTGGGTCATGACATTTTCAATGGAAAAAAAATTAAATAAAATAAAATAAGATCATAGGAAAGGGTGCACAATGCATTTTGTATGATATCATTACCCTGTCTCCTTCAAAAAAATGTGTCCTTTTATCTTGTGGAGCACCATGGTTTTACCACAACTTTATATAGTACACATACAGGGAAGCTTTTTGTGCCCTAATTTGGATTAAGAGTGTTTCAGGGTGGTGTAACCGTGTTACTCAGGTTGGCATAGTGGAGCCATTGTTTATTTGACAACTGATTTGAATGTTCATAATGCATGTTAGAGGATTTGATAGATACAGAACCACACACACAGCATCACAAACCACTCTATATTCACATACACATTATGTTTTTAGAATAATGCAGCACAAAAATTTAGCTGAATCATACAAAAAGGATATGAAATACAGCTTGGAAAGAAATACAGTACAGGAAGAATGTTTAAGGCAATATTTAACTGAGCTTGTTTAATATTAAAATGGACTTGGAAATATTATGCAAAGTATGAGCAAAAAAAAAAGAAAAATAGTTTCTGCAAGTTTGTTCAGGGTGGAACTGCAATTACAGTTCCAACCTGAACAAAAATACTTTACAGCCATACCTGTGACAACAAACTGCATGTGTGTGTGTGTGTGTGTGTGTGTGTGACATCAGCTGGTATTTGTGTCACTTTTAAAGAAGAAGCAGATACCCCCAGTAGTCGCTATTAAAACTAACCATAACATAAAGGTAATCTGCATCATCTCACAACTTCATCAATAAAATAAATAACTCCCCTGCTAGGCAAAATAAAATACTACACTTCTGATATAATAAAATGTACAAAATTGCTTCAAATAATTATGTCTTAACCTTGGTTACTTTTGTACAAGTAAAGACTCATAGATTCAAATGACTGATAAGGAGGTGAGGCAAAGTACAGGAGAAGGCCTCTCCTTGATCAGGCATACAAGACTGCTTAATCCCCTTAGATCTGCACTAACTTTTGGTCATAAATTCAATTCTTAAACAGTTCAATAAAGTGTGGCTGCTGACTGTCTCTTTTTAAATAATACATTTGTGTCAAGATAATGCAGTTGCTACAGTGATTGTTTTATTAAAGTCCAGGTGAAGTGCTGTAATTTTTCTTGCATATAAAATGTATATAAAAAGTATACAGATACTTTACATGTGGCATTTTTCAAAATCTGTTGTCATTTTTTAATGCTGGCACACACTGTTGAATACAAAACAATGCTTTTCCTTGTTACTGCAAAGTTATTCCTTTACCCAGGTCTTGATTAAACATTTCTTCTTATGCTACTATTCGGAGTGATTTGGTTTAAATTTTGGTTCCATAATAAAACAAAAAAGACTACATTTTATTTATAACTGCAGTTTCTGTATAACTTTAAATTTAATCCATAATAGCACATTAAAATCCAACATTAAACTGCACATATTTTCAATGGTTTTGAAATTAAAATAACAAAAGTACCATGAAAATGTAGTCTAAACCAATCTGTAAAGAAATTTCACTTGTGAAAAAGTAGTATATGGGTGCCCAAAATAACATATGGGTAGTATATTTAAATACACTATCAGTATACTATACTACTACTATACTACTGGTATACTATGCACAGTATACTACTTTTTCACAAGGGTTTATGTAATCTTACAAAGTACATGTTCATGCAATACTTAAACTTAAGTACTTAAGATGGTTAACTTTGCTTAACCATCAGTTTTTGCTGAAAATACTGCAATAATTAAGTTTTACCATCAGTTTGACTTGTTGGTGGACGAAGGTTACTGGGAATCTCGTCACCATGGTCACCAAGGTGCTAATTGTTATTGTAGTGGGAATGTCCCTTTTTGACAGCCAGTTCTACTTACGTTGATCCAGGCTCAAGAAAGAGAGGTGAGGACATACCGAGCAGGTGGACCCAAGCAGAGCAACAAGCAGAGCATTCTCCCTTGGAGTGAGCAGCTGGCTGTAGGTCTGGGAATCTGGGCTTGACCTTCCTTGGAAATCCATCATCCTTCCCCACGTAGTATTAATCCTTCTCACCACTTACACTCTTACTGTGCCTTAAGGGTTTTATACTTTTGCATGTTGGTTTGGTTCTTTAGTACACACATTTGTTTTTTCTCTGTGTCACTCCCTGTCCAGCCATCAGGGCCATAAATAACATTACTGGTGTCACACTTCCTTATGCAAATGTGCAATGTGACTTTTGCACGGTGTGGGTGCTTTCTACAAAGAGATGAAAATGAAGCAAAGTTTGGTGGAAATGGAAAAAAAACACCTATTTTCCCACAAATTAGAAAGAATTACACAGTGGCAAAATCACCGAGTATATCTATATAAAAAAAAATCAGATTTCTGTCCTATATTGACTTTCAAAACTGACATCTTTTAATAGTTGACAAACAAGACTGGAAAACAACAAAAGTAGAAACAGCAGTAGGTATAAATCTAGACATGACTGAGTAGAACATGGATGGGTGAGTGTCTGTAGTGTCAGTCACAGACCTCTGTTTACTGCTTCTTGCAGAGTCGCCACAGCACTTGGCACTATTGACAACAACTCCTACATGATGAATAAGTGAAATGAAGTCCGTTGATGTGGAAAACCATGGGTATGAATGTACTGCTGTACCCATAAAACCCCAGATACACACTCACACAGAAACTCTGTTATACACGCTTTGTTGCAGGACAGTAATTGTAAAAAAATTACCAAATTTTATACTTTTAGGGTTGAATACAACCATTACACTATATTTCCCATTTTTTACCATCAAATGGCACACAACCCCCCAGCACACATAAACACGCATACAAACACCCCAAGCATCTCACTGGCTGTTGCACACAGTGCTTCCTCCCCCTCCCCCTCCTCTTCCTGTGGCTGCCTTCTTGCGCCTCTTGTTCAGCAAAGGGTTGCTTGAGGTGTCCAGGTCTTTGATCTTCACCTGGTCATAATCCACACGCATAGTAGCCAGGGCACTGGTCATCTCCTCCTGCACCACAAATGATTCACATGGTCAAGCGAGCATGAGACATTGAAAGTTGTTTGTGTCAGTGATGTGATGGGTATTCACTATTCATACGTGACAGCAGACTACACTAAGGTCACTGAACCACATGTGTGGGAAGGATATTCAAACACAAACTCAAAATGTCAGTCCCTTCTGTATTCAACTATAAAAAATGAATAAAGTGGGACATTTACAGAACATCTGGGCAGATATATATACTCTACTGTATACATATCTTTAAGTTCATGTTTCTTACTACCTTCTTAAAAATCAAATTCATATCGAACACATTTAGGGGAATTATCTCCGTTTTTTCCTCTTGAACAGTTCTGCTTCTTCAATTTGAATAGTACAATAAATTTTTTACAGTCTAATCATTCTAATATCAATCTGTTCATTTTCACTAAGCCCATGTAAATTTCCAGCTGCATTTACCTCATTTAGTTAAGTAAATGTTTCTACTGAAAAACAGTGAATAAGTAAGCAGTTGTCTGCATACTAAATTGAACAGAGTACTTCAGAGGAACACAAACCTACTGCATGAAATGTAAAACTTTTCATAAATGATTCATGTTTAATTGTACCGATGACACAAAATTGTGATACAGCTGACCTGGTGAATATTATTTGACCCAATAGTGCTTGGAGCTAAAGGACAGTTATGTGGACGGATAGATCATTAAATTAGTTTAGTGTATTGTATTTACAATTGTAAACTGCCCTAGACTAAGGTTTCAACTAAATAAGAATTAATATTAATGAACTACTAAATACTGCGATACTTCCACTAAAAACCACTGAGTGTCAGTATTGCAGAGGCATATAAACAACCCACTCGCATACCTTGACATCATCCCACATCTCCTTGTCCTCTGTCAGTACTCGCGTGGTGTGAAGTGGTGTTGGAGGGACCACCATGGACTGCTGTGAGAGCAACATATACACACATAGAATTTACACCTTGTACATGTCGAAGTAGGACACCTCAGAAATAAAATAACCTAACAGAGGTTGAATAATGGTACAGAGAGGAGGGAGAACAAACATTTATCCAGGGGTGGTTCATGAACTGAGTGATGGTCATCCTCTCATTCGGGTCAGTTTTCAGAAGCTGGTGGATCAGCTGTTTAGCTGAGCAGACAAAAAGACAGAGATCTCAGAGTTCAATCTCTTTATCTGTCACATAGTACAAATTTCAGGAAATGTAACATATTTTTAAGTAGCATTTTAGTGTCTTCCATTTCTACAGGTTGAAGGAAATGGGTAATTCTCTATGCACCTGCATGTACAAATATTAAAAGACATAGCAGCGTTCAAAATACTGATCATTCTGGAAATATAATTGGATAAACGCATCATTTCAGACATCTCAGTTGATCAGTCTGAGTTTGGTCTTATTGTAAGGTTTTACGCCATTCTGACTCAGATCCATCCTTTCGTTATGAGTAAGCGCTGAAATGTTAGTCAGAAATCTGACTTTCTATTGGCTACAAAGAATTATGGGAGTTGCAGTACAATTTCAGGGTTAATGTTGGAGGCACATGTGCTCAAAGACACCTTCACAATGCCGGTATTTTCCAGTGGCTGTTTTCTGCAACCCTCAAATGACTTTCTCAGTGTCTTTCATTTAAGCTGCATGGACTCTCACCTTCTTCCGACACATCGGCCCACTCTGGGTTGGGAAACTCATACTGGCCCATTCGAATGCGATGCTTCATCCCGGGGGAAATAGCCTGCCCCGTGTTGGAATAGAAGGGAGGGAAGCCACACAGCCTTTGGAAAAGAAGGCACAGACAAAGAGAAACTATCTCACATTCTTTGGTCATATTCAGCTATATTCAGATATTTGTTCTTTTTTTACTGAGTGAAAAGGAGGGGCAACTAAAGATGAATTGAGAATAGAAACTGGAACTTCCAACAGACACACAATGTCTTCACAGACCATATGTGCACACAGAGTCTATACTCACAGGATGTACATGATGACACCAAGAGACCACATGTCACATGATTTGTCATACTTCTCCGGGCCGAGCACTTCAGGGGCTGACAGACACACAGAGATAGACAGAGACAAATGGAAAATGAACAATCATGCATCTTAGACATCTCACTATGACACCATGCAATACCAAACATAAGGTTTTCCTTAAAAGTATTGTGTTTTTTATCATTCTCCCCCATCTATAGTGGGAGGAGGAAAACTTATATAAGCAGACTTTATAACATTAAAGCCTTCTCCCTTTTTTTCTTAGAAACCAGGACATAATTATTTTTAGCTGTGATTCATTCTGTTTTGTTTTCAGTCAACCGGATTCCCATCTGCATTCTTTCCCACCTTTGTTAAGGATACTAACCAACATAATATGGGGTATAACACGGGGTCTGTAGGGAGTTCTGCAGTGTTGTCTCCTTAGCGAAGCCAAAATCAGTCAGCTTCAGGACAGCATTGCTCTCTTTGGTAGTGTACAGCAGATTTTCAGGCTGGGAGAAGTTAACAGCATGGTCACCACAATGGTCACTTCAATCACACTCATAACGAATCATTAGCAACCCCATTAACTGTTTTATTTACTGTAACTGAGATCATGATCATCCTCTCAAGGCCATCTATTTTGTAACTGGTTCTCATCATCATATAGTCAGCCATCTTTAAAGTATTTGTGACCATCATCACCATAACTGACTAAATGTTCCCCAACATCACAATCCCATGTGAAATTAACTTATCAATCTCTCATCACTAACCACACAACCCTCTAACACCGGCACATTTCTCCATGCTACACCTTTGTAAAACCTACACACTGTTCAATGTGCTCTTCACCTTGACATCCCTGTGAGCGATATTCATGTTGTGGAGATGCTCAATAGCTGTCCCAATGTCATGCATGATCTCCGATGCTTCTGCAGAAGAGACCGAGCAAAAAGTTTGTTGGAAAGAATGCCTGCATGTAATGGAGGGCAACAGAACCATGGGAGCATTAATCCTGCAGGTCCAACGTATGCAGCTGAATATACAGCATGAGGCCTTCAGAGAACAACTTGACAGATAGAAACATAACAAAAAAACAGAAAGCATAATTAAAATCATAATTTCCTAATAGCACATTTTATTCTAGATCAGAAATGAAAAACTCAGATGTTGAAAATTCTCACATCCTTTCTAATTTGGTACCCCTGATAATGTGAGCTCACAGGACCAGCAGCCACTGCACTACCTCTCTCCGTGAAGGCCTGGTCTCCTCGCGCTTGAATGCGGCTGAAGAGCTCTCCACCTTCCATACTGTGAAACAAGACAAACACCGTCTCTATTAGACACGACAGGCTTCTTCACAGCCACACAGCTAGAGCTCTGTGTACACAGGGCTGGCTATCCCCTACAGTCAGGCATTCACAAACAAAGGCAACACTGTACATCAGCATCAGCAATTAGAGATGATGGAATTGTGTAGTTAATGACCATTAAATGAGCTGGAGGATAGACAAAAAAAATGTTACAGGGTGTTACAAGAGAGCCATAACAAGGCTGATCTTGACCTAAAGTAAAAATTTAGGACAGAGGGTGTCTTCTGCACGCCCACACATGACAGCATACGCCATCTGTACTGAGCGCTATTACCCTGCACCTCAAGCTAGACAGAAACCAAGGGACCACTGAGCACACCTCCTGTCTGCACGGAAACTGTGTGGGCAGAACCAGCTTCAGCACTGCCGTCTCTTTCAGCAAGTCACGCTGAACCCTGCTCTAGCATTTATACCTTGAATCCATCCGTAATTTGCATGATTTTCAAACACTCACTTATTCCCTCGATATTCTCACTGTTTTCCACCACATACTATGCAGACTCCTTTTTATTAATGTGATTATCTTGCATTAATCTGACTCCACTGTCCAAGGCAGCTTACACTGCAAGATGTAGCATGCAAAGCTATCAATTTATTATCTAATCATTTATACAACAGAACAGTGTTACACATATACTTCTATACACATGCAAGAATTTTGTGACCACTTCAAGTGAAACACATGCCTTTGGACTGCTGAAAGAAATTAAAGTGCCCAGAGGAAAGCCAAGTGAACACAGGCAAAAGATACAGAATTCACAAAGGCAGAGCTAGTTTAAAATCCATGGCTAAACCTGTAGCACTGGAGCTGTGAAGTACCTGGGCAACCCTCTGTGTCACTACATGCCTGTGAACACCGTGTACCCATTTTCTATTAAAAATATACTTAAATTTAGAGCTCATTTCCTGAGGTCACACATCTTTTTGCACTTCACTACAATCTCACTCTTTAGCTGCGGAGCTGAAAGGAAGTGAACAAGCTGGAAAGCCTTTTCATCACTGGCACAGAAAACTACGCAACACTGCTTTACAATTTTGAATTTGATTGGTTGGTTGTTCTCCAGTTGCCATAGCAATAAAATATGTGTGGTTAATTTAACCTGTCTGTGGCTAGTCTGTCCTAATCATAGCTGTCAGGATATATACGTAAACCCACTGCTGTTACTGAAAACACAGTGTGGTTAGTCTGACCTAATTAGAGGTTCAGGGTCATTCGTCCCTTACAGACGATAAGTGCAAGGTGCATTAAAACGCGCTGACAATAATGCATACATGGCCAGCCTTAAAATTCAAAGGCTTACGAGGGCTAGCTTTGATAGCTCAAAGCAAGCAAACGGGGAAATTTATGCAAACTAAAGATTTATTTTGCTTCATGAAACACCAGCGATTCAAACTGTCATCAAAACTAGGTTTAGAATGAGAAAAAATTAGAAAAGACACAGTACATCAACATGTGATGCATGCAGAAGCGATAATGCATACTCTCCCCGTATTAACATGGGGTTTCCTCCGAGCGTTCTTGTCCCCTCCCACAGTCAAATGACTTGGTTACTCTAAATTGCGCTGAGTGTGTGTGAATGAGAGTGTGTGTGATTTTCCTGTGATGAACTGGCCAGGGTAGACCCTGCCTCATGTCCTATGCTACTGAAATAGACGCTAGACCACTGCAACCTTGCACTATACAAGTTGTCATTTGATGGATAGTTTGTGTACGTCACTCAAATGCTGTGTAAACATTCCGGAATATTTGTATAAACAATTTCCTGTTTAAAGCATGAATCAAAAACAGAATGGCAGAGATAAAAGGCAAAAATATATATAATATATTTTTGTGTCATGACTAATTTCCAGCAGCAGAGGTCCACTGAAGAGAAAGAATCCCAACCATAAAATAGACTGATCATTTTTATTTGCTATGGTCTCGGTGTCATTTGAAGGCAAAGTCTCCTGTGATACTAGTTCTCCGGAGAACCATACCACTCCATGATGATGAGAAGACACTTCTTGCCATGGTGCACATTCTCATACACGTTGAGGATCCGCACAATGTAGGGCCCCCCTGAAGCTCGGCTGTGTAGATCCACTTCCCGCCTCGCCTTGGGTGTGTCATACAGGATCTGCCCCACAGAGGGAGAAGGAGAGATGAGAATGAGGAATCAGAACCCAAACAAGATCATCATGTGCTTTCCAGTCTAGTGGGACTGTGTCAGAAATAATAATCTACAATGACAAACTATAGATAATAATGTTTGTGTTACCATGTTATACATAATCAGTAGTGATACTAGGGGTCTAATTGAAGATATATAGTTCACAGATGTCTTAATACATGCTCAGCTATTCCGTGGGCTGCCACTTCTCAAATATGAACGCCCAGATATAAAAATATGAGCTGGAGTGAACTCAAGGTGAGCAACACATGTGTAAAAGAGGCACAAGGCAGCAACAAAACAAGAACTTTTAATTCTGCTTTTTAAACATATATTGTGCATTTGTCAGAGGCAAAGAGCAACTGAAACAACCCAGTCTATTCACAAGTTCCATGTATGAGGAAGTGAATGAAAGGAATTGCTCTAAATTCCCCCTCACTTCATAAACAAATGAAAAAAAATCAATCAGTATACAACCACAAACTATGTAGATCTCTCTGGAGGAGCGCTAAAAGAACCACTCTAGCTTCTACTGAGCAGAACAAATGTTTCACAGTGTTTTTTTATTATGCTGCTCTGCCCCTCCCTTCATGCAGTCTCTGTCAGAAAGAAAATAAACTGCTCATCCAGGAATAGGCACAGATCTTTGAGATAGTGCACACCTACATCACAGAGCATTTCAGGAACTGGCAGCAGCCTACAGCCAGCTGAGCTCAAGACATGGCCTGGACCTTTTATACAACCTTGGGGCACGGTAGAGGTCACCCTGTAGCAAACTGCCCTTCCATTCAACTCAATTCAATTTAACAATCAACACAGCCACACATTAACAATACTGTATTAGCCTGCAGAAATATGTGACTGTGTGTTCATGTCCTTTACTTCTGAACATTTTAAATAAGGAAACAACAAGTCGGCACATCATGGAGGAACACGGAGCTGCACATGGACGTTATGACATTCCTGTTCACCAGTGACATCCGCTTTCCCATCACTGGGAGGTACAGCACAGGGCACCCTGCCCCACTGTCTCTTGGTTCCTCTTTCCACCTTCTGTTCTGCATCTCACAAACACATCTGAGTCATGCTGCATTTTTTTTTAAAGATAAACAACATCATTACATGCCATTATAGAGCAACTAAGTGATGACGCCTACATTTTAAACAACATAATTATATTAACTGAATGAGTAAATGCCAAAGCAATGCTGAGGGCTTGTGGGGCTTTACAGAACGCCAATGCGGTCACAGAAGAAGTGTCAGGATTTAAAGCACATAGCAATTAGCAATGAGCGTAATCATCCAAATCGTTCTATTTTTCATAGATGAGTCTCGATGGGCTTTATAATCTAGCTTGATTCATTTACATTAAATTCCCCCACGAGCACAAAAAACAGCTGTCAATCTCCTCTCCACTATGATAAAACAACACACTGCTGCATTTAAATTTTTAAATAGAGCCTCTGAGATGTACCCATGTACAAAACAACTGATTCATTTTTCTACTCATTACTATGAGTAACTCAAAGATATAAATGTCTCAGAGCAATAACAAAACTGATTAACAATGATCGCGAGACGAGCAGGAGGAAGCAAAAGCACTTAGACACAATCCAGGCAGAAAATGGGAGGAGGATGTGTGGTGAGAGAGAAAGAGAAGTGAGAGAGAGAGGAAAAAAAAGGGACAGGCCAGTGCTAAGCTGGTTGTGAATGGTGAGCACCGCACATAAATCTCCAACAAGCTCACTGTTAATCAGAGCCGACACTGCTGACCATGGAAACAAAGGGAACCGCACCTGGCAGTGATTCATCTGCTTCCTAATCGGTTCTGCTGCAGTGACACACAAGTCCTAGGACTGATGGGGAGGGGCAACAGTGGAGGGGTTTAATCGGGCTGAAAGCCCCCGTACCATCCCGTGAGAAACAAACCCATTTATGAGGGACATCATGGGTACTCCCGTGGGCCATGGCTCTTTCAATCTCACAAACAGCCTAAGTGCTTGGCAGCCGCCTTCATCACACACTGACACTGTTGGCCATTTAAAGCAGTTACCACAGGCAAAGGCGTGGTAGGCCTAATTATACTTGAACAGCACAAAACCAGAAAGGGACGTGAACCAATGATGCAGTGCGAGTGCAGGTGAAGTGGGGTACTGGACCACAGGTGTGAAAGGTGACATGGTTACGAAAACACCAGTGACACTGCCTGAATCTGGGCAAATGCAACAGCACACACTGGAAGGTGTTGGCATGGAAACATGTTTTCAAGTCATCTGGCTTCAGAGAAAAATACTATCACACATACACTGCAAATAGCATCCATAATGAACCCATTCAATGTTTTTGTGTATAATTATTTGCAGGAGGAATGAAAAATGAAGAAATGGGGGGTTGACTGTGTATACGTTTGCATTCTCCATCCAGAAGTGTTGTGGGCATCACCAAGAAGAACGGGCACTGGAGTGGGCTGGAGGCTTTGTGTGTCAGTAGAGCAACAACTAGGGAGGAATCACATTTCCAACTGCACACACCCAGGAGAATGAGGGAAGTCATGAACCTGAGCTCCACTGTCTGGTGAAGTGTTCTGGCTCAGGTGAAAAGCAGAGAATGAAATACACCAAAACTGACATTGCAGTTTTCCAGAACTTCGGTACAGTTTTACTAAAATATATTAGTCATCCAGTCACAGTGTAGTATGCCATAAAAAGTAAATAAACCAGAAAATAAATACTCTACTTGATAACTTTATGTGTAGTAAAAAATCATAAATATATTTTGGTCCTTTCTTTTATCCTGTGTGTACCAGTGGTTCCATCTGTTTATCTGCAACAGTCTTATTTTCCATAATACAGATTTCAGTTCCATCTAACACAGACTAACAAAAAACTATTCAAAAGAGGCATAGTATGTACTCAGTCACAGCTTAGATCCTTTGTAATTGAACATTAACACATGAAAAACATAACTTCAATACAAATATATTCAATCCAGAATACAGAGCCTTTTCCAAGAGCCCAAAGCCCTCTGGGTCTGAATGATTTGTGATTGCAAGTGCTGTGTGTGACCAATGCAATGTGATTTATTCATTGATTAAATTATTTGTTATGACTTCATTCATTTTATTTAGTGTAAGTGAATATCCATCACCATTTGCCTTCTCAGTTCATCTTTCAACAACGCGGCCAGTCAGCGTCCAGCGTTTGTCAAGCTAATAGAAGGTCACACAATATGGAACACAGCTGTTCTCAGAAAGAGATCCAGCCTGGCAAGCAGTCAACCTCCTGGAAGGAAAATAAAAACAAGAGCAATTGATTTCGATTAAAATAGTGGGCAGCCCGTCTAGCAGACATTTGGAGTGGAGTAAAACATGTGTTCATCCGTTATACTTAGCTGTCCTCAATGTATTTAATTAATATCCAACTTTGCTTCCTACTCATGTTTTTCCGCTCGCTTGTTTGCACACTGACTAAAACATAAAGGGAGCAGAGGCCAATAAATCCGAAAGTAAATGTAATCAACTATGTGCTCTTTAGAAGAGCTTCCGGGCCCCATAAATATGTAAATATAGCACTGCTTTTTTTTCTGAAAGACGTTGCAAGGTTTTTTACAACCATCTCACAACAAAACTCACAGCAAGTGGTCTCGCACAGCAAGCTCAGGCACACTACAGACCTCTGTTGTACCAAACCTTCACAAAATCCATGTAAGTACAGCACTCAGACACTTATGATAATTATGATTAATAAATAACAGCTGACATTACTACCAGAAGCATCTAACAGTATTTGATCCATTTGTATAGCAGGATATTTTTACTTGAGCTGTTAAATATAAGTGCTTTGCTGAAGGGTACTGACTGACTGTCAGTGGGGGCTTAGACTAGAAACCTTCAAGTTTCAAGACCATGTCCTCCTTGAAGTTGCACTTTTTGCAATAAGTGGTCCTTACTCCTCCCACTGATTTTTACTCAAGTCTGTATCTTTTGGACAAACAATGGACATGAGGAGGATGCTATCAGTGTGCCTCTCCCTGCCACGGAAGCACTAGATACCGCCTCCATACTCTAATCGCTGGCTCTGTTGGATGTTCAAGTGCTCCGGGGAATAGTGGTAACATGGTGAACAGACTGGACACTCAGAGGCAAAATCCTGCCGATCCTCTTTATAATGGTACTGACATCTTGACCACTTTTTGACCACTAATGCACTGTTCACCAGTGTATTAATTATGAATATAAAGTGCCATTAAAGCTATTTAATTTGGAACCCAAACACACAGACATTGTCTTCCAGGACAAGGCCAACGGCAGTCCCAGGTCAACAGCATGACCTCACCTGCAAGAGATTCAGTGACTCAGAGCAGACAGGGAGAAGAATCCAATGTAGCTGCTGTTACAAGGAGTCTGCATTCAAGGTCTGGTGCTTTGTGGTTACCATGGTATCAAGGGATCTCTAAAACCCTTACAGGGAAGTTGTTCATGAATGGAAAGACCTCCACAACATGGCAGCCTGTGATGTAACTAATCAAATTACCGACAGAAACAGAAAGCAAGTGAGAAAATATAACACAAGTTGGAATAGTAGCCAGTGCAGCAGTTGAGGCTGTTGTCTTGCAGTCTGAGGGTCCTAGGTTCAAATCCCACTCTGACTATAGTGTTATTGGTAAAAATACATACCCTGAATTCATACATCCTGCTGGGTAAATTGGTGTAAAATTGATTACATCAAACCGAAAGCCGCATTTGAGAAAAAATATAAAGAAAATATAACTAAAATAATCCACCCATTATCATTAACCGCTTTATCCTGGTTGCGGCGGTCTCGAGTCATAAGCGCTAAACTGTGTTTATACATCCTGGATGGGTAGTAGTAATAATGATAGTAATAATTATAATTTAATATTAGCCTTCAAAGACAGGAGACTTGCTGGACAAACTAAAACTACACGCGCGGTTTACCTTCAAGGCGCACTTTTCGCCGGTTTTCTTGCTGTAGCACTCGAGCACCTTGCCGTTGATGCCCAGGCCCAGGACCTGGCTCGATATCTTGTAGTCGTCGGTCACAGTGTAGCGCTTGATCTCGGGTCTCTGAAGGCCGGGTGGCGGGACTCCTGCCGAGCCGCAGCCGCTGTCGCCCTCCGGCTGCTGTGCGGAGCCTCGGGTCGGGGCCCCTGGTACGTCGGCAGCGGGCTGCGATGCCTGTTCCGGCTTCACCTCCACGCTGTTGTCATTGTGCAGCATTTTCTGCTGCGGTTCCCTGCTCCGGCGGTGCGAGTTAAAAAGGTCGCTGAAGCGTTGTGATATGAAGATGCGGAGGTCCACTTCCCGGGGACCAGCCCCCCCACCCACCCCACTACGCGGTCCTCCTTAACGGTGGTGACACCGCACCAAAGTCCTAACGACAGACTGCACGGTCACACAGCCACGCGACGGTGTCGATATTTATCAAATTAAAATCCATCATCTGTATTTTCCGTACTTACTTTCGCGTTTTCTAGCGTGCTCTCCAGTTCCACCAAAACATAAGTAAAACTCAAGATTAAAAATGAACAAATCTTTTACCGGAATCAAGTAACGAAATAAAATCGGGGTCACCGCAATGAAACGGTTAAAGGACTAAGGCACCGCATTTATTGCGACTGTCATTATTATAACTGTTATTGGTATTAACAGAAGCAAAACCGCTGGCGGTCATGCTGAGTAGCGGTGTTAGCAGCACCGCAGTCGAAACAGCTGTAACTGCTGAGGCGATTAACAGCGATACAAATACTAAAAACTGCGTGTGGAGCTGTATTCCTGGCAGATCCACAGTCCGAAGCGAAGCAGAGTGAAGAGGACATAGAGCCTGGACCGTGACCGCGACCACGAACCCCGTCCTGGCTGTCGCCTCGGTCCTGTGACTCGGAACTCCAGAGGAAGCCGCGCCGCACCGTCCGCGCGCTCAACTTCACTCCCGGCACAAGCTCGCCTCTTAAAGGAGCCGCCGCAGGGGAGGAACTCGGCAGCGTCTCCACCACAGCTTCAGCATCGTCGTCGCTAACATCTATTAAGCTGACACCTTTGTCTACACCGGCTGACGGTGTTAGATAATCAAATCTGCAATGCCGTGCGGGATACAAATTTGCACAGCAGGGTACAGCTATTCTAGCAATTCAGGGTAAACAGGGTGCCACAGCAGGAGGGAGATTTGAACCAAACACCTTCAGACTACAACATTAATCTGGATTCCACCTGCACTGTTTCAATCCTAAAACGAGCTGTTACTTTCTTCGATAAAGAACCTCTGTGTTTGCTCTTATAAAGTGTGCTAACCTTACCTGGAACCCCTACTGACACCATCTGTTGTGTTATTTAATACATTTTAAAGTGGTAAAAACAAGTGCCAAATTTTCTATGAGGCACTAGGCACAATGACTGAGGTATTTGAAATGATTATGGCCTACAAAGAAGAAAGCATAACCAAAAGGAAGGGGAAAAACGGTGAGACAAAAATTTATTGTCACAAACTTAAAAACTACATTTCGAACATAATTTAATAATTTCTAGATTTCTAAACACATTGTTTTCTCCACCACAAAAGTACATTTATAGGTGTATTAATACGTATGTATATACACCATAAATCAAACAGAATCTCTCTCTGAAGTTTCTGACTGGCTGTTCTGAGGAAACACCTCTTCAAAACTTAGTTGGAAATTTGCAAATATTCAGTCGCATGTCTTTTTCCCTAGTATCTCAAACCGATGTATAGGCACCACAGCTGACAAATGCGCACTTCTTTCCACAGTTTCCCAAGCTGTGGATTTCTTTCCCTTCAAATTCAGTGCCACATACATCTTAACCAATGTTCTTCCTGAAACAAGGCCAAGGTTTGTTGCTCAAGCCCCAGCAAAGTCACTGAGATCAAACCATGGTACCAAACATAATGAGCAATAATGTCTGTACACCATGTTCAGGCATAACCTCAAAACATAATGGGATGTTAAACATAAAATTATTCTAAGGGCCACGTGTGGAAAGAACTACTTTCAGTATAATTTTTCTGTTTCATTTATTGAACTGCTCTGTTTCAGTTAGCATGATGGTGCAGGGGTTCACACTAATATCTCAGTTTTATGGGTTTTGGGGTATAGGTTTGAATCCAGCTTAGGCTAAATGGTCTTTGTATGTTATTCCATATTTGGGAGGGTTTTCTGCCACAGTCAAAAATACCTATGTTTTAAGTGAAGTGGTGACTCTAAATTGTTTGTAATGTGGGAGCAACACAGTCAGTGCTGTTTCCCTGTGAAGGGCTGGCATCCTGTCCTACTCCACCTCGCACCCTATGTTATTTTGAGATGGGTTCTAGTCTGGGGTGACCCTGACTAACATTTAATTACCCTGAGTGCTTTGATGTACAGTATTCTGTCAGTTATCTGTAGTTCTGGTGATCCATGGTGTTCATTAAGTTCTAAGACTGGCCACTATATGACGCTGCTATGATTGCAAAGCCATCAGAAATAAAAGCTCCGTAGCGTCACACAGTGACCAGTTTTAGAATTTATAGGCTGTACCATATACAACGTACTTATCCACACTGGAGTTCTAACATTTCATGGTAACTGTGATTTGATAGTTAGCTACACAAGGTCCTTGATGACAGTGTTTAAACTGTATGAAGATGAGAAATGTATCACTTTTTTATGTTAAAATTTTCACCAAGAACATAAAATTATTTACTAACTATGTTGAATGTAGTGAAGATGGATAACAACTTATGGAACAGTGCTGAGGGCTGCAAGAGTGACACAGTAACAATACACTGTTGTAGCAGTATCTTCTTCCAGTTACTAGTTCATGCGTGGCTGTATCTGACCTGATCCATCAGATAGCAAACTTGTTAGAGCTGCTGTCTTCCAGTCAAAGGACTCAGCTTTGAACCACTCAGTAGTACCCTGGAGCCAACTTCTTACCTTGAACTGCTCCATTAAGAAAATACCCAGCTGTATTAATAAGTTAATAGCACTGCAAGTTACTTCAGAGAAAAGTGCCAGTTAAATGAACAAATAATAAACAATAAATAACAGACACCAAAAAAATATTTCTGATCATTATTGCATGGTTGCAAAGGTTTATGATTTTGTCTTTGCTATAATTTTTTCCCCCTCTGCTATCTGGTGGTTGTTAGGGTGAATAACAGGTAGTGGGCTACTAGTTTAATAAAAACACAGCTCAATACGTTAATATGGACATAACTACAAAAAAAAAAAGACTTTTTATTATACACCATTTCAGACTCATTTTTATCAATGTAGTCAGCATTGTCACTCACCTAAGGTTTTGCACTGTTTCCTGTAGATGTTGGTACTGTTCCTAGAACAGCGTGTAGGTCTTGTTGCCATCAATATTCCCAGAAGTGTAATAACCTTTTTCATTTATTGGCCAGCAAGCAGGACTCGGCACGGGATTGTGCCGTATATGCTGGAATAGCACATGCTGAGAAGGGATGCCCACCTGGGGCAGGTAAAGTCTGACATGGTCCTCATGGCCTGGCCAGAAGGCATTAAAGTCAGCATGATGACGCTTGGAATGCCTCTTGGTCCTAATGGACAGGTCCACACACATCATATCATTAGAGTCAAAAACAAGCAAAGGAAAAGGTGCTGGGATGATTAGTCAGGGGTACCTTACAGAGAGTTAAAGCGGAAATTACACAGGAAGGAGCAAAAGCTAATGATAACATAAGGATTAAACACCAAAAGATCATTCTTTTGGTACTTCTGACAGACCTGATCATATGAGTTACATTAACTCCTTCATGAGCCACCAGTCTTTTTCTGTCCAGGGTTTAGTACCGAAGATACATACTGTATATTATCATGCATGTTTTCTTGCATGCATGGCTTCAAGCTCACCTGTGCTTGTGAAATATATGTTTTGTGGCCATCATCTTATCCTCCTCTGTTCCTGCTCTCTGGCCTCCATTTCTGCAAAGCCAACCCCCAGGCTGTCTCAGCCTTGAGCAGGAGTTTAGATCATGGTCGCCAGGATGTAGAAGAACTATAGGGAGAGAATGAGAAGCACAGAATGCAAAGGACAGGAAGCGAAACTATCAACATTTTTTTCATTCAACTGCAGTCAGAATCATAACATAACTGAAGCCCAGTTTAATTTCACCGGCTTTTATACTGGAAATGAGGTGAAATAAGGTGGTCCTACAATAAGGTAAACTCTGTTTGGCTCTGTTTTACTGACACAAGGAGCCATTTTATTAGTTTTCCCAGCATTCACTTTATTGCACTGTGACTTTTTCCTATTTTTCTGCCTGTGCATCATTGCTGACATGATTTACACCACATCTGTATATCTTTCTGTGTTATTTATATTATTTAATGTTAAACACTGAGAAGCAAAGTGTTCAAAATGATGGTAGTCTTAAACTGTTATTTGAGCTGAGCTAATTTCAACCACCAAACCAACTGTTGTTCTCTGCGGTTCAGTGAATGAGGTGTGCTTTCCTGCTGAATGTATACCTTTATATTTGTGTGTGTAAACATACCTCTCTCCACCACAGCCTGGTTGACCACAATCTCCTGGGCCTGGCACTTATCCAGGACACCGAGGTGCTCTCTGAGGCCCTGTTGCCGGTATGTGTCCACTGCTTTTGAGCTGTATCCTCCCAAGGTGGAAGGGAGGCAATGGGAGTGGTGTGCTACATTCCCCAACTGCATGTGCATGTTAGTCACCACCTCCTGATCCTTCTGCCAGTAAAAATTTGGGGTAACAGGTTAAACATTAGATGAGCGGAAGCATTATTAAGTCATATAAAAGAACTGGTATCAGAACATTATGTCCACCTTTTTCTTGTGCTGCTGGTGTTGGTGAATGATGGATTTTTCCTCTATCTCCTGGTTGAATAATGGCTTCCCGTCATACTTGGTGCCTGGTAACAGTAGCGGCCACGTACCCTGCCTCATGGTCAGAACCAAGGAGTCTGCTTGGCCTGGGGCCTGCTAGAGTTTTAATACAAGACAAATCACCTAAAGAAATAATGCTACGATCTACTGTTCTTTGTTGAACGCTAAATCAGCTTCAGTTAATATACCAATTTCCAGTATATGTCTTGGCGACTAATGTTCTCTCAATAGCACATTTTTTAATAGCAAAAAGTGAATTTAAGAGCTCCCCATATAGCTTATTTTTACCCTAACCACATAAAATAAATATTAATTTATGTTCTGAGTGCTTGATACTTCATCTTTCGACTAAAAACAAATAGTGCAGGGTGTGTGCGGTGGGAAATTGCTGTGAGTTTGTATCCTGTCAGCTGTGCCAAGGAGGTGTTTTATTACAATAACTCCAATTATTGTGTGTCGACAGCAAGCTCCTCCTGCCAACTTGCCCGAGCCCTGCGAGTACTGGCCCAGTTCATGAAACACACTCACATGCACACACAATCCCCAATGTGTAAATAAAAACAATCAGGGATCGGTTTGACTGCTGCAGAATAAACAGTTCAGAGATTAAACGAAAACCTGCAAAGTACAGATAACATGTAACAATAACATGAAAACATGTAGGAGATTGCACGTAGCCATGGCAGTGCACAAAGTGTACACATACAACACTGTCTCTAAGCACCTTCTCATTTGTTGAATATCTCCCCGTTTACTCTTTACTACTGTAAGCAACCAGTTTTCTCTTCATTTGGTGAGACACAGTGTGCAACAGTTCATTGCAGTAAATTGCACTGCTTTAGTTTAAATTGTCTGCTTTTTATTTTATAGTTTTTCAGTAATATTTAGGGAAACTGGTTGGGGTTTTTTGGGGGGGGGATCAAAACAAATTATACTTTATCATATTTAAAATAATGGAAAAGAGGCTCTATTTAAGTTTTCCTGGTTTAAATCCAGTTTTTGTGAATGTAAACTGGGGGATAGGTGCACAGAAAAAATGAATTGTTCACGGTAGGAAATGTGAAAGGTTATAAATATGAAAGGAGAAATGACTAGCATTACACTACGAAAAACTATTGGCAACATAATTTCATATGCATGTTTCTAACTTATCATTTGACAAGATGCTATAGTGGGAAAGATTTTATTAAAACATTTTCACAATGACTGGATTAACTATGACCTCTGGCCATTTGTGGTGTTTGAGGAGTTCATGCCACTGACCGAAAATGTGTATTTTGAGGTTTGCAGAAAAAGCCAATGACATATGGATGTAAAGTCCCGATTCAATAAACTTAGACAATCTGGTCTAAAGACCTCAAGAAGAAAAAGCATATCCTCTTAAACGTTGACCGCATTCAAGAGATTCCTTCGACCAAAAAAAGCAAAAAAAAGCAGAAGTTATTCATTCCATGGAATTTGACTCACTTTACATATAATACCAAAATTTATAATAACCGTTTGTGCAAAAAAGGCAAAACTCTATGAGACGCTCACACCTGTGCAGGAGACCTGGGAACAAAGCAGAGGCCAGTTTGATCAGAACCATTCCTGTTTTTGGACTTTATCTCCCGCTCCAGAACGGAACACTCCAGTTCTGAAAGCGTAGGTTTGCTGTCCATCCACCTGGCCAGGTCCCCTATGCTGGTGAGCGTCTGCCGCAGTGCCCTCCTCTCCCGGAGCCACCGCCGGTAGTCCCTGACCGTGTCGTCCTCAGCGAACTCCTCCACACTTCCTGGACTGCGGGTTTGTAGCGCAGGAGACCTAGTGGCCGTAGGGGCGACCATCACTCTTCCCCCAACGTCGGGAGCGCCGAAGAGTTTGGGCGCCGTTGCATAAAAATACGTGTAAAAAAGATCTCTCTTTCTAATCTGCCTCAGGTGTTCCTTTATGTCTTCATTCATCCTGGACATTACGCTGTGTAAACTACCGACAAATACATTTTTGTAATGGAAGTAAAAAACGACATGAAAATATTGCAAGAAACTATTGCAACACTGGCAATTTCGAGACCGAAGCGAGACGACGGGGTGCCCCCCGCGCTGGTTTCTGTTGACGCTGCAGCTATGGCAACGCTTTGCCCGGGACCTGAAGGAATGATCGTTTCTGGCGCCGCACTTTCTCATCTTCCTCTGTATTTGTCCCAAACAACAAGAAATCTGGCGCTACTTGTTCGTACACTTTGATATCCATATTAAAGTGAAGTTACGCAGTTGAGGCACGGAACACAACTCTTTCCATCAGTATCTGTATTTATTAAAATTGCTTTGAGTTACTAAAGTCTACAGTGCAGAAATTCGAATTTCAGCATTCCAGTTTATTGTCACATGTAGCTAAAATGTTTATAGCCCTTGAGATGCTTCTAATTATGTTACCGGACTACTGCTTGATGGTGTACCATGCAATACACCCAAAGGCATTAGTGAATAAACCCATTTATGCCATGAAGGGAACCATTAGATTTCCCACATGAGCTAAAATAATCTACACATTCTCGCATGTTCATGGATTCCATTTCTCACAATGATGCCAATGGAGTAGAACAGAGACGACGCAAGACAGAGTATATAGTCATGCTGCTGTAGATGTTCCAGTGGTGGTGAGGGTCCAGATGCTCACTGTGATGTGGGACAACTCTGCAAAGCTTGTTCCAGCACTTGCTCATCCTGCAGGGGGAATGGCAGGGTAATCCTCAGCTGGCTGTGCTCCTCCATGGTACGCTGGATGGTGTTGTAGGCATTCTCATTGCCAGACCAGCAGCGCCTTGCCACCTGAACAAGAAAAACAGTGTAAACATCCTGTCCTTAGATGGTGGGTTTGAGCAAAATCGCCCCCCAAGAACCATCCTCCGCTCTCACCCCATTGGAGACGTCCCAGTTAAGCATCATTCTGGCACACCGGCCTGCTTCCTCAGAGCCATCCAGAACCAGCCCAAACCCTCCATTTATGACCTCACCCCTTGAGGAAAAAAAACTTCACTGATCCAGGAATGGGAAGAAATGAGAGCTGAACTCCTTTTTACAGGTAAATCAAATACATCTCCAATATCTATAAAGCTCAATCTCTGTTTGTTCTTTATACACAAATTGTCACCCTAAGTGAGGTTTTGCAAACACTTACACACACACACCTACACACACACACACACACACACACACACACACACACACACAAGATGCTGCAGATATTAGTAATGTGTACCTTCAGGCAGTTCTCAACCAATTCATTACAATGAGGAGAAACAGGTCAGTTCACATACATATACACTAGGGAAGGGTGATGAGGGGTGAAGGTGGGTGCTGGAGGGAAAGACCTGAGCTGGTGACAGAGAGGAGTGATAAAGGGCACAAGGACAGGATAAGGGGGATAAGACATTAGCCTGTGTTGATGATGTGCTGTCTATTCAGTTCTCACCAGCCCACCCCTCCTCCATTGTGTAGAGCCACCCAGGTTGCCCCTCGGAAGGCATCACCCACAAAGTTCTGCACCGCCATATCTGTAGGGGACAGTGAGACTCTTTTATATTAAAGTATCAGGGTATCGTTGCATTTTATTAAAGCTCTATGCCACGCAAATTAATCAAGACATTCAGTGAGTTATTTGGACCTAGTGTGGGATTTATAAATACATTTGTTTGTATGTATGTGTATGAGATAGATCATTCATTGATCAAGATGCTGTGTACCTGCACAGAAGGCTGAGCCATCATAAACATTTGAGGTCTCTCTGAAGGGACTGTCTGTACCACTGACATCGTGGTGATCCCTGCTCAGGACTACAGGAGCCTGGTCAAAAAATCACAGTAGGGCACTTATTGATCTGCACATACCAAATACACTAATGAAGAGCATAAATGTTGCAGTACTTACTGAGATCCTTCCTTCTGCTATGGCTTTGTTGATGGCCAAAGCAATGGAAACACGTCCTTTCTGGTCTGAATATAAGATCCTAGCTTGGGATCCCACCACCTGCACACAGGGTACAGCTAGTCAGAATGGCACTGCTTTCCTAGAACATAGCAAAGCTCAGAGTGTGATATCACAAGCTGTTGTACTCCTCCATGCCAGAATGTAGGCATTTTGTTTCAACAGGCTGAACATCGAGTTTGCAACAGGACATGTTAGCCCTTACCATATTGTGTTTTCCAGCTTGACGGATCCAGCGGATATTATCATTGTACTGCTGTCTTACTCGCTCAGAGACTGAAACACAAGAAAAAGCTCTCTGCTAAAATTTCACTTAAAAATAAAATGCACTTTAGCCACTATGCAAGGATACAGACTACACTCATCTTCACCCTTATAAAGGCATGAAAAAATGGTGAAGTTATGGATTGTAGTGAAGTACACCTATACCCCTGCATCTGAGCTCCCAGTTTCAAAAGTTCCGATGTAATTAAAGGTATATATTAATACCTGGAACGGTATCTGAGTTATGAAGTTCTAGCACAATGAGTGCTGTCCTAGAGAAGCTGAAGCACATAAGAGAAATATTCAAAATTCGCTAGAGTACGAGTGCAAAGCTGGGTGGCAGCACTGTGCTCAAAATCTGCATACTCAGTCTCTGCCTCGTGTGGCCCATGTTCACATTTGTGTGTAACTTTGTTTAATTCTGTTTAATCAGGTAATATCACAGTAATAGCTCATTACAGTAGGTAAATTTCATTGCTTTTCCTGTCTATATTTTTTTATTTCCTCGGTTTTTACAAAAATGTGATCATTACATTTTTCTTGCTAATACAGATTATAATAAGGAACAAAATGTGTGATTACTGTTTGGTTATTAGATAATTGAGTTTAAAGTCTTCTTTATCACAATAAGTAGGTATTTTAGCGTATTAGGGATATTCTGGGGAAATTAATTGGAGTTTCTCAGATGAATCCAGAACAAATCATAATTTTCCCTATAAGAAATAATTTCCTAATATTCAAGTTTGCTTCATTCAAACCATTTCTAGGAACCAGTTACAACTCAGATACCAGAGTACAGGTGTGTGTCCATGTGCCATCTTTTTTGAGAGGTTGCCTTTTCTGATTACCTCTGATCATTTTTAATTACACTTTTATATTATCTATAAATTTAATATTGTTCACTATGCACCTATGTTTCTGTAGTCAACCAGGCTAAACTAAAGATTCCTACCTGAAGCACTGATGTCCTCTAGCACAGTGGCAGCAATGTCATCAGTCTGTGCTAAATCTTGGGGGTCACCAGATGTGCACACCCAGCGGAAGGGGCCGAAACCCAAGGAGAAAATATCTCTAAAGTATGAATAAAACAGCATGTTGGTGGAAGACATCTGCACTGAGCAGGAACAGTTGGTAGCCAGCCAACATACACTCACCCCATGATGTGCTGAACATAGGAGGGGTATCGGAACTCTGTCTTCCCAGCTCCACTCTTACTCACCTCCGCACCTAACAGAGAGTGAGAGAAAACAGAGAATGGGGGTGCACTTTTTTGCATGTTTCTGTTCCTCTTACCTCCACAGCAAAGTTTAGGGAGTAGAAGCAAAGCAATCACAACCAAGATGTTTGCTTATTTTATTCCTAAGACTAAAGACAGAAAATATAGCAGCACTTTTAAATACATTTTATAAAAGTTTATTAATCTGCGATAGACTGGGATTCAATCCTTGTGCAGCTTTATATTTTAGCACCCAATAATTCCAGGATAGGCTCTGTACTGCCGAGATGCTGCTCAGGAATAAGCAGTTAATGAAAGTGGATGGATGGATGGATGGATGGATGAAAGTTTATTAATATAACTGTCTGCACAAGTTTACACAGTTCTGGGCAAATAGTGGTCTTGGTCCTTCTGCTCTGTCTGTACAATGAAATGTATTCCTGACTGCTCGATAAACCGGCACATAAGCTGTCAGGACAGAGACAGGTGGGATTGAGGCATGGAGCTCACCTGCTCTTTGAGCCTCCAGGAGGAAAGCGTTGCCATAATCCCAAAAGAACATTCCTGCCTCAGCTAGCTTGTTGATGGCTTTCACCTGCCTGCACAGACTGTTGGGTAGGACACAAGTTTAGAACCCCTTGCAAACCTTTTTTCTTTTGACCCAGTGCTGTTGGTTTTTGTCACATTTCTTCTCTGAATGATGCCCTAGGGACAAAGGGAGAACTCACCTCTCCTGTACAATGGAGCGAAAACAAGCCGGATCAGAGGACATGAGCTGGTTAGCTTGGTGGAGGGTGAGTTGCACTGGGTAATACCCTCCACTGAAGGGGTTGTGGAGAGAAGTCTGGTCTGATCCTAGGTCTGCCAACAGCTCCCCGGTAGTTTCATACTCTTCAACTAACTTCTCCCTGAGTGACAGAGAATTACATGTGACTGCATCACCATACTGTCAGACCCCGCTGTGAACTGCCCTGAGTCTATAAAACTGTAATGTATAACGCAGTGGAAGAAAATATACTCTGACACCGAACCCTTCAAATACATATTGTTGTGTTAAAGACACTTAGTCATAGTTATGAAGAGGGCATAGTACGAGGTAATAATTACCATCTTTAGCTGTAATCTACTGCAAATAGAATGAAGTACCTAACTGTAGGTAAGAAGAGGAGCACAGTTAAAAAAGCAAAAGGACATCCTTCCCACATACCAGAGATCAACAATATTGCCATGGTAACCCAGACTGAGGGGAGTCTTGGACCTCTTGGCTTCCCTGTGAAAGATAAATCAGTCTGACAGTCTGAACTCATGACTTCTGTGCGCACCCTTAGAAATGCACATATTCCTGACAACATTGAGCTATTTTGCTTGAGTTCATCTTTTTGTTTCAGTTGCTCTTTGGCACGAGACAGTGGTCTGTCTGACCTGATGCAACTTATGCAGTGATCCAGATTACTTGTGACTTCCATAAGCCAACCCTGGGCATGTCTCTTTTTCAGAGGAGCTTGATCTACCTACACACAGAACAACACTGTAGACCAGACTACACACAGCAACAGTAAAAATTCAGCTTAACATTGCTGAGGTCAACCAAGGAACCACAGCATACAATACACACTGATTTTGCAGGACCCCCACAGAGACACACGGACCTCAGCAATGACCCCCACGCAGCCAGCAATGACTGCAGCTTTGGCTTGCGCTCCGCTCATCCCTCCTAGGCCCGATGTCACAAACACTTTCCCACTCAGGTCCCCAGAGCCAAGATATCGTCGGCCAGCATTCAAGACTGTCAGCTGCAGGAAGGAGTACATCAGGCAAAAAGATGTAAGGGAGATGTAGAGGGTCGTCATGGTGCCCAAGGACATCAGAATTTCACCTCAAACACTGTCTGCCCTTTACCTTGTAACCAACCTACCCTTGCATTATGAATATTAAATGAAAAAATCTTTCTATCCTTTTATTTGCAGTGTGTGTGATAACAAGAAGGACTGAGTAGGATGACAGCAGCAACTGGTTCAAAAGACTCACCATGGTGCCATGAACAATCCCCTGAGGCCCAATGTAACAGTAGCTTCCTGCTGTCATCTGGCCATACCTGAGTAGGTACACACAGATACACTGAATATTCATACTACTTTATTCCAAGCCCAGATTTTAAAAAAAGAACAAGGGGGAAATTGCTCACATTGTGATTCCCAGTGCAAACATCTTTTCATACTCATCTCGGGAGGAGTAATTAGGGATGACCTTGGATGAGACGTAAAGCAACATGTAAATGGACAGATTACAATTCACAGTGGATGGAAACTTGAGCAAACATAACAAGGAGATGGACAGAAGGGCAATGGGACACAGATAGAAGGACTGGAGGTAAGTCCTCACCATGCCATTGGTGATAACAGCACGAGGCGAGAAGGGGGTGCTAGGGAAGAGGCCCAGTGGATGTCCACTGTAGAGTACCAGGGTCTGCTCCTCTGACATCTCACTGAGGTAGTGCAGCACCAGCCAAAACTGCATACACAGAATCCCACCATTAATCTCTGGATCACGCGAGCCAGGCAATGCTGTATGTCGGGAACTGAGTCTGTTGTCCCATCTTACCTGGGCCCAGTTGCTGAACACTTGTCCATTCCCACCATAGGTCACCAACTCCTGAGGAAACTGGGGCGCAGAACCATCACACATTATTACGCATGAGAAGTGCTGGCAAACCAGTTGGACAATATAGGTGGACAAAATTAAAATGAAGAGTGAATGTGTGAATTTTACATGATTATTCACGACGGTCAAAATCTCCGTTCAGATTGTAATCTGCACTGTTTATTTATCATAACAATTTGCATTATTATCTATTTCACAGTTTGTGTTCTGCATTAGAGTAACACGGATGACGTCCCCATGAGTGACATTGCTCATTGATACTGGAGAACACAGATTTGGGAGGAGAGGGCTGGCAGGGTTACCTGTGCCACTGCAGGGTCCAAGTTGTTCATGATCATGTGCATGATGGCAGCAGCCTGCCGTGTACGACAGGGGTACTGATCAATGGGGTATGCCCTAGAAAAGACACCGTTCACTTTGTCACCTGCAAGCAACACCTTCATACACAGGACTCAGGGATGTTATTCACATATTTGGAAAGCAGTTTGAAAACTGAATCATTTTAGATGGAGGACTGTAGCCACACAGGGACTGTATTATTACAAGGAGGTACCACACAGCAGAGGCCCTATGGGTGTATTGAGAGCAAAGCGTTGTGTAGATGCGGTGTGAAGGAAGGAAGTGGTTGGAAGAAGGGAGGATATTTTAAGAATAGCAGTCATGCACTAGGAATAGAATAAAGTATGACTGAATCATTGAAGGTACTGAGAGGGTTGAAAGATAAAGTTTTGAGAACCCAGAAGGTAAATTTGAGGAGACATAGGAAATGGTAACATTTCTGTCTAAAAAGATTCAACATTTGCCGTTAACAATTATCCAGGACTTTGGAGGAGTCCAGAAATGTACTACTTTTGTTGTGTTAATCGTAAAACCATCTCTTAAGCACAATTTACAACTCATGTTTCAATGAAGGGAAGAAGGAAAGAAAGAAACAGTTTCTATCTCACTTCTCTTGGCAGAAAGGAAGTGATGTTAAGTTTGGGGTATACTGACTGTCAGCAAAACTGTCACTTTCCATTCACAGGCCCTGCTTCTAGTGAGCGGAGCAAATAGCCAGAAGGCATCTGGGAGGCGGCTTGTTACCTCATGTTGATGGAGGGGCAAAAGCGGTACATGTAAATGTGGCCATACTGGCGCAGCTCCTGAGCAAACTCTGAGGCCAGGGTGGCATGGAGTGAGGGAGGGAAGTACCGCAAGGCATTTCTGAGGGCCAACTGAGGGGCAGAAGCAAGAAGACAGCGTTTGTTGACATCCATCTACAACTCCCTTTTCTATTGTGTGTCTCACTGGGTCAACATTCCCAGCGCCACGTAGCCGATGCACTGCTCAGACAGGGCAGCAATATGAAAATATGGCTCCTGCATTAAACAAACTGTAAGGGCATCACCATCATCTTTGACTCTCTACTGTCTGTAACTCTGATGACTGTCTGCTTTTCATCTGAGGAATAACTGGGAGGAACTGTCGCAAGGTTCTGATTTCCAGGGCTTTTGAATATAACATTTGCAAAACACTCAAGAATTCTAAGTAAACCCCCATAAGAGCATCTGGAGGAAACCCATGCAAGAAGGAAACACACATTCTGAACCACATTGGAGCCTATTTCCCAGCGCTTGTGATGCACAATTTGCACCATCATGCCAGCCAATACACTCACCCACTTATTTATTCATTCACTATCCTTAACTGCTCAAATAATACAAACTTGCATAGCTGTGTGAGAACATTGCTGCATATTAGGCAACATTTAGAGCAAAACATCTGACTGTTAAATGAAACAATAGTTGCTGAATAAGCAATCTTTCCTGAATCATGGCATGCACTCATTTTAATTTGAGCAAGGAACAGAATATTTCACACTTTACTATTTTCAAATTTGTAATTGCAGCTTATTTGCAGTTATTACAGGTCAGTAAAAAACAGCCAGTTTTAAAATATTCAGAACTTTTTTAATCTCTAAAAACAGTAGGACACAAGAAGTCTGCCTTCTTATTCATTACCTATAAATTTTATATATTATTATTATATAGCCTACTCTTTAGTGAGATCAGTAATCTATATATTTGTATATATACACACATACAGAATATAGAAATTTATACGTATGCCAAAATCCCATTTTATTAAAGTTGGATAGGCTCTTTAATTAATAAGAATCTAGAATGCTCACCACTTCATGGTGTAAGATCTGAAAACTGTACTTACCTTCTCATCCTGTGGTGAAAGATTTGGAGTGCGGACCGGAGCATGAGGGACTTTGGGGTCTCGGCCTCGATTGACGGGCAGAGGGTTCAGGGGTAACCCTGCACACAGCTCCTTCAGCGTAGACATCTTGTTTTGAGGTTCAAGTCAGGAAGAGACAATACAAGCAGGAATGGAGGCAAGAGTGACTGTTTGTCAGGCAGGATCTTCAGTGAGGGATAGTGGAAAAAGCAGGTTACAAACGTAAGTCACGCTTGGGAAGCAGGCTGATGCGTGGCTTAACAGAGTCTACTGATCTCTGGACTTAGAAATCAGTGCCGGACGCTACAGCCACTGGAACAGCAAAGAGCAGGAATGAAGCCACCTACTGTTCTCATTGGCTGGTTTGTCCCCACAGGCCCATTTGCCCCAGAAGCCCTGACAAACAGCAGAAAGGGGTTCTTCTAATCATTGATCTCACTAAACATGATGTGTCACCTGGTCCTCCAGACAAACATTGCTAAACATATCTTACTTCTTGCTCAAAGGGGAACAACAGTAACAGTTGTGCAGAGACAACAATCCAACTTCTGCAAGCTCCAAGGAAACAAATCTCTAACTACATTTAATGAACAGGTAACATCGCTTACACAACCGGAAAACAGATATTCGGTATCAAACCTGATCCAGGTGTCTGCTGGAGTTGGTATCCTCCATACATTCCATTGTGACACTTATATAAACCTCTGTGCTGGGTACTTGTAAGGAAACAACGTTGTAAGGAAAAAAACTTAAAGGAGTGATGGCTCCTGGAAGACATTTTCATCCTACAGTTTTCTTGATGTGTTCAAATATTTACTGCATGTAAAGATAAGAACACTGTTGATTATTGTTGATATTTAATACAAGCAAAGGCAAGACGTTTGACAAACTGCAGTACAGGAACAATTATATATTAGCAAAAGCTAAATTACTTGAGGTTTATCAGACTAAAGGAAGTCAGACCATGCAAAGAAGGATAAGATTTTACTGTAAAGAAAATATTTGCTGTTTGTCCCAGTTTATCTTTTACTCAGCCCTTGCTCAGATGAGGATAATCATTAACTGGCCAGGTCTCACTCAAGGGTTACACTGAGCATTGTACCCAATCTCTTGTCCATTCACTGCAGACCCTTGACCCTGGGACCAATACCTTTCCAGAAGACTCAGTTGAGGAAAGTAGCAAGGATTGAAAATACACTTTACAATGTGTGCTCTGACACCCACCCTGAAAATCTTATGGATAACGCTACCCAACCTGTCATTCATGAAACATCTACCACTATATTGTAACTATACAGCCTGCAAAGATATTGCTCCACTTTTCAGCTCTGCTGAGATGTGGAGTTCATAACTCCATTTACCACTTAGATATATGTGGTCTGATTGACCGTGCGGAATAATTTATTTACAGCATGTATTGTCATAACTTCTCATAGAATTACGAGACGTGGGAATATGTACACTTTATTTGCAACATAACTTCTAAAGTTTTAGAACTTATGAGACCCATCAAAATCCAATATAAAAGGTAGGATGTACCATCCATAATCCACAGGAGCAGATTTATTGTACAGTATTTCACCTCCTACTCACACAATTTCCTTCTTGTCTTGGAGAATGCGGGCAGCAGGCCAAGTAGAAAGACCTAGACCTTCCTTTCGCCAGCACTGGCTCTCCAGGTGTTCCTAGGGCAGCCTGAGTATAATTCTTCTAACATGTCTTGGATCTGCCTTGGGGCCTTTTCCTACCTGGTGTAACTCCAGTGGGACATTCGTATGATTTTCAAACCACACCAACTGACTCCTGTTCATCAACAACTAAACTGAAGCTCTCAAGATTATCAAGCTCACCTTGTCACAGTGCAGTGATTCTGGAGAGAAACCTCATAGTAGTTGCTTGTTACCAGTACCTTGTCCTTTCCAGTCATTACTTAAAGCTCAGGTAAACAGATGAGGTCAAAGGCTGAAGGTCACAGTTGGATGAGGCCAAAAGGACATCATCTTCAAGCAGCAGAGATGCTATCCTTAGTTCGAGAGGACACAACTTGGTATCTTGTCCATGAAAATCTGTCTTATGCTACATGCTTACTGTGTTGATGTTTAACTACTAAGTTACTGAATGCTGAACTGGCAATTAAATATCATACAGCAGAAACAAACACTGCACAAAATAAGCAGGTTTAGGCTATGTATGGTTTCAATGGATGGCTGCAGCAGTAAATTAGGTATACAGTACTGCCATTATTTTTGTAGATACAGTATTTTGTAGTTTTCACATACTGCCAAACCCTGGCTTAGAGCCTGGGGAACTGTTGCTTCTCCTTCACAAAATATCACGTGAAACTAACTGCTTACATGTTTGTCCTCCACAAAATAACTTTGCTTTTATCCATTTGCTGAGAGCTATTTTCACAAAGCAATTCAGGCCAAGTACCTGCAACTAACAGCTACCATTTTCAGTGTACAAGTGTGGTTTTCTGTTAGCACCCAGCATGCACTTACTGTTTACATCTTGCACCTCCCTTGTGCTTCTCTCTTTGCACTCCATTACAAATGGGTTAAAGTGCTGCCATAGCATTTCTGGCTACAACTGGTTGCCTGTGTTTTGATTTCAGGCACTGTGTTGCAAACTGTACTACAAACATTGCTAAACACCTATAGTTTTAAACAGGCTGACAGATTTCAAAATTATTGTTGTAAAACAAACACTGCACAATTACACCTCATGGCTACAATACTGGTATTTTGTCACTGTGCTACATCTTGTGTTCCATTTCCAAATGTAAATTATCCCCATGCTGAAGCTTCTTTGTGCTATTTTTTACTGCCGTTAAGCTCAAATTACCTCAGATGAAACCCATGGAAAACTATGCTGTTCTCTTTGCATCAACCACACAAATCGCAAACGTCATACCGACACGAACAGCACAACTTCGACATGGGCATACGGGTTTTCCACTTTTGTAAGATCAGCGGCAGTTTAACAAGGGTGTTCTTAATAAATGCAATTTATTATTTTTACATTTTCAAACATGATTTTACACTGAGGATATGTAAAAGCAAAATCCATGAGGTTTGTTGTAACATACAGTTGTATTGAAAAGAAAGAAAAAAAAAAAAAAGTATCCAACCTCACCCAGGCCTCCTAAGCAGAATCCAACCAATTGGTCTGAGAGAAAAAAAACCCAAACAGACATACACACTCATACCTTTACTTAGCATCAACAGTAAACCAGAGTACTCACAGTAAGACGTGTGAGAATGCATTGTTTTGGACTGACAACATTCACAAAGTCCCGGTAGTTCTGTATTTTTAACCATTTGTTAGATCTGGACAAAGGCTGGAATACAGCTGCCAAATTCTTTTGTGGCTAAAAACAACTAAAAAAAAAACCTATTGATCATTAGCTAAACAGGCCTTAAATAGTTTAAGACCAAACACATATAAGGAAATCAAAGAAAAATGACTTGTTTTTAAGGAGCACAAACATCCTCCTGGGTAATTTCTTGGTTTACTAGTGACAACATGAACATTACTGACCAGGCTTTAATCTGGTCTATAAGCAGCAATTTGTGAAGTGACCATGCAACTGAAGGGGGGATAGAAAAACTGAATAGAATGATGCATTTTAACTTTTTTTTTTTTTTTTTTTTTAAATAAGAAATAAATTGGGACAAAGTTCCCAGGACACCCACAAATGCCAGCATTCTACTGGGCTTGCTGACTGAGGTGGATGTACAGAGAAGGACAGTGTGTCTTTCTGGATTCAGGTTGCTGAGATGTGAATAAAAATGCAATAATTTCCAAAATTTCTAGCTCCTAGAATAACACTGCAAATTCTCTGTAAGAAGCACCCAGGATTGCCAATACTGATTTTGTGGGCTTTTGCAAAACAAAATAAAATTTTTTTTTGTTGAAATAAAATTAATACCATAACTGATGGCAGATCTGGTGAGGAGAAGTTTGTTTAGAACAGCAGCGCTCCCATACTACCTACTTCACTTTGCTCTTTGACAAAAATCTCAAAGTACTGGTAGATAATTGTCACAGCCAAAAGAATCCCAGTGCCAGAGCCGATGGCTCCAAGGAAGTCAGCCATCACAGAGAGCCCACCGATGCACAGTCCACCAAAGGCTGCCGCCGTAGGAATGTACCTACAAATAAAACAGGGAAGATAAGCAAATTTAGGTGTGAAAGCCGGTAGCTGGGTCTATGTTGACTGAACTATGTAAAGTATTAGCCACGCAGGTAATGACAGAAAATACAGCAAATGCAAGATGAAATCCATAAATACACTACGAAACACCTACGTAAGCACAATGATGGGCTACTGAAAAGGTACAAAGAGCTAATGCTTTTCTGAAGACAACAGTGTTTGTACCTGTTGAGCTCATGCACCATGGATGTTTCTCGGTGTCCCCTCATCACCATCTGCTGCTCCTTTAGCTGTTTAGCCACCTGTCCAGTGAGCAGAGACATTAGATGCAAATGCAAGCACATGTAGAGAAAAGACAGAATCAAACCTGCAAGGTGCAAACACAATCCATCTTACTGTACTATAACTACAAACACTCAAATGTAAAAACTCACATCTTTGGCAGATGATCCAGACACCTCAATCCAGGTCTTGGAGAAGAAGGCACAAGATCCCAGCATGAAGACAATATAAATGAGAGCATGGACTGGGTCGTCCAGGACTGAACTGAAGGACTCAGGAGGAGAGAGGTAGTAGCACAGCCCACCTATTGGGTAGGCACGAGCAGGACCACCAGCAGAGGTGTCCTAAAATGGACAAATTTAAAACTGGTGACTTAAGGAGATTAAACAGCGAACACGTTTGAGTACTAGGAATTAATCTATCAGCAACAACATCCAGAGATTCAGGTAATTAAACATTTTTAAAAATGGTTTAAATTTGTTTTTCTGTTGGCTTTAGCCAACCCCAATGTATAGCTGGCTTTTTTTTTTTTTTTTATTAAAAAGATGGGGTCTTTTCATAAAAGACAACCCTTCAATCTCAGAAAAATGTGCTTGAAGAACCAAAATATACTTACAGACCAGGTTCCCAGCAAGTTCACTAAAAAGTTCCCACTGAATCTAGTGGAGAGCATCTGGGAGATAACGTACAGGTTGGAAACCAGGGCGGACTGGAGAATGATGGGAATATTTGATGTGTAGAAGAGCTTGATGGGATATGTGTTATACTGGCCACGGTACCGGGCCGATTTAATTGGAAGATCCACTCTGAAGCCCTGTACATGGTGGAAGAAAGAAACAGATTGGCATGCTGAGGAGCCTTCAAGAGATAAATACTGTTTCACTGGCACTAATCAAGTCACAAAGACATATTTGCAGCGTACGCAATATGTTCCTCTTAGAAAAGACAACAACCTTAAAACCATCCAACTGACCTGGAAGTATATGACCACAGCAAACACAAAGACTGTGGCAATGAGATTCATGAGGTTGGGCAGGTTCTGACGGTAGAAGGCCTCTCTCAGTGCTCGCACCTTGTCCGTGCGTGTGGCAAGCAGATGGAAAAGAGCAATGATGGCTCCCTCAAACTCAGTTCCTGGAGATACAAGCCTTGTTTAAACTTCTTATGCAGAAAGGCTAACCCACCCATATTTCAATGAAACAACAGCTTCTCGGTGCTAAGACTATGTGATTCAACAGCACACCTCTGCCAGTATTGACGGTAGTAGGGCTGAAAGCCTTCCAAACAATGGTCTCACAGATGTTGGTGGCAATGAACAGAGAGATGCCAGAGCCAAGGCCATAGCCTTTCTGTAGAAGCTCGTCGAGCAGCAGAACAATCAGGCCCGCTACAAACAGCTGCACAAAAAAAGCAGATTAGATGTCTGGATAGAGTGCAAAACATACCAACTACTTAATTCTTCAAACAATTTCAGAATTAAACAACTTGTCAACAGATGGATTTGCAACACAACTGTAGATGGGCACTGGTACTGCAGGCCTTTGGGTAATTTACCTGAATGATGATGAGTAGACAGATTCCAGCACCCATCTCTGAAGGATCGCCGTACATCCCAGTCATCACATAAACAATGGCCTGGCCAATGGTGATGATCATGCCAAACACTGGCAAGAACACATTGCTCAGGGTTGCACAAAGTACACTAATACAAGCATTTAAATACAAGAGATTATTATGTAAAGATAAGAGTAGTAATGGCTGAATTACATTTCTGAGCCCCATTGAAGAGTGCTCGGTCTTTTGGAGTGTCCCCAACCTCAATGATCTTTGCTCCAGCCAGCAGCTGCATGATGAGACCAGAGGTCACAATGGGTGAAATACCCAATTCCATTAAGGTACCTGAGGATGAAGCAAATAATGAGCAAAAAAAAGGCCACAATAACTACAATGCAGGGCAGCAGGTAACATGGTGGATAGAGCTGTTCCCTTGAGCAAGTATTATACAAAACCCACATTATAGTTTGCATGGGAGAAATGTTTCAGCTAATGTAAATGAGTAAATAACCATGCAGAAATGATGGGCCCTCAAAAAGCCTACAATATTCACAACTTATTCTATTAAAGTGATTCTTCTAACTACCTGATTGTTTCAAAATGTTTGAAATGTGTCAAGCAATTCGGATTACATTTATTTTTAACGCATATGTCTTCTCACTAGAATATGAGAGAGCACCAGTGCAGACATTCAAGGCACTGCCTTTGATGGCTGTGCTGAAATTAGTAATACAACAAAAACAAGCATTTCTGAAGGCTTTGCTGAAGTAATCGCTTTGTCAGTAAAAAAAGATCCAAGGAAGAATAGATATCTGTAGGCTACACGCACCTCTGTTTGAAGCCAGGATAACTCTCATCCAGTAAAACGGATCTGCAGAGTCTGATGACATGATCCCGAAGAGAGGAATCTGTGGAAGGAGAGAATGCATAAGGCTCAACAGCAGCAATTAAAAAAAAAAAAAAAAAAAGACCAGCAACATCTCAAAAAGAAAAGCAGAAAAAGTCAGCTGGTTGAACTATTTGACTGATACTCCACACCCGTGAAAGCTCTTTAACGTACACTACCTGGCCAAAAAAAAAAAAAAGTCACCACCTGGATTTAACTTGGTGTTATGATCTGGGGTTGCTTCAGTTGGTCAGGTCTAGGTTCAGCAACATTATGTGCCCAAAAAATAAATGAGGTGAGCAGACTACCTGAACATACTGAATGACCAGGTTTCTCCATCAATGGATTTTGTCTTCCCTGATGGCACAGGCATATTCCAAGATGACAATGCCAGGATTCATTGGGTTGGCTCAAATTGTGAAAGAGTGCTTCAGGGAGCATGAGAGAGACATCATTTTCACACATGGATTGGCCACCACAGAGTCCAGACCTTAACCCCATTGAGAATCTTTGGGATGGGCTAGAGAAGACTCTACGCAGCAGTCCGACTCTCCCGTCATCAATACAAGATCTTGGAGAAAAATTAAACGGAAATAAATGTTGTGACGTTGCATAAGCTTATTGAAATGATGCGTACCGTAATCAAAGCTAAAGGCAGTCCAACAAAATATAAGAGCGTGTGACTTTTTTTTGGCCAAGCACTGTATATAAAACTCCAACGCACCTCAGACTAGACATCATGTAGTTCAGATGGTAATAAACACTCACTACATACCTGACAGCAGACCAGGAAAATGAAGAGAGTGATGGCCGTCCATAATACCTTTTCTCTGAACTGAATCTGATGGTGAACAAAGAGGATTTAACTGTCAAACGTCATTTCAGAGCAGTCAAGAGCTCAGCCTGAGGCAGAACCCCACCGAACCCCTACTGTTACCACCATGAACACTTACCTTCCTTTCAGGTTTTTGTATCTCTGGCAGGACGGCACAGAACGGCTTTATTACCTCCAGAAATTTAACTGTAGAAGGAAACAAAAAGCAGTTTAACTTACAGCTCAGTCTAGATAATGAAAACACACTTGACATATACAAGAGCAGAGGATGAAAAGGTCTTTGCTGCATTAACAAACAACAGTGCACTTTAGGGCGACAAAAGATTTACAGCTAAATAAAACAATTAGGTCCACATTTATGCCTTATTTTCTCACTGGATCACAGCGATGTCTGCCGCCTTTACACAACTCCTTAGTGCTTTTGGTTGGTGAATTCACAACGCAATGACTTAAACACATGTGTGCCCCAGTACATTTAAAAAAATCCAACTGTTAACTTGTATGCTAACAACAGTGCTCAAGACGGCTAGCATTCAATCAAAGCGAACGAAACTGATCGTTAGCAGGAAGCTACCTGGATAACAAGCTAACGATAAGAACACAGAATTTTAACAGGGCAAGAAATCTGACTTTATGAATCTAAAAGTTCATTCAGGCCCTCCTGTGTTGGCTTAAATAGTAGTAAAGCTTGTTAGCCGGCGAGCCATCTTAACGGCTAAAGCGAATCAATGGGAATGTCCAATGAACAAGGATGCTACACACACCGGCTGCGTTTGTGTGCTTTATCCAGCAAAAAGGTTTTACTTACTACCCATGGTGTCCCTTGGTGCCCGAAACCTAAACGATATAAACTGCCGTTGTGTCTGATCACAGCAGTTTGTGTGGCATCAGGTCGCCGTTCCGCCTGGAAAAGAAGTCGCTTAAAGACACGTCACCACGAGCCAGCTCGCTGGGCTAGGCTAGCCGGCAGGCCTTCGAGGATAAGAATTGCGCATGCGCAAATTTGGTATGTTCTTCAACGTTCTACCGCGCAGACTTTGCTTGGGGCGCAGTTGCTCTTAGAGAACAGATGTCTGTCCAAACGGTCGTGTTCGTTCTCGACTGATGTGCTACGCAGACGCATCTCAGCTGCGCAGGTCACCGACGGACAAAACAGTACAATATTATAATAAGTCTATATTCTACGCTATACTATGTTCTTTGTATTAATAGAAACACAATTTGTTCAGGAACACAATGTCATTTAATCAGTTAACATAATCCTCTAAATTAAAATGTATGATTTGCGCTAAACTAGTGTTGCCGATAGGTTATACTTAAAATTAAGAACGAGGGCATTTCATAAACAATATTTGACTGCATTGTTATTCCGGTACTCTTTCTCAAAATGCTAAATATCATTTAAGGATCTTAAAAAAGTTATAAAACTAAAGCTGCACGCATGATATTAAATCGTCAGGGCAACCGCGATTGTACTTGTTCTCAAGAATGGTCGCCCATGTAGCGATGCTTCTTATTTTTCCAGCAGGGGGCAGCAGTGACTCGAGAACGACGCCATTCGCCACCAATACGCAGTTATGGGATCTACTGTATACTGTAGTGTGATCGTGTATATAAAGGTTTTTTAAAAAAATGAATGCCCTGTTAATTGTGTTCATTCTGTCAAGTTAGTAAGATTTAAATACATCTAGCCTGAAGCACATTAGCTGGGTTTTTAGTGACGTGTTTGATAATAAATAAATTGGTATAAACACACACAGTTGTAATGAACCTGCTGTACCAGGTAAGAGAGGCAAATGTAATGGACATGAATAAAAATAAACCCATCAAGAACTGAGTTACACAACATGTTGACATTTATGATAATGACAATAGGGCTGTAACTTAAAGTAAAGGGTGCAAAAGAATGGCCTTTGCTCATCTATTACCTAAAATCTGTTAATTAAACCATTTTCCATGTTCCTAACAAGCATGTTTCTAATGTAAAGATGGGGAAAGTGCAGGTAAACTGGCAATTCATCCTTTAAATAAATCCAGACACACACACACACACACACAAACAAGCAATGCAGTAGGCTACAAGCATATGTCCACAGCCAAGCTTTAAACAGATCAAATGTTTATGTGGCCACATTACACAATAATCAGAGAACCAAGAAAGAAATGAGAGGTAAAAGCATAGGTTTCTCCCCTTGTTCAAGCCCTGCTTTTTATTCACTTGCAGCCACTGTCACTTTATTCTCTGGTGATGTTCTATGCCCTGACACAAGTATTTTGTTGATTCCCTCCCTCTCTGTTGCTTTATTTCTGCTTCTCACAGGATCAGAGTGTCCTTACACATACATAGGCCATGGGAGGCTTTTCTTCTTTCTTTTCACTCCAGTTCCTAATACTTGTCATTTTAATTCTCTTTGGAATAGTTGAATACATGGTATTATTATTATTATTGTTGTTGTTGTTATTATTATTATTGTTGTTGTTGTTATTATTATTATTATTATTATTATTATTATTATTAGCTGTTGCTATTATATCCTTGTACTCTGAGAGATACTGACTGCATGCCCAACATATTATTGAGTCTTTCTGTAATATTCATTGTAAAAAGAAGCTGATCATATATTGTTTATAGACAGACTTATAATCTGAAGGTTGTTTTCAAGGACCATCAGTATGGTTTGTCTAGTCATTTGCTTTAACTGATTAGCATGAATACAAAAGTAAGACCACTGATTCTCTTCTATCATAAATTGATCAGAAGAGGGACCAGATGTGCAAAAAGGAAGCCCAAAACCCAAATATTACTTGATGGAAAATGATCATATGACTTATTACAAAACTGCTTGTGTTATGCATTTGAGAAAACAGCACCACTGAACAAAAAATTAACGTGTGTGTGTGTGTGTGTGTGTGTGTTTATTATCAGTTACACAAAAGGAATGACATTTATCATTGTGTGTTATGTGTGGGACAGGGAAATGAGACCGTGATAGTGTGTGTGTGTGTTTAAAACAGGGAAAGGCAGAGAAAGATAACAACTAGTTTGTGCATGTTTGAAAAATGGTGGAAGTGATAGCAGGCGTGTGCGGGTAGGTTTAAGATAAAGTTTGGAGGAGATAGTGTGCTAGTTCTGTGTTTTGAGAAGGAAAAGGGAAAGAGATTGCATGACAGTTTATATAAGGAAAAATGATTGGAGAAATATTTTGAGTCTGTCTGCCAGTAACTGAAGAGTCTGTGCCTGTATGGCGGAAAGGAAAAAGGTATGTCTGTGTGTGTAAGAGCAGGGGCAATAAAATGTGTTAATTTGCAGTTGTCTAAGAGATAAGCATTTTTTGTGTGTGGGTGTGTTTGCATGAGATGGGGAAAAGAAACGATAAACTTGAGTTTGTATGTGTGTGAATGTGTGTGTGGGCTGGGGTAGTGTACAGTGGCAGCAGTCACATGATTGTTATAAAATCCAGTTGCATGAATCATTTTAAACACTGAAGCTGTAGTCTATTTATGGCAGATAATGATATTGGGGTTAATGGAGAAGACATCTGACAGATATGTGAGGCCACATGATATCATTGACATGGTGTCATGTGATCACAGTTATTTATCAAGCCTCGTGTCCAAGGTGAACATTCTCACTATAGAGGTTGTGTCTTTTCTCATTGTACTTTCTTCTTAAAAAGAAACTCTATTTCATACCAGAATAGACAGGTCCTGAGATAGTCATGGCTTTCGCCACACATCAGGGATCAGGATGCAAATTTCCGATAACACCGAGATTTTATCAGACTTCATCAATTCACCGTAAGCCCCTCTTCAGAAGTTCACCTCTTACAGATAATATGAAAAACCACTTGGCTAAAACATCCCTCGCATGAAGGCAAGAAGTCGGAATCAGTTTTAGGACACAGATGCAGAATTATGGAACACATATAATTGATGTAAGAATGGGTTTACGGCTTAGAGCTGAGAAAATCTGTAAAGCAGTTAATTCCCCCCCAGGGTCAGGAACTGATATTCTTCCATGTAAGAGTGAAAAACAATAAAGCAATAACAGTCATATGGATTTTGCAGCTCATATATGTTGATTATCATTGATTTCTCTAAAGACTATTTAAATGAGCCTGGTTGCAGGGTTTATGGTTTTTGGATTAAATTCTGTGAGAATGTTGGCAGCAGCTGGAGCTGGTTTCTCCACTGCGTGTCACACAAGGAGCATTATGCAGAGAACAGGTTTTGCTATGCAAATATAAACGCCATTCCTATACATCAATGAAACAAAATTTAGGATAAATAAATGAAAAAAAATCTTTGCTTGCTGATCTTTCTAGTTTTGTTGATATGTCATCTGCCTTGGTGTGTGTTTAATCCTCTACGACAATCTGGCACAAGAAAACCATCTCTCAGGCTGGCTGCTGCAGAAACATCTCACAGATCATGGGACCCAAGGGAAGAACCACATGGTCAAGTGAGGTTTCACCCTGTCAGCTGACAAAAGCCACCTACAAAGAAAGGCTGTGCTAATATAGAGGTGACATCTGTACCAGGATGGGCATGGGGACCAGCAAGAAGCACAGAAGCAAGTGCGTCAGAGATAAGGACTGGGAACAGCCTTGTTGACATCAAACACTGCCTGGAGCATTGCGTGTCCACTTCAAGCACAACACATAGACGTAAATGTCAACTGAAAAACTGTACATGTGCTGTAATCAGTTATATTCTTAACTGGCACAGATCTTTTTGTTTTCTCAGTCCCAAATTATAATACATCTATACAGTGCATTGAGCTTTTTTGTACATCCACTTATACAACCAAATATTCACATAACAGCAGGACCCCTTTAGAGACTTGAACTTGCAGATGTTTGGCCAGATGTGCTGTTCCTCAACCACTTTGATTCTTGTGGCTACACTGTCTTTGGTCACCAGGCATCTAAATATTAACAGCAACCCATCATCTTCATCCTAGTCAGGGTCACGGTGGACTGAGGAAATTGTGTTATATTCATCACAGAATCAACTAAAATGATAATCAAAAATAAGAAAGGTTCAAACAGAGATTACCAGGAAGTTTTTAGCTCTATATAGCATGTAGGTGAAAAGAATGAAAGCTTAGCCAGTGGAATGCTATCGTTCTTAAACAAACTGCTCAGTGCCCTTTGTGAAGGTACATGGGGGCTAACATGGCCATACAGAGAAGCAAGGTGGTGCTGTACTTCACTGTAATTCCCAGGTTTACTTTACTGTGGTTTCAGTTTGTTCTGTCATATAAAATCTTTGCACTGTGGCATGGAAGTTAGCTTTGGTGACATTCATTAGGAGAGCCATGAACATTTAAAATGTGCATTAAAACATTAATTATAATTACTACTGCAAGTTGTAAAATTATACATTTTGACAAGTAAAAAATTTTGATAAATCATAAAAAAGATGCACAAAAATCTCACAATACATTTCGGAAGGAGAACTGCAGTGCAAAAATGCATGAACTGATAAAGTGTGCCGCAAGCAGACTTGTGGGAAGCAAGGGAACAAGGGGAAAGGTTAACAACAGACACTTGGATCCTTACATTTCATGGATGGTACAAGTTTGTGGTGCTTATGTATTTTTATTGGATGAAATGGCTTCTATTTGCAGTTCAGAACACAACCTATGATAAACTTTATGTCCATTCTCAGTCACTTGAGTCATTTACACTTTGCCACTTCTTGTAACTTTATAACCCCTCTCTGTTCTTTGATGATTGTAAAATTGACTACACACGTACATGCAGTATTTGATTGTGAATGAGTCAGATCTGAGTCGATCATTCAGTCTGGTCTGACACAGATCTGTGACTCCCACTATCGCTATGCCTGGCATGTTGATGGAGCTTTGCACACTGGCCCCAAATCCAGCCGATCGGCAAAAGTATTTAAGTGCCGCGACAACTGTACGTTTCTGTAGAATCTGCAGAGAACACACTCTTCTTCAGAGAGTCGCTGCATGCAGAGATGCTGCGTTAACAAGAATCCACATCCACCCAAGTTCACATATGAGTCCCCGTCACCATGTTCCTCATTGTCAGGGTGCCCGTCCTCTCACTCCTTGACACCCTGCTTATAGACCCTGGGTTCATCACTGCAAATACATCTCAGTGTGTTTCCATTCCAGGTCACTGAGAATCATCATGTATTATGCACACCGATTAATAGAAATATTTCCAGTTCTGCTCCGATCAGATCGTCTGCCATTTTCACAAACAACAGGCTGTCCTCTTTCCAGCCTTAAGCAGATTACCACTTTGCGGAATAAACATGCAGTGGCCTTTACCTTTGCTTTTCAAATCCATGTTATGCAAAGCTGTGACTCATTTCTGATTGACCAACACTGTGCTGTTCTCGTAGGAGAGAAAATGAGGGGGGCAGGGGCCTTGTTGACCAGTTATCAGTTGTCTGATTCTATTTTTGAAGCATGCACATGAAATGAGTGCTTTGCCTATTTATATTAAACGTATAAGATATGATTTTTCGTGCACATCCATCTATTATCCATATTCTGCCTCTGTAGGACTTATAGTAGCTTGTACTTTGTTGAATGAAGTTATAAGCTCAGTTTACAGTGCCTGAAGGAGCAGAGGTGTGCAACAAACTTATTACCCAGGTAGCAGCGCTTGTACTGATTCACCTGCCATGTGGGTTTGTAGGATGGGGGTATTGCCATTCCTTAACTGGGCTCAGCAAGAGAAACAAGTTTATTAGACCATGTAAGATCTGGGTGTTTCATGAAGACTATATCGCTCAAAACATTAGGAAACATCTGAAGCTACCATGTTAACTGTGTGACTACATTTAATTGTTCCAAAATAATTTCTTCTTTTCTATAAGGTTAATCTAATACTCAATATTTAATATGAAAACAATTCAGTTTTCAGTTTTCCAAAAGATTTGTACATGTAAGCCAAAAGATTAGCAATTAATTAGCATGTATCCCTCAGTATAATATCAGTGTACTGTATAACCTAATAGTTATACTAACCTAACATAATATATCAACCTAATACAATATCAACAATTGTTGCTATTGTAAAAAGTCCTCGTATCAATTAATCTGCATGATTTGCAAGACAAAGAAAACTTCTATAGAAAGTCGGCATTTGATCTGTGTTTCTTTATTAAAGAATTATAGGTAGTCATTATTATTTGTAGGTTTGTATGACTTAAAGGCTTAAGCTTACAGCAACAGGGTAGGGTGTTTACACAATGGGATTTCAGTGTCAGCAGAGGTCGTACTTTCTTGTTTTCATTTTCAGAGTAACACTATCACTGGGTAAAAGACTCAGAGTTCCAGGACTTTATCAGCAGGAGAAAACTTGCCCAGGACTTTCATCGCACTGCACTTTGGCCTCCAATTCCTCAGTAGAACAAGCAAATTTAACAGTCAGCATATAACTGAACTTCGCTCTTATAAAAAGACTTGGAACCTGGGACCACTGCCAGCTTCAGTTTAAGTCCATGTACATTTGCAGACTCACTTTGGCAGTGAAGCAAGGCCATTATCACAAGGCTGATAGATAAATACATGACAAGTGCCGGCTTTTCTGGAATCCGTTTCTCAAACATGAAAGCAGACACAAACACCGGTTACAGCTTTAGTATATGCATTCACTGTATGTTTTTCATACAGGGGTGAGACTGTGTGTCAAATTTGCAAGGAAAATTTTTGACGGTGAAAAATTAGACTGCTGATAAAGAGGATGGATGTTCGCTGAGGCTGATATCGCCACTCACTCTGTAGACTCATACTGCTGTACTCAAGCCCTGTTGTAAAAGGACCCAGACCAACAGCAGACCAAACAAGTCATAATGAAAATATTTTGAGATTTTAGAATCAGGAATCAAGAATCAACAGTTAAGAACTGTTTATTGTTGTACTTCCTTGTAGAACAGGTGTACAAGGAAGAAAAAAATGAAGTTCCTTCTGGTCTTCTCAGTACACTTAATATAAAATAAGGCAAATACAATATGCATAAATAGGCAAGATATAAATAAAGGACATTGGTCTTGAGATGTTGGAGTTTAGCAGGCTGTGCTAGAAAGCTATTCATAAGCCTGGTGATTTTTCCCCTTAGGCTATGACAGCAGCTCCTGGATGGCAGTGGTGAAAAGAAATGGTAAAGAGGATGGGCATTGCTTGTAGGTGGTCTGGATGGTGGACAGTGGGATCGTACCAGGTCACTACCAGGAAGTTTGGAATCCGGTTGTACAAGGGAGTGTTCAGACTCAATGAGGAGAGTTTATTGACCAGCTGCTGGAGGATGATGGTGTTAAATGCAGAGCTGAAGTCAGTGAACAGCATTCTGACATTACAGAATTACATTTGCTTAATGTGGGAACTGAACCTTTTATACGGTCCAAGCTGTACTCTGAAGGATGTTGTCCATGGCTAATTTTCATCATTTTAATTGTGTTTTTATTACGACGGGATGGGATTGGATAGAAGCTTATTGATCCCTGCTGGGAAATTCACCCGTACAACAACTGAAAACATAGGATACATAACAAAAACATTTGTAAGACATAAGACACATAATAACAAATAACAAGAGCAAAAAATAAATAAGCACCACCACCACCACCACCACCAACAACAACAACAACAACAACAACAACAACAATAATAATAATAATAATAATAATAATGATAATAATAATAAATGGCTCCCCAACCCAGAGTCCCATCCTTAATGCATATTGCATCTCATTTTCTCTCACATATTCTGGTCTGTAAGAAGTGCAAAGTTTTTTATTGCCACTCATCCACCAGCTCCCTCACTGTTGATAACTGCTTGTCCTAGGCAGGGTTGTGACAGACCAGAGCCTTTCCCTGGAAGTACCAGGAGGCACTAGACTAGATATGGTGTCCACATAGATGGGATCTTAGGAGATAACTGTCTAGAAGGTTCTTGCTGAGTGTGCATGCTTGACTTGACTGCAGTGCAATTTTAAAGAGGCAATGAAATGCTGATAGGTTTCGAAATTACTACTACTACTGCTGCTACTACTACTACCACTACCAATAATGATAATAACAACAACAATGATGATGATGATGATGATTATTATTATTATTATTATTATTATTATTATTATTTTTCTTTCAGCTGCTCCCGTTAGGGGTCACCACAGCAGATCAGTTGTTTCCACTTCTTCCTGTCCTCTGCATCTTTCTTCGTCACACCAACCACCTGCATGTCCTCTTTCACCACATCGATAAATCTCCTCTTAGGCCTTCCTCTTTTCATTATTATTATTATTATTATTATTATTATTATTATTGGCAAAATATCTTATTTTCATAATATCTTTAATGAAGATATCAGAGGTAGCAACCTAGTGCAATACAAGTATTGGGAAAGCAGCAGTTAGCATACATTTATGGTGGAAGCAACATCAAGAGTCACCCAATGGCATCCCCTTAGACACAATGAAAATATATCTTAAATCCGAGATTAATCAATAGTTTTATATACCGGGAAAAGACAACTGGGCAAAATAGGTCTATAACAGAAATAGAAAAGCCAAGCAATTCATAGATGCTGTTGTATGCATTACCTCCTCATTCACAACGTCCTGTGTGTCATGATGTTTTCTAATGTCTTCAGCCAGGTCCAAAGGAAGAAAAGCTGATGAAATGGGGAAGATCTGCCTCATGTTCTAGCCCCAAGGGAAAGTAAGGAGCACTCAGGAGTGGGGAAAGGCAATGCCTCTGCCTAGAGTGAAAGAGAGAAATGAGTGGGAAATGGGGCAGATCTGCCTTGTGCCCCTTATTAGAAGGAGAGCAAGGTGTAGCAAGAATAAGCATCTGCATTTCACTAATATTTTTGCATTCAACAAGACAGAAGTTGCTTGGTATTTGTTTTGCCAGTGTACTGTATTGAATTTGTAAGCGCTTACATGCTGAGGTTTGAAGATCGTACTAAACTAAGCCTGTCTGACTTGTCTGGATTTATGAGAACAGAAATGTATGTCAAGACAGGTAAATAAGTCAACTTTATCTCAAGATGGTCTCATTAAGTAAACAATACTGAGTTGTATGACACAGGTTATGCAATAATAACCAGGTTGCAGGCAGCAAATAAAATGACCACTGAGATATACTGTATGGCCAAAAGTATGTTTACACCTGAGCATCACCCCATATGTGCCTGTTGAAGATCCCATTCCAAACCCATGGGCATTAATATGGAGCTATTCTCCTCTTTCCTGCTATAACAACACCTGGGAAGGCTTTCCAGCATATTTTTGAGCACGGCTATGGAAATTTGTGTTCACCCACCAGAGCATTGTTGAGGTTGGGCACTGTGTCATGCAAGAAGGTCTGGCTTCCGGTTCTTCTCAAAGGTGTTTGGTGGGGTTGAGGTCAGGATTCTGTGCAGCTACTGAAGTTCATCCACACCAACCTGGGCAGACCAATGTGTTTATGGAGTTTGCGTTGTGCATGGGGGAGGCACAGTCATGCCTCACAGGAAAGGAGCTTCTTCCCCAAACTGTGGCCACAAAGCTGGAAGCACGCAATTGTCTAGAAGGTGTTTGAATTTTGTGCGGGTGTGGCTGAAACAGTTCAACTCAGTCATTAGAAGGGGGTCCATATACTTTTGGCCTTACTGGTTGAAGATCTCAGACAGGTTAATCACTGATGACATGAATGTTATTAAATAGCTTAACAGCCAAATTTCACACAAGAACATAAAAAATGTATACTGTAAATAGACTACTTCTGGATGTTACAGTTCTCATACATGCATACTGGCACATGCATGCTCACATGTATGCATGCACGTATGTGCATCTCTCACACTGTAAACTGCAACTACCTGAAGGCTGATTAGAATGAAATGATAAGATAAGGGTTAAAAGTCTGATGTCATTCCACAGGAGAACCACAAAGTTGAGTGGCTTGCCTTTAATCGCTCCATATTTTTTTAGGCATCAGCACATATGCGCTCCCATATATAGAAATTTAATGCAATGAAGTGACGGAACGTCTGTCACTGTGCTCTGCTTTTCACACTCCGCGATAAGCAAAATTTTATGAGTGAACTTGTTTGCTGCCACCTACAAACAGTAATGTCATCATATGTGATACAAGTACCATTCAGTTGGAATTGAGCCATTTTATATCTGCATGTTGCTGGCTGGTCATTTCTGCAGCCTCCCTGAGGACAGAAATTTTATATTACATCCATATAATGTTTAACAAGTCATGTTAGATTTATATTAAAACATTTCTAACATCTACAGCCCACAAAACCCTAAAGATACTGTGGAGGCTGAAAATGTACATGAGATAACTACAGCATTGTATTGCAAGGGATGGTAACCTTACATAATTTGTTGGAATAAAACTATATTCACAGGGTTGTCACAAAATTTAGTTTACACCATAATTCTAGCAAGTATGAAGACAAAAATGTTAGCACATTAATAAAAAAAATGTAGCGGATGCTGTGAAAAAGGAGGAACAGCACTCACAAAAGAAATGATCACAGGTCACATTCTTTGACTACAACGCATAAAGAATAGATTGGGAAGTCCCATGGCTTCTCTTTTAATTGTAGAAAATGTACCATATCACATTCCAGACATGTAAAAACTGCTACACAATTCATTTGCTGAATGAATGACGTAAATGACACAGTTGCAGAAAACCGGTTTGTGGGAGTGAATGGCAACCCCCGTGAAACATCCTTTGCTTCACACCAACAATTGGACCAGCTGAACAAAACCCAGATGGTTTTCATTTTTCTGTTATTCTGCAGTTATTTGAGTCACTCTCCTAAAATGCACAAACACACCTACTCACCCAGAAGCCCTTTCAGTCTACCCTATGAAGAAAGCATTCAAAAGAAAGGACAAACGGTATTCACAGCACCATTCTGAGTGGCACTCACTAAATACTTTCCATTCTGTATTGTGTGAATTAATCGCTTTAATAAACTAAAAAAGCTGTAAAAAGTGGGTGCCACACAGAAATATGAACTCAAGGTTAAAGGTTACAGGTAATCTGGTTGACTACAGAAAGATGGTGGGTGTGGGATTCAGTGGTCTTGGCAGAGATTACAGACATGAACACTGAAAAAACTGGCTTTTTTTAATTTAAAATCCAAACTGTGGTTTCACATTTTCCATTAGTAGCCACTCTGGGGGGAATTTCTAGAACATACTAGAACATCAGAATCTGATAAAAAAAATAAAAAAAAAAAACAGAATGTGAAGTTTGGAGTAAGTTGAACCCTTCCGTTTGGGATTAATTCCTGCCTAGGCAAATATGACTGGTTTTGGGATTTTCACAGACTAAGGAAAACCACTGTTTAAAATGTTACATAACTACATAAACAACAGTTCTGAGCAATTTTCATTCACTCTTTATTCTGCCAAAACATACAAACTGAACTGTTCTTTGTAAACACAGAGGTCTCACATTTTCACCATGCATCAATAAATGAGAAGAAAACTGTTTACTAGAAACAGAAATTGTCTCTTTATTTCTTGCTCCAACATACTGCTGACACAATGTTATATTACAGAGGTCAAAAATCAATGTTCATTAATATAACATCTTAATAATATGGAATATGGAATGTAGTCAGCTTTTATCCATTATCTTAAATTTTTTAAACAAATATCTGAAATAAATAAAGATCTATAATAAAGGTCTCTGTGTCCTGTAATTAATTTCAGTATATAGCCATAGCCTCCCTAGTCAGGGTTGCTGGAATGAAAAGGGGAAGGAGGACTACAGTCCAGGGCTTTGGGGTGGAGTAAGAGTTTTAGTGCCATGAATCTTCCCTCTATCCCAGAATAGTCTTCTTGATCCTACTCCTCTTCCCTTCATCCTTCCATTATTAACTTGCAGACTCCAGGCAATGCAGTGTTGTGGTTTCCCCCATGACTCTGACTTTCCAAGTCCTTTAGTCTGTATCTGCGCTGCCTCTCTCGCTTGGTCTGTCTCATTCCAGTGTCCATCACAAGAGTCTGGAGGAAGGTGCAGCTGACAGCAGGTAGTAAAACATGTCCACAACTAAAGGCATCTACATCCACTAATCAGCACATACAAAGATGCGAGTGGAACTACGATGGATAAAAGAACCCTTTATTTCATGCGTCCTTGAATCTGTTTATATTTTTTCTTAATTTATCTTCATCTTTTTCTTTCCTTTACAGGAAAAATGTAAACTAAAATGACTCGTAACAGCAGGAGAGAGGCAGGAAGTGATGAGTCAGAGTTGGTGAGAAGACCAGAGGCATCTGGTCAGCTTCACTGTCCTTCGTTCTCGACTACGACAACACGGCCACGGAAACGAGAGAACAGACAGACTGCAGGTTGCTTTGGTCCTGTAATGACTGTCGTTTCACGTCTGCTGTCCTGTCCCGACTTTCCTTCATCCCCTGACACCCATCAGCGGGTGCAGGGCCGATGATACGGCAATTAAATGTGCGCGCAGAAACAGGCTAGAGTTGCACTCCTTCAGTTCAGCATGTGCTTTAATCGGCACTGTGGTCCTCCAGTTCAGAGATGATGGCAATGAGGTTCTGCAAGCCGAAGATGTAGCCGCTGTCCTGACCCTCGTGTACCACGCTGTCCTCCCCATAGTATCGGCACGTGGTGTGAGCAAAGTCGATCATACGCACATCTACCATGGGGCTGCCTTCTCCTCCAGGGTTCCGGCCACTTGCACTCGCCGCACCACCACTGTGGTACCCGAACGTGTTGCCCCCCTCCTCGCCCTCCTCATCCGATGGCTCATCTTCCTCGCCCTCCTCCCCACCCCGGTGGCAGGGACGTCGTGCACGTGGTGGCTCACCATCATAGATGATGAGCAGAGAACTGGAGTAGAAACGGTAGGATTCACAGGCTTCTAGAGCTGCTTTCATTTCACGAAGTCTCTTCAGCACTGGGGAGAGCAACTCAAGACGTAACCGCCGTCCGTCGTGAAAAAACTGGAAGAGCGCTTCTTTAAAGCCCGCCAGTGTTAGCTTGCGCCCATGGTACTTGTTCATGAAGATGAGCTGCCTTGAGTCTGACTGGTATACCTGGATGGATAAGAGGCACACAGAATTGCTTGTTAAGAACAGTGTAAAAAATGATCAGCTCATGCTTCTCTCCAAGGGAAGAAAAAAAAATTCATAATAAGCATAATATTTTGCATACCGTGTGTCTGCAAATGGAAAGGAACAAAAGCAGTCTCCTAAGCAATTCTTATTTTTTCGGATAGCTTATCAGTAAAAATGGCTGCCTTCCTGCTGTGCTCACCTGCATACCACACAGACGCACACCAATGGAAGCCGACGTGCTTTGCTGGCACTTGCGGATCTGGTTAGCCTTCTTCTCCTCTGAAGCATCATCACCATGTTGGCGTGTACCCATCTTCAAGTCTAACACACAAGGCATTCTGTACCGCCATGTCAGGTTTTCCAGAAGGATGAATTCTGGGGAGCACATTAAGTCAAGGAAGAAACAACAGGGAGATGATCTCTTTGCAAAAAGGCCTGAGGAGCGCCATCACTTTGTGTCATGGCAAAATACAACGGGGAATCTATAGGTGGAAATCTGCCAAATAGCCATTTGTCTGTGACCTTCTTGGAACTTATTTGCACAAAAAAGCAGATCAGACCATCTGCGATGTACACTGTGCTCAGCAAATTTTTGTTAAGGTACTCGCTGGGTTCAAAGGATACTGTATTGGTTTCTATGTTTTGCATTCTCTTTCATCCTCTGCAGTTGCTGCTGGTGGCACTGGAAGCTCCAGGGGTTGTGTTTGATCTGGGGAACCACTTTGCCCTTCTCCAGACTGCAGCAGAGCACTTCAGGCTTCTGGACATCATCACGGTTGTGGCTATGGAGTGTGGAAATATGAGAGAAGGGACTTGTTGAGAGGACCATCTTTTATGGATGCAAGCACAGCTTAGAACCAAAATGGGGAAGCATTAGTGCTCTTTGCTCTGCCATAAAACGTGGGCTTAGCTGCACTTGACCTGAGTTACAACTGCGCATTATTTCTATGAGGTTTTAGAAGCACCAGCAAGATGTATGGTCTGAAGGACTTGCACGTGGTTTAAGAGTCATGTTCTCACCTTTTAATCTTGTCCTCCTTACGTAATTGCCTGGTCCTGTCAGGTGTATAGTGGTCACTCTCTGTCAGCAGAGCAGACGGCTTCTTGTTGCCCCATTTCATCATCTTGTGCTTGAGCTCCAGGTCTGCACTGGGATCAACATTTTCTAGGTCTCCTTGCTCACTGTGCAGGGGGTAGGCAATGAGACACAGGTTCCCTTCTTCATCCTCTTCAAAGCTGACTGACACCACACCTGCATAGGAAAAAAAAGGTTAGGTGGTTCACTGTAAGTCACTGTAGCAGTTAGCTGCATGCTAGGAGAAGCTTGATGGAATATTCCATGTCCCCGATATAAAAATAGCCAGTTATTCTCACCACTGACTTCATCCTTTGAAACATTTGTCCCTTTGTACAGAAGCAGGTAGACATCCATACTACTTTGATGTACAAAGATATTATTTCCACATTTTTTTTTCCTTTCTTTCAACAGAGCAACAGAGATGCACCCCCCCCCCCCCTTGCCAGTACAGAGCTACAGCTATGAACAGGTAGAAGAGCATGTACCAGCGTACTGCAGATTTGTGTATTGACAACCTGCAGGATTACAGCTCACATTTCAACTTCACAACAAACACAGGAGGCCTCAACTTGTGCAACTCAACAGGAGGTTTATTAGCAAATACTTAGTTTCCACCACATTTGCGCATGCATGTACATAGTTTACAATACAGCATTAATAGACCACAGCATAATGACTCAAAAAAATATTTTAAAAACACATATAATCAGTCACACATCTGTCAGCAAAAAAATCCATTGACAAAAGAGATGCAAGCAAAGTTGGTCTTATTACCTTGCCTTTCATTTAAAACAATGTTTTAAATGAAAAATAAGCACAGAAATATAAAGCATTTAAAGCCTTTGTAGAGGGAAACAGTGTGACAGTCATACGCTGTCTGTTAGATCATTTTTCCAACCATATAATCCATTGGGGGAGGGGTAAGTAAGAACACCAAGGCTATTTTGGGGGTTTGGGAGGATGATGGAGGTAACAGAATGGTTTACACTCTACAAGGGGGTAGCTCAGGTGAAGGGTGTATGGCAGAAGGACAGAGAGGGAGAAAGCTTGTCAAAGACTTGATAGCTGCATTTAAGAGAAAAGCTATATTCTAGGGTGGAGGAAGCATTCAGTTTAACAGCAAAATCAGCAAAATCCTTTGACCCAAGTTATGTAATACACTGCTAGTTAGACTGAAGTAACTTCATATTGCAAGGAAAAAATCATATTTCAGGGATAAAATGACAAAAACAGAACAGCTTATTTAAAAAAAAAAAAAAAAAACATTTAAAAATTGAAATACAGTACCAGATATATTAATGATATTTAGTAAAAGACCCTTTAGGACCTAAGCTAATTGTTCAGTCCAGTTTCTTTTCGCACAAGTGACATCATAAGCAATGATGTCATAGCTCTGCTCAAGCTCAGCAAGAGTAACTCATTCATGGCCAGGTTGTTGCTCTGCAAAGCCTCGCAGCAGATTGCTGGGCCAGGATATTTTTGGACAGAGGTAAACATGTGAGCTGGTACACCTTCACCTGTGAGCTCCCTACTCTTTTAATGCACTCACATACTTTATACTTTTTCTGGGGAATCAAGAACCAAGCTACTTCTATTCCGTTTCCCCAAAGAGGTCTGGGTCAGGGGCAGACTCTCTCTCTCTCTCTGTGTGTGTGTGTGTGTGTGTGTGTGTGTGTGTGTGTGTGTGTGTGTATCAGACGGAGATGAGAAAATAAGATCCCCTGAGAGAGGCTGCTGTGGTTTTTGGAAGAGTAAAGAATGACACTGGCATCCTGTACGGCCTTTAGCACACCTTTTTCAGCCAGCATATAATGTCCTACTTGACCCGCCAAATATCTATATCATCCTGCTCCTCTCACCACCGGCACCAGCTTTGGTACAACATAGCTGGAATGGGGAAGGACAGAGTAGCAGCTGAGTGCTGTGTCTATTACACAGGTCTCACAGCAGTGTCCTGCGAACAGCCACATGAGCCCAGACTCAGAGGCTGGTCACTAAGGTCATCGTAGAGTGACACAGCAGAGTTGTGGGCACAAAGGAGCACCCTGGGGGTCCAAAGAGAACACAACAGCGCCCTCTAATGGAATGGTGATGGGTGATGAGACAGCCTTCCAAAACCTTTGCCCATTCATATCGAAACCGGCTACTAGCTACAAACACTGCTAACCATTAGCCGACAAGGTCCTAGCACCTACACACTCCCAAAGTATCTGGAGACATGAATAATCTTACAGGAAGCCCGAGGGTACTGACTTTCTCCTGACACCTGTACTAGTCAACATTACACAACAAAGCAGAAAAATCAACACTGCGACAGACAGACTTGGCAACAATACGTACCGGTTTCGTGGCCTTACCTTTGTACTGTGGGGTGAACTTCCTCATTTCAGGGGGAAGGCTCTTGTAGAACTGGTGTTCTCTGGGGATCAGCGGCTTGCAGATGGTCTGCTCACCAAAACGGAGCACACAGGAGTGACCCCCCACCTGGTGAACGAAGGGCTCAAGCAGGACCCCTTTGCTGGAATATCGCTGCTTCTCTGCCTGCATGATGGCTTCTAGCGCGGGGCTCATCTTCGATAAGCATTAGACTTCTGGCTGGGGTGGGGTTGAAAGACGCCGAGACCCGGGGGGCAGCGGAGATGGTCAACAGACTGGCAGCACAGCAGAAATTCCCCCAGTGAAACTGAAACTCCTGACACCGAAGGTTACTTAGAGAGATGACAAGAGGAAGGGAGTGAAAACAGATTTGTTTTCCTTTTATTTGGTACAGAGCTTCTCAGTAGACTTTCCACTGTACTAAAATCCTCCCTCAGAAATGGATGCTAAACTGTTTTCAAAAAAATTGCTCTCGCGGTTGCTCTAAATGTCACAAGAGAGCGCCGGTACATCTGCCTTCCTTGCTGAGACTGAAATGACGGACTGGGCTGGCAGAGGACTAGAAAAGACCACAACAAGACGGATGGCCCCACCCCTTTCCTTCGTCACAACCAATGAGAGGCGGGCAGCTGTTGTTGGGTGGGAATGAAGCTACCGCATAGAACAGGCAGACAAAGAGGGAGGTAGAGATGGTAGAGATGGGTGGGGGAAGGGAAAAGGAAGAAAGAGTCACAGAAACAAAGACAGGAGAATAAAAGGAAAGCTGTATTCAGCTGTTCTCGTTTCCCCAGAATTGCATCGAGTTCTCATATCTGTCCAAAAGGCCATAATCGAGAAACTGGAATGCCGCAGTGGGAATTAGAATGAGTTTTCCCTGCTCACAAATGGGCTCTGTTGTAAAACACAGAGCAGGAGGCCGGCAGACAGAGGGCGCTGTGCAGCTCAACAGGCCTTGGGGATCTGACAGTAGGGAGGGCCTCTGGTTTTGAAAGTCTAAATTTAGAAAGCAGAAGTTATGGCGGGGCCTTGCTGTGTCTAAATTGATGGGGCATGCATGGAACTGCATTTGAGACTTTCGAGCAGACATGACAGAGACAAACAAACAAACAACTTAGTGTGATAAAAAGTTGACAGACGAGCCCCTTTGATGAGCACCTTGAGTCAGACTGTTTGGATGGTAAGAGGAAAGCAGGGGAAAGAGGCAGGTATGAATGATGAGGAAAGCACCCCACGCAAACCACACAACCACTGACTGGTTCATCATGATGGCTGCTGAACACACTCATGTGCCAAGTTAACCAGGAGCTGAACGAAAAGTGGATGAGGCCTGAGAGCAAGTGCTGCTGGGCCAGTGGGACTGTGGCCAGGACCCAGACAAGAAAGACACAAATTCCCCATGTTCCACTTCTCAGTGCATATTAGATGGGAACAAAAAAGACCAATCTGGCTGAGAAAGCAGGATCTAAGTGTACGAAATGACAGATGGTCTGGAATTCTGGGGCTGAACATTCACAGCCTAATAAGGGATGCAAGAGCAACCTGATCGTGCAGGTACAACAGGTTACAAGGGCCTTCAAAGAGCTCTGGCACTTGGACCACCGGCAGAGTCATGCAGTCTCGTCTAATCCAGCCAGCTGGACAGCCAGGAAGACATTAAAATGGGCCATTGGGGTGTGGGGGGGGGTTTTAATTGAGGCAAGGTGCCCTGAGATGAACTACATACATTTGAGCCAGCGTTATTAGTCACCAGCTTGAAAGACATGAAAACTAGAACCAATACCTAAACTCTTTGTAGACAAGAGCAAACAAATGGTTGAAATTGGCAGTTGTAATCCAACAAATAATTGTCTCAATCAATAGTCATCCAGTGTGAAAGATTAGAGTGGACTTGCTTTGCAGACACAGTGACCCAGACTGCAGACTGAGCTATACAGTGTACATGTCACCAGGTATTACTTAGTTTACTTGTTACGCTTCTCCATGAACAGCTCTCCACCACTGGAGGACCATATTAGGACATTGGCTCCTAAGGCGTTATCAGGCATCACCTTAACTCCTAAGGCGTTATCAGGCATCACCTTGTCGCCACCTCATAGTTACCTTACACCTTGACACTGCACTGATAAATGATCTGTTCAGCATTCCTGGTGTACAGCACCAAAACATCATACTGGGACAAAAACTGATGTAATGTCCAGGACTATCCAGTACTTGTTCAATGCACTGACTCCCATCTTCTACAAAAACACCTCAAGTGGCCAGATGACCGGTTCATTCTCCCTAACGGAGGACGAAAGTGTAATAAGTAAAACTTGCTGCTATATGTTTTGCTTCATGTGGAAGCTCCATGGCCAAGTAATGACAACACACTCCTAACACAGGAATATCAGCATTGAGGACTTTAGAGAAATTCCACCACTAGAAAGAGCAGTGCAAATTGCACCTGCAGGAAGGAACAACCATACCAAGACCATCATGAAACAATATCTTGCTTTCTGCGCTCAACGCCCAGCTATGCTGCAGGAAGTCCTGGCCTGTACACATGTAACCCAACTCCCGGCCAGATCTGATCTGGCAAGGGCATCAGAGCGTGGAAGCTCTCAGAGCACTAGGCAGACATGTACAGAAAAGGCATTTTGAAACAATCTCTATTTAAATGCTGATACCAACAATATACCATGAAAAACATTTTAAAAACGGCACCATAATTGCACAGCAGCTTGTGGAAGCACCTGCCCCATTATTATCTGCAGAAAATGCAACTAACCTTTCTCCACAAAAGTACTACCTTGCCACACAGTATTTAAAAAGGCTTAACTTTTACCAGCATCAGTTTGGTGGGATGAGGTGTGGCCTTCTCCTCTGAGCAGAGGTTGTGCTGTAAACTGCCTGGTAAGGGAGATCTGTAATCTCTGATTTACTTGTTCCTTTGGGCTACACTCACTAAAAGGGTGCATCTAATGAACTCCTTGGAGTCAAGGGGCTGGAACAGGACTGAAAAACAAACCTTCTCCAGAAGCTCAGGTAGTTACATTTACTGTAATTCACTGTTTTTCCAACAAGTCATTAAATAAATAAACAAACAAACTTTGGATTTTTCACCAAGTGGGGCATTAACACATAGTGTTTATAAATGTTATTGTGCACATAGTTTTACAAATATTCAAAGAGCCTCTAATAAAAGCTAAACGCAATGGTTGCCTCGATGTTCATGGACAGATGGATTAAGTGGATCTCTAATCTTATGTTTTTATAGAAATAGTTCTCACACTTTTTTGTTCTTTTCATTAAAAACTGAATCTGCTTATTTTTTTTTTAAACACAGCAATGAATATAAATTCTGCAGGAGATCTGCTCATTTGCTAAAAGCCCATCTGCAGGAAAATCACAAAGGAGGGTTGCTGTGTTGCATGTGCAGGATTTGCTATGGACAGGTAGGCACCACTGTTGATGTCTCGCAGGATTCTGACACTGGAATAGAAAAGTAGTAACCAACAGGTTTTTTAAAGTATATTTTGACAAAATATAGGCCCACGTGTGTCAAATGAACCAACGCCACGAGAGGGTCAGCAACATGACGGCATGTGTCCAGAACAAATATTAAAGTAACGTGGAGCAAATATAAGGTTGCCAACAGGCTGAAGCAGCGTGGAAAGAATATTTGGGGAAGGGAAGATTTGCTCAAGGTCGGGTCCATTTACACCACCACCCGCCGTATCTCTGGCTCCACTATTGTGGCTCCTGCAAATGGAAAATAGCTCAGCTAATCACAAGCCTATTTAGCAGAGAGATTGAGGTCCCCGTAATGCTCAGCTAAAAATAGTGCCTGCCACCGGCGATTCATATATTCATTCTAATAATGTGCTACACTTGCCAAGCATAACGTGCACATGGCACATACACACCAGCCATATAGTAAGTGATATAGATAAGAGAGACAAAAACAAACACAAAGATAGAATTCCCTGTCAGTTAGGTGCTACCGCTGATGGAAAAGTCAATGGTTCCTGAGCACTAAGACACAGAAGGTGGCACCATTTTCCCAGTCCTACTGGGAGATTTCTCACAACCCTTCAAAAACTGCACATACACAAACAGAAACTTTTACGCAGGTTCATCTCTTTGTCAGGCTGGATGACAGTCCTGTTCTGGCCTCTTTTGTCAGCCCAGTGTGTCTTCATAATACCACTGTTGGCAATTGTTTTGGCAGCACTAACTCCACCCACATCTCACAAAAAGCGTGAACACTGCCATCCACTGCAAACAAAGACTGGTGGAAGAATATGCGTTAGAACTCGAGATCAGAGCAGGACCATCACTGTGTCCACCAGAAATGTCAGAACACAAGGGATTGCCAGCTCCTACAACAAATTCCTCCTAGCACCACAGTATGAACACCATCCATCATAGAACTTATTTGTACAGTGGGTCTCTGACTTCTACTTAACTCATACCTGTGTAAAAAAGGTGGCAACTCTGGCAAAACTGAATCCTGGGTCAGGTGTTGGTGGAAACAGCCCTCCCCAAGCTTGGGCCTTCAAAAGACACAACATAATATGTTCCAAGCTGCACCATTTCAGGACAACACCAGATAGTCTATGGGTTCAAAGGTTAAGCAGGCCCCACCTCAGGCACACATCTGCACAAAGTTACTGGCCATTCTCAAGGGTGTTGGTTACACTGTGGAGACAGCAAAGCGAGACGTGCAAGTCTGCATCCCTGGAAGCCTACAGTTTGACAGTGTAGAAGTTTTCTGTTTAGCCTTTTTAATAAGTCCGTTGCCATCCATACACCTCTTTCACCAGTGATGTTTGGCTATGGCAAGCATAAACTAAGCATGTTTTATACATCCATAGCACACATTATGCTTTGGTGAATAGATTAAAATTAGAAGAAGAAGAAACAAATTAGGGTCACATCAGTTTCAGTTAAAACAATTATACACCGCCGGCAATAAATCAGCAGCCGTCTGTTTGAGGAGTCTCAGAAGGAATCAGTCATAAACCAGGCCCGAACAGAATTAATCTATCCAGTCAAACTACTTAAGCACATTAAGTACTTGTGACCTCAGGTCAAACACGCAGCAGACACCTTCCAGTAGACAGCTGATGGGTCGGGGGCGGATTAATGGAGGCGGTTGTTTGTGTCCCCAAGCTGCCTGAAGGAGCAGGAGCATTTAAGTCGGCTGTCTGTGTCATCGAGCCAAAGGTTTTTAACACCAGCTGCTACCTGACCGACTGATAAAGAGATTAACTTCGCCTTATTTGAGTGTACTTAAAAAGTGTATTAAGAAACTGTACATGATAAATCTGACAGCACTGAGCATGTTTGTGCTATTCTTTGATTTCCTGTTATAAATCACTATCAGACTGACTGAATGTACCTGTATCTTGTTTCATTATAATAGGATCATGCACAACATGCTGAAGGGCACTAAAAAGTTCCATGTTTTCAAAACTCTTGCGTGCCCACCAAGAAAAACATAGCCACGTCACCCCATGAGGTCCAATCAGCTGCTCTTCAAGCTGCGCTGTACGATAAACAAACCTGCCCGTAGTTCGGGAAACTGTGGTGATGCTGGGGATGAGCCGAGCAGAAAGAATGTTTTCCTGCAGACATCCCCCCCTTTGAACAGCACATGGCTGGAAACACACGGTTCAGGTCTGAGCGCTACACACCGGAGGCCTGTGTTAGGTCTCAATGAAAAACACTGAAGCTACAAAGTGAAACTCTGCAAAGCTCAGCAGGAAATAAGAACCTTGCTAAACTTAGCATTTAGTTCAGGAAACGCAACTCATACCACAACTGCTCTGGGGAGTAGGAGGCAACGTGTTTTTGCACACTGCTCAGAAACACAGAGCAGCCCACATGCATGGATGCACACACACATACACACACAGCTTTGCAGAGATGTAGACAAAACCCAAGTTGCTGTAGCCTTCTATGGAGCTCAAAAACATGAAATACGTTCAGACAGGAGATGAATGTGGGATACCCAAACCCCTCGAGTGTAAGGGACATGATGTCCTTTGGGAACCGAGCCAGATCTGAACCTGAGGAGCACATTTTCTGGCCCAGAGAAACAGAACACAGTCTGTCTGGAACTCAGGAAGAAGACTGTCTTAAGAAAGGCCCCTTGTTGTTTGAGTCCTGCACTTTATCAAAAAGGAGCTGAGACAAAACAACAGCGGACGCAGCTAGCTTTTCTAAAAATTTACTGGAGCCTAATAAAGTTCCCCTTGTATTAATAAGTCCAATCTGACACTGAGATAGCATTCAGACAAGACGCGAACAACAAATTTAAAGCGAAACATTAGCAATCACATCAAATAAATAAAATTTCATACAGAGGGTGGGTTTTTTGCATTAATTGTGTTTTCAAAGGAAAACTATGATGAACAACAGGTGTGGATTCCAAAATGAATGTAAGGGGGCACTGATGTACTAACAGGGTCACAGAAATAATGGAAACTAAGTGGAGCCCTGAGGAATGTCATCCCACCACAAACCAAGTCCCAGACAACTGTCATATCTTGTTGGAGATCCATATTCACTCTTTCTCTTTGGACTACAGCACTGGAGTCAGATTCTCTTGATTCTAAGAACCCAGCTGGTGTAGACAAGCCAAAGGCCAACGGTCACCCAAAGGAAAGGCCTATGTGGCCTCTTTTCCTGGAAAATAAATACTATTTTCCAGGAAGAAAAAAAAAACTCAAGCAGATTTCAAAGCAAAGACCCCTGTCGTTCTGAAGATTTCAGACCATTAAGATGATTTAGGCACCAACCACAGTTTGATTTATGACTGCACTACTGCCTTCAAGGAAAAAGCTTTGTATCCAGTAGAGATCCTGGAAGGAGAAAGAATCTTTTGTGGAGATGTGAGAAGTTCAAGTCTTTCACAGGTCTGTGTTTGTGTGTGTGTGAGTGTGTGTGTTGCACAGTTCAGACCAGAAGATCCACACCAGGTCTCATGACAGCAAGACGTAAAGGAATGCTTGCCAAATACAGGGAGAAGACCAACCACACACAACAGCCCCTACACATAACACTGGCAACATCTCATGCATACACACCATTCAGCCATCACCAGACACAACATGGAAATAATCATAAGAACAAAATCATCTTGCAGTGGACACGTGGCTGTATATACATTCATTTGTATGCCGACACACATCCACGCAATGCTATTCACTGACATCTGCATACACACTTCAAGCAGTACGACAACACAAAGATACACAAACGACATTTCTACCACTAAGCTCCATGTGGACAAAGTCAAGGACAGACACACAGCAGCCATCCATGAGCACTAATAGATGTTATTAGATGTGAATCTCACCCCCTCTTCCGAGTGTGATGCCCACCATAAAAACCATGCAGAATGTCATATGACCCTAAGTCACTAAGAAATTTCCCAATCTTATAGCTTAACTTTGTGCTTTTGTACAACTCAGGCGGTTCTCAAGATCAAAATAAAACCAACAAATGTTGGTCAGACACCACCCAGTGCAGACCATACTTACACCGACTCCATTTTAAGTGCAGCTATCAACCAGCTATACTGACTGCCTGAATTTTGATGGCACTTTGTGACAAATTGAATTCCAAAGTGATGGGGAAAAGAACAAAAAAAAAAAAACAATAAACCAACCGACAAAATGGTGTTCTTTAAAGGTGCCTTGGGCAATATCATTGCCATAGAGCACATTACAGGTGTCACGGAAAGTTTGGTACTGTAGCATCATCTCTATTTATTTGACAAAACCCTCAAGCAGTTAAAAAGGAAGCTGCAGGGAAGCCAGTGAAGAAATCGCTGTGTCCCGGGAGCCCTCATTCCCACTTTTGCTTGCATCTCCAGAGTGCTGAGCTTGCACAAGGCCTCACAATGTGTCTAATGGTTACGCACAGCACGCGTGCTTCTTAAATTCCTACTGCATCAGAAATATAATCAACCATCAGTAGTCGACTCTTCCCCATGTTCCACACCTGTAGATCACTTGTTTGCAGAAAGGCAGCTGAACTTGTGCTCCTGATACAGTCATAAAGCTGTCATTTTATTTGAATTATGACTACATTTGTGTATCTGCGTGTTGACTGAACAAGTCCCAGTCTATCATTTCCTGGCTGTGCTAGCAGCAGGAAAGGGCAAGAAGGGTGAGCACGACACACCTCACAGATATAGTGAGCTGGGGTGGACAAGTCCATCTTCAGGGTTCCTTCCAGACACACCTATACGTCTGGAGTAGACAGCTGAAGGGGGCAGATCTATTCCTTGCAGTTTGCTCTAGTTACTCACACGTCTCGTGCTGTCGAGGGACCACTGCAGATCAACACGGACACGGAGCGCCAAGCCTCCAGATACTGATGCCATTGAAGTTGGACACCAAGGGAAAACCTGCAGACTCACTGCAGCCGCCTGACATTCAAGGCTGTAATGTGTTACAGAGAGCTGTGCATAGTTAGGTGCGACTCAATTGTTCTGCTCACAGCAACGGCCTAGCTGAGATGAGAGCGGCCCTGGTGCGTCAGCTTACGCAGCACTGCTGGTCGAGGCCAGGGCTGGCGTCATTCTGCTGCAGCTCTGGCCTCTAGTCACTGTCATTATGAGGACAATTCCTCAGTCCCACTTACTGCCATTACGAAATAAACCCACAACTGAGCCCACTCTCATTACGCAGTGGACCTCAGAATCATGATCAGACAATCCACTGAGAAAAATTGCTCAATTCCTGTGTTTAACCAGTGAGGCCGGCTGAACTAGTAACCGTCCTGAGCTCATCGCCACCACTTGTGCCCTGTCAGCATGTTTGCCCCAGGACAGACCTGCACAGGTTAATGGCAGAAGAAAGAGGACAATGTACCCCGAACATGGAGCGGCCGTGGCCAGTTGTGTGAAACAAGTGGGAAAATCCACTGCAGCGAGACCTAGCGCTGGGAATGAGCATTGGACCCAAAGCACTGTTCTCCAACATGATCAGCAAGCAAGGGTTTTATCAGTCACATCCAGTCCATTTATGTTGAAGGTGCAGAAAATTCCTGCAGTATTCCATTAGTGCAGGTCTTCCAGCCACCCATTCCTGCAGACCACATTACGCGACTTCCCGTCAGACCCCTAATTATAAAGCAAGTCTGGAAAGCTTTGGGGATTTCAGCAGAAATTCCCCCCGCTTGCTTCCTAATCCCTAATAAAGTCAGCCGGCTGCTTGATGTAACCCAATGACACGGCAGGGATCCAAGTGACGTGTCCTCTTTGTAAGGGCAGGCCAGCAGCAGACGCACCGCATGCATACGTATAAACATCTGCTTGCACTGAGTGAAACAGAACAAACCTTGTGTCATCCGTTTAGATTATTCAGCTGTCGTGTGTGATGCACAAGTTGTGCCTGGACAGTAATCACCTAAACTTGCCATGTCTACTTCACGATTTAAGATGAAAGAAAAGCGTCTGATGCGGGGAATACAATTGACCACATCTTTATTTAAAATTGTAATGGGGGGCATAAATACAGAACATTTTCAAACTTTGTCATTCAATTTTAAGTGTTGGTGGATTGTGTAGATCCACTCAAGACTTTGCAACAATTCACGGAATACCATATTTCTGTAGAAGAACCATTTCTTTGATATCACCACTAATTATAAAATTATAAAAAAATTTAAGCTTTTTCTGCAATATATACGTTGAACACATTTTATCTGCGTATTTTTAGCAGTCGCTTTTGATTTATCTGCGTATTCGCACGGGGCAAGTGGGAATCACTGGGAATGGTAAGAACAGTTTTAAAAACAGCCACATGCAGTACAAGTACGTATGTTAATAAGCAGTGACACTGGGACCCCACATGGCATCATTTTCAGCATCTGCGAGTACTTGGAAGGGTCACGTTAACACAGCTTCACGTGAAGCAGCTGGATTACACTTGCTGACTCTGTGTGTTCAGAGTGTTTGAATATCCAATATAAATACCAACATGCCGAAATAGCCACTCACACACGCTGTCAAGTATCAGGGTCTCCATGCTGTGCACTTATAGGTATGCAGATTACCCATCGACGAAGAGAGGTCTAAGTGAAATCTGGCACCTGAAGTGGCACCGATGACCCTCGGAAGTTCAGGCGGACTCATTGACTTGCAAAGATGCCAACTCGTATTAAGACTTGGGCCAATGGAGGTGGACACTGAAACCCAAGCCTGGTTTTAAAGATTTACGTGGAAATTGAATCAGACATGGTGCACAGCCACGGAGATATATATAAAAACCAAGTGGTGGGGATAGTACACAGAAACATCTGTGCCAAGTATGAGATAGAAGTCCCTAAGTCCCGATGGGAGGCATCACCGAAAGTGGTTGAGAACAACAGAGCTAAGATCCTGTGGGACTTCAAGTTCCAGACAGACAGGCAGCTGCTGGCCAGTAAACCAGAAAGAGTGGTGGTTGATAAGGAGCAGAAAACAGTAGTGATAGATGTGGCAATCCCAGCTGACAGTAACATTAGGATGAAGGAGCATGAGAAGACTGACAAGTATCAAGGCCTGAAGGAACAACTGGAACAAATGTGGAAGGTGAAGGCTAAAGTGATTCCCATAGTAATAGGAGCACTGGGGCCTGTGACTCCCAAAGTTGGAGAGTGGCTCGAACAGATTCCAGGTAAAACAACTGAGGTCTCTGTCCAGAAAAGTGCAGTTCTAGGAATAGCTAAGATACTGCGCAGAACCCTGAAACTTCCAGGCCTCTGGTAGAGGACCCGAGGTTGAGGAAGGCATACACATACACACACACACACACAAACACACACACACACACACACACATACACCATCCCCCCAATTAGGGGAAGGTGAGAGGGAGATTGTATAAAAAAACCCAGGAGAAAAAAGTCACTCAAATAAGTCACGAACAGGGGTTTTGTTCCTAAATTTCTTTTTTAGTATGTAGTACTTTTAGCTGGCATACTGTTAGCACTTTGCATCACAGCTCAGGAAATCGGTGTGTTTGGTTGTACAACTGCTGTAATGTGTTATAAATCTGCAACAGTGTCAGTGGGAATGTGTGTTGCAAATAATCTTGGTGCACTTATGCTCACTAGTACTGCACAATTTCTTTGCACTATATCATATTGTGAAGATGTTGCAGTCATATTTAAGTTTACTTAAGCCATTCACTATATATGCACTTTAAAGCTAGATATGACTGCATACTGTTCTTTTGTTTCGTGTTCAGTTCATTATGAGTGCTTTTGTACAGTATTCAAGTATGTGTGTGTGTGGAAATGCAGAGCTCGATGGCCCATTTTTCTGTGCACGTGAACCAAGAAGCACGTGCTGCTGCAGTGTGAAGATGGCACCCCAACATTATCTTCTCCCTGGATTTTTCCAGTCCCACACCTCCTCCTCCTCTCCTCTGCAGCACATCCCTCCCTACTGTCTCTAGTGGTCTGCTCCTCATCCTGCATTCGCACAGTAACACCCTCATCCCCATTTTTGCTTGATCTCAGCACACTGGTTCTGCTCAACTATAAGCAGTCGAACTAGAGAATGTCATTCTTTACATTTTTATAATAAGTTCTATATTTAAGTCCTGACCGGCACATCAGAGACAATTATCACATCCTCTGCCCCCCCCCCCTTTACTGATCCACAGCTGCCTCTGGTCCTCCAGTATGGTGCAGTGAAAGGAATTTTCCTATTCAAACTGCTATCCTTACCAGGATTGATGGGCTACCTAACTCAGGGGACGCCGCAGATCGCCAGAGGATATGCGACACAGCGTAACACGTAGTGGAAAAACACAGCTGCTTAGCTGCTCTCACACAATGTCAGTGAGAATTTGCTATTGGTGTTTTGCTGGAAACTACCAGAAAACTGTTGACAACACTGGAAACTACACTTCGCTCATTTAATAAAGATTGATATTTAAATATGTTGTATGATTATATGTGCTGCACAGAGGAGGGGATGAGCACCATGTTTATGGACAAAAAGAGCATTTTTAGGATCTGAGGTTTTGTGACTGAGCAGTTTACTGTACGAGGGAATGGTGGATAGGGCTGAAGATGTCAGGGACCGTAATATAAAATGAGGGTGTAGTAGTCTATACTGCCATGTGGGGGACAACAGTGATGCTATATTTGGATCATATTTTTGCATTTTATAACCTCAACAGCAATGGCAGATGCGACATGCGGCATAAGATGTTTTTAAAGGGTGGCCAATTCAATTTCACTCACTTTTATGCAATAAAACTATTGAGATGCTTCAGCTGTTATGTTTACCTGTGACTTAAACCATTCCAGGAAAATTTGAGAACCCTGGCAAGCTGTTTAAGCAAAAGTGCGAGGCAGTTGTCACTTGAAGACACCGTCACGTTAATGACAGAAATGGACTCAACCGGATGGGTGTGCACTGTTGGAAAAGGGCTGGCAAACAGAAAGGACCACATTACGATTAACAGAGCCTTGTTGCAGCAGAGCACCAGATGAACGTTGCCTGTGACTATATCAGAATCAGTGCTATATTGCCACATACTCCAGAGCTCAAATTATGTCTGGTGTTAATAGGAAGAAAAATATTCTCTTTATCCTGGAGTTACGAGCAGCGGTCATGCCACTAGCTCAAACATTCAAAGGGCCTTCATATGAAAATATAGAGCTCCTGATGCTGGAGACATATCATTACATTTACATGCAGAGAGTGAGTGAGTCAGGTAGTCTTGGGCACTGTAGTAGGGCTGTGGTGGGAGGGTGTAGCTACGCGTACGGCAAACTGCATCACGAGCACTGCAGTCACCTGTTAAAGAATGTGCCGCAGCATTGGCACACGGAGGTCAGTCTCTTCCTCATCTCCACACACACCCCATGCAAGCAAATGTCCATGGGCTAACAATGTATAAAAACAGACTGGCTGAAAGCAAAGCCATATATAGTAGAGTTGTGTATGTGTAGACAGTGGTCAGTAATGTTGAATCTGTGCACAGAGGAGTCCAGTCATTCCTTACTAAACCCCCACCCATCCCCCATCGTTCCTCAACCTCTCCCCCACCTGATCCCAGGCCAGCTCTGGAAACCAGACCGGTGGAACCATGTCAACTTTATAACATTGCCCAGTGAACTAGACACATGTCCTCTAGACAACCCTGTATCAAGGACATGAGGGCATAATGGTGAGGACATAGGCACAGTGGGCACAAGTGTGGATTAACACATTTGGGACCGTTCCTTTTATCTCTCAGAAACACAGGTGGCTTTTAGGTGATCTGGAATCATCTCCACAGGCATTTGAGTTTGAGCCAACTTCCCACCACGCACTTATGCAATGCTGCCCTGGTCCATTCCTCACAGCTGCCATGTAGCTCTGACGCAGCAAGGGGCTCATCCAGTGCTATTCAATAAGTCTGCTGACCCAAATCAATCTCCATTCTAAACGTTTTGTCTCACTCTTCAAATATCTGTTGTTTTTTCAAAAGTTTCAGAGTTGCATAACGGTGCTGTACCACAAAAAGGGTCATGGAGCACAGAAAGCATGAAAACAATGGGAAGAAAAGGCAGATGAGGCCAGGGTTGCTGGGGCAGAAGGAGGGTGGGAAAAAGGAGAGTTGTTTGGCAGCCACACAAAGCTAGGAGAGTTATTAAAAATAATCCAGCAGAGGGAAATGGAAAAAGTAAGAGGTGAAAAGACAACCTGAAAGGGCATAAGAAATTGAAAATGCTAACAAACCTGGCATACAATTGCAAATTGGAAGTAAGACAAAAGAAGACCTTTCTCTAACATTTTATGCTGAGAGATATGGAAAAGGAGGGAACAAACTGGCTTAAGCAAGTGAAAAAACAGGAATCTCGGTGCACAGTTCACAGGGTATGGAAAAAACCTTCTGTGAATGCAATACTTAAAAGTACTGCATAACTGCGGAGAATAGAAAATAAAAATACTTGATAAAGTCACCAGTTTGATACCAGCTGCACCCTACATGTTACACAACCCAGACAAGTTTGTATCGTAAAGCAAATAAAAAACTATATATTACAAACTAACTGGCAAAACTGCTTGCAAGTGGATGGTTGTTAAATAACAGAAGGACTCAAAGGAAAACTCAAAGCTTTAATAACAAAAGCACATCATGCAGCTTCAACAGAAGGTGGAGTTTGCTGGCCGCAGCACTACCTCAAGCTTCCAGGGCTATGCCCTTGGAGGAAAACTGCACATAGTGTGACTTGGGCATGCAGGACACCTTAGAAATCAGTAAGCAGACATTTCCCTCCTTCCTCCTCGAGTAAAATATGCTGGTCAGCATCGCCATAATTCCCCTTAGCCGTGTGAATGCCACGGAGTCCCCTTTTGCTCATCCCCTTTGCCTCCCGTCATCCTGTAATTCATGCCAACCTGCCTTTCAAGTCTCACCCCTTCCATCCACGCCTGCAGAAAAAATGATCCTGTCTGAACCCTTTGGCCTTCAATTTTGCATTGGGTTTAATTAGAGCCAAAGTCACTCAACACCAAGTATCCCGAGTGGAAGGTGAGACATGTGGTGAAGTCAGTACCCTGATAAGGACTGAGAATTATAAATTATTAAACACAGAACAGGGAACCAGGAAAGCGTGACCTCGCAAGATCTCCACAACACAAGAAAAAAAGTGTGTTGTGTGTTTACGGGGAAAAAGTCTCACAACCGACCGCTGATCTGCTCAGTGCATTTCCACTGACCGACTTCCAGTGAAGTATCAAATATGACAGTTTTGGGGGAGGGACGGCGCGTGAGTCCTGGGCTGGAGGGACAGGGGGCTGAGATGATGTAATACCCTGTCATCTTTTTCTGACCTAATCTGTGTCCACTACTGGAGTCCTTTCAGTTAAACATGAAGGGTGGCAATCTTCTGCAAGACCTCAGCTGCTGAAATATCAGAGTGCCAATGTCTCACTCGTGAAGGAAGAGTTAAGCCTGGCAACCGTGGACTAGGTGTCATTTCCAGGCTTAAAGAGGGGGGGTGAAACATGGTTGTCGTGATCATACCAAACTGGAAACAAATTCAATATACACTCAGTGGACAGTTTATTCATTGCACATTATTGTTTATACACATGGCTCACCTTACACAGTAGTCCTGCAGATGGTTGTAACTCAGCATATAAAACACGTGGACAAGGTCAAGAGGTCCAGTTACTGTTTGAATGAATTTTTCAATGGGCAGTGAGAGTCGAAAGTCATTGATGTCAGTGGTCCCCACATTTCAGAAGCAGCCGTTTTTGACAGTGGTGTTATTTTACTACAGTAGTTTGGAAATCCCAAGCTTCTCAGGCTAATAGGGGATCTTTGCAATGAAGTGGAATGTGATGTTAACAAAAAGATTGTTGTACCATCAACAAATCTGCAGAAACAACACAGCTGACAAACCACCAATGAACAAGAATCATGTGGAAATAAGTGCAGCACCTTGTTGGTCAGTATGTGTTGTAATGAATAAATTAACATTATTATTACTTAAATATGTTATATATTACACAATAAAAATAGCATGTCTGTCAAGTAGGGTCTGAGCAACCAAAAGCTTGTCTGTGGATTTTAGAGGAGAAGAAGTCATGATAAATGCTAATCCTCACACAAACACATACGTGAATGAAATTCTACATAAACAGGTAAAATGGCACTACTGACATTTTATCACATTTGCACAAAATGGGTCTATCTCTACGGAAGGTCACATGAGGCAGAATTGCCCCATTTTTGATAAGCAGTGTCAAAAGGTTTGATCCATCTGACATTTGCTAATGAAAGCCAGGCATTCTAAGGTTCAATATATCTGACCTGTACTACTGCTGCTGATGGCAGAACAAAGCAAACTGTCAACTGTTAGTTCATTACATTTCAATTACCCATAAATTATCCCTTAAATTTTTCACAATTCCGCTTGAACTTATTTTAGATTTGACACTGTTAAACAGTCCAAACTTTGGGAAGGCCACTATAAGCAATTTTTAGCCAACAATTAAAGTGCAACACCACTCTTGAGATTGTAGGAGGAAACCAGCGCACCACTAAATTGTTGCAATAAAACAATTTAACAAAGTGACAGCTTGATCACTGACATTTACACCTGACAGATACCAATAAAAGATGTTAAACAGTTAAAACATGTCTAAAGATCATAATGTCAGGTTATAATTTTGCTGCTGCACTTCAAAGTGATACTCAGCACATAGTTTCAGTATATCAGAGTCCAGTTTGGGGATGGTGGTATAAAACATTTATTTATAAAATACAAGTTTCAGATAGGGCCTTTGTGTTGCACCCTTGAGTGATGTTGTTGCCTTGTATTGTTTGACTAGAACATGAAAGTCTGATCAAACTTGAAAATTTTAGCTGCTGTGGATAAACGCTTAACTTAAACAATACAAGTGTAATACTAGCAACTTACATGTCGCCACTCTTGTACAAATGGTCCAACAATATAACCCGTCTACTAGCTCATAAAACCCCACACCTAAAAGCAACACTTTGTGAATGAAGTGAGGACTTTGCGGTGGGAATTTGACCCTTCTGGTGTATTACGTCACATCATTAACGCATTAATGACGTCACACAGCTGCGCTTCCCACTGAACACGCGGCTTTACCTGAAGTGATGTTAAGGCGTTTGTAACTAACGAATCATCTGGCCCAGGCAACCAGCATTCCTGTTCTGAAGCCCCAACAAATCTCGCAAAATAAGGTTAATAAACAGCAATTTTTGTCTCCTGTGAACCTCCTCACCTCTTATTTAAATACAATTCCAAAACGTGAGCGAATTTCGATGATTTCATTGGCCAATGTTTTGGCCTGCTCCCATTGGTTCATAGTTGCGTAACAACATACGTCATTTCCCGTAGGAAACGTTGGCGGAAGGTGTGTTTTGATGGGAATTCTTTAAAAGTTTGTCAGGCTGTTATCCCACGGCGACGTGGCTAATAAACGACAAAACTGTTTTGTTTGTGCTCTCTGCAGAAACCGCATGTTTAAGTTACGTGTATCTACCGCTGAAGAGTGACTAATTTGGATGCCACCCAGTAATGTCCAGCTAAACAGCCGCATTCGAGTTACATTTATACTGTAATGGTGTACACAGTCATAACCAAGGTCTGTGACGCTTGACTGTGTCTTGTGGAAAAAGTGCAGACGCGAAAGGACATAAGTGTAAGCTTTCTAACGTGGTTTTTCAAACAACTGTGGACGCTACATACCGTATTTGTGTAAAGGAATTCTTGCGTCCAAGTTGCCAGCTAATATTTTACGCCGGGTCACGACATGGTTTGCTTTTGTAAGAACGTTGCAAGCTGCTGAGATGTTTTCGTAGTATAGCCTGTTTAACGTAACCTTCATCTCCAGGTGATGTTGGTTTGTGGACGCACATTTTGACACAGCTGTTGTTGGATTATTCAGGTTCCCTGAGCCAAGATTTCTGCAAACCACCCCCAAGCAGAGAAACAGAGCAGATGGAGAAAACAAAGCAAAGATGGCCAGGAGAGTTCATAGAATTTAATTCAAACACCCCCAGAACTGCAGTAAATAAACTTGATAAAACCACCTATCTTTCAGCAAGGTAATCCTGCATTATAAGTGGATTAATAGTTAATTATCTAATATTAGACAAAAGTAACCCTTAGCTGTTAAGTCAAAAGGTGAGGAGGTACAAAAAGGTAAAAAGAGGTGAGCACATGCAAAGAGTCCATCTAGTTGTGCACACTGTTAGTGGAGGTCAGTGGTAATTGTAATGGCAAGTCCAGTCATTCACAGTTAAAAGTTTGCATGCTGGTGTGATCATTGAGTGTGATGGCAGGAGACGTGGCAGTAAAAACCACATAAGAGGGATTGTAAGGTATTTGTTGCCAAGTCGGTGACAACGGGATGTGATTGGTGGCCTAAATCACAGCATTTTCTGATCTGATATTATTGCCCATCATTATCACCCGTCATTTGTAAGTTTTGAGAAGCCTCACTTATTACCGTGAACCAATTGTCCAAGTGAGGATTTTGGTACAGGGTGTGAGGCTACTGGGATGCAAGTCCTGCTGAGACTTTGGAGGAAATCATCTCTTACTTGAAAACGTGAATTTATCATCGCTCCACAGCTGTCATTGTATTTTTTTTTCTTTCTTTCCTCGTCACTTGCCTCTTCCCCCTTTCCGGCTTTGTGATCGGAACTGCAGACATTATAAAAGCCTAATAGCACTTGCTTCATGATGCAGGAGTGTTACCTCGTGAACAGGAAGCAGAGGGGGGCTGTACAATGTTCCACTCTGCTCTCCAATGTTCAACATTTGGCTAAAAGCCACCATTCTTAAACAGAAACAGGCAGATCTCTCAGCTGTTATTTAATACTATTATTCGGCTTTGAACTTGGAGGTAAACAAGACTGAAGGCTTGGCAGGAGTATCACAGCACGTACATACACATTCCACTACGAGCTGTCAGCTCCAAGTACCGCACAGTGCCAGTAAGAGTATTAAACTCTAGTAAATAAATCCTCTGAGGATTTATTTTCTCAATCTATTGGCAGAGCAGGAAAGTTTAGCTTGCCTTTATACACATTAAAAGCGGAATTGAGCTGAAAATCACTATCGATCAGGAACATCCCCGGAAACACAGACGAGACAGCCAGAGGCAGCCATGTTTCTGAAAGTGAATAAATCAGCAAGTCAGTTTTTTTTTCTTTCTTTCTTTCTTCAGATGATGGGTTTACTGTGTACTTTTGTTCATGACTGAACCCAGCAGACTTATTACACCTTGCTGTGCTCCTGCTGGTTCCCAAATACATAAATTACAGAGGTTTTCTGAACCGAAGTTGAGCTGAAGTCAGGCTATGGAAGTCAGTGGTACTTACTGAGGAAATTACTGTGGTAACAGCAGGACAGTATGTCTTCCTAGGTGACATCAGACACACCTTCTGGCCACTTGTCACAGCTGAGAAGTTGTAGTGACTCAACTTTTACAGTCTGATATGAATCATTTATGATTTCCATGACTCTAGAGCAGGGTAAAAAAATTGAAATTACAAATAAAAGTAAATAATTAATAAAATGTGTATATGTAATGCAGGTGGACAGTATATGGACAAGGAATAACATTTAAATCTCAATCCACTTTGATGAAATGTTACATTTCTGAATTTTTGCTTTTAACCACACCATTGTTGTTTTTACTGTGCTTAATTTATATTCTGATAAATGGGGAAAAAATTCAGTTAATCTTTAAAATTTCACAGTCAAATTCATTTCACAAGCAACCATTAAGGTGTAAATTGCAACAGCCAGGTGAAATGCTGCTAACTTTGTCACAAACATGTTAGTTGTATTAACCATCTCACAAGTGCTTTATGATGTTCATGTCTATATGTATGGCTGTTAAATGAAATTTAAGACTTTGCTTTGATTGAAAACCAATATATACAAGGTCTGTATCCAGGGGACACTGCTATGCACAGTAGACTTGATATTCTAGGCAAGACATTTTGGTGCAGAATCAATGGCCTTCACTGTGGCACGCCAACCGCATGGACATACGAGCTGGCCCTGCAGCATAGCTTTGCTGCCAGACATTACTTCCAAGACTGCTGGAAGAAAACACAGGCATGTCATTCCCTTTTATGGTCCCAAACTTGTCTTTTTGTTCAATTGCCAGTACTGTATGACTGTGTATTGCTGCCATGTGATGGACAAGTGTTCCGTGCAGGATATCTTCTGGAATGGTCTCCAGACTCCAAAAAACTTTTATTAGGACAAGCAGTTGTGCATAGTGAGTTATTTTCAGATTGTCCATCTTTCTTTTTGCAAAGTGTTGTTTTATCTGTATTGACTGATGTAGCAAAAACCACTGTCACATTTTCTTTTGCACAACCAGGATCAACAAAAATTACTTTGTGTGAGCTCTGATAAAAATTATTGTCATACTGTCTTAGCTGACATTTTTATAGCCCACTGGCATGAACTGGAATCAGAAACCTTCATATGCTGTCACTTCCCGTTGCTAGTCAGTGGCACGGCCTAATGAGAATGGTTAGATTTGCGGCCCTGTGCGTCACTCGGTTCCTGAGATCTGTAGAGTGTGATCATCCAGCTGCTGACCTGGTCACCACAATGTCAAATGCTGAGCACCACTTGCAAACAGCAGACAGCTGTTTTTCTTCCTGACAATGAGGTACCCGTGCGCTACATTAAAGCTGGATGCACAGGAAGTCAGGCATTTGAGAAGACTCAAGAAAGGTCACTGCATAAGAAGCGATTCGTTCAGCACACCAAGCACTCACATCCTATACCTGTTTATCTTCCTGTCCAACATGTCTGATAGTCCAGCCTTGAGAAAAACCAGATAAAGGAGGCCATAGGAGGCCTTTAATTCAACACCCCAGACAAAGAGATCATCTACCTGGCTCTCTTCCTGTTCAACATGTCTGATGGTCCAGCTTTGAGGAAAGCCAGGTAAGAACATTCCAGATGAGGCCATCAAACACAAGCCAAAAATTTCCTGTTCTTTTTTCTCTTGCTCACTATTGCAGTGACTCTGGCAGTGGGAGGAAAGTCATCACATCCAGAAGAATCCTACCTTCTTCCTCCACGTGTCTCTGCCTGTTGCTTCACATCTCAAGCACAAGTCATAAACGCCCTTCCTCGGTTTTTACCTCCTTTGCCAGCCGCACCCTTCAACCCTATTTCTAGTCCCTTGATGAGGATACCAGGTGGCCTTGTGTTTAACAGCCTGAACTCAGTCACATCTCAGCAGTGCGCAACTCACCATGGTGGCATGTTTATGAAGGCTGGCAGCACAGACCGACTTTGCTATGATGCATGGCTCCATCTCCAACCCAAACTGCTTGTGTTGTGAGATGAATATAATTTCTTGGGACCAGTCTGCAATACTTACTTTTCTGTCTGCCAGCATGTTGGCTTATGACTCCGGGTATAAAGTATGTAAATATCTAAGCAGGCGTATGCTTAATAAATCTAGTTGCCTTGACCGTCGTCATAAATACGGTCATGCGTCATGAATGTCTATTTATTTCCCAGAAAATGCAAGCGAAAACAATCCATACCCACCCTTTTAAACGTTTTTGAGCTCAAATGACTGCTTGCCACAGTAAAGATTAAATACATAGATCTGAACTGCTGTGATACATTTAAGAAAACTAAATCATTAATGAAATAATTATTAGTTGGCCTTAAAATTAATACTTGTATCTGAATATTTGTACTGGATTTGGTAGAGGTTCAGACAGCAATAGACATCCAAAATACCTAAGTAAGATTGTGGTGAAATAATGGTCACCAGGCCATCGCAGAATGGTCTCGCACATAGGGAAATTTACAGTAACCACTTAACCTGAACCACATCTTTGGATGGTGGGAGGAAACCAGAGCACCCTAAAAAAATCCACACAGACACAGGGAGAACATCCAATCTCCACCCAGACTGGGTTGTCCAAGCGCTGTGAGCCACACATAAAATTAGACCTCTTTTCAGGAGTGAGCTGCAAATTGATAGTTTAACACTGTTTAAATTGATGAAGCTACAGGTTAGATGTTATCCATCTGTGAAAAATATGTGAAGCAGATGGAAACAGATGCACAGATGAGAGCCCATGGCCAGGATGAGAGATTTATATTTATATTATATATACTCAGTTGCTGATGCTGAATTTCAGTTTCAAGGGAAAGAACCACATTTATTTGCCACTAACGCTCAGACTGGCTATACACAAACTTTACACACTACCCCAATCTCCAACACAAAGTGCTCACTTTCTCAGATCAGTTTATCATCCCTGAGCTTTAGAATGTCCATTTCCTCTTTAGTAGACACACCGACTTAAAAAAAAAAAAAAAAAAAAAAAAAAAAAAGACGCACTGAAGATGTTCTAGGCCCCCCGACCCCCCTCCATGGGCCACACAAGGGTCATTGCCAGTGCTGGGCGACCGGCTTCCTTTGCACCATGGTAGCAGTTCACTTTAAAAGTGCTTATTAATACCCACAGTAATTGGATACTGATTCAACAGCCACATGCAAGGAAGGGTGGAGGAGGCTCAGGGAGCTGAAAAGGGGTGAAATGTCAAGATGGGAGAAATGTGGTGTGAGCTAAATTAAAGAAAGGAGACAGGTGAGAAGAGCAAACAAAGGAGGTCCGGCATGCTGAGAAGTACCTTGACCATCAGTCTCACTGGACCTGCTGACTCGCTGCTCAAGACCTTCCACCTTCATGAATAAACCCACTGACCCCTGCGGAGGGGCACAAAAACACTGTGCAGAAAGACATAAAATGCAGGACAAGAACCTGGCACTCAACCAACAAAACACTCTCACAATTAATGTGGAATTTCACTTACAAATTAGTTACAAAACATCCAAGAGGCACCTTTTAAGAATTTACCACGATTACTTGAATTGTGTATTTTTTAAACTCTTTTTTTTGGTATTGTTCAAGGCTAGTCACTATTGTCATGTTAAATGTTGGCAATGTTCTTGAAAGAGTGATAAGGATGTAATGTGTAGTCACATATTTTTGTATAACAAGCATTTGCTGTTATGAATTTTTGTATGGACTTTTATGGACTTTTTTCCGTAGAGCGAACATAACGTTTTAAACTGCAAACCAGAGCTTCGTCCCATCAGCTAACAGAAGTGCCTTAAGTTTTTCAGCACTGCAGCAGCTCTGGGTTCTTTGTTGTGTTTTTTCTTATTTATGACATGCTGTAAATACCAATCCCAGGAGAAGAAAAACATGCACGAGGCATTCTGGATCACCAGGGAGAGGGGATGCCCACCAGCCTGGTTTCCGTAAGCTGATCAGTGGAGTGAGTGAACCAGAGAGAGAGCTGTTCTGTACTCATCCAAAAAACCCTGCTGTTGCCTGCCATAAGGATCACAGTTTCTGCCATTTACATTTATTCATCTTGCAGACTTTTTTCCAGATACTTGTTCCTCATTACAGTTATGTACAGCTGGGTAACTTTTATCACTCCAGTTCCTGGTAAACACCTCACTCAAAGGTACTACAGCAGGAGCGGATATTTTATTCCTGGCCTGTTAACTGCAGCAGGCCAGTTGTACCCACCACACAACCTGCTGCTCAGCGTCATTAATCTGTAATCTGAAAAATTTAAATGAAATAAAAGTTCTGTTGATAGTAGCAGGTACTAGCGTTTCTCCCTCTTCTGCTAACCCAATGCCTATTACCCAGTTCAACCTTCCTTTTAGCACACCTGTTTCCTCATATTCACCTGCCTAGTTGTCCCCCTCCCCTCGGCCTCCTGTAGAAACAAAGAACGAGAAATGGAAGAGAAGTCATTGTGCTAATCGATTTACTTCCAAACCAACACACTCAGCTGCACTCGTACTCCGATGTCATCCTCTCCTGTTCCCACACACACACGTTCATATGGTTCTGACGTTTTACACTCTGCTTTTACCGTATTAAACCATGCACTTTGTGTGATGTCAAATGTGAAAATTAATTCTCAGGGCTGAAGTATGAACCTGAAACAGGACACAGCCAGCAAATGTTCCAGCCTCTGACTGCCAGGTAACGCAGATGCCGAACACAGGGAGAGATGCTCAGTGTCCCCATAGCGCCATCTTGTGACACAGATTGCAAAAATATTTACATAACATTAATTTGTAGTAGAAAAAAAACACTGAAATGACAACAAAAAAGTTAAAATAATAGTGATCATAAAACATTTCATTCTTATTAACCTTTGCTTTGTTGACACCTTTATCCAAGGCAACTTGTATTGTTAGATAATGTTTGGGTGATTTTTGCATTTACACAGCAGGGTATTTTTGCTGCTTCAGTTCAAGTACCTTTATTAAGGGTACAACAGCAGGAGCAGGGATGTAAAGCACTGACTTTCAGGTTGCAAAGTGGCAACTCTAAACACATCCTCTGCCTAAAAATTGAGAAATAAATTTTGGCTGCTCAGCATTACTGCCAGAAATGCTGCGTGTGAATGTTGAGGATGCTAGGGGCAGGCAGTGTGATCACCAAAAGATCAGACAGGACTGTAGGCCCTGCTTTGTGCAATGGAAACAAAGGAAGAAAAAAAAAAAAAAAATCACAGTTTCTTGTGTGGTATTTGTAATAATTGGGGATTAAAACATTAATTTGCTATTGTAATTTGTTTAAAACACAAATTATAAAAGGTTTTCATAACCCAACTCACAGACTCCCTTTACAATGACCTGCAGTAGGTGGACAAGCTTTAGAAATGGCCGACAATGTACAAATATCAAGTTACTAATAAGAAGTAAAAGTATTCAGGTCACAGAAACGCTTGAAAACAAACCTTTTCTTCTAATGCAGGCACACATCATCTCAGTTACATTTATGGGATACTGGGCCATTCTTCAAGGAAAGCTTCCAGTTCCCTGAGGGATGAAGGAGACGGAAAAAACACGGGTGGGATTTTTCTAGCTGTCTCCAAATATAATCCCACCTAGATATACGAAAGAAGTTAAACGGTTTTTCTGACCATTTTACTTTATGCCAGTGCTCCAAAATGTGTGCTCACAGCTGAGGGTGGGTAAACAGGCCATCTTGCCAGGTCTGAGCCCGTTTGCACAGAGCTATGGGTGCAGTACTGTGGTTTTAGGTTTAAAAAGTGAAAAAATATATTGTAAATGTTTTTGTTTGTACTACAAATTTCAACTTACAGCCTCTGTTCCTTTGTCTTCGGCTTCCATCCATATTCAACAGTTGCTATGGTTTTTTTAATTTTTTTTTTTTATTTTTGGAGGCCTTTGTGCCTGTACTTCATCCCAAGAGGACAATTTCAACCTGTTAGCTACAATGAAGCCCTTCTTTACCAGCTGATATATAGAGAAAATCCTCAGTGTTTTTATCTGCAAAAATTAGTTTTTTCATTTTAACTTACTGCTATTCACTTGCATGGCAGCCTTTGTAATTGACTATTTTTTGCCTTAAAGAGTTTTCCATACAGATTGTCCAATACTTCTTCCAACTTTTGCGTTTCACTTGCTATAAACATTCTTAGCGTTTCTTCTTAATATCCTTTGCTGTGCTACCATCCAGCTTAAAATGGGGTTGAGTTGAAACAAATTTAAAATTTAGCCCACAGGTGTAACCTACAATTGCAATTGTCACCTTTCTAACCGGAACAGCCGCTGCAAATGCAAAAGCACAGAACCGTTGCTGCCTAAAAATGTGGAAATTTCACGTCTGGTTTCTGCACCGACTGCTGAGCAAACGTACCGCAGCCCAGCTCTTGAAAATAAACCGATTTTGCTGCAACTCCCCAAAATTACTCCAATTTGCTCCTTGTTAGCACAGATTGTGGGCCTACAGGTTCGAAGACCTCTGTGGTGAGCTTGACCTCCTGCAACACCTTCTCCCAGCTCCAGCAGATTACCGCAGTTAACATTGACACCTGAAGACCTGGATTACACGAGTCAGCACTTTTGTCTTCTTAATTCATTCCCCATTTTCCTCTGTTATGCCCAGCAGGTCGACTGGGACCCCGGAACGTGCGTCTCTCTCTCACTTTAAAGAAAATATTTCCGTGTTGCGTTGCTGGAAAAATACAGAAGGCTGACTCATATTTTGCATAGGTCAATATTAAACAGTGTTTTATTCTGTGGTAATAAAACTCATGAATAATACAATACGGTCCTTTTTGTGCGGCTCTCAAGGACAACCCTTGATGAGGAGAATGAAGAGGTGGTGAACTTTGCATCGCACAGGTGCACAGACAGCCTGTCTGCTCCTCCACGCCTTAAAATTGGTAACTTTCCTTTTTCATTCCCATCATTAATGTTTTGCACACTTTATTCAACCATTTATAAGTCTGCACATGCATTTCATGGCCTTTCAAGTACACACAACCTCCGAAAATCACAAGAAACATCAAGAGGAATAATTCAAAGATGTGTAGTGTTCATAAAAATAAGATTTTTGCCTGCCCTCTCGATTTCTGTCCTCTGTTTCCTCCACAATAATCTCTCCGGTTTCCTCATCCTGTTCCTCCTCTCTGGCTCCTCCTCCCTTGTTCCGATTTCCCCCTCATTCTTCAGTCCTTCAAGGTGACTTTCCTCTTCCCACTGGCTCTGCAGATGTGCTCGCTTTGTTCCGGAAGGAACGAATGATGATAACTGAGATGAGAGGAACTGGCATGGAGAGTGATGGAGGGATGAAGGGAAGTTGATAAGGCCCGGGAGGGATGTGTGTGTTTGTGTTTGAGTCCCATTCCTTTCTGTGTCAATGGGATGTTTCCTCGTGTCGCTATGCTGCAGCCCTCCACCATATTCCTTCTTGTTCTTGTTGCCCCCACACACACACACACACACACACACACAGTTGCATCTGCACAAACACACCAGCGCATACAGCATGAGTGTTTTTTCCATGTGAGCGGTGGTGTGAGAGGGGGAATTTGCAGATCAACAAGCGCTGTAATGGAGCCAAGTGTGTAGCAGATGGGCAGAAGCAGAGCTTTGCACTGACTCTCGTCTCCTGAATGTCTGAAGACATCATGCCGTACTTTGCACTTGTTTACCAGCCAGAGAAATGGAGAATGTGTGTTTACAGTATGCAGCGAGCTGAGCTCTAAAACCAGAAATCTGGGGCAGGTTACTATATTTAGTGGCATGACAGAAAAAACTGGCAGCTCATCTGAGATGGTTCCTCAGAGGAGGGGGGGCTAGAAGTTGCCCCACCGGCTTGTCTCCGCAAGGCTGGCAAAGGCAAGAGCTCCTTCGCCGGGGGATTCACGCAAACGGGGGCATGGATCACTCACAGCTGTGACAGCTGTGTTAACAACTTTTACAACCATTTGTTTTTCGCCCCCCGCAGCGCCCTGGCATCGAGATGTCCCTTAGCAGCAGGTCACTTGCTGGCCAGGGCAGGTGCATCTGTGCATACTTCAACGAAGGCAGCGACGGTGAAGTATGCAGGTCTGAGTGTCAAAGGCCGCAGACTCCCTGCGCCTTGTGGCCTCAAAACGGGGTTTGAGTGCTGTGCATGCGTGGGCGAACTGTAAAAGATCAGCCACCGTGTATCTGCGTGCGAGCGGGACACGTGCCCCCGTTTCTCAGCCCCCCCCCCGCTGCCTCCACAGCCCACACGCTGCACCGCCCTGCTGTATTCCTTCCTCAGCGAACAAGAGAAACCATGCGTGGTTCTGAAAGACTGAGCCCAAACCCACTGCTGCACACGAACCCTGCCTTTCCATTCGTGCCGTCTGTGTGGATGTGAAGTTTAAAACACACACGCACACAGGTGAATGAATCTCCCAGGCTGAATTAAAAGAATAAACAGCAAAGATTAAATAAGATGAAATAACCAATTTAATATTTTTCAATCATGGTCGTAACACAAAAATGATGCACTGTACAAGAATAAACATATACATAAATGTACACTTATGTTAATGCAGCACATTACACGGATTTTACACTCCCGTTCAGCATGTTTTTCTTGCTGGCCGGGCCTGAGGGCACCTTCTGACCTCAGTCTATATCCAGCACCAAGTATTTACATCCCTCAGCATATATACAAGACCTCTCCAGCCAAGCCCAGTAGGTCAGTGGCCAGGAGGGCACTGGTCCAGACCCATGCAAGGTTTGCAGCATGCTGGTACATCAGAGCCCACAACCTTGCAGGATTCCCAAGGATCTTCACATTTCTGTCTCATGAGGGGCTTGGAAAAAGGAACTGCTGGACAAATTACTCATCAAACCCAACAACCGATCGCATCTGAATAAAATTAGAACTACCGCAGAAAATTGTTCTTTTAATACTTCAAACAGAATACAAAACCAACCAATTTGTTTTGTCCTATAGCCATGAAAGAGAAAATGGCTGTATGGGTACAGCAGGAAAAAAAAACTACATGGCCAAAAGTATGTGGACCCCCCTCTAATGACTGAGCTGAGGTGTCTCAGCTGCACCCAAGCAGCATTCAAACACATTCTAGAGAACTGTGTGCTTCCAGCTTTGTGGTCACAGTTTGGGGAAGAAGAAGCTCCTTTCCTGCTCCAACATGACTGTGCACCCCCATGCACAAAGCGAGCTCCATAAACACCTGGTTTGCCCAGGCTGGTGTTCAAGAACTCGAGTGGCTGCACAGAGCCATGACCTCGACCCCACCTAACACCTGTGGGGTGAACTGGAACCTCAACCGCGAGCTAGGCCTTCTCATCCAACCTCACCAATGCTTTTGTGACTGAATAGGCACAAATTCCCAAAATTCCCAAAATCTGGTGGAAAGCTTTCCTAGAAGAGTGGGTACTGTTATAGCAGCAAAGGGGGAACAACTCCATTTTAATGCCCATGGGTTTGGAATGGAAGGTTCAACGGGCACATATGGGGGTGATCAGGTGTCCTCATACTTTTGGCCATACAGTATAACTTCCCACCTTCTTGGACTCCAAGGTAAAAGCGTTCACGATCTGTGGCAGCTGGATGTCCTAGTGATTCTGAGCTGTGTTCAGCAGTCTCTGTGACTATTTCAGCAGTGATCATTCCAAATGTAGGTGGTGCTCCAGCTGTCTTTGGCATAAACACTTTGAGTTCACGTGGTCCTTGGGGGAAACATGCATTCCGAAGTTACGGTTAGAGGTGCATTCGTAGAAATAAGGCAACAACAGACGAAATGGTTCACACAGCGACGCTCACAGAACACAAAGTACACAAGTAAGTAAAGTGTTTTGTGGTATCGTATACCACGAGTTCTCAATCTCCATTACTCTTCATTTGCTAGTTTACACTGTTATTACCCTGTTAATCATGGGTCCAGGTTGTACTGGTTTGACTGAGTGCAAATTAATGTAAAATATTTTCATTCATTTGTCCTAGCTATTCCACTTTGCATTTTTGCATTAAACATTGGTTATGAAAACTAATGTTAACTGCTGAAGAAATTTTGTCCAATTTAATGGGATTCGGTTATAAATGCTTGTCTATTCTGGAACCCAGGGGCACATTTTGTTCCATCGAATGTAATGGTAATAATGTGTTTGAATTATAAAAATTCACCTTACAAAGGGCATGCCTTAGACCAATTGTTTTTGTAAGGTAGGGAAGGCAGTACTGTAAATGTCTCTGTGCACATACTTCACCAAACAACTGTGATCCCAGCTTCAGCATGGACACATCCTGCGGTTTGTGCACAAAAACATGTCTGCTCTTCAGGCTTTGAACCCCTGACAACGGAGCAGGTGGGTGGAGATGAGTCCCTGCTGCAGGGGCTGCTGACTCCCAATAACCAGCTGTCACCTGGCGAATGCCTGATGTCGAAAGTTCGTCTTCGTGTTTAGTTTTACAGTTGGAGCTCATTTTGGATAGCTCAGGTTACAAAGTACTGAATACAATTGCACTATGCTTGGTCTTTGCACCCAACTGCCCAGTTACCACAGAAGGTATAAAAACAGCACAATACCACATCTGGACAAAGAGAGAGGCAGAGATGTGCGTGTGAGCAAACTCACGTTGATTTACACTCGTTCTTAAGACAACGCATTCTTCCGTGTTACACACACCTGTAATACATTTCGCACCTGACTCATTCAGAAAAAAAATTAAGGCAGGAATGGCCCAAATACAGCAAAGACTAAAAATGCCTTGAAATGCTTTTAACGTGCATGTAGGTTTGTGTACTTGCCCTTGAGTCTATTTGTGCTGCTTACTAGGCGCCTGCTCCATTTGTCATTCCTGTGGGTTTTTTTTTTGCTTATGTTTAAATGGTTATTACAGCAATTCACACTATGTTATATGGACTTGCAGAGTACTTTTATATGCTGGTTTCTTAAATTGTTTTAATTCTAGTGCCTCTTTAATTGGCCCACTTATTAATGAGTCGGGCTTAAACAGCAATATAAAAAGTTTCACAGGGACAGGATGATCGAATTGAATCGATTCATCACTTCTCAACAAAGTTTCATGATGTGTTTAAGAGCTCAGCTGACACAATTTCACTTCTTTGAATTACACCACAATCTGAGCGTTGTGCATTTTACTGGAAGGCACCATACCGCTGCAATCTCAGCAGTGAGATATGGGTTGAAAAGCCATTTTAATCCGAGCAATTTTTGAGATATATCGAAGTTATCGGAGTTTAAATCACATTCACAGCCTCAGGGTTAGGAGAAAAGAGCAAAATAGTCAAAAAGGATCGACACCTTTCTTGTTGGATTTGCATAACACAAATGTGTGCAATTTTAGTTTGATCTTAAGACAAACCTTAGCTACATGTTCTCAGAAGAAAGGTTCTCCTCCCATTAAATTAATTTCTCATTTCTGTATTCAAATTCGCAGCATATTGCCCTGTTCTTAATCTTTCTTACAATACCATTTGGAACGCTAGTAAGATGGAAATTATTGAAAAGTGGGAATTAAATTCTTTGCTAAAACACAAAATCCCTACAAAGCTTTTGCAAAAGACAGGTGTTGTAACAAATGCTTGACAAAAATTGTCCTGTTCTCAAGGCCCCCTATTCACGGACACATCACTGCATACAAAAAAAACATTTTTCTTAAATTGGCATATAGCATATGGACAATTTACACCATTCAAAACAATTATTACAGTTCCATCGGCATTATGGTGTGAATGAATAACATGTTTTCCAGTTGCTCATACATACACAAAAAGAAAAACAGATCATACAATAATAGACAGGAAGGCAACCATGCGGTTGTTTAAAAATAAAAAACAATGACAGATTTTTACTCAATGAACTGATCAGTGAGTGAGTGAGTAAATAGAGCTCAAACTGGAGAGGCAGTTAGGCTAACTTAGCATAAGGCCACAAGGGGCCATTAAGACAGCAAGAGAAAAGGTGAACGTGCGCAGTGAGTTACAGGAGATGAAACTATGCCACGAGACTGAAAAACTACATCCGCAGAATGCTTATTTTTATTTTGCATTCTTATTCTGCTCCTTTTTAATGTCTGTATGCCTCCCTTTTGTTTGCATTTTAAGTGGGCCTGAATCCTCTTCTGAATTCATCTTCTCACCCAAAGTCACCCAAAGTCAATATGTACTTATAAAGCTGCTGACACAAACCACCGAGTTTTGAGAAGCTTGACGTTTAACACACACATGGCCATGCTGTCAGGTGGAGTCAGGTCAGCTGCTGGTTTTATTTACTGCGTATTCACGGCAGAAATTTGTGAAATCAAGTTAATTTAATGGGCTGAAAACGTAAAATAAAAAAAATTAAACCGACCCACGGACTGGCTGCTTTTCAAGGGACCTCCTAAATAATTCCAAACAGATTTATTTCCAATTCAGTTTCCTCTCATGGAGAGGGTGATTTGATTTCCTATACAAGACCTATTTAAGACCTAACTTTTGTTGTGGTTTTTGGGAAAGAGAAAATTAATTACAATGACCAATACTACTTATTACAAAAAAATTAAGTAATAATAAATTACTTCCACATTTACATGCAGACAAAACTTTAAATTCTTTAGTTTTTATCACAGCAATGATGACAATAAAGATGTCTGCATGTGACAGAATACAATACAAAGAATACCAGATCATTCATATGCATCTTTCCCACTGACCGTTCTTTTTATCAGAATTTAATGAGCATACATTGTACACAGTTCTGTCTAGACATCTATGTGTCGAGTGCTTTCTGACTGCTCAGATGCACACACATCTCCTACCAGGCCACCACTGTGTATACTGATCGCGTGGCCGTTTAAATAACATTAAATAACATTGCAGCGACTGAACTCACTGCAGCGCGTGGCTGACTTGATGCCAAATGGTTTATATCTGTAATTTTTTTTGCTATTTACACTTCCATAAAAATCAGTTTTACATATGGCTAACTATCTGACAGATGAACAGATGTCAGTCAAAATAAAAGTGTGTCATATTTGGCAGTCCTGGTGCAGTGATCCCCAGACTCCAGGGGGAAGTTCTCGGTCCCATGTTGTGTGTCCTGCGTAACGTGACATTTTGTGCCCCATGTATTGCATGACACAATATTGTGTGACACTGGCTGCCATGGAGACAGAGGGACCACCTATTACAACTGCTAATTAGGACAAGATAAATGAGGGCACATCTTAATGATGTTTCCTAATTTTCCATGCAAAGGTGATAACTTCCAACCTTTGTGAAGTTCTCTGGTCCTAAACACACTGACATCTGCCTGTATGTATGCTAACACACAAGCAGACACTTTCTTTCACTCCCGGATGGCTTCTGTGAGGCAGTGGTCTGTGGCGTCGCTGCCTTCCTGCCTTACCCTGCGCCCCTTACGTGGCATAACCCAGGAGTTGCGTATGACGGTAGCGCTGGGTGTGGGGTCTACCTGTAGCAATGACACCACGCGCTTCTTCACCCTGGTCCTGAAGGCGCGGCGCAGCTTCTGACGCGTGAAAGCGTATAACAACGGGTGGAAGATGGTGGTGCCGTATGCCACAGCCAGGAAGCACAGGCGCAAGCGGACCAGCTGGTCGCTGGGGCCCAGACCCAGAATCAGCACGTTCACTACTGATATGGGAGCCCAGCAGCCCAAGAAGGAGGAGATGATGATGAGCGACATCCTGAAGACACGCCGTTGGCGCTCCCGTCGGTCACGATGTCGTCGTACTGCCCGCCGCAGCGCAATGATGGCTGAAACTGAGGCTTGCACTCCCATGCCAGACTGCGCTGCAGTGGGCGTAGTACCGCCATCGGAGGTTAGCTGTGGAACTGGGGACAGTGCTGGGGGTGAGGTGGGGGTTGGGGTAGGGGATGGTATAAGGGGAGGCTGAGAGAGGTATTTAGCTTGAGTGGAGGAGCCCTCTCCTTCCTGGTCTTCCCCCAGCCCCTTCCTTCTTCTGCGATGCCTCTTCCAGGAAGGAACCTTTAGTCGATGGCTACCCTTCAGGCGGGAGCCGATGCGGATGTTGAGGGCCTGGAGGATCTTGAAATATGTGAACAACATGACCAGCACAGCGGTAAAGAAGATAGGCACCTGCAGGAGTAGGTGGTAGTACATAGCCAACTCTGTGTGGTAGCCCTGTCCTCCAACGCAGAGCAACGTCCGGTTGCGCCACATCATGGCCAGATTAGGCTCACCAGCCTCACTTGCTGTTTTGGAGAAGAACTCCACCTCCAGGAAGGGGATGAAGAAGACTGCCAGTGACACAGCCCACACGGCAGCCAGAAGCATGGCAGCGCGACGCGGGGTCAGCAAGCGGGTGGCTGGGCGTACTGAGATGTCGTAGCGGTCCACACTGATGACAAGCACATTGACCGCAGTGGCAATGCTGGTGAAGGTTACACAGGCCTCATGGAAGCAGCACAGTAGGGCCAGATTTCCATCCAGTGGCAGGAGAATGATGACCATAGTGAACGGTAGACACAGCACACAGACTATGATGTCCAGGACATGTAGGTTGACCGTCACCATGTTGCTGACCGAGTCGACCAGGTTGGACTGGGCACAGTACAGCACCAGCACAGTAAGGTTGCTGCTAAAACCTAGAACCAACTCCAACACGAGGAAGCTAGTCAGGGACACCTGAAATCCAACGGAGTACGGAAGGTACCACCCTGAGTCCGAGCCAGTGCCCCCTGCACCACTGAGGTCCCCGACACCCACCGCTCCATCACTGGTCTCCAGGAGGTGGCTGTAGCTATCGCTATCCATGGCCTCCTTTGTGCGCCTTCATACACTACAATGCTCAGAGCCACTCCACTCCATGATGGCTCAGAGGTCCACTTCTTTCAGAGGCAAGAGCTCCAATACAGAGGATGGGAGAGGTCTGCAGACTGGAGAGAGAAAATAACAAACAAATAAAGGAAAGAGGGATGAGAAAAAGAGAGTAAAAGAAGGCTGATTAGAGAAAAGCTAGGACTAGGGTTTCCTCGACGATATTCACCCCCCACACACACACTTGGACAGCAGCAGCTCTCTTGCTTTGCCATCATCCCTTTACTTATGACAGAAAGGGAGTTTACATTGCAGAGCTATGACCAAAACTTCTTTTGGTGTGGACATCAGGACACAGAGGTCAAGGTTGTTGAGTTCAGGGCAGCTGACACTGGACTCAGCCTAGGACATAAGAGAAAAGGCACCCAGCATGACAGTAAGACTGTGACTACATGGCTAAACATGGTGTTCAGCCAGACTTGGACTGGGAGAGAATCAAGCACCAGAAATCCATTTATCAACCACGGAGGAGGAAAGAAATATCAATGAAAAACAAGACACTAAATCTCATAGACATTTGCCCCTTTCCCTATTTATATTCAATACATTTCTCTTTACAAAGGTGTATGGGCACAAAGCATTTATTTTACCATTCATCTGTTAACTGGTTTCAGACATACAGTATGTACACCACTAAAGAATGACTTTGCTGTGAGAACGACCATGCTGACACAGATTAAAACGGCGCACTGGTGAATAAATCAATAGCAGACTAGATGCTGTGTAAAATATCAGCATATCACTGTCCGATGAGCACATTCTTTATAAACCCCTCAGTGAACCCCCGTAAGTTTGAAGAAAAAAGATTACTAGCAATTCAGATGGGAAATTTTACACTGCAGGTTTCGTAATTTACTTAAATTTGTGCAAGTTAACAATCTAATTGGTTGCTGTTGCTGAAAACCATTAGATGCTGACAAGATCTCATTATGGTGACTGAAAACAAACTAAGCATAACAGCAGTTATTTGTTTCCAAAATACAGCAACAAAGATGAAGACGCCGGTGTTTTAGCAGACAATGTATGGTATGGATGAGCCAGGAAACAAAGCAATTCCCTCTCATCGTCAATAATTACTTTATCTACCCCCATTGCTGGCATCTTTATCCAAAGCCTTGAAATTTTACACCGCTGCCCATATATACAGCAACATGTTTCAGTTCTCAATAAAGGGTGTGACAATAAGTTTCTCCTGCTATCTCAATTGCAGCTACATATCAGCGATTTACTGTATTTACTTTTAATGGGCATCCAACAAATTCAAAAAATATTTCTACACCAGCACTGCATTTTGAACATGCTTTCGGTATTTTTCATAGGATTTTTGAGAACAAAAAAAAAACCTTGGCTAAGAGGATTAACAATAAGCATGCAAGTTTTTTTATTTTTTATTTTGAAAATATACATACTCCAATGTGTGGATTAGTGACTTAACTGGGAGAATGAGATATGGATGAGCGAAACACATCAGCTCCACCTCTTATACAACATATTCATTTTCATTGATATTTCTAAAAATATATATATTTGACGAGTGTATGCCTTTATTTTTTTGTACTGAACATACTTGTTTTCAAGGTGACCCCCTCCCCCTCATTTGATCATTAATGCTCCTGAATCCTTCTTTCAGACTGCAAGTGACAAGCTGCAGTGTAGGACAGTAAGCGACTGCTGGGGGGGGTGGCACATCTTTCACTGCAATAAATAATAAGCAACATTACTATGGGGCATTTTTGCATTGTTATGTCCAAAGCTCCACATTGCAATTTCTGCATGAAGACCTTAAATTTAAGCTGCATTCTCACACTGTGCATACACACATAGAACTGCTGCTGTTTTTTGCAGTCTGCAACTATAATGACACCCTGGTCACCCTGGCACATTTGACATTTTCTCCATTATCACCAATGTTTATGGTGGCCATGCAGAAGCCAGCCAACCCCAGAAGAAAAATCATCAGTTGTTACAATTAAGATTCTGTGCACAGATACAAATTATCACAAATTATTTTGTTTGTCTCAAATGTTTCATTTTGTATTGTGGTGAATTTTAGTCTACAACCCTCTCTATGCAGGGCTTGCCAACTAGTGTGTCATCCTTTGGTTTACACTCCTGCCAGCCAATGGCTGTTTTACACATTGCGGGTCACTGAGCTCCGCACAGCAGAGGGAGAGCCAACTGAAGCAGGGCAACTCTCACTGCAGGCGATGGGCAACCTGCAGGCACATCACAGGTCCCTCGGGGGGGTGATGCAACGGCAGGCAGCGAAAACATGGCCAGTTCAACTGCCATGCCGACAAAGCTGGTGGGCCGATGCCAAGCCTGACTCAGTTTCATAACTTCTGAGCCTTGAGACAGTGGCACAGCTGGCATCAACTGTGCACTTTTAAAATAAACTAAAACAAAAAGGAAAGCACACATGTACAGCATACGTCTCCAGGATTAGATTGTCCTGAGGTATTATGCCATCCCGCTCACCATGTCACATACACTTCTGTAATGGCCCTTTAATCCTTGAGAGTCCAGACCGGGCCACAAGCCAGAGCACAACTGACAGCTCTCTTCAAGCAATAATGATATTCACACGCACCCCTCAGCCACAATGTCAAGAGCAGAGGAACAAGGGACACCACCTTGTTAGTATGACTGCAGTTGTCTGTGATCACTGACAAATTTGCCCCAGTGGTTACTGGAAGTGGTTACTGAAGACCAGGTGAAAAAGAAGAATTTCTCTTAAAGCTACATCACAAGTCTGTATGTAAAGCAGTTAAGCGATTTCAAAATTTGTTGTTATTCATAAACTTAGCTGATGGGTTTACTGAAAAAACTCTCCAAAGAGACTTACATTGTCTACGTGTCTGTACACAAACTTAATCAAAATGTTAAACCTATTTATACAGCAGCGTGATCTTTACTTGAGCATATCAGGGTAACAGGTGCCTTGTTCATGAGTACTACACTGAGAAGCAGGAATAAAATAAACGTTAAGTAAATAAATGCATGTTAACTGAAACTTCAGAATATTTTTACTCCTAATGAATTTGTTTTTTTTCTACCTGCATGTACATCCTCCTTAAAAACTGACATAATGAGATATAACTGTTAATTTCAAGTCAGCGCGCATTTGTATGATGCCTCCAAACTGCATTCTAAGATGTATTGTAATGTCAGAAATGATGCCGTTTAGAAAAAGGAAGTCCCTGCTTGCAGTAGAGGCTCCTGCAGGAAATACTGGCTGATTTTTGGCAGCCAGAGTGTTTATCATCTTATCCAAACAATAAACTGCATTTCATTGTGGATGCATGATAGATCTCACATACAAATGCTATGTTAATGGAACGAAACTATAAAACGCATACAATAGTCATTCGACAGCTGAGCAAGAGGGTCTCAATAAAGAGTGGACACACAAACACAAGTGGTCGCAAGTGGAATTAATACACACAGACACACATGCAGACACGTACGTAGCACTATGAGAGCGCCAAAACATACGAATCCCTATCTGCTCCCCTTACTCTTTTGTTGGGTAGCAGGCATTTATTTTAGAAGACGTAGCTTATTTGGTTTACATAATTTACTGTCATTAATTTGTCATACAAGGCAACACACATATGAATCGCTCACAACTGTGGCTTTTGGTGTGATTTAAAAAATGTGCCACAGGCTCCGTAAATTACTCAGTAAAACATCCAATGTGTCAAAATGATAATATGTAATTGACCTTTACAGCATAACTGAAGTTTAAAAGAAAAATGAAGAAATGGCTCGGAAATCCTTAGCCTGAATCATTTAAAAGCAACATGATCACAAACTAAAATGTCAACGGACTGCAGAACACATTTCTGACCCTTTCTATTGCAAAATAAATCAAAGATACGAGCAGCTTTTTTTAAAAATATATTCATGGAAACCCTACTATGAGCAATACAGTTGGCAGCTGCATATTAATCTTTGTACTAATTCATCTATTTCAAAGCCTTTGATTAGATTTGATTTTTGACATGACCACTAGTAATGTAGACATCATTGCACACATTGAGGAAGTTTGGCAAAAAAATTGATCCTTTCTCTTCTGGTGGCCGTTACCATGGCAACCGATGTGTAGTTCAGGCCAGTGTCAGCTGGTCTGACAGTGGGAGCAAGGCCCGCGCACATCATTTCAAAGCCAAGAACTGCGAACATAAACCCAAGTGTGCCAGGACCTCATGGACAGTGGCCCCATTTCAGTTTGCTTCTACTACCCATCCCTCAGAAAATCCTGTCACTCATGGTCCCTTAGATCTTGTCACACCTGCCGCCATAAATCCCAATCCATTAATTTCATTTCACTCAGGAGGGACCCGGCCCATTAGAGCAAAAGGCCATTGTGTGCCACTATGTGATAAGGAGGGGAAGAGAGAAAGACAAGGGTGGAAATGGAGGGAAGAGGACAAGAGAGGACAGAAGGAGGACACATGGAGCAAGGAAGCATGAAGCAAGGAGAAACTGCACACCACAGTGCTGTAACTGCTCCTTGCAAAAAGGTTTCCAAGTTGGCTTAGTCTGAACAGAGAGACCCTCTGCCATCAGCCTAGTGAGATTAAACTGAGATGATTATTTATAAGAATGAGATGACAGCCACCTAAGACACCTGGTTAGCAAAAATCTCATGTTGTACCCTCTGCTTTATTTAATAAACACATCTTATTTGGTTGCATTACATTCATTATTCTTCTCATATTGACTACTTCGTGTCAGATTGGCCAGTTACAGATATGGGAAGAAAAGGCAATGCTTGGAACCCGAAGCATGTTCTCTTACACCCCCCTATCCTGCCTGCTCAGGATGCCGTCTCCCCACTGTGATTCCCAAAAACAACAGAAAAACAAGCCCTTGCAAACAAAAAGCTCAAAACATGATCTTGTACCCTGAAGGCTGTCACTTCAAGTCTCAGGAGGGTGCTGTTGTGGCACCATTAAAGGTGAAGTTCACCCTTATTTTGTACATTTTCACTCTGTCAACACTAAACTTTTAAACGTGCAAATACAATAACTGTTGCTACGGTTGTTGCTTCTACAATACCTGTACAGAGATGACTCTAAACCATGCCATTTCCCTACTTCTTCTCCACATTAAAAACTCTTAGATGTTATTTGCTCCATTTCTGATATAACGTAAAATTACTTCAGTGGTTTAAAAATTTATATGTTGCCATATATGTATGACAACACAGGAAATGTATCAGAGTGTGACTTCTGATGTCTCAGTGTTTAGTCATCTTTGTTAAACTAATCTGGATTTTTTTATTTTGATATTTTTAGTGGGTACACTGAACTTTAGCCAGAAATTTGTCTACTTCTACTCTTATGTAAAAGTAGCTATTTAAGGATTCCAGGTCTAATATCAGTTATTTTTTGTATCACTAATGTCAGGTTGCACTATAACTGTTTCTACTTGTTTAGTACATTTCTTGAAAGCTAACTGTAAAAATGTTTTTTCCTGCTTTCTCTGAATGTGGAAAAAACTGAAAAAAGCAGAACATATATTTCCCAGAGACAGATAAAAATATTGTTACATTCTATTATTTATGATTTTTGTGGTATATATTTATTTAGAAGTTTGATGCCAAATTTTTACAACTTTACTAAACAGCATGGTAAACCTAAGTAAATTTTATGTACAGTATTTTAAAACATTTTGGAAGACAGCATTTTTGAAGAAAAATACTGACTTTTAATGCATCTAAAATCAGTCTGAGGTATCAGCACATACATTGTAAATGTTATTAACAACCAAGATGTGGAAAAATGAGCTTTCCCTTAAGCAAAGGGGCTTAATGTGCTCCAGCAAAACATGCAGCCGTAGACCTTTTTGATTTAAAGCTTTGCAGAAACAACAAAACAATTATCTAGTAAGCAGACCAACTTTATATGAATATAAGTGAACATTAGCTCTCATCCCACTCACAGTGCACTGTTAGACAGATAACTGGATTTTAGATCATTCAGCTTTTGGATTAACTTCAAGGTTTACCAGTGCCTTGAAAAATTATATATATATATATTTTTTTTTTTTCCACTGTGATAATTTAAAACCTTTCATCACCTGATCTGACTGAGTGTGAAGAGCACTGGCATCCCTAACAATTAGCCTACGCTGCATTTTGTACAAATTTTAACCCATCATCAGAGACCCCATCAGAGATCTACACATCAAACGTGTGCCAGTACACACGTGTGACTGTTGGCTGCAAGCCTGTGTAGTCAACACTGCAGATGCCACTGTCTCTAGAACACTATCTGAATCTGTCACCATGGACACAATTACAAAATAAGCAGGCAATTGTTTGCCAGCTCCAGTTTTTTGAAGTTTTATGAGCGGTGTTGTAATGTAACTTTGGTGTGACAGGGAGAGATTTGAATGCTGAGCTCTGCTATGGCTCATCTGTCTGTGTGTTTGAAGTGTTTGCCCGTTTGATGTGGTTAGCCCTCAAGCTCCATACTGCGCTCAGAGCAAGGTGACTTTGGGCACACAAAAAAACTCTGGAGCATCCCATGACAAATCCAAAGGCGGAGCGGAAGATGCCTCAACACAGTTTTAATTGCATACAAAGATTAATCTAAAAATGACAAAAAAAGACAACATAAACAATAACTTGGTATGCTGCCAGCATGAGATTATGTCTACACAAAACCATAGCTCTTCAATCAGAAGACTCATCAGATATTTCTTTGTGACATTTCCAAATGGCAGATGAACACTCTGGGTGAACCTATAGCTCAGATGAGGGTTTGCATGTGAGCAACAACATGTGTCAGCTACACCTCCAAACTCAGCAAGAGGCAAACGTAAGTGGAAACGTGAGTGAGAAAGTCCAGTAAGTTAGCATCCTGCTTTATTGGCAATGTGGCAGATAGGCATCTGCAAAGAAGAGCAGATTCTCTATCCCAGCATATAACCACCTAGAGACAAAAACCGGAGAGAAAAAGGAGAAAAAACTTTATTGTTAAGCTCAATGGGCACCACCATTATCCGTAGGTTATTGATCCATTTTCTGGGTATTTTGGTTGTTCATTTCAACTTTTGCTTGTCAAGTACAATAAGGCACTTCTACCACTTGTTCTGAAAAAATATAAATTGACCACTTAGTTTGAAATGCACAATGACATTGCTGTGGCTTTAGGACAAGAACTGAAACAATTACTGCCTTAATAGCAAAACTGTCATCAGCTTCAGATTGATTTCTTGATGGAAGCTCAAACAAAAGCCCACACATCTTACCTTTTGTGAGCATCAGAACAGGGACCGGTGACTGATGCTGTAGGCTATACATCGCTATACAAAATTCAGATGTCTTTGCTGGTAACTGCATGTTGGAAAAAGGGTCAGGTAAGATGTTTCACACACACAAGAACTGCAGCTTACTGTACAAGAACACTCAATCATAAATTGAAAGCAAATCCATTTCTGTGATTCAGAGACCACCCTAGAAGTGTCACAGCATCCACTCGCATATAGGCTCCGATTTGGCAAAACCATATATCTTTAAAATAACCAGCGTTCACCAATTGATCTTTCTCTGATCACAGTCAGGTTAACTAGTTTTGGCAAGGATCAATCACAAGCAACATTTCCCTACCGATCACCTAGACTCTGACATGCCAAAACTGTCAAGGCTATTTTATTAACTGTTCTGCTTCTTTGATTCTTTGATTCTGGTCCAATGAAAAAGTGGGAGAATTTTACTATTTATTACTGGGACCTTATTATTTCATTAACTTGGGATATCATGCTTTTGGAACATCCTTACTAAAAAGAGTTAAATTGTCAGTGATGATGCACAAAAATAAGCAGCTTACAGATGGTCATTTTAAAAGTACTCACCCCTATGTTTCCCCTGTCTTTGTGTCTTGTAAGGTGGAATTTAAAACAGATACGAGTCCTTCATGGAAAACACAGCTAGATAACTTAGAATTGTAGTTTCATCTTACGCTACAAACCATTATTCGAGAAGCAGTTATTTATAATAAATGAAAGAATAAGATTTATCTCAACAATCTATATCTGGCTTATAGATTTCCTATAAACATGACAGACCATGCAAACTGGGGTCAAACTTTAAACTCACAACTACTGGGCAGTAAATGGAAAAGGGTAGGGTGACCATCACTTTGAATATTATAAAATAGGACATTTTTGGAAAAGGACAGACAGAAATACTGGTTGTGTATATAAGAAATATATCTATTAGAAAATCCAGGAATTCTCAGTTGAAGGTGTATTTATGAAACCTCTACAGATGAAAAAAAGCTTAATATTTTTTATGTGGAATTCCCCTTTAAATGGAAAAGAATGAATTTTTCATTGACTTATTAATATTTCATATCAACATTTTAAACTGTTGCTGGCATCCATTAGGACCTGTTCGGAATCTCGGTGCATGGTAATGGTGGTGGCTCCAGATGACTTCAGGATGCTACACCCTGCAAAAAGGTGACAGAAAAGTGACAGAGAGCCGTTTTGCAGCCGATAATCTCCTCAGATAGACGGCCGATTAAGCCTTCATTCACCCTTTGACTGCAGTCCATTCAGGCAGCGTCTGTGCAATCCACACAACCATACAGGGTTGGAATGCGTCTAACTGACTTCATCCCTCAAAACCCCAACACATTTCTTCACTCTGTGAACCCTGCCAGGTACAACCAACCATGCAAAAAAAATGACGGCTTACACAGCATCTGCAAGAGGCACTTTATGAGCAATGCCCACTGTAAGTCATCTCATGTCCCTCCAGTACATTAGCCATCTAAACCTGAAGTCATTATTAATTGCAATCCTGTAATAATGCTGAACGGCATTGTGGTGTTTTCAAGATGTGTGTGGATTTTAAAGTAGTGTAACAGACACACAGAAATAAAAGCAGTTCATAAAAGCTGTATTTCTGTACATATCCTGTATTTAAGTGTGTGATGATAATTTCATTGCTGGATTCATGCTGGAAAACAGCATCTGCCAATGAATTATAAATAAATGAATAAATGAGGAAAGGTAATGACAGAAGACACGGCAAACGCAGGGACATGAAAGCTGTTCGTTCAAACATAGGTTAGAGGCCATAAGAAGAGGGCTGGAGAAAAGGAACAAATGGCCAAGTACAAGGCAGTATCCCACATGGACCTTCACCACCTTCACCCCTGACACCATAATCCAGCTCTGGCCTCTTGCTTTCCCTCTGTGAACAAGGGAGCAAATTACAGTGGCGTTTCACTCCAAAGGTCTCCTGGCACAAAAACAGTGCAAAGTGATGGTTTTTGCTCATGAGTGCCTTTCTACCACTGCCAGGCTCCTAAAGAACACAAGCTGCACACTCCGCTCTCCACAGTGCCCTGGAGCATCAGCCGCAGCGCTAAGACAAACACGGCACAGCGGCTGCGCTGTGCTTTACCACATGTTCGTTTTTTAATGTGCTCTCAAACATTTGACCTTTATTCTTGCCAGTATATAAAATGCATAACGGTCCGCAAATGAAACATTGAAAGTGAAGTGAATAAGCTGTATAACAGTTAAGTTCATCAGCCTTTTGGCTCTTCTAAATCACCCGTTGGCAGCAGGAAGATGCACGCAAATATATAATATCTCTTCTGGTGACCACGTATTGTGTGAAAGCGGTGGTGAGGGGCAGGTATCACGGGGTTCTGGGTTTACAGAAGAAGCGCCGCTCAGATTACCTTTCACAACTGTAAATGATTTTGTCTTACTCAGCTGCTGTACCTTCGCCGAAAAAGCTTGTGCAGCACTATTGCCGTGTCTCTTTGCGTGAATTCATTCATTGTGTGCTCACAGTGACAATCCCTGGGCTGATGTAAAATCACTGCTATGAAAAATTAATTAGAAGCTCTGTTCTATTAATAGCAATAATATTTACTGTACACGTCTAGAATTAGAAACGACTTTCAGGAAAAGAGCGAGGCAGTGAAAGCCGAGGCACAACGTTCGCAAATAGTAATTAATAAAGGCTGCTTTAAAAAATAATAATAATACAGCATGCACGGGATACATTTATTCTGCCTATGTGACAGCCTAAATAGTCATTTTAAGTATGCTGAAATTTAATGTACAATCACAGACATTAATTACACCCATTAATCCTAACCGCAGCAAAGCAGCACAACTAAGACGGCTTAATAAATTCAGTGTTCTTAACAAGAGGGTGCTTATAACACTTCTCCCAGAATAAAAACTTTAATGGTTGAGAACACCATTAACTTAGCAACTTAAATCATTTCCACAAGTCACATGTCTCCAGAATCCTTGTCATAAATGAAAAGTCCCTCATTTCGCTGATAGGCACACGATTATTTCAAAGGTTTCACACCATAAGTTACAGGTTTTTAATCAGAAAAACTGTGTGAAAATCATTCATCCAACAGATTGGCTCTCATTCTTGTAAGAGCCAAACCACTCCTACTCAGAGCAACAGACCCACCCCCCCAATGGGAATACCATCGATCATCACACCTACTGCGGCTTCACCGCGGTCAGATAACTGCTGCTGCTTTCCCATTGCAGGCGATGAATAAGCACCGTGTTTTTTATAACATTCAGACAAACATATACACACACACCCTCAAGCTGGGTGCAAACGGGGTGGGGGGGGGTTCGCAGTGAAATATTCATAATGTGAAACCTAGAAACACAACCACAAAGGCTGACACAGCACACCAGACAAGGAGGAACATGTAGAGAATAAAACAACCAAAGGTGAGACAGGGTGAGTACACAGCAACACGGAATGTCACAAGTGCCAAAAAACAAGGCCTGTGAATTTCGGTAAATGTTTCATGTAGGTGTGACCTCCAACCTGTCAACTGACTCCATATTAAACCCTCACAAACATGGCTGATGGTGAATAAAAGGCAGTGGGGCAATTGGTATGATTAATGAAACATTTATGCATTATTCACTAAAAATGAATGACATTAAAGCTTATTCTGTATAAGCATTTTATATACTGTATGAACATGGCATTGTGTACTGTACTTTAACAAACTAATCAGTTAATGATTCTAGACACAGTAAATACACGACAAATAATAAAAATATCAGAAGTGAGTTTTCTTACTGCTGAAAGACTTTTCCCAGGGTTGAACATGAAACGGTTTTTACAGCCTTCTTCAATCCACAACAAGATCTCCTCAGAGATTCATCCTCTGAAACATGCATCATTAAAGTAACGCAAACAAAAAGAGGACTGCGGAGAGTGTAAAATGTTGTCATTGGTGTTAGAAGATCCAAACTGCACTAATGCGCCAAGTTTGTCACGCCATATACTAATCTGAGTAGGCCAGCACATCAACGAAAGTCAGCGTTCATCTATGGTGCCACTGTAGGAGAAATGAGAAACATCTGTGCCTGTTTCCATTCAGAATATGGAACTGGCAGTGCTTTATCATTTCACAGAACACGCACGAGGAACTGCTTTCATCCCTTGGTTCTTATTGCACATCTCATAGAGTCTGCCCTCACTGCAGAGATATTGTTAAATTAAGGATCTGTTTGTGTTAGGGAGGCACACAAAGAGGTTTTATGCGTCTGCTCAGTCAAGTTAGCTCTTTGTTTTTGCACTGAAACGGCACTGCGGGGGTCCAACTCCAGCGCACATGAGCGTCCGCTTTGCACAAGAAGGATTCAGAAAGAGAAAATTGCCTTTGTGAGCCACTCCATTATTATTGACAGCCCTTTCTGGATCGGCCACCCCATAAAATGTTAATTTCCAAATGATAATATAATTCAGCACCACATACAGATATAAATTTGTGTTTATGTGCAAATCATGCATTGTTTTCTTCCGCACTGGCTGTTTCTTTGGGTTTATACATGCTTAACAGAGCTGTCTCCCTTCTACAGAACAAGACATTTAAAGGTACAGCAAACATCTACCCCGGGTGATTAATGTGAACTATTAGATTTATAGTATTCAGCCCAGCAGATGCTCTTAAATAGCTGTATAATCCATAAAGCAGCACAATCCTCGTGGCCTTTGTCGTGTACAGTCGAGCACACAAGCACTTCATATTACCGCTTGTTTATGAGGAGCTCTTTTCCACACTGAGACCCACAATGTAAAGTCCCAGGACACAATGAACAGGAGAGAGAGGCGCGCACACAGACACACACACACACACACACACACACACACACACACCACAATGCTCACACTTCTGGGGGTTTACAGGTGTAAAATATTTAATCATGATAGATAATTTTTTTTCTTTCATATATTATATTTATTTGTTTGTCTGTTTGTTTATTTATTTATTTACATCCACCAGTGCAGTTGCTACGGTTGCTGTCTTGGATCGAATCCCCCTCCAACTGCAGCAGCCTTCATGAAGGTACTTACCCTGAATGCATACAGCAAGAAAACCAAGCTGTATAAATGTGTGCAAGACTGCATAACTGAGTACCTAACACTGCAACACTGTTGTATGTACTAACACTGTATGTCACCTTGGACAAAGATGTCAACTCAGTTAAGTAAACAGTAGTGTACTAGAGCGAAAGGAATAAAAACAGTGCAACGTTCCCTGTAGTAGAAGCCTACAGTAAACAGTGTGCACATGTTCATGCCACCATAGCGGGCAGCTCCAGGTTCTAGTAGCGCTGAGGTGTGCGGAGCTCTCATGCCTCACCTTCTCCACACACCTCTGAGCCTCTTACCCTCGCACTGCCTGCATATTTAAGCCTAACAGCAGCTGCGGCGCTGAAAATCGTTTCATTTCTAGCACAAAAGCTCCGCGAAAAGCTTTATTTATTTATTTATTTATTTATTTATTTATTTATTTTATTTTTTCAAAATTGCATTTTCATTTACTTGTCTATTTCCGCAACAGCCACTAATAACGTTTGCTTCTCACGCAGCATTTATTTGAACGCGCACTCACCTCCGCGCTCCGGTTGGACGGAATTCCAGGTGAATCCACGGCGCGCGCGCGGCTCCCTACTTCCCAGCGCTGAGCGCGCGCGCGCGCGCGAGCGAGCCACTACTAATTGGTCTGTGTCGCGCGCGACCGACACCGAGGGCTTCGCCGGGGCGACGCGCACGGCATCTTCGCGCCAGCGACGCCTTCATCTCCGCCGCTCCTTGCGCGCCTTTTATGTAATTTCGCTTCGATTCCGCCGCTGTCCGGAGGAGCGCGCGCGCGCGCGCGGAGAGAGCGTCCCGCCGCACGAGCACTGCGCGCGCGGCTCTCGTCCCGCAATTACGGAGCGAAGCGGCGCGGTGGGCGCGCGCGCGCGCGCGCTCGCTCCACTCAGTCGGTCAGGCGGACAGGAAGGTGCGCGCGAGCGGGTGTGGACGCGCCAAGGAGGAGACCGACGTCGAGATACCTGTGGACAATTTGGTTTTCCTCTTTGTCAAAATTTTCGTTCGGATTGAATCGACTGAAGGGAACGAAAAAAATCCCTCCCTGTCATTATTTATTTTTTTTAGAAACAATCTGCGCGGTGATTTTTGTGCGGTATTCCAGTAAACCGGAAAACACTGGAATTTGCCACTTCACATTTAAAGTTGGCACCTGGTGCCGCTCGCCTGAATGTTTCATTTCAGTTTTCTACAGTGAGAAACCCATATAAGCCATGAATACAAAGACATGAAGACAAGCCCTAGCATCTGTGCTAACCCTCACCTTCCAACATTCATGATTTTTAAGGAGTGCATTTTCAAGGAAAAAAAAAAGACAGTTTAAATGCACAGTGAACCTGCTCAGGGGAAGTCACTCAGCAGAAAAGGTATGGAGGTGAACTTGACATTGTCACACCCACACAGGGGGTTCTGTTCACAGCCCCAAACCAACACACACACACACCACGGCACTGTTTCTGTTACACCAGCTTGCACAGTTAAGTCAGCCAAGAGGTCAGTAGGTACAGATGATGTAAAACTGCTGTGAAGGTTTGTATAGGTAACACCTTCCCTTGAGTTGACTCAATATATGAGGCACATCAACTATACACCGATTTACCTATTTATATAGCAGGGTATTTTTTACTAGATCAATCCAAGGTAAATCTCTCAATCGAGGCTACTAGAGCAGGAGCATGATTCTACCCCATATCCCTTAACTTAAAAAAGCTAACTTTTCCAGTATTGGCACCGCTAACTTGAATTTAAGAGAATATCTACGAGAGCCAAAACACACTTTTGCATTCGGAGGCAGATCCTAGCAGGGCGCGTTGCGCAGCCTTGTATAAATGCAAATTTTCTCGCACTAATATGTGAAAATATTCCAGCAATTTGCGTCTACTTCTCCTTGGCATGTTCCACACATTGCTTCAGACAAACGTGTTATAAATACACTTTCAGCCCTGTCTATTCTCAGTTTAGCATTTCCTGTCTTTTCTGCCGTCATGTCTCCAGCCCTTCAAAGGCTGTGCCTAAATCTCTAGATTCCATTAACTGGACGGTGGACATTTTATCACTTTCTAATTGTTGGTAACATATTTTATGTGCTGTATACAATCATGTAATGAAATGTTACCACAAAGATATTGTAAAATCTTTCAATGGTGCATAAAAATAAATAGGGCTTGTAATTAAGTTGGTCAGCAGGATTATTAAAAAAACCTGTCATTCAAATGCTGAGTAACAACACATGAAACACACGTTTTTTGCAGGCTGTGCTTCTAAGTGCTCCTCATACTTTAGAGCGTTCCGGAAAGTACTGTGTAGGAACCCCCACCTACAGGATCTCCTGTGCCCACATTGTACTCAGTTTTACCTTGTAGCGGTGATTCCAGGAGCAGCTCGATGGCAGAAGATGTGCTCTGGCCCCTGCTGTCTCCTCAGATGTCTTGATGCTTCAGGGTGGAGAGAATCCCTTAGCTGGTGCAGACCCCCATCAAATGTGTTCTGCTTCCAAGACTACAGAACCCCAATGACAGGCCAGCTTCTGAAAAGCCAAAAGCCATGTCCAATCTACAGCAAGATGTCTTACTTTGATAATCAGGATACTCATTATTCCCACTGCTTGTGACTGGAATTGTGACAACCACCAGTGATCCAAATATTTCTCCATCTGCAGTTATCACAGCAACATAGTCACTTTGCCAAGTAACTTTGAGTACTTGAAAGGCACAGCCTGAGCATCTCCAGTGCACTTCCTACTTAGCCTCAGCAGAGAAGTGGTGCGTCTTTAACTGGCACCAACCACTTGGAAGTAAATGGGAGATTTGCGGGATGCGCTCATACAGCAGGTAGCAGGTAACAAGGTAGCTAAGCCCCATTCCTCCTGGCACTGTCCATATTGATTTACCACAACTGACCAACAAATCCTCGCAGCAGCTGGTGTTACACCTTCCCAGTACACCTCCAGTCGTAGTACTGCTGAAGCCCTGTGTGCTGTTTGCTGGCTTTTCTTTCAGCTGAGCTCACAATTAATGAACCGTCATTGAGCCGCTCACAGGATGACTGCAGCGCAGACCGGGTTAGCCGAGGACTCGCTGCAAAACACGCATTTGTGCTGAAGAACAGACGATATCCATGCTACCAACCAAAATATGCTACCAACAATTCAAAAGTCATAAAATTTTCAACATCCAGTTAATGAAATCTAGAGATTTAGGCATCCATGAGATTGAGATATTGCAAAACTGCTGCAAGTGCTTCCATATAATTAAGAAAGTTCCCTTTATCTGACCATTTGTGGGGGGAACAAAACAATAAATTATTATTGAACTTAATAAAAGGAATTAATGTGACTGAATTGACCAAAGGCTAAGAACATCTGAGTACCCATTAAAATCACAAATCACACTGAAATGAATGTCATTTCAGCTTACTTTTCACTATTACAGATGATCTTTGAGTATTTGAAATTATAGTCATCACATAAGATTTAAGTTTATTGTGACTTTAATTGCACCGTTTGTTCAACGAAAAGCCAGATAAAGGCTATATATTTTTGACTGAGTTTGAACAAACAATTCATATGATGCCGTTACTATGGAAATCTCTTCCTAGACCGAGCTGCTCTTTTCTCCATGATGACTGTACTGGTAAACTTTATGGACATCTTTGATCTCAGATTCCCAATTCTGAGTGAGCCTGACCAACCCTGTTATTCACTGAACTGAGAAGGTTTCCAGGATAATTTCAGATCTCTCATGACCCAGACAACAGATCCCTTTGCATAACTGTCGATAGAAGATGTAGTAGGGACCCCACTTGTGCAGTCGCCTGCAGAGATTTCCTTCACGCTGCCAAGTGTGTGCTTGTCATTTGCACAGCAATATTGTGATGGCAAGAAAGAAGGAGACATTTATAGATCCTAAAGCTGCTGGCTGGCATTCAGAAAAGGGGACACCAAGGTCCTGGATGCGAAATTGAAAAGCCAAAGCCAGATGCTTACTGTGTAACTCCTGACCCAGTTCAAAATGGGTCCCTGCTCCGGTGCTACTGTCTTTTTCAACTCTCAGGCTGGAAAAGAACCTCTCCACAGCTTGAACTGAGCTATCAGAAGCTTTCTCCTGTGGGAAAGGGAGACAGCAGCACCGGCCGCAGCAGTTTCCATCCACGTAATGGACTTTCTATCACTCATACACACGCAGTCGTCCTGCAGAAGCAGCTGCATACAAATGCTAAAAAGGCTGGGATCAGATGTGAAAGCTGAACACCCACGTGCAGAGCCTGGCGTGTTTCAGGCGTGGAGCTTCAAGCTTCCTGATGAACAGCAAACAGCAGATGTGGTCCTTTAAACCCCTTCAGTGTTATGTTGCTTCTTTTCATGGCATATGCACGCACACACACGCACGCTCGCGCGCACACAGATGACTGTCCAAATGACTGGTTTTCCACATCACCAACACTCTTGTCAGTACAGCAAGGCCCTTGGAGCGAAGCAGAGGAGCGAGATCTGGGTAAATGTGGGTGAGAGAGAAAGAGTGAGGCTTCGTGTGGGCGAGAGAAAGAGCAGAGTGTGGGTACTGGAGAGAGAACAAGAGAGAGCCAGACTTGATGAAACTGATCCTGCCTGGTTGTTGCGGATAAATTTGTCTATTTTGAAAGAAATTGCCATAAAGGAGAATAACACACTTCAGGTTTCGTGCAAAATTCCCCTTTAAATCTCCAGTAACACGCAGTAAATGCAGCAGAGGCTTGGTTTAGTCTACTTGATGCTTTATATTGGTACAGAAATGAGTTTTGTACTGAAAGGAAAAAAAAAGTTTTATTTTGTTTGCTCATTGTAGTCCCCTAGCTCTAGGGGTGTAGCTATGAATTCTGGAACTACGCTTTATAAATACAGGTGTGGGGCCCTAGAAGACCCAATAAAAACATGTTGCACCATGGGTCACAGTCATGACAGAGACCAGAGTGAGTAAGAAGCAACAGTTCATCATGGACATTGGCTCACATCCCCTAAATGAAGTGGCTACCATGAGATCTTTTAGCCATTGGGTTAATGTACTTTGATGCAGTAAGAAGCACTTCAGGGGGTTCTGCTTAATAGGCGTCCGCCTTTTGGTGCCACACAAAGAGCCGTCAGTGATCACATGTATTTAGTACTGTTATTTATCTGTTATTTACTTTAGTTATTTCTTTTTTTCCTCAGCTGCTGTACAATGAATTTCCCTCCACCATTGACCCCACCTGTCGACCCTTTGTGGACACCCACAGTAGTGAACCATGCCGTGATCCAGGATCACTCAGGAACCAACCTACGGTAACTGTTGGAAGCGGAGGGACAAACTCCCTGAGATAGCTACACCTACCACGTGTGCGCTTTATGGCAATGCAACAGTACTGCTAAAAGCCTGATAATCCACTTCCACTCAAAACAGCAATAAACTGCACATTTTACGGCACAGCGGCTCAGCGGGTAGCACTGCTGCCTCACAACGTCTGGGCTGGTTGGGCACAAATTTCAGTCTGGATCGGTCTGTGTGGAGTTTGCATGTTCTTCCTGTGTCTGTGAGGGTTTCCTCTCACAGTCCAAAGACAAGCATTTCAGGTTAACAGGTCAACCTAAATTGTATGTGTGAATGGGTGTAAGTTTGGCCAGCATGCCATTTTTTGCTTGAAATAAAAAATTCATAGTAGTATGTAAGAACAGTGTGTATATGTATATTTTGTCAATTTGTTCATTTCCCATAATAAGCACTGAGCCTGCCATTTTCACTGTTTATATTTGAAAGAGACAAAAGCATGTTTTCACAAAAGAAAGAAATATTGGGAAAGAAACTTACAAAGCAACATTAGAATGCTTTAATTTAAAAAAAGCATAGGTCATCTGATACTAATGCATCAGGTGGACATCAGACAAGTGGGCGTTATTACCTGAATGAGCAGCTGCTGTCACACCTGAACACAGCGGAGTCACAGGAGGAAGATGGCCGATAGAAAGGTGAGCAAGGGAACAAGCTTTGAATGATGATGGCTCAGGCAGGCCGGTAAACTCGTCTTGATTAAACCCGATGACCCCATCACATCACTGCAGCTGTTTCAGAATCCTAATGTGAGGAACGACGAGCAACAAAAGATGAGATGGATGAGAAAGGCGTACAAAAAAAGACTCTGCCGAAAACTGTCGGAAACTTGTGCATGAAGCAGAGGCACGACCTTGAGATTAGTAAGCTGAACCACGGGAGGATTTCGGATTGAGAGAGGAGGGAAAAGCAGAGGAACAAGATGACTTCGGTTAGGTCAGACTGCATCTGAAGATGACGGTGATCTCATCAGGATGGGGGCAGAGCTGCGTTTCCCAGCAGGCCTTACAGCTACGGTCTGATGTCATCCTGACAAAGAATGTGCGGTGGTGAAGTAGGATGCCAGACTGGAGTTCCTAACCATGTCCCTTCCAGTCGAACCGGTCATTTGATCACCCCCCCCAATTAGGATTTATTGATCAGAAGTAATTCTGAATGAAACTTTGCTGGCCAAAAAAAAGCAGGATGTGGTGAGGAGGCCAAGCCTGATGTGAACGCGACACTCTCTCCGCACCCCAAAGCGTTTCCTCAGTGGTGGACCCCTGAGCCATCATAAGTACCTGCAGTTGGCTCATTATCCCTCATACCAAAATACATCCATCCTTCTCGGGTTGTTGTACACAGACTTCCTTAGTAGAGGCCCTGTTGAGCTTCACATCTAATAAGCTGTGAAATGAGCTTCTTCCAAAGCGACAATAAAGCGCCAAGGGGCAGATTTATCAAACACTTGCAGGTGTTTAGTAAATATAGACGTGCATTTAATGTGCTTAAAACGTGCAGTAATTTTTGGCTGCGGTTGAGGTAGGGAGAGCAGGGATTTAGGCTCATTGCGGTCCGACCGAGGCGCTGACACATTAGTGACTCGCACGCACGTTGGTAATTTTGCGCATCCACAGAATCGTCCATGGATTTCCTCCATGATGTGAGGGCATTTGCTAATTTATGGAAACAGTGCTGAGACTTAAACTGATGCATTAAGTGAGGCCAATGTGATTTTCTACTGATATCAATTAGTGCCTCAGACACGCGTCTGCCTCGAACATTTGCAACGTATAACAAGAATGAATAAGATTTATAAATTCATTATGAATTTTATAATGCTGCGAGTATTAATATGATTAATACTGCATAATGCAAAAATAACTTAAACCAGAGATAAACTATAAAGCTGAGTCTGAAGCACTTGGCCTCCACATTTTAAAAATTACATTACATACTGAACTCACCCCCCGGGCTCATCCCTTTCTCTCCGCTCAGATCGCACAGCCTCTCATTCTCAGGTTCTTCACTCCAAGCTCTCTGGAACGGTGAAGGTGTGTATGAAGTAGTGTGGGGTGGGGGTGCAACAGGCTCAACGGGGATCAAATTCTCAATGTAGTCCTGCTTCCTTCGCTTCCTTTCAAACACAGGCATCATAAAGCCCTGAAGCTGCCCTGAACATTAAACAGACGGTGGATGAGTGGGCAGCAAGAAGTCGGGGACGAAGAACCTGCTGGTAGGGATATGCAGGTAAGAAGAAGGGAAGAGGGAGCATACTTTACCATGGTGAGGCCCTTCCCTGTTGCAACACGAGCAGCCAACAGTGGGCTGAACAGTGCATGGAGGTGTAGTCCCTGTACATCCTGCTCACTTTCCTCTGCTTCTTTCCACGCTGTTCCCTTCCTGCTCAGCTGCGCAATATTGCAGCCATTTGTTCTGCGCATTCGGACCACCTAACAGTGCGTGACCACCAGGCCTGCGATAATTACAGCACGAGGGATCCATCCGTGTCTCCGCTCGACCCCTCTGGGCTCACGTGCAGACAGATATGGGGAAAGCAAGCGTCCACACTCAAGCCGCTGGCCGCAGGGTCTAAGCACAGGTAAATCGTCGTCTGCCTCAATATGGTACCACGGTAATCACAGCAACTTCAATATAACCAAGTAGACGTAGGGCCTCGCTCTACCCCGGTAAAGGAAGGTTAGCAGGCCTGAGCAGTAGTACAAAGCAAGTAATAAGCAGAAGACTCAGATACTGTTATCTTTCAGGCTATTACATACCTTTGTAACTGTAAGGAACTAATTATGGCTGCCAAATAAGACAGTAAAATACTTTAAATGGTGGCTTTAAAACCTGCTCTGAAGAAATAATTACTGCCATGGAAAAGACGGTCTATTTGGGTGTCAGAAAGTCCAGGGCAACTTTCAGCAATACTCTGGGGATGTGCAGGAGGGAAACTGTTTGACCAAAAACAGAAGCCATCAGGGGAAGAGAAACAAAACGGATCAAAAACGAAGACTTAGCATGCCTTGGCCCACATTAAAACACCAGAAAAGGAGGAGCAAAGGAAGACAAAGATCCCTCAACACAGATGCCAGACACTGATCAGTTGCTGGAGGAGACATCGAATCCAAGTTCCTGCTGCTATTGGAGGTGTCACAAGCAACTGCCTTGGGGGCTCACATACAGTATTTTTGCACATATCTGAACTTTCCTCCCCTGATTAACAACTTTTAAATAAATATGTTATTTACATTTTACACAAAACTTTTAAAATATACAGTTACAATATTTAGTTTTGTTTGTGTTTTATTTTGAATGTACTGAATTTAGGAAAGATTTAAACTTAAGATTTTATACAAGAATAATGACCCCCCTCCACAGGGTTCTCTTACTTGTACGCGGCACCCTATGTAACCTGCACATCGATCCGAACACAGAGAGCAGAAACCATTTTTAAAGTTGTCGCGAGAAGGCATCGCATCAATGCAGGTGAGAGCAGAAACAGATTAGAAAAGGTAAATAAACTTGAATTGCACACCGCTGACAATCTGAGCCTTTTAGTGTCTCCAAGGGGAAACTGGGCTGCCCTCCAAGCGAGTGGAAACAGTGGGACAGCGGGGCTGAAACACAGCAGCCCTGAACTGCAAGCTGCGCTCCTAAACAGGTTTAATTTGAGTGTGGGCTATTTCCCTGGCATCTGGAATCAAAGATGAATTACAGCAACGTTCAGAAGTGAAACCAAATTAAACCCCAACACCATAGGTGAGCCCAGTAAATCTGGGGAGGACTTTCAAGCAGCAGTAGCAACAGGAAATGTACCATCCCGCTTATCAAGCCCAATGTCTCTAATAAAGGGCAAATAAAGTTTTAGCCATCAAAGCTTCATGCTTCCGTCACCAAATATCATAATAAGTTTTTTAAGAAGCCTGTCTGTCAGCTGAAGTCAGAGGCATAACAACTTGCCACTTATTAGTTGAGCAAAAAAAATGTTTGCAATAATAGTCAAGGAAATTATACAGAGGCCTGCTAGAAGGTTCTTCCAGCCCCCGATACGCCTATAGCTAAATTTAACTAGTGAGTAGTTTATTTGGTGATGCGCTTGGGACCGTTCGACTGAGATGTGAATGGAAAGAGGAGGTTTGAACCAATATTAGCTTGAATCAAAACATTGAGCATTTACATGCCTGCATGGGGCACAGCACGCTCCCTAAAGCTCTCCTTGCCAGCAGAGAAAGCCACCGCCTCCTTTGCAGTTCTGAAGGGCTCTGCCCTGGCAGAAAAACCAAAGTGGCTCCTTCTCGGGGAACCACAAAAGTACATTTCAGCCCTGTTTGCAAAGATATCGGTTGCATGTAAATTTTGGAGCAGTAACTGTCAACGGTGTTTACTTCTCGCTGCTCTGGCAAATGTAAGATCAGGAAAGAGAGAACATGAGTGGGTTGCTTGGATAGACACATAGTTTATGATCATTGTATTTTAAGAAAAAAGTTTTTTTTTTCTCTCCCTCAAAATGACTGATTCAACTGCATATAAATTTGTCTCACCCACAGACCTACTTAGGATTGTTTTTCTTGGGGAGGTACACAGCCGACACACGAGCCAGTAACTTGAAAAGAACACCTCAACACGACATTTTCCCACAGTAAGCGTTTCTGTGTAGGACGATGTTTCGTAAGATGTTGCCTTGGAAAACCTGGTGCGCTGATGGGAGCATAAAACGGCCATTATAATGGGTCTCCATCTCCGGCCCCTCGTTCTCATCCAGAATCCATGCAGTATACATGGGTACGAGGACCACAGGCCAGAAACTTAAGCAAGAAGTGTTAAGCTACTAAGTCCTAGCTGCATCCCTTCTTGTGGACATCGGGGTGTCTCCAAGCACAAGGGGGTGCTGTTAGATCAGGAGAAAAACATAATTACACTGAAAATTAAATTAAATTCATAATTTACTGCTATAAAATTTAAAATGCAGCTTTTCTCCGGTAACCCCCCATGGAACACAAGCTGGTAGGGATATGCAGGTAAGAAGAAGCTGTGATATTAAACATGAGGGGTAATAAAGATAGACAGTAGAGGTGACACTGTGGGACTGATGGTGGTCAAATTCAAATTAAAAGCTGATGGTCTGCAGAAAAAAAAGAAAATGACAGCAGTGGGTGACAAGATGTAAATTGATTTTACCAATGCAGGACATCTTTAGAAATTAAAACAGAAGGGAAGGTCAAGAGTAAGATTCTGCGGGACATTCTTAACAGGTTCACTGAGATTTCAAAAAAAAAAAAAGAAAGACATGAAAAGTTGCTGGAGGATCAGTTTATGTCTCCTCTTCTCATCCATGAGGACAGTGTGGTCCTGCAGGGGTCTGAAAGAAAATCTGTGCTGATCCAGCACAGGAGAGTCGGTATACCGACCGGTATACGAATTTTAACAACCAGAGCTCAGACATTTTGCAGCTTCATAAAGTGGTTGATAATTCCTGTGCCCATAGGCTTGTACTGACAGCTAAAAGAGCTGCTGAATGGTAGCCAGAGAGTTGAGACACAAAATTCATGGAATTAAAATAAAGAAGCAGGTATTGACAAAATACTTTTTATACATCTATAATTTCCTGCATTAATAAAAATATGTAGAGTGGATATATTCTTATAAATCCAATATTAGCATATCAGCAGGAAGGGAAAATTACAGCTGCACATTAATTTAAAAAAAAAATTGTTTTCTTTTGTATTTATTCATTGTGTTTTTCAAATCTCAAGAATTTTCATAAGATTGGCATGGAGTGAAAAGGCATTCATTTGCCAAACCAACAGCAGCCCTACATTAACTATTGCTGCTTAATTTAAATGAATGTTTTATCGCCAATGTTGTCAGCGCATTTCAAACATTTCTGACTACTGAAAATAAAACGAAAGGAAAGGTTAAGCAGAGCACGTGCGCACGCACACACACACGATTGCAATTTAACACGGGGATTTTGGGTCACTTGTTAAAATGGGTTTATCTAAACCAAATCTTCTTCGCAAATAATCCACTTGAAACAAAACACTGAAACTGTTGGGCAAAGCCTGTGCTTCCAAACAGCCAAAATGATATCAGCTTAGTAGTGAGATGGACCCTGGGCTGTGGGTTTGGACACAGGGTCAGATTCTACATGTAGGGTATAGACGTGATTTACCAGAGTCGTCGTACGGACATGGTTCTGAGATACCAGCGCTGATAGAACATGACTGCACGTAGACTGAACTGGGTTCAGACCTTCACCTGAATGCACAAGTCAGACAACTGAGGCACCAGTGCTACCTGCTGTACCATGGTTACAGGGGAAAATGTGGGTATTAAATATATTCCACACATCAGGCCCCCTCCTAGGTGACCTGGTGAGGCTAAACTGCCTGTGGTGTGACAGCATGAGTTTGTCCTGTCATGAACTTCTATCCCCAATTAGCAAACAAGCTCTTTGTTGTAGAACATCAACAGCAATTTATATCTTATTAAACTTAAGTTATAAGCCCATCATCTTCAGCAAAGCAATCCTGTGAAACACATGATTTTCTTCCAGAACTTTGTCTAACTGCACATGGTGTCGCTGTCATGTCCAGAAGCATGCAAACTGCGGCTACAGTCACACAGTAACAGCAGCTTCTTCCAACTCGTGGTCTACATTAAAACATTACATAGGAGGGATATACTGTATGCACTGCCCAGCCAAAAAAAAAGTCACATTCTAATATTTTGTTGGACTGCCTTTAGCTTTGGTTACGGCACGCATTTACCGTGGCGTAATTTCAATAAGCTTATGCAATGTCACAACATTTATTTCCGTCCAGAGTTGCATAAATTTTTTGCCAAGCTCTTGTATTGATGATGGGCGAATCGGACCTCTGCGTAAAGTCTTCTCCAGCCCATCCCAAAGATTCTCAGTGAGGTTAAGGTCTGGGATCTGTGGTGGCCAACCCATGTCTGAAAATGATGTCTCTCTCATGCTCCCTGAAGCACTCTTTCACAATTTGAGCCCGATGAATCCTGGCATTGCCATCTTTGAATATGAAGAAAAAACCCATTGATGGAAAAACCTGGTCATTCAATATATTCAGGTAATCAGCTCACCTAATTTTTTGGGTACATAAGGTTGCTGAACCTAGACCTGACCAACTGAAGCAACCCCAGATCATATCACCAAGTTAAATGCAGGTGATGACTTTTTTTTTGGCCAGGCAGTGTATATTAATAACCCAACAAGACTGAAAAGGATGGTCAGGCATAATTATGAGCTCAGTAGAAAAATAAAAATGAGCTTAATTTTGCATTAGTTTGCCTTTTATTGTTATTTATCAATACTATGGGGTCAGGGTGGCAAACAGTCTAATGCTTTTATTGTATAAACAAAGAGCCTATAAAATCGGTCAGTCTTTACCGAGCACACTTGTTCAGCAGCTGCATTTCTCCTCCTTCTTCCCCCTGTGGCTCAGACAGGCTGCATTGTATCGCCATGTTAGTTGTGTCCTTAATTAATGGCAGCTGACATTGGCTTTGGTGGGGAACTGGGAGCTGTCAGTCAAAAGTAGCCCCTCCCCTTGCTTTGTTTCACCTCCTGCCACTTTGCAGTTAGGGTTGGGGTTATGGGCACGGATTAGGATTACGGTTTGCTCCTGCTATGTCCTTTTCTGGTTGTGATTGCGAAATCTGGGAAACTTTTCGAGAAGAGGAAGTAGTGAAGGGTAAATAAAGGTCATTAGGAAGTGTGTAATGTGCTGCAGAGAAGACAAAATTGAAGAATTTCAGTGAGTTACGGCCATTAAATTTGGGAATGAATGAATGGATTATAACTGCCATATGTGATGGAATGCTAATTTCTTTTTTTCCATGACAAATTAGGGGCTGAAACAGTGTCCTTCACACATAACCATTACTTCTGACCAGGAAAAGATGTTTGGCTATCATGTCCCCTTGTCTGTTTCCACCATCAGTCATCCCATCTGAAGAAGCCCATCTGTCGCTCTGTTTAGTGACTCATTTCTCCGTTTGAATCTACTTGCCGCTTCCCTGTTTTTTGCTCACTTGCGGTCTCATGTTCTGTTTGTTAGCTATGCACCGTAACTCTAAAATAAACCTTCCTTTCAAGTACAAGGAAAAACCATCAGGTGCATCTTCTCGGCTCTGCCCTCTCTGTGATGTCTGAGCCCCCTTCTCCCTGCCCAAACCTCAAACCACTCCACACCTCCTCATTAGTCCTGCTTTTTCAGAGCCTTCAGTTCAGCTTTGCTCCTGGGTGCTTTCCCTATTCACATTTCTTACTCTTCCCTCTACATCCGCTTCTCATCTCTACACCTCAAACTTTCCTGTTTTCTCATTATATTTTTAATTATAAAAAAAAATCTGGAAGATGGCAGTTTTCCCAGAATATACAAATCCAGTTTACTGACAATGGACTATTCTGTCTTGTTGTCCTTTATGTTAAAATATTCAAACAGATGCTTATAATAATCTATGTATGTTTTTCCTAAAACAATGACTATCAATTCTGACACACAGTCTATTACCGAAGTAGCTATGCAGATCGGAATTGTGATGTTCGGTGTCTTCTGGTTGCCACAGGTTTGCAAACCCCAAAGCAGCTGTGAAGTTCGCTTGTGGTTTACAGTGATTCCAACTTTTAGTTCTTGGTATGTAAAATTTGAGCCATTTCAAAAATTAGAGCCCAAAGTGCCTTTTGTTGACTCTATGAACGCACATCTGTACCTTGACAATCGGCCATATGAGCAACAGACAATCACCATCCTTGAAGCCATTTTTGCAGTTTTGTTTATTTTCCTTATAAAATAAAACATGGGGTTATACTTTTGCAATTCGGTTTTAAAATTGGACAAAAAAGGTTTTTGTCTAAAAAAACAAAAATATTTCAAAATATAAAAATTAGCACCTTTTTGAGAAACATGCATTACAATTGCTTGTAACAAACACACGAGGATGTACAGTATAGACACTCGAATGCAAAAATGCACAGAAACACCACGAGACACGCAAGCAAAAAAATTGCTGGTAAAAGCACTGGGTTGGTGGTCATACCAACATGTCTACAGCATAACCATGTTGCTGCTCTGTTGTTGGACTTTCATGTGAAACGCAGACACCAAGCATTTCCATTAAATATCGCCGAAATGGGGGAGATGTCTTCCTATGCTAGTCAGAAAGTCTGGAATTTTCCAGGCCTGGGAGCTGTTTTATATGTGGCTTCCACCTTTTCATTTGAAAATATCCAAACTCTGAATCTTTTTATTAAGTGCACATAGGCCCACCTCAATAGAAAAATAACTCTGCAGTGAACCTTGACTGCCAACAGCTTTGTGAATAATAACCTAATAATCTTATTAAAATGTAATTCAGCTTTTCAGGTAATCTTTCTGTACACAACATAGATGCTGAGTCAAACACTACACGTTAAATATTGGGAAAATTTTACATTTTGTCTTGAAAACACGCTGACTTTGGCACCTTATTTGTATTTAAAACAAGTCAAGTACAAATAGGAAAGACCTTTGGATAAAAAGTGCATTGCACAGAAGCTCACTTGCAATTTTCCCTACAGTACAAAGGCCTACTGTACAGAAAACTCTAAAGGATGTCGGTCTCCTGCCAAATGATAAATCGATAGATTGATAATCTAATAAATAAACTTTATCAAACCACTCTGAGTGTTGAAAAATTCTCTAAAAATTGGAGGCAATTCCAAATTACTGAAATAAGCATGGAACATTTTCAAAATTCACATATAAATAAACGTATATATATAAACAGGCTTAAAGTATTCCATAGTAATTTCCTGAAATTTCCTTTGAATGAAGTAGGGGACACAGCATGGATCATCTTCTGTTCTTGGTGAACACAGCACCTGCAACAGCCAACAGCAGTCAAATGGTTTTTTGAAATTATCACTCCGCATGTTCGCTCACGGGCATTATGCGGTTGCCCCCCTCCATCATGCCTCTGTCTCCCTCGTGTCTTTTCACTTCGATCAGCCCTTTTACCTGAGCGCTCTCTCTTTTTACTGCTTTCATTTCTTCTTTTCAACTATTTTATCCCTTTCAGACTCATTCTGAGATTTGACTGTGGAACATAACAATGAAGCTGCAACCCTCAGGAGAGCTGGAATGTAGAAATGAGCAGTGTGAATGGCAGCATGACACCAGCCACTTGACTGCAGGAAATGGAACGGTTGTAACAGGGATGAATGAAAAACTGTGAGCTTGTGAAGCATCACCGAGGACCCAAATCAGATTCATATCAGTCAGAAGCAGAGCAAACCCCTCCAGCTCCAACACTTGTGCTTGTCCTGGTCATCAAGACACTGTTATGCTCTAAGTGAGGACACCTGCTTCTACTACAAAGGCAGAACTGTTCCTCAGGGGCTTTTAAGCAGGGTCTGCTTCTCTCACCTCACAGTGTACAAAATTTGGGGGGGGATCTTTCTTAAGTCGTCTGTTCTGCTGTAAATGTTTTGTGTTAAATGTATGTATGTGTATGTGATGAGAGGATTGAAGACTCTGAATTGTTCCTCTGAATTATTTCGGGGCATTTCCTCATATCACACAGTCAGAAACTTTGACATCATTGTTCTTACAAAGCAGCATAACTGCAAGACCTTCTTGACTTAAGCAACCACCAACTCTAAATGCTTCTATTCCTTCCAGATTTTTTACAAGCTCAGTTGTGTTGAGGTGTCCACTGCTGAAGTTATGTATGAGTGCACAACCGTGCACAGCTCCAGGTGTGTGTTGTACCTGTTGTTTTCCCCAGGCACAGCTCCTCGCATTCCTCCTGGGTCATGAAGCGGTTGTCGTTTCCCCCGCACCCACTGTAGATGAACGGTCGGCAGGACTCCACCTGGGTGTTGAAGTACCAGCGCAGAGTGTAGTGCGAGCAACTGCCTTCCTCTAGCGGCATTGAGCAGGGATGTTCTGTTGAGGCAGAGCACACAGCATGTGTGAGATGACCTTCCAACAAGTCCACTATCGCCCAGTTAGTATGCAGAAACATGCATTATGGACCAAAGACATAATGAAGCCATGAAAGACCATGCAGGTTCAATCCCACCGCAGCAACTCAGATTTTGAACTGATACACATGGAGTAAAGCAATGGAGACATGCACATCACGTAGCATTTCATACAACATCTCAGTGCACTGCCACAGTGAAACAAAGAAATAATCTGACACCAGCAAAGGGCAAGGAAAGGAGGGTAACCCTGGTGGACCAAGAAACTTGCTAAACCACAGGTAACACAAAGGAATGAAGAACATTACTGCATATCTGTTGAATTTCTGCATGAAAACCTTTACCAAAGCAGCCCACATTGCACTGTCCTCGCCAGCTGTGCCCAGCTCTGCCTGCCTCCTCAGCACTGCCCTTCACCTCCCTCTACACCAACCTCCAGCCCATCACATGCACACACAGCCTTTCCCTCCAGCAGGGGATTTATTTTTGCTTACACAACCACTCTAAGAAAACCTCACTCTCATTGCGCTTGGCCAGCATTGCACTTTCTTTTCTGGCTCCCACTTGGAGTGGATGTCAAACCGATGGGTATTTGATTTTGAAGACAGTCAACTGTAAAGTCTTTCATTCTCCTATGAAAGGTCAAAATCTGCTCTTCTTCTGCCAGCTTCAGTCCCAAAAACCAGTTGCTGCACCGACTTCATTTCCTCTTACCTGTCTTCTTGAGTGAACTGTATGTACTTCAGCAACCTACCTACAGTTTTAGGGGAAAATGGCTGTAGTCTTGTCAAGGATCAGAAGTGTTGCTTAAAATTTTGCTGCCCAGATATGATATAAACCCCCTGCAATCCAAAACTTCACCAGAAGCCCACACCATGTCAAGTTAGACATGAAGAAACGTCAGATGCAAGGAAAAATTTCTGCCTTCCCAAATTGAGGAGCACCACAAGGGGATTACCTTCCCCTGAGATCTCTTTCTTGCGTCGTGCGGCTTGAAGAGGTTCAGCAGTGCTGGCTTCTCCTGCACAGAGACAACTCTACACTCAAAAAACTTTTGAGGTTTAATTTCTGAAACTTCTTGTCTGTTATCAACAGCAGCTGAATAAACGTTATCAGTTACATACCTTGTGTGAGTATGGCTGGTGGGGTGAAGTCAACGACTTCCTCCATGGAATCACCATAGTTCTCAATGGAGTAGATATGCTCATAATCGGGATCATTGGTGTTCACTACCACACGCAGCTCCCGCCCTAAAATACACGGTGGCGCCACACAACTCAGGGCCCCATTTTGCGCCATCAGCCCATCTATTCAGCAATTCCCAACAAGATAAAAACAGCTTTATTTTGGGGCTACTCTCTTAGGCAGGTTCCCACGCCTCCATTATTGTCCCCCACGTTAACGCCTTCAAAATACGGCATTTTTTTACATCGTCACACTACTTTCAGTATTGCCATCAAACCCACATGTTTCAAATTATTGGCCCGATTCAGACTCTGTTCTCGAATCGGGATTTCCAGGTACAACAGAAGCCTCTAAAACCATTCATCTTTCAGGCTTCCATCCTGTTGTTCCAGATGGTCACACGTAACAGACAAATACAACAGACCTTGGGGATACTAACAGATTTCTCAGAATAACCCCCTCCACAGAGGATGAGAAATGGACAGACAGACAGACACATGAAGAGAACAGATTACAGAGGTGTGCATTATTGCAGACAAATGTGTTTTTCCTCAAATAGTTAGACAGGTTAGCATGACAAAAGGAAGTGCAAGCAGGAGATACACAGACGTAGTACAGTAGAAAACACTCACCCTCCTCACCCTGCCGGGACAGCTGTTGGTCAGAGATGGATCGTACCCGAAAGGTCTGCACCGGCGGGTGGGGTGGGGAGTCTGGGATAAGACCTAAGGAGGAAGGGCAATGATGGGATAGGACCCAAGGAAGAAACAGACCAAGAAAAAACCAACAACATCCAGGCCACATGCACACTCAGGTAGGAGGACTAATTTATGGCCTGTAGAGGATGGACTGAGACCATCACAGAGCATGCAATCTCACCACACACACTGAGTTCACCATGTCAGAACCACAGAGTGGGTAGGTCAGGGATGTCAAACCATGCACTGGAATATGGCGCTGTGGATCTTAGGACAATTTGTTCAGTTTTTCCTTCTCAAGGAGAATGGAAAAGAACGGAAGACGTTAATCTCTCATGAACTCTTCAGATGTGATCACCTGGCAGCTCCAACAAGTGCCACTAACACCCCCAAGTAGTCAAACACACACACACACAAACACACACACACACACACACACACACACACACACACACACACACACACACACACAGTCATCCAGCCACACATACACACTGCAATTTAGCGAAAACACATCCTGGAGGAAATCAACGTGAAAATGGAGAGAATATACAATTTCTACACAAACCCTGATCCAATTCACCATAATAGCTCAAATATACGTTTTCACAGAAATCCCTTAGAACGAGCTTAGGTGATGTGCAGTTTTTACCTGCTCCCCTTTCCTCCCTGGTAAGCCTGATCGCCCAGGGACACCAGAGTCCCCCTGAATGCAGAAAGTGAAGGTTTCTCAGATCCCAGCAGAACAATCAAGGAGCTCAAATGCAAAGTAACCAAGTTTGCTGTAAAGCTGTTCAAACAGTTGTCCCTTTGAAAGAGCTGTGATGAAATTTGCCAATTTGTTCACTGATTTCACTGCAATATTAAAACATCATTTTGTAGTTTAAACACCCCTGTCACCACACTCTCACCTTCTCTCCCTTGGCCCCAGCAACCCCACAGGCTCCCTTGGGACCTTTATCTCCCTGAAACACAGTTGATCACACAGAACCCTTTTATACTTTTGTATCAGACAACCCAGTAGTGCTTATTTTACATTAACTAGGTAAATGGTATTGCAAAATGCAAAAATGACTTTGCTTTCCTTTTCAATTACTTATAATAAAGATAATGTCAAAATAATAAAGATCACGTGTAAGCTTGAGGAAGGAGCCCAGTAGTTTTTTTAATCTTTTGTTTCAACTCTATTGCAACACAGCATTGTCTGACACTTAAATATTAGGTTACTGTTACTTAATAGTTTAGTCAATTATCTGACTAAATTATACATATAAATGAGTCAATACTGAATAAATAGTGATTTCAGTAAGTAAAAATATATTGGGAAGATCTAAAACTTAAGCCAACACACAGACCTTGGTTCCACGAAGGCCAGTGAGTCCAACATCTCCCTTTTCACCCCGCAATCCCGGAAGACCATCTTTCCCTGGTAAACCCTAAACAGACACAAATCAGGGAATGTAGAAAAAGTCCCAACCCAGAGGGTACTTTGGGGGTCTCCTATGAAAAGGAGGTGTCTCAAGAGGTGGCTAGGAAAATTCTGATGGTAGCTGATACTCACAGACTCTCCAGGAGGCCCTGGGAAACCTGCCTCTCCCTGTCATCAAAGGCACAAAGACCAAACACACTTTACCAATTCTGGAATACACTAATGAATCCTACAACCTGACACTAACTGAAATTCACTTTATATGTCAAGAATTGCAACAGTATACATCACAAGATGCAAGGGCTACAATCTCATTTTTTCATGACAGTGTTTTAGAAGGAGACTGATTACTTCTTGTTTAGCAAGCCTTATTTTACTAAGACACAAATTTAACAAATGTACACACTATTCATGGTAAAAATATGGTGTTAGCATCAGTAACTAAACAGGATCAGAGACCTCAAACTCATATAGCTGAGATAGATCTTCATTAATCCGACTAAAGGAAATACTGATCTGTGATGCCTTACCTTCTGTCCACTGGGCCCACGAGCCCCCTGGAACCCTGTGGAGCCCCTCTCCCCTGGCTCCCCCCTTAGACCCTGTCAGGAAGAAATACTCATATTTGCATGTGGATGAAACTCAGTGTCCGAGTGACAGGTCTACTGATCTGAATTCACAAGTGACAGTACATTACTGACCTTAGCTGAAAGGTCACTTACCTGTTCTCCAGGTGGACCTTCCTGTCCCTTCACACCCTTCTCTCCTTGTGCTCCTTTAGGACCCCGGTCTCCCTTAAAATAAGAGAATATGTTTACAGTTAGCCTTTGTAAGTCAATGAATGGTAGTATAGTATGGTATTTAAAAGAAAAAATACTCCACCCTCTTTTAGTGGAGATTATGCATGTCACTTTTGCAGCAGCAAAATTAAAATATGGGTGAAAGTCCTGGAGTCCTGCTCACAGAGATGTGCACTCACTGTTTCGCCTTTGTTTCCCTTCTCTCCTGGAGGCCCGCTGACCAGTAATGTCTCGCCCTACGAAAAGGGTAAGCACAGTGGCGATATAGTGATGATTAAAATCCACACTCACGTAGAGCACACACACACAAAAAATGTGATATAAACTGTTACCTTTTCTCCTTTTTCACCTGAGGGTCCAAGTTCACCCTGAAACCCCAGACAATCACTGACATCACGCAGTAGCTCATTTCACAAACATGGTACTGAAATTCTTTTTTGATCCTTTTACAGAAGCACAACAGAATAGAAACAAAAACAAGAGCAGCATAGGGGTGAAATGAGGCCCTCCTTACCCTTTCTCCCTTCTCTCCTCTAAATCCTGGAGGTCCCTAAAAAATATACAACTTTAAAGCCATGAAAAAAGATGTCACTAAGCTATATAAGATGTCACTACCATTGAATATTTCTCTGTGCTTCAGATGCATGTAGACAGACAGATCACAAGGGCTCTGTGAGCCAGAGAGAAAAATCACTCAGTTCAGCCACAAAGGGAATAGTTACTGTCAGTCCTCTTTCTCCATTCTGTCCAGCACGACCTTCCTCTCCCTGCAATGCAAATGAATACAGTTAAAGGCCTTGATTTAAAACAAACAGTAAAGCAAATTCAAAATTTTTGCAAAAGCAGAACTGTAATGCAAAACACAGTGGCGAAGAAGAACTGAACTCCCAACAGAAAGAAGAACAAAATTTCACCTCACACACACAGCACTGCATCTATTACTTATCATACAGAAATATTGGTGAAATATCTAATTATTTGCCACCTTTCCACTTTACTACAACTGGCATGTCCCTCTCTGCAGCACCAGCCTGTTCAACGGCACTAACAATACTTATACTGTATACTTAATGCATCCACCTTAATAGTAAAATAGTCTGGTGATATACAATGTGTTAATACTTTTTACCTTCCAACATTCTGACCCAGGCAGCACCAGGTAACCCAGCTAGTACTATGTAGCACACAATAAAACATCCACACAACTGTAATACTACGGATTATGTACACCATCTTACCCTTGGGCCAGGATCTCCCCTCTCTCCCCTTGATCCAGGAATACCTATTCCTGTCTCACCCTGTGGGAAGAAGAAAGAAATTACTTTCTCGAGGTCTCATTTGCAGTTTTGAAGAGAAGCTCTTTTCAACATTTCCAGCTTACTTTTAGTCAGAATACTTCCTTTAGTCAGAATCAAAATGGTAACAGCTGCCTCTGGCTGTGTAGTCTGTATGCAAAACGTATATACAAAGCGTGCCTACACACTGCATACCTACGCTCTTACCTTGTCACCTTTAAGTCCAGGAGCACCCGCAGCACCCTTTCAAGAAGACAGATGAAGCAAAATCATAAACCGTGAAATTTACGGCATCCCAGCAACTTCTCAACTGAAAAGACTAAATCATCAGCTACTTTAGTTTTAAAATGTGTTTGGCTTTTGCTCCTTCTGTTTCTTTACACTCTTCACTGGGCTTCAGTTATTCATCTGATTTATAGTAGGCAAATTTCTTCCCCAGGCATATAAATGTCACTATTAAAAAAGGATATTGGACTTGAGGTCCTGCTTTATGTACCGTTGTCCCAAGAGGTCCTGGGGAACCTGGAGTTCCAGGGTTTCCGTCTTTCCCTGGGAATCCCTGGGGTCCCTGCGGAGGTGCACAATCAACATATAAGAATGGATAGACAAGGCCACAAAGATACGGTGCAACAAATGCCCATGGCATATACATGCACGCAGGCTTTTTAACGTCTGCTTTTTTAAAGAATGTTTGAGCCAGAAACTGTTTAAGATGCAAAGAGTTTTTAAGTTATTTTTAATCTAATTTTCTGTACTGTCTGTTTGTTGCAAAGTAAACATGACCTGCATTTCCTCTAGTTAAGAGCTGGTAGTAAAGGATACCAGAATAGAGACGATATGGGGGACTGCCTTAATTCTGTTCAGTTGCACACTTTTTAAAGCTTGTTTTTGGTCATCAGCAACAAGATGACAAACACTCAGTCACCAATCAACATGGAGTATTTAGCTGGGAATTTGTGAAGACAATTTATTTTTATTTTCTGGGGATGTACAGAGAGTAATAAATATGGCTGCACTTTATAACATTAATCTCAGTTTTTTAATCGTCCTGTTACTCAGTTTCCTCTTACCCTCACTCCCTGGGGGCCTTGGGGCCCAGGCTGTCCATTCTCTCCCCTCTGTCCAACAAGGCCTGGAATTCCTGCAAAACCCTGTGTCCCTGGAGGACCAGAGGGACCTGGCAACCCAGGGTCACCCTAAAGACAAAATTTTGTACAATTCAAAATGAAAAGCTTCAATAAGTGGCATGAAGAGAGGTCAAAATTTAATTCAGAACTGAAGAACAACACACAGTCTAAGGGAAGAGAGGATAAAAAAGATCACCTTAGTATTATTTTACTCCAAAAATAACTTTTTAATATTGATTATTATTATTTTTTGCTTAAGAGTAAAGGTTTTTTTGTAGTTGCAAATCAAAGCATCCTGAAATCCATTAAAATTGCAAGCAGCCTGCAAATTATAAAGCACATACTATAACAGTTACAACATAAAGCAAAAATATTATTATTTTCTCTTACCAGTCCTGGATGTAATGGTTGTATGTATATTTTGAAATTTTAAAAGAATTCCTCTTATACAACCTTTGTGCAAGGTGAAGGTTTAAAATGTTTAAAACTCAGAATTTACCTGCACAGCATTGTAAAAAAATAAACACGTTTCATATGCTAATAAAGTTGTTCATCACTTGCTGGTCTGTTACACCTCCAAGCCCCAACAGAAGGACTTTGAACTCCCACAGACTCCATAATAACACAAGTACATAATCCTCCTTGAGCTCACTAAAGTGCCAAATCTGCCTCTATAATAGAGTGAAGTGATTTAACTCACCTTCAGCCCTTGTGGACCTGGCTGACCTTGGGGCCCTGGAAGACCAGATCCTTGCGCTCCCTGAAACCCAAAGCACATGTTCAAAGTCACAAAATCAGGACAGTTCTCAGTAAATGCTGGGACAAACAATGATTTTTTTCCCCTTTACAGTCCACAGTTTATTTTTATACATCATTGAAACACCAATGAAACTCCACAGCATGTATTGCTAAACGAGCATCTTCAAAAAGAATGAGGAGGAAAAAGAAAGCCAGATGTGGTGGGAGCACACTGGATGGAGTAACAGTATATTGTATACTGTACCCAGTTTCAAGCTGATCCACCAAAAGATGAAGGGAAGAAATCCAGTGTAATTGTGGAGTGAAGGAGAAAAAGAAAGACAGGATAATAGCAGATCAAACACAACCTGCAAAAAACAAGAGCAAAGCATAGTAATAAAGGACAAAATGTAAGAAAAGCTTTCTTACTTTATCTCCTTTGGGTCCAGGCTGCCCTTTATCTCCCTGCCAAACAGAAACATGCAAAGAGGGGACAATCAGAGCCACAACTGGTCACCAGTAATCCAAATACAGTGAAAGTCTTAAGAGCTTGAACCAGAACACAACCAAATAATAAACCACAACACTTTACTAACTGCTACTGTCACTGTTATTAAGTCACTGCTGTCAGGCCAAAACGTTTTGGCCTGACAGTAGTGACAAAACTGAAGAATAAAAAGTACAGCAACTGCCACACACTGAGATAAGGCTCACCAAGACCTGTGCTCACTAACTTGGAGCCCAGCACAGGTAAATGCATCAATGGTGGATTACACAGCAGTGCCAATTAACAGTCAAACAGTCACTCACATGCTCTCCAGGTTCGCCTGGCTCTCCTGGGACCCCCTGGAACACAAAGAGTCGCAGTAAATAGACACTGATGTTCCTTGTTGGCCCTGTAAGTTTAAGTTCACCTGCACTTTGACAATACAGTTAAAAGATACACAGCACTCACTCTGTCCCCTTTGATGCCAGCAGGTCCTCTGTCTCCTTTTACCCCCTGACAGACAACACATCTGTATTTTTAAACAATCTCTGCCATTTCTTTTTCAAGCCTGTCATATGTATGTCTACACTGTGTGTGGTATATACAGTACAAATAGCCCTATTCAATCACAGTTACTCGCACAAGTAGACTAATCCCTCTCGTCTCAGGTGTGAATTGAACATTATCTACAAAGTAAATGTCGAGCAATGGATTTGACGCTGACACCCTCGTTTCTGTTGACCATTCAAACTCACCTGCAGTCCAGTCAAACCCCTCTCACCAGTTGTCCCCACCAACGTTTGACCAGGACTTCCCTAGAAGAACAGAAACAAACCAAAGTTGGTTCAACTCCCAGCATATCTATGTGTGGAAATTCACAGTACTTCCACACAGTTTCCATATTTACATCACCTGCACATACATTGCACAGCCCCAAACTTCATCCATGTTGAGGGATGTTAGTGTTACAATGACACTGATAATACCGTACCGAATAGTAGGTACTGCGGTATAAAAATTAGCCATAATTCTATAAAACTATTCCTTTAGTCCAACTCTATTCACGGCACCCACCAAATTGTGGACTCTTTAAAGTGTGTACATTAACTAACTGTACATTGTGCATTAAAAAGTTTAACTAGGAGCCCATCAATATGGGCACAAGAGAATATTTTTTATTTTTCATTACCTTTTTTGACCTCTTACATGAACATTAAATGCATATTTCTATTCTACAGCTGATTAACATTGATTAAATTCAATTTACACGACTTCTCTCTTCTTGCTGAAACGACCATCAACTCACCGGCTCTCCTTTTGGACCAGAGGGTCCTGGAACAGCCTGCAGCAAAGAGACACAGAGGGTGCAGTGTCACAGGCATTTGCATAGTTACAGGCCTTCGATAATTCACACTGGACTTTCAGCATCTGCCTCTTAATGAAGGCACATTTCCACAGCAAATTCATACTTTGCACATGTAGCACCAACACATACAGTAGGTTCAAGAGGCACTCTTTTAAAATGGGTTTGTCTATTTTCACCAATCGATACCCTATGGAACCCTAAAAATTCATCACGTCTATCATTTCAACTCTTATTTTGAACGTTTTGCCCCTGCAATGATTGTACTGTAAAAATATCAACTACATCATATGTTTCTCTGTGATGTGTCCCTTGGTGACAGATCCATTGTTCCTCCAAGTTACTATCAGGACTGTCAATTGTTTGTTAATAATATGTCTTTGGGTGGTCCATGTGAAGCCTGTTGACATTTTTTGGTTATAAACAGGAAGCCACTTGTCCTGTACATGAAAATGTACATTTGCATATACTAAATCCTAATTTGCCATTGTACTTGTTAAACTAATATTACCAAGAAAACATTCTTTACAACTGCAAAAACAGGATGTCTACTGATGAACAGACATCCAGCCACAGTAAATGTGTACCAGAATTAATGAAAAACACAGTACTGCGGCATCCCTACAAGCAGCTCTGCCTATGCTGTGGAGGATAGGATACTGTGGCATACCCACATGTCAGTTTTTCTTAGCTCTGGTCCTTGTGTTCTCCTACATGTGCTCATTTTGCTACCACTGACAACTTTGTGGAGGACCCTATAAACAAAATTTGCATTGAAACTGGTTAGGCGGTTTTCCCAGACCGTTGTTTTATTTCTTAACCTTTCCTGCAACTTAACAAAATAATTAATTTTCAATGTAATTTGGGCTAAACAAGTTTGCATAAAAATTGTGAAGAACAAGTTTAAATAATAGCCATTATACTGAATACAAAATCATTGTATCATACACTTAACAAGGAAATTAATTACAGTGAGTTGTACTGTAATGCAAGAGTGTTTTGTAAAACAACACATTATGTTAACACTGGCAACTCAAAACAGTTCTCACCTAATAACTCATAGCATGATCAAAATTAAACCATACCAAGCTTACCAAAATCAGTGGCAAATGAATGGTTGAGCATGAGAAAATAAAAAAATATACTTTTGTGACACTTTTTTGGTTTTTAAGCGCTTTATAACATCTAACATCTGCTTCAGTCTTACATACTTTAAGATCTCCACTCAGACACCAGAATGCTTCTTTACTCTGGTTATCACTTTATCAAAGTAGACTGAAATTAAACAATTTTTACAATGGGGTCACA